>CM067855.1:60126074-61375113 GCA_034642435.1 Megalocaria dilatata | reverse complement strand
ACCTGGTCTATGGCTCATATCCATGCCATTTTTTTCCTCTTTATTCTCTTATATACTCCACTTTTTCCAGTTCAGTCAATTGCAATAACTTTTCAACGTTTCGAAAACTTTTTTTATACAAATATTCTACCTGTTTTTTCTAATTGCGACATTATTTCATAATTTGTATACCTGTTGACAATCAATAATATTCCACAAATAGTGTTGCTATGCAACTTTGGCAATAGCCGACTATCCACACAATCTATTTTATACATTACTTTTGTCTTAGAATGGTACAAAAAAGAAGTATATCAAAAACATAAAAAATAATAAATTTCGGATACTTTTTAGACGGACTATAGATAATTCTACCTGTTTGACCAATATATACCATACGGCAATCATTACAAGTCAACTTGTAGATTCCAAATTCATTGTCTTTATTTGTTTGATCTTTGTTATTTTTTAAATGAATTCCTAAAGAATTAACCGTTATGAAAGGTACATTCGAGCCGAATTTAATTTTGAAAAACTTAGCAATGTTATCTGATATGTATTCTATTCACGTGAGGAATGGAAATGTATCTTTCAATCAAATTTTCTGTAACTAATTTTCAATTTGAAAAAAGAAACTTGTCCTCAAAGCAATTTTGCAATCATTAGTAGATTTTTTCGTGCTTCGTCAACATTCGGTAACTGATCATAAAAAATTAAACAGATATTTGAAGCTATCTATTACGGAATTACCTGTAAAGATGGTAGTGACTGTTATCGTTGATGGTTTCTTATTTATAAATAGTAAATATTATGATGAAAATTAATGATAAAATATATTTATTGAGTTTCTATTTGACGGAATAAAGTTGCACAAATATTTAGTTATTTACAGGTTTTAATTAAATTTTTCATAATTTAAATAATATCTAAACGTTATAGATATTTCTGCTTTCATATATTTCGAAGACTAAATTGAATTTGGTTTTCTAGTACATCTTTAATTTAATTCTTACACATCTGGAATAAGCGCTTGACAATAATTAAAGGTAACTGTCACAACCAACGTTGCAGGCAATTCAGTAGTAGTTGTATGAGATAGTTTCAACTATCTGTTAAATTTTTTATGATCAATTATGGAAAGTTGATGCAGCATAAAAAAATAAACTAATGATTAGAAAATCGCTTTGGCAATACCTGATGAGAAGATGAGAATTTATGTCATTTTCATTACACCTTCATCTCATAGTGCAGTTGACGACATTTAAAATTATAGGCAGTTTTAGTCCCCGAATAAGGACTTCTATTAGATATTGAGTTTCTACTACTATGAACTAATCACCTATGTGTACTGAAAACCAATATTAAAATAGTTCGTGATCGAAATATCCCAGTGAGGCAGCTTCGGACATTCCGCAGATGTTTTTATGTTGAATGACGCTTGTTTGAATATCTCCAATCTAAACTGTGATCGATACATCTGAAATGAACAGAACGCCCCCAAATTCAAGGATATTAAACGCAGTATAAAAAAGTCGTGAAGAATACCGTTACCTACATCAGCATCCTCATCATTCCCTTACCATGGGAAAGTGTATAAAATGTCTGATTGTCCCGAAGAACGCTCGTAAATGGTAACCTAAACGTGTATTTTTCGACATTAAACGTTCTGAATGTACCTTCAGCATGTCAAGAAACAAATTCATGTTCTTCGTGATTATGGCATATGAATGTTAATTCAGCTGGGATACCTACACGTTTGGTTCACTTCAAGAGCTTGCATTAGTTTTACGTAAATAGATCTCGTTAGAGTGGAGAAGGCTCCGAATTATATAGGTAATATCTTATCCAGGAAAGGCAGTCCATAAACAGCAGTAAGTTATGTCCAATAAATGTTGCGGAAATTAATCACCTGGGCCACATTTGAAGAAAAATATTTATTTCAACAGGCGTTTCAGTTACGGCTGCACTACAAGAAATATATAATTATTAATTATATAAAGATAAAATATTCTTCATCATTGAACTTCGGTATTCTTACTTTGAATTTATGATTATTATTAATTTTTATTTTGAACGTGAGTCAATACTTGATAGAAGTAATTTTGGATGATCAGTTTGAAGAGTTTGAGAGTCAATACTTGATAAAAGTAAAATTTAAATGACTTTAAATTCAGAATGATATATTTTATCTTCTACAATATATATTGAAACAACAAAATGATATCTTTATATATAATCAATATAATTTTTTTTTCAATGCCTCAACATGAAACGTATTAATACAAATGTATTAACAAAAACTATATAAGTATGTATATACAAATAAAAGGAAATCCACCATTCCAAAATTATCTAAAATTCTCAAAATAAAGGATCAAATAAAAATAATTGAACGAGAATTCCAACATTTGATTGCTATTTCGGTCTCTAGACCTCTTCAGAAATAAAATAGAAAAAGGCTTTTTACTTGATAGAAGAAATATAACAAAATTTGAATATCAAAACAGATTTAATCTGTTAGTCTTCTACAATTTTAATTTCAAAAAAATGTTCATTCAAAAAACTTTTAGAATTAAATTAATGTCTACAATAAGCACCGCTTATATTTAATAGACGTATATATTCAAAACTCAATATATAATGTCAAATGGAATAAATAAACCAACCAATATAAAAAAGACAATTAAAATTAATAAATAAATATTTGTGTTTTATGTTTTTGAAATGGAATTGGTTTCACTATGGTAATATCAGAAACAAATTTTGTCTCATTCAAATATTTATTTATTAATTTTAATTTCTTTTTATATTGGTTGGTATTTATTCCATTGGACATTGTATATTGAGTTTTGAATATATACGTCTATTAAATATAAGCGGTGCTTATTGTAGACATTAATTTGATTCTAAAAGTTTTTTGAATAAAAATTTTTTTTAAATGAAAATTGTAGAAGACTAACAGATTAAATCTGTTTTGATATTCAAATGTATTGGATTCAGATTCAAATATATCACAAGGTCAAAATTCAACTCACCAACTAAGATAAAACCTGAAACCAATAAACTCGAAGTAAGCTTTACATTATCCAAAATAAAACAGAAATGATAAATGTATTCCGAGTACAAATGGTTTTAGGTTAATGGTAACAACACGCTTATCTGTTTTATTTTGGATACTTTAAAGCTTACTTCGAGTTTATTTATTCCAGGTTTCATCTTATTTGGTGAGTTAAATTTTTATCTTGTGATATATTTGAATCTGAATTCAATACATTTCTGAAGAGGTCTAGAGACCCAAATAGCTGTCAATTTTGGAGTTCTCCTTCAATTATTTTTATTTGATCCTTTATTTTGAGAATTTTAGATAATTTTGGAATCGTGGATTTTCTTGTAATTGTCCGTTAACATACATACTTTTATAGTTTTTGTTAATACATTTGTATTAATACAGTTCATGTAGAGATGTAAAAAGGTATTTTTCGGGACATTGAAAAATATTTTGTATTGATTATATATAAGGATATCATTTTGATTTTTTTTTGTATATAGTTTCAATATCTATTGTAAAATTTAGAATATATAATTCTGAATTTAAAGTCATTTATATTTTCATTGTACTTGAAATTAATGAGGGGGATTCTAAATTATTTTTGAAGAACATATTTTCTCCGAAATTATTTTTAAATTTTAAGAGATGATTAAGAACGAACCTGCATATAAAACAAAAATTCTGTAACATAGGTACACATTCGAAGTCCTATAAATCCTAATCATACTTATTTCTAATGAAAATAAATTTCAAGTGATTATATGGATCATAAATTTTGAGTCTACTTGTTGAAATTCCTACTTTGAAATTAAAAATTGAAACGCAGCCTTCTTAAAAAAAAACTAGTACTATATAAAGGGTTTCCCAATAGCGATAATACAAGTTGAAAATTGAAAAAAACATATAAGTTATTCAGTGAGACACGATTTTGTTTATTTGAAAGGTTACATTATACCATTATGCATGGAAACTAACATCATTCAAATGACCACCACGACTTCTCCTTAATGTACTGCATTCTGCCAATTTTTCATAAAGCAATGACTCCGCGAGCATGCATTGCACAACACACAGTATCTTTATCTGTATGTAATGACGCCTGAACAGTTTCATGTGGATTTTCATCACTCCAAATATTGCAATTCTGTTCAACTATTCAACCAAAAATGAGTTTCACCACTGAATACAATTTTTCGATAGAATTATTAATTTTCAAATTGTTCAACAGCAAAATCAGAAAATAAGCGACATTTATTATGGTTAAATGGCTTCAGTTCTTGAATCAATTGATTTTTGTAAGGACGCAACCCCAAATCTTTTCTTGAAATTCTCCAAGTTTCTGTTTGAGAAAGATTCAATGGTCGAAAACGAGGTGGAACCGATAAATTCGGATTTTCTTTCATAATATATCTTGCAGCAACCAAGTCATCATTCCGTTGTGCGCGTGCATTTCTTTGTGGTTTTTTTAAGTTTATTTTTTATATCAAATTAACATAGAATTATAACCTGTCTAAAAAAATATTTATTTTTTATTTTATGATATTTTATACATACGTATACAAAATATTCCAATGGAGCTACAAAGCATTCTAGAGAAATTAATTACTTCCTCTAATATTGAATATTAAAATTCATGGTGTAATTTGGATTACTTTTCTTGCCGTAAACAACGATAAAGTTACTAAAAACGCTGGATATGAGCAACCTGTTTTCTTGACAAGCGTGGTGTGAAAATGTGCAGTGTTGAAAATTCCGTTTAAAACCATGACAACCTCTATATCAGGAAATGGGCAAAAAGCAGAACAACTTCAAAACATATAATAATCTCAGAAACTTGTATTGATATGTTCACGTTGCGAGAAGAAAACCTTGATTGAAATGAATTTTGTATTTACTCCATATGGGAATTAACATATTTACAAGATTCCTGCATGCTACTTTTGCCAGCGTAAGACTTAATTCGTTGAGTACGAGGTAATCAGTTTTAATAATACCCAATAAGATTCATAGAAGAACAATTTATGAGAATGTGAGTAAATTATATTGGATATCAATTCGATCAGAACTGGCCATTAAATAAGTTGACGTCATTTTGTTGTATTCAATTTGTTTTTGAATTCCACTCACTGCAAGAGTACAATAAAGATATAAAGATGAGAAATAGAAGAAATACTTAAAAGTTAAAATTAACAAAACTTGCTGTATCGTAAATATAGCTTCTAAATTCTTCATACAAAGGTATGGTTTAACTTTTCTTCCATGTTTACATGTTCAATTGACTGTACAAATATATTTTTGTATTTAAACGGTGACTTGTACTTTCATATTGTTTTATTCAGTGTATACATAGAGCACTGAAAACCCCGTAAGAATTTCGTTGACTCTGAATGAAAGGGTCCTTGGTTGAAATTCCACCTGTTAAGTATATTCAGACGTTGTCATTATTCAGTAGGAAAACTTCCAGTTTTGTAGGAAAGATGGTATAAGGACACAATACCAAACCTCAGAATGCAAGAAGCTAGTTGATGTTACGAGTATCCTTTAAGAAGTCTAAAAGAAGGCAAAAATGAAATCCTATCCTACATAAGTAGTATCTAATATTCACAGAGACAAGCCCAAAGCAACCCTAGACAGTAATGGGGTGAGTGACGCCTTTTCTATTGAAGGTGTTATAAGTTCCTTCGTTCAATTTGGTCCTTGAGAACTAATCTATTGATGACTTTTCTGAATATCAACCCATCCATACACTCAACGGGAAATGAGACTGCAGATTTTGGTCCAATTGAAATTAAACTACCATATTTTTCAAAGGACATCTGCTTTATTCTCAGAGTTCCCTGGTAATCAGGCAACAGAAATTATAATAAGTTTGTCGCTCTATGCTGGTGATTCAATAACCATACGTTCTTGGAATAACAGTTAACGACTTTCAGGTTCCTCAATGTCATCTGAATGATGAAGCGATTTGTTTATATTGCCTGAAGAGTTTGACATTGGTACATATTTCCATTGCCGTAATTAAATGTTTTCCTTTGCTTGGGTTAGTATATGCACTTCCCTCTCTGCGGAATTGATCTATCGGTCAGTTATTTTTTGAGACTGTGATAGCTTTTTAATGCTTGGCAGATTACTGATTCTTTTTATCCCATTGAGTATAAAAATTCACACACAATTTTAATCCCCATTTGCTGCAAAGTATTTAATGAAATTGATCAGTGAGTCACTGAAACTATGTATGTTCAAAGGTTCACTGTAAAGAATTATTCCAAATAAATTTTTAATAAAAGCTTAATGCATCTAGAGATCTTCTGAAAACAGCTTTAAGAGCTATATAGTTCGTAAGTTCCCGCACGGCTTTAAACAGCCTTGGTATGTATAACAGAATCACTCTTGTTTGGATACCGAGCGACTCTAACTATTTAGATGACGAAGATACAGATCAGCTGGCGTTTCTGGAGCTGCGTTGCCTCTGGTAGGCCTGGAATCATTCCTGGGAATCATACATGACATGACTAAGCGGACGATAATAGGCACAATGAACTCAAGACTAGAGTCTTGCTGGCTGAGCCATCTTTGCCTGAGATATTCGACGGTGTTCCTTGGAACAGCTTCGAATAAATAGATGGCGGACCTAGCGCTAGGTTGCTAGGTTAAAAGGGCCAAACTAAGAACATTTGTCGGAATTCTGACAGTTCACTGCAGCCTGAAGGCGCATTTGCACAAAACTGGTCTAACTGAAGACGATGAATGCAGGCTATGTCTTGAGGACACTGAAGCAGCCGTACACATCGTGTCAGAGTGACCAGCGGTGTGTCGCATCAGATTCGAGGTCTTTGGTCAGGCTTTCATAGCCCACTGCGAACTGAAAAAATTATCCCCGAATAATATTATCGGTTTTATCCAAAAACTGGATCTCACCGAGAAAATATATATTAGGGGTGAACAGCAATAGCCGTGCAGACGCAGTAGTAGGGTGGAAAGACGCCTGCTCACTATAAATAATAATAATAGTAATACATAGCCCGCAAGGACTAGATTTCAAGAAGCATTCATAGTTTATAAGAAAAAATAATATGATAAAACATTTTTTTAACTGAGTACTACCGGTTGATAGCTATAATTAACTAACTGCAGGATTATCTCTGTTCATAAACTTGATTGATCCACATTAAAATTCCATTGAATTTTTTTCGCATGAAAAACTAAACAATGTCAAAATCATCTGGTTCAGAGAACAACATAATGGAAGAATAGAAAATGTTTAATTATCGCTATAACTAATTATGGCTATATAATAAGAAGATAATTATTTCTATAAGAATCGCCGTTCATGCACAAGACCGCTATAATACTGACAGTGAAAGTTTCTATATTCGAGATCAGAGGAAATACATACTTAAAATGAATTCGATAGAATATGTCTTTTCTTAGGATTTGAAAATTTTACAGGAAAGCTGGGCAAGTGAACAGATTGAATTCGGTTACTTATATCCGTATATAAAGTCAAGAAATAATTCGACATAATTTATTAGATATATGTATTTTGTTGTTGAAAAATCTATATCAGACAACTTTTGCTCGAAATTCCCGCACATTTTCGAGGACATAAACGAAAATCAGACCAAAAATTATATCAAAAGATCAGTAATTATTGTACTTGAAATTTTTATTCTAATTTCAATGTCCGAGCTTGATTAGTAATTGAATTTAAGTTCAGTTAAATTTTTCAAATTTCAAGTAATCCGAATTTTTCTGAAATTGTTAAAAGATTCTTAATTATTCTATAGAATACGAATTTGCCAGTTAAAAATTTTGGTCTGAAATTATTTTATTAGTTATTCTGTCAAAACGCATGTAATTGATTTTTATGAATATTAAAGAACTCCCAGGAATACTGCATTTTTAGGGATTTTTCCACGAAATGAAATTCAGTGGATCAATGTTGAAGTTCAGTTTTTTGAAATTAAACCCTGTTTATTTGGTAAGTTGAATAAAAAAATTTATGAATTTTAAATGAAAATATCATTTCACTTTTTTTTTCTTATGAAATAGAAATTATTGCTGTTTCATATAAAGGTATTCTCATTACAAAATAATATATTCAGGGTTTATACAACTTTGATTGTGAACTAGACATAGACACTTGAAATTTAACTCTGGTTCTTTATTGCAATGATTTTTGTTTTATGAATAATAATTGAAGCAATTATTGAAATATAAAGACGGAATTGCTTTGAACTATATTTGTTTTTTGAAGATATAGTGCATGCTTTGAGAGATTTCTGAATTTACTTATTCGAATATTTAAATATATTAAATATTTCAAATAAATTATATTCTTTGAGAGGTCCTTTAAGTGTGTTTATGTTTTTAAGATACAAATGGCGTTTTGAGGGCAAGACCAGAAACAAATTTTGTCTCCATAAATATTTATTTATTAATTTTAGGGACTTTCGTGTATCTTTTGGTTTATTTATTCCATTTGACATTGTATATTGAGTTTAGATTATATACGTCTATTAAATATAAGCGGTGCTTGTTTTAGACATTAATTTAATTCTAAAAGTTTTTTGAATAAAATTTTTTAAATTAAAATTGTAGAAGATAAACATATATTAATTTGTTTTAATATTCAAATTTTGTTATATTTCTTCTATCAAGTAAAAGGCCTTTCTATTTTATTATATAAAGATACTTTTTTCAGTATATATATTCAAAGTAGCACCCCCCATGCCCAATAAACTCTATTCATCTCTTCATTTTTTTTTAAATTATTTTTAAATCTAAATTTTCTTCATTTTGAATACGTCAGCCCAAATAGAAACAATACATAAAATTTAATCTGATAACCAGGGATTATTTCAATGTAATAAATTGATTCAACTTGTACAACATACAGATGAAAATATTAAATTCAAGAATTTTAGAAAACACTGGACTCGGACTAATCAATTTTTGTATATTGAAAGTCAAGGTTTATTAGTTGCAGATTAAGAATTAAACTTATATAAAAGAACTAATTTACTTATATTCTGAGGAAATATCTACAATTGGTTGACTATCTATCAACCGAAACGAATCTCGCAAACGAATTGACATTCTTTATAAGAATGAATGAACACTGAAAGGAAAAATATACGAAAGCAGTGAGTGAAAAACATGAATTAAAGTCGCCTTCAAACTAGCTTGCACCAGTTGTTTCAGCTGAAACTGCAATCGTCACGATAGTGAATACTGTTAGACCGAATCAATTCCATGTTCAACAGTCATTTGCTCTTCCATGGTTTCTATCTCGATTGGATCATCAATTAAATAGTTCCGAAGGGCAGTTAGTGCCAATATTGATGGTTTTGAATATATCGTTGTAAATTTATGCTAGCACGTGTGTTTGCTAGAACTACCTAGTTTACATATACGCGTGCAGTCAAGTCTTCCTATTCGAAATTAACAGTTACTTCTGGGAAAATGATGGAACAACAATTCATTTATTGGTCTATTGTTCGTTCATTCATCAGATATTTTTTACGTGTAGGAGATAAATATGTACAACTTGAATATAAAGCAAAAGTGGAAACAAGCATCATTTTAGAAAGAAATATTTTATGAGTTATCCACCTGTGAGTTCTATTTGAAGATTAAAATTTTTTTAATAACGAAGATGTATAATTTAGATCCTAGTGAACTTTTTCAGTTGTTTCAATTTGGTAGTTCATCGTAATCAAAACATGTGTTTGAAAATTTTTATGTTTCATCACCAAAAATCAAAATATTAACACGTTTTTGTGACTGCCGTTATAAAGTATTACTTTATCTTCAGATAACTGAAAACTCAAAAACGTATTCATTACTAATACAGGTTTAAATCTAAAAGGATGAAGAATACAATTCTTATATGTCAGCAAAGTAGAGAAAATATAGTATTTGAATATGTTGAATATTTTCAATTCAAATAGTTTCCTAGGGTTATTCAGAACTTTCAGATTATTTTTACTATGAATAAATTTGAACATTTCTTCTGCAAAACAAACCGGAAACATATATAATTCGGGAATTTATGAGTTAACACGCTCAAAGTGCAGTAGCAAAAAGCTAGGACGTTCATCTCAAAGAAGATTCGACAAAGATAAAATGAACTTATACAAAAACAAGCAAACTTGTATCTTGGCAAACCATTCCATAGGAAATACTGTTACGTACTAATGTAACTCAAGTAGAGTAAGTTCGATCAATATTGTGTATTTTCTTAGGATTTTTTTATCTCCTTCTGATGCTGTGTAAAGGGTGTTAGTTCTATGTATCTACTAAAATTGAAACATTGTTCTCTGAGGCATTTAATTTCGAAAAGTTTTTAAGAAATTTTATAAAATTAACATTTTCAGCGAGATATAGAAGAGTTTATCTGTATGATATTAAAGATATTGAAAAAGCCTCTTATCAAGTAAAAAATTCACTTTTCGATACTGTAATTTTTAATTATTTTATGAATTTTTACCACCATGTTAAGTTTATTTACATTCAATAAATAATATGAGCTCTTTCATTTACAATTTCGATTATAGGTTGTTTATATATAATTTGGAGTTTTGTAGTGCTAGGTAATTTAAATTTTAACTTTACTAATAAGGAATTGATAAAGAAAAGAAGGTTCTTGTTTCAATTTTCTATATTTTATTCTGAAATCAATATTAAGATGAGAGTAATTTGAAATGAAGACATCAAATTCTGTATTCTAATTCAACCATTAGGTTACCTTAATTTTAATCCAAAATATTAATACTGAATACCAATAGAAATATTACTCGAAATAATTTTATGTAACTTTATGGTGAGTATCAATTTTTTTATATTGTCGTCTGTTTTTTATTCCAAAAAAAAAATTCAGTTATTTGTATATTCTGCAACATCAACATTCAAGTGTAATCTTATGGAATTCGCATTTCAATCTAGTTATCCATATCCATTTGTTGATTTAATTACGTTGGTTCTTGATTTAAATGTTGAATTATTTATCATATATTTAAGGTAACGTACTTTGTAATAGAATTTCATTTTATTAATTTCATCATGCGTTATGTTTATACGGACGAAATATTTTTGAAGAAACTTTTTCTTATGAAGAGACGTACTTTCGACCTTCATTACTTTGATACTGAATTACTCTAGCTGAGTATCTGCTATTTAGGTGTTTTGGAATATTCTCTCGCACGGCTTTCTTTAGAGATGTCAAAATTCGCCAGCTATTTTTATGAAAATTTTTTTTCATATTCTGAAGCTATCACAGAGAATTTGTTGAGCTTTCATCTATATTCTGATATCATTTTTTCTGACTTTGGTTAAGTTTTTTTTACAATATTCATTATTATCTAGGTTCCTACTTCTTATACTCAACTCAATAATTATTACAAATAATTTCCCTTGAATCTTATTATAACTTTATTTAGGCCAGAAGCATCTGAGATCTTGTATAAAGTTTGCAACATCACACTCCGTCCTTAATTTTCCTGAATTTTGGTTGTTTTGTCAACATTACATTAGTTTGAGAGGTTTTAGGTAATTTTGCTTATATAATGTCATTATTCTTTCTGAATATAACATTTTTCATGAAAATAATAAATTTTTCAACATCTTTTTCCAATAACTTAAAAAATTAAAATTTATTTCTTTTCCTAACTCTTAAGCTCTTTTAAATATTAAACTATGCTTAACTGGTTACTCTCGTTTTACTTTCGATGATTTTCTCGGAATTTTTTCAGATTTTAACTAATATTTCAAAAATTTTCAATCGAATAGTTGATATTTACTACAAAAAGACTACTCATTAAAAATTTTGACTAGTTAGTGTTTTCATAAGATAAATTAAAAATAAGTAGTTCTGTTAGAATTAAACTTTATTTAACGATTTGGACTTAATTACTCCCTAACGAGTCACTTTATATTCGAAGGTAAACCTTTTCTCGACAGTTTATTTTAATAAGTAATACTTCGAAAGTGCAGTCACAAAAATATGTAAGCCTTTCATTATTTTGGTGGTAATATAAAATGGTTTCTAAAACCTTGTTTTGATGAGTTGTTTTGTTAGCAATTATTCCCATTTATTCACATTTAAACGTCGATAGCAAAAACAAAGAATTATATTATATTACAACTTCCAATTGGATTTCTTTGGTGAAAGAGAGGTATTGCTTGTTTGAAACAGTTAAAGCTGTATAGTAGCATCTTGAATATATGAAATTTTTAATTCTGAAATAGATATTAAGTTATTATTAGATAAATCATGGCATTCGTTTCGTGTAATTCAAAATTTCGTCATAGTAGATGAAGTTCCTTAAGACTAGCATATACTTAAATTTCCGGAATGTTTTGGCGTATTGCTATATCAGATTAAGTAGCTATTTAAGGTTTATCTCAAATTGAGCTGGCCGATTCTTACTCGGATACGATGGACCACCCAAAAATCCGGTAAGAGTTTCAGCTAATTTGGCCGTATAGGACTTGAGCAACTACCGCGAATGCGTAAAATTTGAATAATTCCATAACAGTACTGCGACAGAACTCGACTGGTCGTAAATTCGTGGCAGACAGAGTTGGTCAGCCGATCTGAAGAAAACAATGAATCCTGCCATAGTGATTTACCGCGTCTCAACTATAATTGACAGATCATTTCAGAAAAGAACTTTTTCTATCCAATTATAGCGCCGAGCCGCCTTTAACGGCTATCAGATATCTTACTGTTTGTTAAAGTGACCCGGCTGCAATTTCATCGCTACAAAAAAATGGGTTAGAATTTATGAGCAATGAGGATCTATAGGTAGAGGCATTGGTCACTAATCATAATGGGAGGGATGACAATATCTAACTTATAGATTATCGAGATAATGTCCTGCATTGCTAAGAGCATCCATTTCCAGCTACTTTGAAAACAATTGTACCAATTGTGCAACCTAAAAGAATCTGTAACCTCATATGAAGCGGAAATCTAACCGACCTCTGACTGAATTTCGTTGTTAATTTGAACAATTGGAAAGTTTTTCTGAAAACCTACACTAAATGAGTAATTTTTAATTGAAACAAGTTGTAAAAACTACTATGTTTTACTACCAATAAATTGATATTTTACACATTTAATTGTGACTCGAGTTCCGGGAATTAACTATCCCATCTTCAGACAACTTTGAATTATGATCAACTACCAAATAGTAACGGCTGAAACCGTTCTGTAATTTTTAAAATAAAGATGCTGTTCTTGGGGGTAACCTGCAATTTGACGACATGAATACATTATCCATTATATGATCGGCAGAAATAATAAAAATTCAAGATACATGCGTTTCAATTTAAAATTTTGTATAGGGTTTCAGCTAAAAGTTCTACTTTTCTCAATTCAACTTTTACTTTACAGACATATAGAATTACCAAAACATATGGACGGCAGCTAACCAATGAAGAATCAAAAGAAAACATAATGTATTGACTAAAATTACCTAAACTCATTACCCAAGACAAATTTGTTTCGATCGGATAGAATCTGAAATTCTAAGCCATATTCTCATCAGTTGGGAGTTATTTGGATGGTAAATAAAATATCCAATCGAAACAAATTTGCCTTGGGTGATGGACTTAGATAATTTGGGTCAATATTTTATGTTTCCTTTTGATTCTTTATTGGTTAGCTGCCGTTCACATTTACTAAAAGTTCTATGTCTGTCAAGTGAAATAGAGTTTTTTTAAGTATTTTATTCAGTTTGATTCCGAAAAATTTTCATTATATTAAACAAAAATAGAGGTTAATTCTTGATAGAAGGTATATAAAATCATTTAAATATTTTAATATTAGCCTTCTACATATTTATTTTCAAAAAATCAAATTCAATAATTATAACTTCAAGAATTAAATTAAAAATAATGTCATGTAAGTACCACTTATATCAAACGACATATAATATAAACATTCTTTATAAGACATCCAAATGATATAACAATTGTTAACCAAAATCCTATATATTAAATACTTTAAAAATTTAAAAAATTTTGTCTATTCAAAATATTTAATATTTAGGATCCTATATATTAAATATTTTAAAAATTTTAAAAATTTTGTCTATTCAAAATATTTAATATATAGGATTTTGGTTAACAATTTTTATTTATTGGATTTTGTTATATCATTTGGATGTCTTATAATGAATGTTTATATTATATGTCGTTTGATGTAAGTGGTACTTACATGACATTATTTTTAATTTAATTCTTGAAGTTATAATTATTGAATTTGATTTTTTGAAAATAAATATGTAGAAGGCTAATATTAAAATATTTAAATGATTTTATATACCTTCTATCAAGAATTAACCTCTATTTTTGTTTAATATAATGAAAATTTTTCGGAATCAAACTGAATAAAATACTTAAAAAAACTCTATTTCACTTGACAGACATAGAACTTTTAGTAAATGTGAACGGCAGCTAACCAATAAAGAATCAAAAGGAAACATAAAATATTGACCCAAATTATCTAATGAAATGTTTATATTATATGTCGTTTGATATAAGTGGTAATTATATGACATTATTTTTAATTTAATTCTTGAAGTTATAATTATTGAATATAATTTTTTGAAATTGAATATGTAGAAGGCTAATATTGAAATATATAAATAGTTTTCATTATATTCTTCAGATTGAATCTGTAGAAGTTTCGGAGAATGAATCCTGCTATTATCTGAAATATTAGATAGTACCTCTACGTAGTAAAAGAATACACGAATTCATAATATATTATCATTTATTTGGTGGAATGTATAGTCCGTCCAGAAAGTATCCGGAAAAAACAAAGCTCGATTGTTATTATTTAATATACATTTTTAATTCTTGAATTAGAAAATTATAACAAATTATTTATCTTATTTAGTTATACAACCTCCATCAACTGTAAACACTTGACTAAACGTCGAGGTACATCCGAAACTAGATCACCTCCATAATTTTCGCTGATGGTAGTCGAGCACTGTAAAACTGACTGAATTAAATCATATTTATTTCGTGGCGCTGTCACATATTCCTAAAGATGGTACTGAGTAAGTTTATTTATGGTTAATTTGATTTTATTTTTTTCATGTGAAGTTGAAATAGACCTATCTGAATTATAATTATTTTTTGAGTATGTGCTACGTATTTTGAGAGTTTTTGAAGTAATTTATTTAAATATATTAAATATTTCAACTAAATTCGTTTTTGAGAAGTTCTTGGAATTGTGTTGTATATTTTTGAGAAAGATGTAGTTTTCATAAATATAAGATCAGAAAACTAAACATTTTGTATGACTGTGGAGTTGAAATGGTCGTATCTGAATTCTTACTATTTTTTGAGGATTTGCTACATGTTTTGAGACTTTTTGAAATAATTTATTCAAATATATTAAATATTTCAAATAAATTAGTTTTTGAGAAGTTCTTAAAATTATGTCGTATATTTTTGAGAAAAATTTATATTATATAAGATCAGAAAACTAAATATTTTGTAACAAGCAGAGCTGCGTACGCTTGTCGGAAGTGTTCAGTGCGTATGCTTGGAATGAAATAAAAAACATTCATGTATTTATTAATTTCAATTGACAATTTATATTCGTTGGTTTTTTCTTAATTCCATTTGATATTGTATAATCAGTTTCGATTTTATACGTCTATTAACTAAAGTATTGCTTATTAGACATTTATTTAATTCTTAAAGTTTTTTGAAAAAAAAAATTTTTTTTAAATTAAAATTGCAGAAGACTAACAGATTAAATCTGTATTGATAATCAAATTTTGGAATATACTGAAGCTTGAACTTGTTTTAAAGTCCCTAAATTTATTGATACCTCTAGTAGCCAGGAATTACTTGAGACCCTTGCTAAAACGTATATCTACAGTGTTATATAAAGTGACTATTTATTGCAAATTTTGGTTTATCAAGATGTGAAATCATTAGAAGCTACTGTGTAGTGAATAATCATTATGTTTAAATAAAAATAAGGGAAATGAAAGAAAAATTTATATATCAATCAGTTATTATTTCTGATTTTAATAAAATCTATATGAAATATACTCTTCGGGGTTATTATTTTATTTGGGATACATTAGTAAGAATACTCCAAGCGTTGTTAAACTTAAAAATCAACTGTCTTTCGGAGTTTCCGATATTATATTATTTCTATTTCATTCAACTCTTCCTCACAGTATTATATACACAAACGAATGTACGTACAAGGCCGAAGTAGGTTTTCTCTTCTGAAATCATTTGAAACAATAAATATGGTCTATTCATTATTTTCAAACGTGAAAGAACCAATTAATAATAAACAATAAAACTGTGTTCTTATCTCGTTTTCTTTAACAACGTACTTCTTGCACATTTCCTGCTACCTACACTCCAAGTCATCCGGCGTCTGTACATCCGCTATATCGAGAATTGGATCAGTTATTTCGATACAGTTCAGCAGGCAACTCGATTTAAATTCCAGTTTTACAAAAAGACGGATCTCGATGAGCTGAACGGAATTTTTTATATTTTACATTTTCCGCCAGACGACCCGGGCTAGCCTCAATTAAAAACCGTTAAATTTTTTATTAGCATATGCACCGAGATCGTCGACGAATATATTGTTATTTAAAAATCTGTTAATTAGAGCTTGAGAGGAGATCTCCGTGTTTGTGGGTTTCGAAAAGTTGAATCGTTTTGATTTTATTCTGTGAATTTCCATAATTTCATATTCGTTTGATTGGGGAAAGTTTCATATTTCGATACCCCATTTGTTCTTACATATTTTATAAGGAGAATATTGAAATTTAGATATAATCAAAAGTAACATGAGGAAACTTGAGAAAATCGGTATTTCTTTATGATCCATCGATTTAACGAGGTGAATAGAAAAAAATGATGTTCGATACTTATAGTCCGGAAAAACAAAGCTCAATTGTAATTATTTAGTTATATATTTTCAATTCTTGAATTAAAAATTATAACAAAATATTCATCTTATTTACTTATACAACCTCCATTTAACTATAAACTCTTGACTAAACGTCAAGGTACACCAGAAACAAGATCACCTCCATAATTTTCTGTGATGGTAGTCCAGGACTGTAGAACTAACAGAATTAAATCATCTTTATTTCGTGGCCCTGCTCGTTCATTTTCAATCCTAATTAGTCCCCAGATGGGGACTAATATCTGGTAAAGCTGCTGGCCATGAAATGGTTGTCCCTTGGTGTTCTTGCATCCAAGCTTGAGTATAGGCCGAAGTATGGCATCCTGCATTATCCTGCTGAAAACGCCACCCTTATGGATATAAAGCATGCGCCGTTTCAAGGAGAAAATTATAATTAATTAAAGAATACTTTTCACTATTGATGGTATCATCAACTATACAGACAGGCGTAGCACCACGCAGAGATATTTCTCCCCCAACCATTATTTTGGTGGGAAATTTGGAAATTTGAACAGTAACAGGTTGTTTTGAAAGGATTTTTAAGTGATTTCCACCTAGTTGGAAACAACTTTTATCAGATATAAAGATATTATTAAAATTATCTTCTTGAAAACGTTGACAAAATTTTATCTTTCGTTCCTTTTGTAAAGGTGTCATTAGAGGGTTTTTTTTGGTTTCCTTGATATGTAGTCTTTTTTTTTCAGTAATGTACGGACGGTTTCTAGACATACTCTCATATTTCGTTGATTTCCCAATATGTTAGTCAATTTGGGGAACCGCAGGCGCGGATTGTGTCGTCCTAAGGCCATTAAAGCGTTTAAATTGTCTCCTTTACTCTTACGCGGTCTCCCTGAAACTGGTCTATGCCTTATAGCCATGCTATTTTTTATCCTCTTTATTGTCTCATATACAGCACTTTTTTCCAGTTCAGTCAATTGCACTAATTTTTTAACGTTTCGAAAACCTTTCTCTTCTTTTCTTTAGTTGCGACATTGTTTCATAAATTGTATACCTGCTGACAATCAATAATATTTAATAAATAGTGGTGCCATGAAACTTTGGGCATAATCGACTATCTGCACAACCTATTTTATACATTACTTTTGTCTTAGAATGTCACAAAAAAGAATTATATTAAAATTATGAGAAATAAATTCCGGATACTTTCTAGACGGACTATGCTTTGAGATGGTGACAAAAAAACAATAGTTCTTTTCCCGATGACATATATACACTTCAGCCGATCTTTTTTATATCTATTTTGAAACACATAAGTTGAAAATCATTACAGAGAGCGCTCTGTTACAATATCTAATCATCAAATACAAACACAATCAAGAAAAAAAAGCAGAGTTAAAGCGAAATCCTTGAACTTCCACGTTCAATGATAAACTGTATATCTCATCATGACTACTAATTTCATTCACAAACCTCACAAATCGGACAATGCGCCTGATTAGATGACGAAATTTGAAATTTTCGATGACTGGATCCCGTACAATACACACGGTTGGGTGGCTCCATTAAAATCGGGCGCGTAAAGCGATATCGTACCTCTAAGTTGAAGATCAGGCCGCGTAATGAGCCAATAATTGGAATATTTATATCGAGACCCGCTCTCGTACCAACCTCGGAGATATAAACGATAAATCAAGTTCGTACCCAGTTATATTTCAATTTTAATGGAAACACCCGCGATTTGCTCAGCGATCCGTCCTACGATCAGAAATTTTTGCGAACGATAAACGATGTTACGACTTCATTAGTTTCCCATGGCTATATACAGGCTGCTTTCTAAGCATATGTCAGAATTCCAGTGGATAATTCGGCGGCAAAAGAGACTATGATAAATTCAAACTTATCAATATGAATCTTAACCCTCCTAATTGAATCAGTCTCCATCTGATGAAAATCCTTATTCAATAATATTAAATAAGGTAACTCTGATTTTCACAACTTTTTATTGTTATTTAATAAAACAATTGTTTCGCTATCACAGTATCATCTTCAGGTGGGAGGTATCTTTCATTTTGAATAACTTTTGAGTACCTTATCTAATATAAATAGCAACCGATTTCGAAAACAAATTTAGTTATGCAAAATGTAACATACACCTACCTGAAGATGCCACTGTGATAGCGAAACAATTGTTGAACTAAATAACAAAAAAAAATTCGTGAAAATCAGAATAACCTATATAATTTTATTTGGCTTTATTGAAATTCATAAAAGGAATTCACCAATACACTCTGATGTATCACACATTAATAGCCTCCTCGCCAAACTAGTCTCCAAATTAAACAATATTTTTAAAGAACAAACACACTTAAACTCACCTTATTCAATATAATTGAGGTGACCAAAAAACTTTTCCCCCCCACTTAAAAGTATTCTAGTATTATTTGATGTAGTCAATAGGTTCCCGAGAATATCAAATGCAGAATGTATGAATATAATCGAAAAAATCCTCACAAAAAATAACATCAATCCGGTCATAAAAAACGAAATTTTAAGCTTTTTTGAATTTTACGTGAGCGAAAATTATTTTTAATACAGTATAGTAACTTTCACAAACAGAAAGATGCACTTGCCATGGGTTAACCACACAGCCCAATCCTGGATGAAATTTGTAGGTCCTTTTTGGAAAAAAAATCCTAAAATACACACATGCAAAGCATATCATTTTTTGGTACAGAAAGTAGACGACATATTGGCCTGCTTCTGTTCTATTCAGAACTGGAAAACACACTGGAATATTTTAATGGTTTGCACCATAAGATCAAATTCACAATGGAACCACAATGTGATAACAAAATAAATTTTCTGGACATAACTTTAATTAAGAATAATGATGAAATTTCCTTTGATATATTCAGAAAACTCACAACGACAGATACAGTAATACCCAACTTTTCAAACCATCCGAACGAACATATAAACTTTTTGATTATAGATCGATGATACACAGACCATTTTCAATTCCCTTAAATAATATTACCATGAAAAGGGAACTGAACATAATCAAATAAATAGCCACAAACAATCAAATCGAAACAAAAACCCTAAATTCTCTCATTAACAAAAAAGGAAAACAACTCATTCTGAAACAAATATACCATACTTCCAAAACAGAAAATAATGGCAAAAAAGTTTAAAAACTAACATATTTTGGACCAATCTCACAAAAATAGCTCAAATATTTTCAGAAACTAACATAAGAACAGCTTTCTCAGCCTCACATAAAATTTCCAACCTCTTTTTTAATACTAAAGACGACTCAATAATTCTGTACTTCATAAATTAAGTTGTCAACTGTGCAGCTGACGAAGACTTCAAACACACAACAACCTCAGTTTCATACACCGGTATATTTCTCTACAACTTAAAACGTGTCGGGTTTTATATCTATGGAACACGATTTGCGAAGAATATTGCTTTTCTGTTATAATTTGAAAAATACTGCTGAAGAATCTCATCGAATGTTTGTAAAAGCTTTCGATGAACATGCTCCTGATGAAAGACAGTTTTTAGAGAGGTCCAGAAGATTCAAGAGGTGATTTCGATATGAGGAACGAAAAACGCGGAAAACCACCGAAAAAGTTCACAGACAACGAATTGCAAATCTTATTAGATGAAGATGATATTCTAAATGAACCAGAATTTCTCGCATTAAATGAGTATGATACAGAAAATCGTCTCTATTTGTTTTTGAAGCTACGGTAAAGATTCAGAAGGTTGGAAAATGGGTTTCGCATGAACTGAATGAAGGCAGCGAGAAAATCAAGAAATCTATGGTGAAATACTCATCGACAGACACAAAAAAGTAACTTCTCCATTGTCTCATGAAAAGTGATGAAAATGGATATATTTTGAGAATCCTAAGGGTCGTGAATCATGGGTGAAACATCAATATCTACTGAAAAATCCAATCTCTTCGGAAAAGGAGCAATGCTCTTGTTTGGTGGAATCAGAAGAGTGTAATCTGTCAAGAGCTGTGAAACTATTAACACTGATTGCTATTAATGAAAAATTGTCGATTTAAACCGAACATTACGTAAAACATGACCAGAATATGGAGAAACCCAAAGTTATTTTGTTCCATGATAATACCATATTATACACAGCAAAATGAGTGAAAGAAACGAACAATTACAGCATGCGGCTTATTCTCCAGACTTGCAATCGTCCGATTATTATCTATTCGCATCACCTAGATACGCTCTCTGTGAACAACGCTTCAATTGGTATAAAAATGTACTAAAATGGCTCGATATCTGATGCGCTTCAATAGTAGAAATACGGTTTAGCGTAACAATGATAAACTGCCAAAGAGGAATAAAATATTTTCAAACAGCAGACGTGTAATTTTTACGAAATAATCCGGTTTCATACTTTAAGCCTGGTACATTCCTACAACCCTCGCGTAAACTTCAAGACAAAAATTTTACAGCAACAAAACTTGTTGTGTTGCAATAACATCATTGAGGAATTCTTTTCCAATATTGAATTTTGTTTCATATGGATTTTGATGATTATGAGGAATAAGTAAATTTAATGACTGCGAAGACATCTTTCAAATATTCAAATATTTTTCATATCTGCTGGAAAGTTTATGTTTTCTTTTTAATTTTAATTTTTTGCTTCCTCTTTTTGAATCTTGTTTTCGAACTTGTGCTCCAATTGTAATTCTTATTCTATTTGCCTGGTTTTTATATTTTCATGCCGTCGAAATGAATTATACCATTATTTTTCCATAGGTTGAAATTTTCTTTAATTCTTCTTTAATATTCCTTACGAAATATATTGAAAAAATTGTTAGTTTAATATTTATACATCAAGTACTCTTGAAGTATAAATTATTTAGGTTGATGAATATTTAACAGATATTTCAAGAAGCGTTGAAAGTTTAGTGAAGTAGAATTCCAAGGTAAAATATGTATTACTTATCCCTTGAACTCATCCGCATCCAGTGGTTTTTGCCTTACCAAAAAAAAGGGGTATCGAATTATTGTTATAAATCATATTACAATGAAATTTCGAATCAAAGAACTACCAAAAATAAGAATAGATGTAAACAAAAATGTGGAAATCAAGTGAAAAAAATTCATCTGTTGATTATATATAAATACATCACTCTTAAATTATGTTTAAATTGGAAAATTAGATGATGGATAGTATTGTACTTGTTTCACTGGATTTATTATGGATAATGTCGGTGAAAACACAGAAAATCTCAATTGATGATATTTAAATAAGTTAATTCTGATTTTCACAAATTCTTATTGTTATGTTCACAACAATTGTTTCGCTATCACAGTAGCATCATCAGGCCAGATCACATTTTGAATAACAATTGTTGTGAACATAACAATAACAATTTGTGAAATTCAGAATAACCTTATTTAAATATTATTTAATATGGATTTTCACCAAGTAAGGACTGATACAATTCGATACTCAATTGATGATATTCAAAATCTCGAATAAAATTTAATAATTTAGTTGCATTGAAAATTACGTTCAAGATATCATTAATATAAAACAACTACTAAAATCCGTTTCATAGCTGTTTTATCGCAAAAGAAATTAAGTATTTTTTTTCTGGAAACAGCATTACTGAATGATTCAGATTATGTAACTAATCGAACAAATTGTCGATTGCAATGAATGTGATGACACTTAAGAGATGGAAAGAGCGTATTTATATTCTGTGTACGTGTACTGTATGCATCTTGATCTCTGACATATAACCATAGCTGCCGTTACTTTGAGACAGTTATAATATGGAGGAAAAAAATTATGCTTTATAGGAAAATCAGAACAGATTGATTCAGAAGTTTTCAAGTTTTTTTACAGGTGTGTTCATATTCGATTAAGAATATTCTCCAAGAAAAAGTGATACAAATATTGCAAAGCACCAAATTTATCGAACTTTTAATGACATCCGATATTAAGAAAAAAACTGAAATTACGTTAAAGATTTTCCAGTTATTTTCTTCAATTTTTTATGTCCACCATAAATACTTGGAAATGCAAATTTTGACATTCTACTTTCTGATTAAAAATGTTTATTATATGAGAATATATTGATCAAAAACTAGATAGTGGAAAATATTATAGAACACCCAATTTTCTTTTATTGGCCACCGGTAAGACTAAATAGAGAATGAAGAAAATGTCAAGTATTTCACTTCAATATTCCAAGATAGAAATGGTTCGATTTGATTTTGGGCTATTAACTACTCTAATTTTGAAAACATGAAAACTAGGGGCTAAGTTTTGCTGATCAAACTCATTCAACCTGTTACTTTGATAGAGGAGGCAAAAGCAGTTTCTTTTTTGTATTATTCTAAAATCTACTCGTATTTCTGTTATACGCCACGAATTTATTGATCAACACAATTTTACACATTGGGTTGTGAACGGAACTTACTGTAATATTGGTAAGTCATTAAAATACGAATTAAAATTTATGTTCCGAATTTATTATCTTTATAATACTATACATATTCAAAAAGTTTCATATTTTATTAACTTAAGATTCAGAAAATCGAAAAGATTTCTTAGTCCCTCTTATTCCGTCTCATATGAATAATATGCATGATGCATAAATTAAATTTCTATAATGAGTTTAAGTCTTCAAAGTTTCAATTAATTTCTACCTAAATGTACTTTTTTAATCTTCAATTATATTTCATACATAAGAATGAAATTGCGGGAAAAAGTGGTTGATTTTTCTTGGGAACTAAATTCGTTGTTTCCTTCTGATATTTTTGTCATATATTGAATTCACTTGTATTATATTTTTTGTTATTTCTGCACCAACTATAAACAAATGAAAGTTTTTCTGACCTTTTCATACCAAAATTATACATCTAGAAATAATTTTTTATGTTCACAAACGAAATGAACATTACTCAATTAATGTCCGTTTCGTTTTGTGTGTAGTTTATTTTCTTACGGGTTATTTTTAACGGAACAATTACATCGCTAGATTACAATAAATTATGTGTGATGAATTCATTGGAGCAGCGCGTTTTGCTTGTTGCGATATGTGTGTAGATTCTTATACTTGTTTAATTATTAGATAAGTATGGACTTGCGTTATTCTGGTTGGTAACTAGGTGTTTAGTTGGCAGAGATTGTTACATAAAGGTGATCTCGAAATTGAAATAATGTGTAATATCTAACGGCCGAGTTTTATTTTGAGTGGGTGAAATATATAATTTAATTGATAATTGTGGATATGTCATGATGTAGAAAACAAACGGTACGCAAGAAGGATAAAAACATAAAATGGATGTGTGAATGAATAAGATAATATTACTTCAGGCGAACTGTAACCTTTTTGTTCCGAGTGAATTTTCTCGAAATTAGTTTGACATTTCTCGTAAAGTGGAACTACATTCAGTATTTTTCGTAGAATATATTCCTCATGTAAAAAGGATTTATTTATTTTTATAAAACGAAAATAAAGTAGTTTTATTCAGCTGATACAAGACACTCAGAATTATATCAAGAATAAAATACAGTTGAAATAGCTAGTTTGTAATTTTGGGTAATATTACTATTGTATTTTTTGAGTAGTCGATTTTTGTGAATTTTGAGAATGAGAATTGAGAACTACAGGAGGGATGAAATACTGGAGAATTGGTGATGTTTTTCACAAATATTAGTATGGATAAAATACAAATATTCATATTAATTTGCAGTAAATGTATTGTACAGTTGTTATCCACAAACTCATAATAAAAAATGAATACTTTTATCTACACGACGTTTCAAAAAAGACGAAATATATAGCATTAAAATAAACATATATTATCTAATTCTAGATAATTATAGTCGTTATCAGATTGAATAAATATCCAGGAAATATTTGCCAATTCTTTATATAAAGGAAAAATTGTTATGAATTCCTTTAGCAGTGACTATTTTCGAAACCTATCATGAGGATTTTATTAACAAGGTTAAATTATAATTATATTCCCATTAAAATATATTACACCATGAAAATATTAATTTTTTCTTTGGTCTCACATGCAACTGAAATATTGATCCCATAATATATTCGTAATAAAAGTTTTGGTGGACCTAAAATTATTCATAAAGTTCATTCTCGCTCGAAATATTGTGGCAGTCAAATCGATACTTCGAAATTTATTTTGTGCAATGAATAACGGCAACCACTAATTAAGGTAATTAATTTCCAATATCCTGGCAACAGAATCCAGAACAAGGTTGAAATTCTTATTAAACTGAAATACTTATTCCTCATTCCCTCAATAATTTTGGGTACCTGAATACTTGTTAAGCTTCTTTTTTTATACCCAAGTCGATTCCGTCCTATAAAAAGAACCAATTTTAGTAACGATGTTCACAATCGTAATTTATTCAATTAATTTGATGAATCTCAAATCAATCCAAAATATTTTTTTTTGAGACATAAATAGCAGGTTTAACCTACATGAAATGTGAAAGTCAATATAGAATTCGGTTACTTTGAAACTGACAAGTTTTTTGTTTAACGTTCTTCGAGGGAAACTTGAATTCAAAAGTTTCTTAATGGAAATTGAGTTTTTTGGAAAAAGAATGTTTTAAAATATATACATAATTTTCGTTGGAGTAATGAATAATAATAATCATATTAACTTTTCATTGCTTTACATTTAGATATCAGAGTACAATAAGTGAGCATAACACTAAAAATGATATATTACTGCCAACTTTATGAAGTATGGAACTCAAGAAATCTACTTTTAATTATTCTAGTTTTTAATTTGAGTATATAAAAATGGAAGTGCTCAGAAAATAAATTTAGTTATGAAATTCATTTTGTTAAGCTTGCTCTAAATGAAGATGCAAATCAAGTAAGAATATCAGATATTTCAAAATTATAGTTTTCTCGCTTAACGCACTGTTTGAGTCTCTGTTGCTAGAATTGTATCAGAATATAAAACGTAGAAAATATAGATTCCCCACATAAATTAATTGGAAATTAACTTGTTCCGTTAATGGAATGAGTATTTCACAATCTTTGAGGAGGTAATCATAGAAATAATATAGATGCATTTACTAACTTTTTGCCGTCTAACGATGTTTATTATTCCAGCAAAAATAAAATATTGCCATAGAGATTATGTTTATTTCACGTTGGGAATGAGGGAAATCTTATGAACCATTTGTGAAAGTTGCTTCCATTTATTTACAGAATATCCGACGATTAAAGGTTTCGCGTCTACTCGACTGTTGAAGTCTCCCGTATATATTCGCTCTGAAATTTAGTAGGATAATTTTACGAATTCTGAAATATATGGATAAGGTAACTGAAGGTTAATTTCTCTCACGGAAATACAGGTACCAACTTTATGGTGTGAATCAAAATTAAATGCAGATGGAGGTGCCTCATCCCAAAATTAAGTCAATTAGTATGATGCCGCACTAATTAAGAGCTCTCAAATTAATACAAGTCAAAACAGTTTGATGTACCCCAATTAAGTATTTTCCGTTGGGCTATTCAACTTCATCGCCAGCCAACGGTAGCAGGTACAATGACTTGAGTCATTGCACCCAAAAAACTAGACCGTTGTTCTCATCAGACCATTTATTCGTTCAGCCCATCGAACCCAATTGCCTCCTTTCTGCTGATGAATGAATCGCAGGAATATTTGGATATTTGGGAATTCCGATCGTAAATTTTTAGTGAACACGATATTTCATGGTTTTTTCGTCCAGCATCAAGCGATACCGCAACGAATTTTCCTCATATTCAGTTTCTTCCCAATATTATGAAAAATTTTCTTTTTATTTAATATGGGAATTTCTAAAGATTTTGTTTTGAGAAAGGTGATAGGAAAAAATGAAAACTTCAGCATCCTGTTGGATCCTCATAAATGAAAATGTAGACACTTGGAGTCACATTTCGATCATTTTGGATCATTTTACTAGACACAGAAATTAAAAAAAAAATTATTTCATGTTTAAAACAACAATAATATAATTTTCACTTTATAAAATTTTGAAGAAAATTACTAGCTGATTTTTCAGTGTACACAATTTCATCAGTATTTACGTAGGGAAATTTTTCACGCTATAAAAATTATATCTCGAAATTTTCCGCATCCGTGAGTGGTGAGTGAAACAGAAACGATGAATATTCTACGAGTAGTATCCGGATGTAAGTGTAGAAGCCAACCTAACATAAAATATCCTCAACGTAGGTGAACTCACTTCAAACACATAACTCCAAAAGTATCCAAATAAACGTGGACGTCCTCCAGTCTCCAAGTCCGAAAAATGGAAGGAACTTAACTTAAATTCACTAATATCACAAAGAAAGCACAACAAATCGAGTTGAGAGAACCACGCGAAACATACGAACTAAACAACTAGGTTACCATTTTAGTGGGACTGTGACTTGAAACTAACTAAAGGCTAGTTTCTTCTTACAAGGTTGTTCATGGACGGCTGGCAGCAACAATCTTAGAAATCTGAGAGGTGGGGAAGTCTTCGGGCCCAGAGACCACCGACCAAAATCGTAGGTATCCGGTCTGTCCACTAGCGGTTTATGTAAAACACGCGGATAGTCCTTTTCTATCCTTTTTTTCTACGATTTAATTATAACTCCTTTTCGACGAGACAAAAATAACTCTACACATACGAGTGAAAAGCGAAGCGTTATGTGAAAGTTATTAGGTTGTTGCACTTATTGTTGGATCGGTGACGACTTCGGTGTGTTGTCGTTTAGGATAGGTTGTGGGAATACGGGAACTAGGGAATTCCTCGTCAGGTTGATGGTTACGTGGGAGCAGTAGGTGCAGGAACTAGTTCACACTGGAAAGCATAAATAAAATATTGATGATGAAACTTTAAGCGTACAAACTTTCGTCCTGAAATATGTCAAGTATAATTATCTTGATATTGGGCGGAATAATTCTGTAAAACTTCTATCCATTTTGATTCAACAAAATTTTAAAAATCTCTAGAATCTAAATGAAATAAAAATGTTTCAGAAACAAGAGTTTCCTTACAGATATATTTACAGTTAAATTAAATAATTACATGAATATATTGAGAAAAAGACTCACCGTTGTATATAAGTTGACTCGTTAGAGTGTAACCAGACCAAAATTAATTAAATAATATACATTCTGATAGAAATATTAATAATTAAATTCATAAAAATACTCACGAGCTGAAATTATGAAGAAAAAGCATATTCAGAGTACATAACGACTAGTCCAGTGAAAATTCTTTGAACGGTGATTAAAAACCAATAATCTTGTTGACAGTTTATAAATAGAATTCACAGGGAGATTTCAATTTATACTTATTCAATGTAAAGATAGCCAAAGTTGCAAGAAATAGAAGTGATTTGTTAGAGTTAGAGATCTAGTTTGAAATTGTTGAAAAGATTTGTTACTATCATGAATCACATATAAACTTCAGTGGAATTATTGACAAAGAACAAGCTCAATTAAATATAACTCACCAGAATGATGTGAAAAGGACAAATTAAATCAAAATTGAATCAATTTCATAAGTAATTTTAAATAATTTATAAGTTATAAGCATTAAAAGTTGAACTTTGTTAAATTTTGACACTTGAAATACTGTATGGATGAAAAGCAAGACTTTTATTGTTCTGTTTAATATGAAACATACATCAAAATGTAGTTTAAAAAATAGGCTGATTTTCAACAGTAATTTCAAACCAAGAAATATTGTGAGATTTGTAAAATCGTCGAAAGCAGCATTTTTCAATAATTTTGACAGAAGCTAGAAAGCTTTGAAATTCAATTTTTCGAGAAAACTATAAATAGGAGAGATACAGAAGAATTTAATCAGTCTTAAATTTATGAGAGCAGCATTTATATCAGTCTGTCTCAAAATAGACCATTTCTCTCTTCAATAATACAGTTCCAAAACATTAAAATAAATTAATATTATCATTGTGAATATAAATGCGATAAAAATTTCGTTACCTGAGTATTGTGAAAGGAAACATAGCAAATAACAATCAAGAATTCAACAATTTAAATGCATAAGAAGCAATCAACTAAGTGGGCTGATTGATCTGAACATTCCGGAAATATTCTTCAGGAAACAAAACAAAATCCTGAAATAGAGCAAAGCCAACATCAAAGAAACATTGCTAATGGACAATTAAACTTACCAAAGGTAATAAGTTAATTTATGTAATGTTTTCCAATTTAAAATTCAAAAACAAATCATTGCTTGTTTACGTTAGAATTACCTTACCATATTTACATAGGGTTAGGTTAGAACATTAAATTAAACATTTAAATTATTAATCACTGATGATTATATTTCAAATTACTTTAATGATATAATATATTTTTAAAAAATTCGACCTAATGAAAATTCAAATTGAACCCTCCTTAAAAGATCAAATCAAATTTAATAATATTTAAATTTCAACTATTCGACAACAAAATTATAATCTTCAGAGCTAGCTGGCAACACAGAATAAAAGCAACTAGATACAAAGGTTATCTAATATATATTCATTCAGAAATTATTAATTTAAACCATATCAAATTGGCTACACTGAAGTGGGGTGAAGTAAAACAAAATTTATTCATTTATTTATTACATAACAATATATATATATAATATATATATATATATATATATATAATATATTATTATATATATAATATATATATATATATAATATATATATATATATATATATTATATATATATATATATATATTATATATATATATATATATATATTATATATATATATATATATATATATATATATATATATATTATATATATATATATATATATATATATATATATATATTCAATTATCAAACATTGCATAGCACCTTGAAAAGATAAAAGAATCTGAAGAAAATAAAGAATAATGACCGAAATTATCTAGGAAAGTTTATCTCATACACAGCTGTTTCAAATGGACCTTATGAAAAATGAATTAATTTCAAACATGCTCCATATAAATTTGAAAAATATTTTTATTAACGAAAATTCTCCAGAACATCTTCTTCTTAGTCTGATTTTTGTGGATAATATAAGAACAATCAACGAAAAAATTTCACATACCTCAGGTCACATCAGCCTTGGTAAGAATTGGTCTAAACAAACCCTTTAGGACCAAATATTGAATTGAATCAGTCCTTACTTGGTGAAAATCCATATTAAATAAGATTTAAATAAGGTTATTCTAATTTTCACAAATTTTTATTGTTATGTTTTCAACAATCGTTTCGCTATCACAGTAGCATCATCAGGCCAGAGTTATTTAAAATGTAATCTGGCCTGCCTGATGATGCTCGTGTGATAGCGAAACGATTGTTGTAAAGATAACAATAAAAATTTGTGAAAATCAGAATAACCTTATTTAAATATTAAGCAGGGCCAACCTTAAAGTATTTATTGAATTTAAAAATCCTCCACAGAAAAAATTATGAAGGAAGATAGGGTTAGAGATTCAATTACATCAGAAAGGTGGGAAAAAACAAATTATAATTGTTATCAACGAAATAAAACTGAAATTCAGTGATGGCTTTTTCAATATATCAGTATATTAAAAACACTAATTCTCTGAAACCTTCACAAATTTTAATTTTAAATAGTTCTTGAAAATTCTGACAATTAAATCAAATAAAAATGTCTTAGGAACACTGTTTCTCTTTTGTAGAAATAAAAAATTATCAAACACCCTATGACCTAACAAACTTTACCCCATTCAACTGTTTAAAATGGACTCTCTTAGTAACAAATTATATTCTAAAAATGCTCAATATAAATTAAAAAATTTTTGTTTTATTTATTTACTTATAAATATAGCACATTTTCCAGAAAAATGTTTGAAACTCTCATCATTCTTGTCAGTTGGATTTTTTGAATGAGAATTAATAACAATCGATAAAAAATTTCACATACCTCTTGGTCATCTGGCTGAATTTAGGGCCTACCCTAAGCATTTATTGAATTCAACGTTGCTTCATAGAAAAGATTATGAAGAAAATATATGGTCATAAATTCAAATCATATCAAAAAGGTGGAAAAAATTAATTACAACTCATTTTTCTTGTTGAGAAGTAAAATTTTACTGATGAATCTTTTGATGAAGTCGAATTGTACATCAATATAATATTTTAATTTTTTATTCACATCAACTTTTCAGTTTACCTGAAGATAAAAAAAGTATTTTAACTGGATTTGTATAAAAACTATAACTTGTATACCTAAATGTATTGACGTATCAAAGACCTTTTAAAATATTTGATGTTGAATCATAAAAAAAATGTATACCACTCTTCAATAAATGAAAGACATATTTATATATAAAATATTAGATATAAATAGTGAAAAACTTATAACCTGGAGAGTTCCGACAACCAAAAAAAAAAGAATTTAATGTCTGCATATCGTGCTATTTGATGAGGATGAATTCCTAGAATTGGCCAATTTCTTGGAAAGGAAGATAAAACCACATGTTAAAAATAATCATTATTGTGGTGTTCTTTCAAATTTAAATTTACACTGAATTACTGACAGAAGGAAATACCGTATAAATTATAGAGATGTACGAGAAATTTTCGAATCAGTTCATGGATTTCCCATACAGAAAGACTCAAAATCCTCCGTTAATTTGGTTGGTCCACTCATCTGACTCAGTGGACTGACCATAGCATCCCAAAAGAATTCCCCGATAACAGATATGGTATTCTCTGGTGCTTTTGATCGGATTTATAAATATTTTTCATTTTATTATCTATCCTTAAGTTTTCAGGAAATCATGTTGAATTCCAAATTTATTCATGAGCGTCAGCGGTTTTCAAGAAATCTTTCGCCGTTTCCATATTAACACCAACAATGATCAAAAGATATTTGTATAAAATATTTATCGAAAAATATTTACTTGAAAAAGTTTTTTTACTTGGAAGAGTGGTTTTTCAATATTTTAAATATTAAGTAGCATAATTCTGTGGAGCCTCTACAAATTTCAATTTTGAAAATATCTTAAGGATTTAAAAGAATTAAGTTAAACATAAATGTCTTCGAAACACTGTTTCTTTTATGTACACATATGCAGTTATCGAACATTTCACAACATCCAAAAATGATAAAGTAATCAAAATGAAATATAGAATATTGACCTTAAACATTTCATCCGATACATCTGGTTCAAATGGATCTTATGAAATAGCAAATTCTATTAAAAAAAAATCCCGCATATGAATTTCAGAGGCTCTTTTTTATTTATTTTTATGAAAAAAATATAGCACATTCAGCGTTTGAAACTCCCATTCATTCTCGTTTGTCGATGATGTTTTTGGATGTTTGTTAGGTAATTTCGGTCAATATTTTCAGTTGAATTAATGCACAACAGTTTTAGGAAATGTTTCAATTAAAATAAAGAGGGGAAAGTATTTTGCACAAAAACTTTTTGTGGAAATAGAATACTGTCTCGTATATATTTTTAATTGAAACATTTCTTAAAACTTTTGTGCATTTATTCAACTGAAAAGTCTTAGGAACTCTGTTTCTCTGTTTTAGACGGACAGAATTATCAAACATTGCACAGTACCCGAAAATATTAAAAGAATTTGAAAATACTATAGAATACTGACCGAAATTACCCAACAAACATCCAAAAACATCAACGACAAACGAGAATGAATGGGAGTTCATATGAAGGTTTTTTTTGGAATAGAATTTGCTATTTCATAAGATCCAGTTGAACCAGATGTATCGGATAACATTTTTTAGGTAAATATTCTATATTTCCCTTTGATTATTTTATCATTTTTGGATGTTGTGAAATGTTTGATACCTGCATATGTCCACATAAAAGAAACAGTGTTTCTAAGACATTTATGTTTAACTTAATTCTTGTAAATTCTCGAGAAATTTTTAAAATTGATATTTGCAGAAGTTTCACAGAATTATTCTGCTTAATATTTAAAATATTGAAAAATCACTTTTCGAAGTAACAAACTTTTTAGATCTGTTTGGTCGTTCAATAATAGTGTTCATTATTGAATCTGTTTATCTTTAGTGCTTCAAAAAGATTAAGGGTAGGATCTATATTTTGAGTGTGAAGAACTCAATTTTTTTTATTATGTTAAATACATACTCCAGGACGTATTCCAATTGTTCTGTTTCTTGAAGAATAATAAAATTAAGTCGATTCATGAGTGTGATATTAATCAGAAAAATCTTTCTGAATTTAGTCAAATTTTCATGAGCCATTCTAAATTAACTCCCCATAATGTTAAGCATATTTCATTCTCCCACAAATTTCAATACATATTATGAACTCAAGAAGAACCATGGAAAGCTGAGATCTCTCACATTGAACGATATGAATCGCCACACTTTTCCACCTTACCCCTCCCACGTATTTATATCAAAGAATCCGTTCGAATCAGAGCGGCACTGGAATGTATGAATAAATAATGAAGAGTAATATTCCTTTGTTATTCATGAGGCAAAATTGTTGCTGTTCATTTCACAGGTAATTCACCGCAAAATAAACAAAATTCGGGGTTCTTCTTTGGTTAAGGTTATGGATCGGTATTCCTGAAATGTAAATTATCAACTCATGACCATATAAGAATCGTAAGATTGTTTTGATAACTACAAAACCTACAGAATTTAAATTCCGTTGGAATTAGAAAAAAATTTCGCTATTTTTTTAGTTTCATAAAAATTGTTTCGTCATAACATGAGTTCATCAGGTAAGTGTTGGTAATAATTATGCAATAAGAAAAGATGTTCTTAAATACCAAAAAAAAAGAAGAGTTTCTAGTAGTCATTTTGAGATTTATTTGGGAATTTCTAAGATATGTTGAGTGGAAGGAATCTATCCGTGTCTGAACATTTGACGAAATTCATTTTGATTGTATTATTTATTATTCTCCTCTTCCAATAAACTATTTCATACTCAAGTAAGTTTTATAAAAATAATGAAAGTCTTACTTTGGGAAATCCATTAAACTCGCTATTTTCTGAGATTTTCATGAATTCCTTAGAAAACTAAAGAAAATTATTAATTGGTACGTTAAATATATAACATAGGTTATTTCAATGATTCTACTAAATAATTTCTTTTGTTCTTTAATTAATCAATGAAGCTTTTGAAATTATAATTAGTTATTTATTTATTATGTTTGCGGATCTGAATACAACAAAAATTGTTGAACTGTTCCAACTGTTACTTCTTGGTTAATGACCATAATTGAAACAAAATCCTATAAATTATTGTTTTACTCCAGAATAAAAACAAAAATTCACAAATTATGATATTTGGCCCCATAGACTTCCTCCATTCCTTATTCACAAAAAATTTTAGCATATTGATAATAGATTAATGGAGCTTATGTACTTAAAACAAACATCAGAAAATAACCAGGAAATTGAAATTGAATCTATAAATTAACAGCTGCCAACAACGGTTTCAATCATTATGTTATAGATAATTTGGTTAAATAGAAAAAAATTTGAAAGAACTGTTAATCAAATATATCTCACCATAAAAACTAAAAACACCAAAAACTCCATTTTTTTATCATACCTCGGTGAAACAAGTGACACAGAGTTCAATAGTCTTTCAAAATGAGATATTATTATATCCTTTAGATCGCAAATAGAAGATCGCTTCTATTATTAATTGTGATAAACTCAACCCTAAATATTCAGGGTTGGGTCAACCATAACAAATATCTAGGTCAAACCAAATCAAACGTTTATTCAAAACTAGATATAATGAACATAAAACGAATTTCATGAAAAATAAATACATTTCTACACTTGCAACTTATTGCCTAGAAAATATCATCTTTTTTTTCAATAAACAATTTGAAAATTTTGCACATATAATTAAAAGGCAGGAAACCTAATTATTTGGAGTCTGTCGAAATTAGAACATAATAAAAACAATCTAAATATATTTTACAATATATTTAAATAACATCTGTTGAGAACTTCTTTATACAGTGTCGAAATATTATAAGACTTGCACTCTTGTTATCATTCTGCACACCTACCCTCCTACTTGAAATACCTAGTACATATTTTTCAGTGCTTTAGTTCGTCTGAAGGTGGTGTGAATGCCCTGAAACTGGACTCACGAAAAATTTATAAATTTTTTAATTGTTTGGCAATAAAAACATTATAATATCTTAAAAAAATTTAATTACAGATATTTATAACAAATGTGTTTTGTCAATTCACTTGAAATCAACATATACGTTTAGTCCTATACATTTCACCCTCAGTCATTTCTATTCCCAAAAATTATAAGCTTATAAAAGTAGGCTATAAAAATTAAGTAACATGCCAATGAATTTTACAATAATACAATTAATGGTTGTAAGTTTTCCCATTGCGATTCATTATTCGATTTATTATAATTTCCCATTATAAAATGTGAATATAAAATATCTTTCGAATATAGATGATTGAAATTGTCGTGCGAATAGCTTATGTGGCGGGCAAATCATACTGAACACGCCATTAATTTGACATAAAAATGTAGATATCAATGAATTTCTTTATTATGATTGTCTTATATAATTACAGGGTGACAATAAAAACCTAAAAACTATTTTTCATTTACTTTAATTAAATAAAAGAAATTGAAGAAAACAACAACGAATAATAATAACATAAACATTTGGTAATAATATATTGAGGCGGTTTCGAAAATGGGTCTTACACCATTCTTGCGCTCACTCTGTGAGCCGGAGCAGAGTCCTGTTGAAAGGTTCAATGTTTGTCGCGAAGTGCTGCTGGGCCCACGAAAGTACTACGGACTCCAGAATATCTCAGCGGTATACTTCTTGATTGATTTTGACCTCTTGATCCACGAAAACCAAGGGTGTTTTGCCGCTGGCGCAAATTCCGCCTCAGGCCATGACGGATTGCGGATTTCGACGATGTTCGACGTACCAGGAGCCTCTGCGAACCAGACTGTCGTTTTAGTGGTTGTAGGATTGTCAACGGTGACAAGCTTCTCGTCTCTGAATAGAATGCACTCCTATTGCTGACCGGCGGCGAGACGAAGGAGTTGGAGGCACCTTTGGAGTCGTACGCGCTTGTTTTCATTCGTGAGGAGTTGAACTTTTTAGAGCTTGTATGGCTTAAGGTAGAGCTCATTTTGGACATTTGACGAACGGATTCACGGTTGATACTGGTCTCACGGGCTATTTGCTTCATGGAGACCCTCGGATTTCGAGTGACTCGCTTCTTGACGAAGTTGCGTATTGAGTGAGCGTTTTCCCCCACTTCCTGGACGACGACCATCATGACCAAGCTCCTTGAAACAGAAAATTGCATTGGACACGGTTTGTCGAGGCACATTGAGCAAACGAACAATTTCGCATTGACGCCTACCTTGACGAAACAGATCCAAAATTGCACTACGTTTGTTTGACATTCAAACACAAAATAATTTAATATCAAACTGATAATTCAAATATTAGTAAAATAAAGTGCAGAGAATCTAATAGAATAAAAATTATGTGCCTGCGATAAAATACTTTTGTTCCAGAACACAGTAAAATTTATCTGAAGTTTTTCTAGTCACCCTGTATATCTTTCCTCACCGCTGTATTGTCCGGACCTTGCTCCTTCTGACTACCGGTTGTTTCGATGGATGATGCTTTACGATTTCGCAGGTCACTGCTTCACTTATTTGGAATAAATCAAAAAATGGCTTCAAAATGAGATCGCCTCAAAAGACAAAAAGATTTTCTGAGATGGGATTCGAAAATTGACTGAGAGGCAGGGAAATGTAATAAGTAGTAATAGACAATATTTTAATTCATTATCTCTTCAAACTAATGCTTTTTGAGCTTAAAACTGGACCGAATATTAATTTGTTCTCCCCATACATTAATTATATAAATTATGAATTTGACTCTACTGGATGAAAGTTCTAATTTAGAATTAAAAATATCAGAAATCTGAATAATATATATTGAAAATATATATTATTTTAAAAGAACATTAATATTTGTCCGAAAAATATTTATTTTTTTATATGTCTTTGTGTATAGCATCTATATGCATTTTTTTCCTTAGTCTGAAATCTTGAATGATTTTCTAGACAGATATTCATTTTATATCAACATAATAAATACTTTTAATATATATAGTGAAATTTATTCAGACTTCTGATATTTTTTATTATAAATTTGCAATTTTTGTATATATTCAAATATTTTTCAACATGTTAACAAAGACTGTCCAAACGAAAACTTAATGACAAAATTAACCGAATCAAGAAACCCAGAAACACATACATTTTCGAGGAAAGGTTAACGTTTTGTAACCTCAAAATATCCTTGTAGAAAAGGCGATCGACCGTTGAACAATTGTCATTTTTCATTACTTAGAAGATTAAGGGGGTACCACTATATTTCATGCTAGTTTATAAGAACTTCAGTTTGTTCTTAACGTATTTTAAAATTATAATGGTATTGTGTACACAAATAATTCATGTACATAAGAAAAATCGTGTAGACTTTTAATAGGTGAAAAATGACTAAGTTGAACATCGCTCCCAATGAGGTTAAACTCATTTGAGAACAATGTGTTAAATCATCCGCAATTCAACCGCTTTGTATTACTACTGACTAATTTGTGTTTGTTGCAGTTTATCATTTAGACTTACAGGTTATTAAAAGAAAGTTTTAAGTCATAAAGTAGCCACAACTACATGCAAAATAATTATAAAATAATGTCTCCTTGTTCATATACTGCTACCTCAAATCATTATATACTGCATGCACAATTTCCATTAACCATTCTTCGGTTCTAAAATCTCAGTTTGCACAAATTGGGAGTGTTTTCTTACGAGCTCGCAAAAATATATCGGGCGAAGCAAGAGCTTAAAGTCTTTCAATTAATTTATAATCAGTGTATGCTTGAAATGGCCACACGGCAATATGATTCAAAATAACAAAAAAAGTGACCAGAAGTATTTCAGATTGAATGAGTCAGTGGAGAAACGCATTTCCAGGAATCTTCCATGACGTGAAAATTCCACGGATCATTTAGTATATTAAGTGATGTCACAGGAGTCTTATTCGGAATTTAATGTTTTTATAACATTTCTTGTAGTAATCACCAAATCCTCTTTTATCATTCTGCTCACTTGAATAATTATTTCATTTAATTTATCTCTTTCGCGCATTCAACATAGACCGCTATAATTTGGTACCTGTTTTCTGCGAAATTTAAATATGGAACTCACCTCAAACGATTTAATGGAAACCAGATATGCAAAACTCAAGACAAAATTCGGTTTTGTTATTTCATGAAAATTGAGCACTGATAGAATACACACTTATTCGACTATACACAAATTAAATCTGTTAACCTCCTACAAATTTTAATTTCAAAAAATTTTTATTCAGAAACTTTGAGAATTAAATTAAATGAATGTCTTAGAACACACTATTTCAATTCAGTAGACATCTATTATAGAATTAACACTTATTACATAGTAACATCGGGAATGAAGGAATTCAAAGGAATATAAATTATCAATTAAAATTACCAAATAAATACTTGAAGGGTACAAAATTTTGTTTCGTACCTTGTTTTATGAAAAGCAAATTCCTTTCCAAAAATGCGAAACCCAACCTCAAGAACTTCTTCCAAAATAACTTGCTCAAAATAATGTCCTTCAAAAAAATTCCTAAGACATGCAGAACATCTTCAAAAAGTAATTTAGAATTCTCAGAATGAAAACTCATTAACCCTACTTCACATTAAAAAAATAAAAATATTTAACAAAGAAATCTTACCAGACATACTGAATCATTGGAACAAACGTTAGAATGAAGTGAACTTCTAAAAATCCTACGTATTCTATATTCGTCACTGAAACCACACAAAGTAAGCAAGATTTTTTATGGACTTCTTTAAAACCAAATGATAATAGATTATAAGTGAAAACTAAATTCTGTAATTGTTATATATACATATAGTACAATAAAGTAATAAAAAGAGGTTTTTTCTTGATAGAAGGATTATTACGAAATTTCAAAGATCATACAGATGTAATCTGTTAACCTCCTACAAAAATTAAATAAATGTCTTAGAACACACTGTTGCAATTTGGTAGACATATAGAATTAACACTTATTACACATTACCAAAGGAAAATAAAAGACTTCAAAGAAATATAAATTATTAATTAAAATTACCAAATAAATACTTGAAGTGTACAAAATTTTGTTTCGTACCTCGTTTCATGAAAACCAAATTCCTTTCCAGGAATGCACAACATAACCTCAAGAATTTCTTCAATAAGAACCTGCTACAAAATAAGTTCCTTTAAAAAAAATTGAAAAAAAAATTTTTTTAATTAAAATTTGTGGGAGGTTAACAGAATAAAACTGTATAATATTTAAAATTTTGCAATTATCCTTCTATCAAGGAAAATCCTTTTTTTCATCAATTTATTGTATAAAAATTTATATATTATGGTTTACACTTTCAACATATTATCATTTGGTGTTAAAGGAGTCCATAAAATACCTTGCAATCTTTGTATGGTTTCTGTGACGAACATAAAATTTTCACTTCATTCTAGCGTTTGTTCAGATATCTAGTATAGGAATTTTTCTGAAGGAAATTATCTTGAGCAAATTGTTTTTGAATTTTTTGCATTTTTGGAAAGGAATTTGGTTTTCATAAAACAAGGTACGAAACAAAATTTTGTACCCTTCAAGTATTTATTTGGTAATTATAATTAATAATTCTTATTCCCTCTGTAATTACTGTGTAATAAGTGTTAATTCTATATGTCTACTGAATTGAAACAGTGTGTTCTAAGACATTTATTTTATTTTATTCTAAAAGATTTTGAATGAATATTCTTTGAAATTGAAATTTGTAGGTCAACAGAATAAATCTGTATGATATTTAAAATTCTGCAATAATCCTTTTATCAAGAAAAAATCTTTTCCCATTATTTCACTATTTTAAGCTGAAAAATTATGGATAAAAGCTATTTGATTGATTCGGTCTTTACTTGGTGGAAAATCATTTTAATTAAAAAATATAAAGGAGACAGTATTTTATTTTCACGAAAATGATTGTAACAACAATTGTTTCACCACAATATGGCTTCTTCAGGTATTTATATCGTACTGGCTAGCCAGTACAATACAATGCCCAACATAAATCTGAGAAATTCTTCGAAACAATCTCTCTTCAAAAAGCTCTTTATAAAAACTAGTAGTAAATCTTCAAAAAGGTCTTTGACATTTAAAATATTGAAAAAACCTTCATTCAAGTAAAAAAGTCCCTTTTTCATTATTTTATTTTATATATAATGATTATTATTTGTTTTTCACTCTTGCACACAGTATTTTTTCGGTGTAACCCAGTCTTGAAAAAATTCTTTATTCAATCTATATGTATATTCTGTGGACGAACATAGAATGCGAATGGTAGTTTGATCTAACCACTAAAACGCCATCTGTACTTATTGATTGTTTTTATTTTGCGGGCATTAAAATGGGCTGATGATTATCTGTGACTTTCTCAAACGGCTTTTTGAAGATGTTCTACATTTTTTTGAAGAGATTTTTTAAAATACTTTTTGAGGGAAAGGTTTAAATATCAAAACAGATTTAATCTGTTAGTCTTCTATAATTTTAATTTAAGAAAAATTTTATTCAAAAAACTTTTAGAATTAAATTAATGTCTACAATAAGCACCGCTTATATTTAATAGACGTATATAATCAAAACTCAATATATAATGTCAATTGGAATAAACAAACCAACAGATATAAAAAAAGTCATTGAAATTAATAAACAAATATCTACAGGAGACAAAAGTTTGTTTCTTATCTTACCATTAAGAACACCAATTGCCTTTTAAAAACATGAACACAACTTAAGGACTTCTCAAAAAATATAATTTATTTGAAATATTTAATATATTTAAATATTCAAATAAGTTAATTCAGAAATCTCTCAAAACAAGCACTATATCTTAAAAAAACAAATATAATTCTGGTAATCTCTTCATCGATCCAAAATAATATTCCAAATATCAAAATCAAATAACTATCACTATATCTCACCCCACACGTGTTTACAGGATAATTGATTCAAAGAGACTAATTTTAAAATTCAAGGTTGTTTCGAAGAATTTCTCAGGTTTATTTTGGCCATTTAAAGAGTAGATTTTGTTTTTCAGAATGCCGGTATGAACGAGTGCTGTCTTCACTGAATGGTTGTAAAGTGAGTTGGATCAATATTTTATATTTTCTTTGGATTCTTTTATCTTCTTTTGATGCTGTGTGATGAGTGTTAATTCTACATATATGTCTTCTAAAAAGAAACAGTCTGGATGACCCTTCCCAGACCAAACTTTCGTTTCGACGGTGTTTTTTCTCATCAAAACGCAATATTTAATCATCACATGATATTCTTCATCATCATTGTTTTGAGAATTACAGAAGTCGTTTCATTGGACCACTTTAAGTTTTTTAACCAAACGTCTGATCGTCAGGAAGTTCTAGGTTTTTTGGAGGTAAGAACTTTCCAACATTCATATGGATTTGATATTTCTGGCGTTATCAGTGTGTCAGATCAGAAATTCATAAATACATATTCATTTAACTGAAACTTTTTTGTACGACTGCGCTCACTCCTTAACGTCCAGTGTTTTAATTTTTTCTGTTTGATGATGAACACTTGCATGGAATTGTAGAAAACTTCTTGCAGCTGGTTCGATATAAACGTTAGATTCGATTCCATCAAGCTGATTAGAAAGAAACCATCTCCCGGAAACGAAAATTAGCACCCCCACACCTCCGCGCGTGCAACTCCTTCGGCATAAATTCCTTTGATCATTCCGTGCAATCCGCGCAATTATAAAAATCAAAGCCGATACGTTCCTGTTGATAAAATAACAAATTGGAAGCTTGTGAAACGTCCAATATGTAAATGTTCATATTGGAATACGTAACTAATTAATTATTTGTCCGGCTAATCAACACATTATTATTGATCAACAGGACAGGCCGGAATAAGAAATGAGTCTATCGAACTCTTGTTATAAAATCTGTTTGTAAAATGGAACAAGATTTATTGCACGGGTTTCTTGTTGTTACCAGGATCTAGAGCGTGCTGTCTCCGGTTGGTGCCCAAATTCTTAGCAAGAAAAAAGTGTGAAAAATGGCAGACATGACGTCGGCCTGCTACTCGGTTATTTGAGTATGGTAGTAAGGATATCGAATCCTTGGAAATAGCTCGTGCGTATCTAGGAGGTTCTTGAAACATCCAACGCTTAATATTGATACCCAAAAGTAATAGGCAGAATTGGTAAATAATTGATAATGAAAAGTTGTAACACGTAAGGTTTTCTTGTCACATTTAAGGAATCACATTTAATGTAACAATATCTGATGTATATTGAAAAAAATTATTTCAGAATTTTTTAAGGATATATATCGACTTTATTTAGTTTTACACCTACTAAACGTACCTTACATTTAACCAAAACACAAAGATAAAAATATTGACTTAGAATACTAATTAAATTCTATGAGAGGTCATATATTCTCTCTTCAAAAACCAGGAGTAATCACCCATCATGGTTGGATCCCATCGTCCTTGATAGCGAATTTCCATTATCCCAATATCTTAGTGGAATGTTTCACCCTGCTCGTCACTGACAGCTCCCAAATTTTCAGGAAAAAATGACAGATGTGTATGGAGGAAATGAATCTTTAATGAAATTTGGGCCTCAAACGATTTGTAGGCATTTAATAGTTCATTAACTAACTGTTGGTAGTTTGCATCCATATTGTTGCCCAAAAATCCTCTTACTACACAAACAAATGAGTTCCATGCTCTAAGTTACTGCCTCGTAAGCTTCTCTGAAAAATTAACATCGTAAAGCAATTTTCTGATTTGTGGTCCAATATAAATGCATTCCTTTAATTTGGCATCACTTATCTTGGACAAGACTTGTTTAAAGTATTTGAATCCAGCACCATTTTTATTCATAGCCTTCACAAAGTTTTTCGTCATGGCATCTTCAATGTGAAGAGGAGGAAGAAGAATATTTTTGGGGTCAACAAAAGGTCTAAACTTAAGATTTTTAGATCCCAGTTGAAATATACTTCTTCTGGCCAAGTTTTTGTTATATAATGCTGATTTAGTGCACGACTAACCCATAGACAAAGAAAACATCAATATTTTGTGAATCCTCCCTGAGGTCCCACTAAAATTCCTATAACTTTTAAGTCCCCAGATATCTGCCATTTATGCGTGTTGTAGTTTATTTTATCCAGAACAGTGCGCATATTTTCCTAACTTTCTTTTCATCGTTAATGAATGGCCAACTGGTGTAGAGGGTTTTAAATTTTCATTATGCAATAACACAGCTCTGTATTTAGGCGAATCTAGGGAATTAGGGAGAATATAAATAATAAATAATAATAATACAAAGTTTTCTCATTAAACTATCAATATCAGTAAACGCACACAACGAATTGTCAATACTGTAGAATGTAGAAGGTTAAGGTACTTTTCCTGTTATAAAATGCATTCATTTCAACCGCCCCCTCATAAAATTGAGTAATTGCTAAGGTAAAATGATCTTATTGAGGTATTGAAAAGTGGTACGTGTGAATATTTTCCCTATTATTAGAAGGGTATTTCCATTAAAAAAGTAAAGATCTGCTTTGTGTTACAAAAATCTTGTCACCAGTATAATTGTAACTCGACGTGTATTCGTTATCTGCTTTTTCATTTTACGAGTATTATTGATAATTAAATGAATGGAGTATGCGCAGTTGGCTCTAGGTGAAACATTATAACAATTTCATAAAAAAAAATTCACACAGTTCATTCAGAATCCTAACACGTGTTTCGGTCTTTCGACCATCTCCAAAGGTGTACAAAAAGTAACTTAACTCAAAATTGAAAAGGTTTTTTTATTACACCTACGATATCTGTGTATTTTTATGGCGCATGGAAATAACAACATCCAATATAGGGGTGTTTCCAAAGAGTGTTTGGGAATTTGTAAAAATTCTCCTTTTTCTCAATGGCTTTTTTTATTGAAAGAATCTCCAAATAGTCTATCAATTTAGAATAAAGATGATTATTTAGAATAGAGATTGATAAGAATGAATCGTTTAGCTCCGTAGAATTCTCTATAAAAATTATTTGAATTACTCAGTTTGTTGGGAAATCTTCTTTGGTTTTTGTTTTATATGAAAATTGCACTGAAGACGATTCGCGACGTCGGTTGCGATATTTTGATCTTGGTGGGTGGTTCAATTGGACAAATTTACACAATAAAATTACTAACTAAGAAAATTTGAATATCAAAACAAATTAAAATATGTTTATCTTCTATAATTTTAATTTCAAAAAATTTTTTATTCAAAAACTTTTAGAATTAAATTAATGTCTAAAACAAGCACCGCTTAGATTTAATAGACGTATATAATCGAAACTCTATATATAATGTCAAATGGAATAAATAAACCAACAGATATACGAAAGTCATTAAAATTAATAAATGAATATTTAAAGAAGACAAAATTTTGTTTCTGGTCTTACTTTTAAGAACACCAATTGCCTTTTAAAAACATGAACACACTTAAAGGACTTCTCAAAGAATATAATTCATTTGAAATATTTAATATATTTAAATATTCGAATAAGTTAATTCAGAAATCTCTCAAAACATGCACTATATCTTCAAAAAACAAATATAATTCTGAGCAATCCCTTCTTCGGTCCTGAATAATATTCCAAATATCAAAATCAAAAAACTAACCTATATCAACAACTCACACGTGTAACGAAATGAATGTTTCGGAACACAGATCAACTTTATAATTCAAGATTGATCTATGTTCTAAAAAAATCAAAGAACAGTGTAAGTTATTTTTAAGGCTTATTTAAATTCATTGACATTCCATAATGAGATTTACTGAAGCCAAAATATAATTATATATTATATATAAAATAAAATAGAAAGGACTTTTACTTGATAGAAGAAATATAACAGAATTTGAATATCAAAACAAATTGAAATATGTTCATCTTCTACAATTTAAATTTCAAAAAATTTTTTATGATTTATTTATATATTGAGTTTTGATTATATACGTCTATTAAATGTAAGCGGTGCTTGTTTTAGATATTAATTTAATTCTAAAAGTTTTTTGGATTAATTTGTTTTGATATTCAAATTTTGTTATATTTCTTCTATCAAGTAAAAGGCCTGTCTATTTTATTTTACTAAGACCTTTTTCTCAGTAATAATAATAATAATAATAATAATAATAATACTTCTTTATTTCAAATGAGGTTTACAGATAAGATGCTCACCTGAAGTGAAATAGTGTCTGAATGAAATAAATTGTTTAGCTCTCTAATGTGACATTAATAAAATCTCCTAGTTCATAAGGCTCAAGTTTTATAATCAAAGATATCACCCTGTTTTTGAAGATTCTCAAATTATTTATGTTCTTAATGTTATTTGGCAAATGATTAAATATTCTGATACAACCATATGTCCGGTGTTTTCTGCTTAAAGTCAATCTATGAATTGGAAAATATAAATTTTGTGTTCTTGGGTTGTAACTATTACTGTGATTATATTGAACAAATTTTTCTTTATTCTTGTGTAAGAATATAGCACATTCGTAAACGTACAAACCATAAACTGTGAAGATGTTATTTTGCTCAAACAATTCCCTACAAGTTTCATTATATTTCAGCTTAAAAATTACTCTTTTTGTTCTTTTTTGTATTTTAAACATTTCTTCTAAATTTCTTTTAGTAGAACTACACAACTATTTTTTTCACCTTTTTTGAGTAAATGTTTGGTTTTCTACACATTTGATCTGAAATATAAAGTATTTGGACAATTCCTAGCTTGTATAAAGTTCAATCAACAAAAATAATATAAGTAATTCCACCACAGGAAGCCCACGATCTAGCATTTTGGACAGTTTTACCCACCGAGAGTACTCTTAGAATTACATCGAATCTAAAATGTCGTTTGAATATCAAAACAGATTTAATCTGTTGTCTTCTACAATTTCAATTTCAAAAAATTTTTTTGAAGAAATTTTAAGAATTAAATTAATGTCTTTATAAGCACTGCTCATATTTAATAGACATATAAAATCAAAATCCATCATACAATATCAAATGTAATTAAGAAAAACCCACGAATATAAATTGTCAATTGAAATTGAAATATAAATAAGCAAACATTTTTTGTTTCGTTCCAGGCATGCGTACTGAACTCTTCAGACAAACGTACGAAGCCCTGTTTGTTACAGAATGTATTGTTTTCTGATCCTATATCGATGAAAAATAACTCTTTCTCAAAAATATAAAACATAATTTCAAGAACTTCTCAAAAACTAATTTATTTGAAATATTCAATATATTTAAATAAATTACTTCAAAAATTCACCTGGAACGAAACAAAAAAATGTTTGCTTATTTATATTTTAATTTCAATTGACAATTTATATTCGTTGATTTTTCTTAATTCCATTTGATATTGTATGATGAATATTGATTTTATACGTCTATTAAATATGAGCAGTGCTTATAAAGACATTAATTTAATTCTTAAAGTTTCTTCGAAAAAATTTTTTGAAATTAAAATTGTAGAAGACAACAGATTAAATCTGTTTTGATATTCAAATTTTGTAATAATCCTTCTATCAAGTAAAAAAACCGTTCCTTCTTATTTTAAAATGTCGTTTGTTAAGCAGGAGAAATCTGTTCATGCCCATTTGATGGTTCAGTGGAATTTGTTTTTTTTTTTTTGATAAAGGGTGGCCCATTAAGAGTGTATTCTGAAGTAGTGGTTATTTCGAATCTGGAAACACTTCTGTCATGTCAGAAAGTTAAATTTTTGTATATGTTGATTTTTTCTTCAACATTTTTCGTGTTCCTCTATTTCTATTTGGAATGATCTTCCGTATTGTCCGGTACAAACACTTACAAAAAACTTATGTCTCAAAATCTGTAAAGTACGAGGTGCAGGAAAAAAATTTTTAAATTTTTTTCAAATAAGTGCCCTATGAAATTTTGATTTATAAGACCAAATATCTCATTTGAGTAAGTATCTTATCAGTCTAATTATAAAATGCATAAAAATATCACATTGAAGTTTCTAATGTTCCTATCTATTCAAGATAAATTCCTACAGATATTAGAAATGTTTCCTTCATGCCGTTAGTGGAAATTTCCACTAACTGCAGGTGAAATTCGCTTCTAAATTCCTCAAACTTATAGATGCTAATTGAAACTCAACACTATTTCCAGTAATAAACAAAGCAATAAAATTTACTGGCAATCAGAGAAAACTGGTTATCCAAATAACTCCAATTTGAATATTTACCATTTCGGAATAGGCCTACGGGTAAGTAGCTCGTTAAAATTCGAATAAAAAAATGAACTGACTAGGACAACAACGTTGGGATTAATCGATTATTGGTGCGATGAAATGACTTTATGCATCGCCAAAGTATACGTTTCTAATTGATTGTCGAATCCAAATTAGTAGATATTTATATCTTGTTCTTCCTTTCAGGTATGGCCATCATGAAGCCGACTGATTCACCTTCCAGATCACGCAAATTAGGCAGGACCAGTTGCATCGAACTGAGATATGTCACTAATTGAATATTCAGATTCGGAATACGAGGCTAATGAGGAGAATACTCAAAAATGTAAGGCTTCGAACCGGATAATAATGCAATTATTACTTCCTTAAATCGCAATTACATCCGTTTCATACGGAAAAAAATTAGGTCGCCTCAAAATCACAGTGCTCAGTTTCGTTAGTCTTGAAATACTAGTGTCAAAAAAGTATCGAAGGTCGGAAAATAAAACACAATATAACTATTAGGAGTACAAACTATAGTCCCTCTAGAAAGTATCCGGAATTCTTTATTTTTCATAATTTTAATACACTTAAATAGGTTATGCAGATAGTTGGCTATGGCCAAAGTTGCATGGCAACACTGTTTGCCACATACTGTTGATTGTCAACAGGTGTTCAATTTATGAAATGATCTCGCAACTAGAAAAAAGAAAACAGGTAGAATATTTGTATAGAAAAGAATTTCGAAACGTTAAAAAATTAGTGCAATTGACTGAACTGGGAAAAAGTGCTGTATTTGAGACAATAAAGATGATAAAAAATGGCATGGATATGAGGCATAGACCAATTTCAGGAAGACCGCGTAAGATTAAAAAAATTTATTTAAACGGTATAATGGCCTAAGGACGACACAATGCGCGCCTGGGGTTTCGCAAACAGATTTGAAAATCAACGAAATATAAAAGTATGTCCAGAAAGCGTCCGTATGTCACTGAAAAGACAAGGCTACATATCAAGGAAACCAAAAAAACTCATTATAATGACACTTTTACAAAAGGAACGAGGGATAGAATTTTGTCAACGTTTTAGAGAAGATAATTTCAATAGTGTCTCTATATCTGATGAAAGTTGTTTCCAACTTGGTGGAAATCACTTAAATATCCTATCAAAACAACCTCCTTCCTTTCAAAGTTCCAAATTTTTCACCAAAATAATGGTTTGGGGAGCAATATCTCAGCATGGTGCTACGCCTTTCTGTATAGTTGATGGTACCGTTAATACTGAAAAGTATTGTGGCATTCTGAAAGATTTTCTCCTTGAAACGGCGCATGCTTTATATCTAGAGGAGTGGCATTTTCAGCAGGATAATGCAAGATGCCATACTTCGGCTTATACTTGAATGCAAGAACACCAAGTGACAACAATTTCATGGCCATCAGCTACATCAGATTTAAGTCCCATTGAAAACATATAGAGACTAATGAAGATTTAAGTTGAACGAGCAACGCCACGAAATGAAGATGATATAATTCAGTAAGTTCTTCAGTCCTGGACTAACATCACCCAAAATTATGGAGGTGATCTAGTTTCAGGTGTACTTCCACGTTTAATCAAGTGTTTACAGTTAAATGGAGTTAAATGAAGGTTGTATAAGTAAATAAGATGAATATTTTGTCATAATTTTCTAATTCAAGAATTAAAAATACATACTTAATAATTACAATTGAGCTTTCTTCCGGATACTTTCTAGATGGATCATAATTCTGTCAGATTTCATAAGGTGGCTCTGAAAACATTAAATTTTGAAATAGTAACGGCTGATTGCCACGTTTTTAGACAGATTGGACATCTGCCGATAACATCCAGTTTGAATTGTTGTGAGTTTTACACAAAACATTTTTGGCTACGCCTTTGAAAATGTCAGATTTTTTGATAACCAAACAGCATTTGCGGAAAGTTTCAATATTTTGTTGTAATTGAAAAAAATTTGCAGCTAAAGCTCATCATATGCTTATGGAAGCTTACGGTGACAATGCTCCAGCAGACAAGTCATGTAGAGAATGGTTTCCGTTGTTCAAAAAAGGGTATTGCAGCGTTGAAGGTATACCTAGCTCAGAAGAGCCAAAAAAAAATTCGAAGACGATGAATGACGATGATGATTCGAAGTCGATGATACCTGCATTACTCGATATAAATCCGGGTCTAACGTGAGACAAGTTTTCACAAGCAGTGTCTGTGTTTGAGATTTAAAGCCTTATTCAAAAACAAGGCAACTGGGTTCCTTAGGAATTGAAACCAAGAGATATTTCTTGTGAGTAGCTGCTTCAAAGGCATAAAAGAAAGAGTTTTTTACACCGTGTAGTGTTTGGTGATGAAAAGTGGATCTTACTACTCTTTGCCTGGTCAATCGTTGCTATCGAGCTCAGCGTCAACACCAAAGCTGAACATTCATGATTCGAAAGTTATGCTGTATATCTGGTGGGGCCAAAGGGGCATTGTATACTACGAGCTGCTAAAACTTGGCGATTCCATTACGGGTGATTGGTGCAGACTGCAATATAAGGAAAGACATTATAAAGTTATTCTTTTGTTGGAAAACGTTTGGCGTTACGTCGCAAATTTGTAAAAAATATTTTGAAACGATCAAGTGGGATATCTAACTGCACCCGCCGTATTCTCTGGATATTGCTCCTTCTAAATCCTGGCTGTTTCGACAAATGCAACACGATCTGGCAGGTCACCGCTTCACTTCTTTCGAAGTAATCGAAAATTGTTTACAAAATTGGATCTCCTCAAAAGACAAGAAGTTTTTCCGAGACGGTATTTGGAAATTACCTGAGAGGCGGAATAATTTTCATTAATTCGTTCATTCATTATCTTTTGAAATAAATGAATTTTTTAGGTAAAAAAGGACCGAATAAATTTTTACCCCCAATATTATTTATTCGAACTTATTGTATCGCTCTCAGAGTAGGCCCTTTTAGCAACAATAGACTTAAGCCAATTTATGATTCAATGTTCAAACCAAATTTTTCATGTCAGATTTCATTTATTTGAACATAAGAATTACGAAAAGATCGTATGATACAAAACAGAACCTTCCACAACATGAAAATAGAATAGCTATATATCACAAAAACTGATATTTGATATTTTCAAAATAAAAATAATTTCAACTTCCCTTAGTTTTTATTATTTTTACAACAATTATTTCGTTATATTATGACTTCATCAGGTGAGTATTTAAACTAAGTATAAAATACACATAAAATATAAATGAGCGAAAAATAAAGGGGTAAGAAAAATAGTTTACAATCATTAGGGAATTCCAAAATGATGCTTTTTAAGTTTTCTGTCTTATGTAGGACAAAGAAATATATTTTGTTTCATATAAATTCTTAAGTGTTATTATAAGTATGTTAGTGTTATGAGTACGTTACTGTAATTTATATTTTATATTTGATTTCCTCTAAGAGATTGTCTATATTTGACTGACTAAAATCATTATTTAAAGTGATTTGTTTGATCGCTTTATATTCTTAAATAACTATTCTAAATCGTCAGTTAGAGAAAGACTACCAAACAAAATTGAATGCAGTATAGCTATCTCACTAACATACACCACACTTAAGATTTTATATAAAACAATATATATTTGTTCAACTTAAACAGATGATAAAATGAGAGGATTATAAATAGTTAGAGAGAAAATAAAATTTTAATATATCATATTAAACAAATAATTCATTTGACAAGTTGACAAAAAACAATGAAGAATTCAGGAAATCAGGAGTTTATAATTTAACCTGTAATAATTGTCAGTATATTCATATAGTGGACGACAAACAGAAAAACGGAACTTGAAAAATATCACATTGATAGAAAACAAAATTGAAATAAGAATACTGAATTGTTTCAGCCGTTTCTATTTGGTAGTTGATCATAATTAAAACAAATTGTAAAAATTACTATGTAAACATAGTAATTTCTACAATTGTTTCAGCCGTTACTATTTGGTAGTTTATCATAATTAAAACAAATTGTAGAAATTACTATGTAAACATAGTAATTTCTACAATTTGTTTTAAATTGAAATAAGAAGATAATTTATAGAATATTGTAATATTTTACAAGTTTTTACCTTTTATTCTCAGAATATATATTGAGTATTAGACTCAACTGTTCACAAACCCTAGAAATCAATATATATATATATATATTGATTTCTAGGGTTTGTGAACAGTTGAGTCTAATATATATATATATATATATATATATATATATATATATATAATAAAAAAATATAATAAAATATGTATATATATATATATATACATATAATAAAAAACAAGTATTTAAATAATCTTTTTGCATTTAGTTTAAATGTAAATGATAGAATAATTACATACATACAATAATTACTACATATGTAGTAAACTCTAGTGAATAGCACAGCAAAACCTTATATTCGGTCAATGAAAATTATCTTCACTTTGAACTTGAAAGAGTACAAGGTGAGCTTCAGAAATGTTAGATCATTACAGATATCATGAAATGTTTTTAGTATTCCACACATAGGGGAGTTTTCAACGGCAGTCGTTTGTTTGAAAGTTATTTTAAATAATTTCTAACGTATCAACTGCCTGATTTGAACGTTGAATTCAATTTTGAACTATACTGTTGAGCTTTGAGCTAATCTACTTATCACTTTGAAGACAAAAATCAGGTCAACGCATTTTCAGAAATGAACTTCAGCATCCGCCACAAAATCTCTTTTATGTCTTCTGTCGTCTGAAAAGGGGTGCTTCGAAGAAGTTAATTGAGTTTTAGAAAGAGCAAATTTATGTTCGGGACACGTAATAAAACAGTGGTTGTTTATTGAGGTTCTGGTCAGGAAGTCATTTATAATGATAGCCTCGTGACTCAGTTCTATAGACATAGACTATCGCCCTAGCGGCAACGCTTTTCAAGTCCAAACAATCGCTTAAAATGCTAATTATGTTAAGTTCATGTGAAAACGTTATTGGCCGCCAGAGTGAGACAAGTCTTCCATCATATCTCTACTGTTTTTAATGCACTGTACGACTCATATGCAAGTGTCCTAAATAAAGTTGATTTGCCGTAAGCCTTATGTACCATTTCTGCGCATTCGCAAAAATTTCAGTTGCAGTGAAATTCATGTCCGTCGGTACTGATTCTAGTAGCCTTAAATTAGATCACGGCTTTATGAGAGCATATTTGCAGTTGAAATGTTAACGTTCAATTTCCTACGTCTTGAATGGCATATCCAGCAAATTATCATTTTAAAAAGTTGCTCTATCTGTAGATAATGGAAATGAATCTTTATAATGTAGTATTTTCTTCTGTGTTGGAAATCTTCAGATTTATATCCAATTTTGTGACTTTGTCAGTATAATTTTATAGATAAATTTTTGAAGTAAGAGCTCTTCTGTGCATTTTCAGTTTATATTTTTATTATTTTCACTATCAGTTCGGTTCGAAGTTGTATATATCGAAAACTATCCATCAAAGTGTAATCCAAAATGTAATCCAGAAAAAGCCACATTGAAATAAATATTGACATTCATCAACAAATTGGTCAAAATTTTGAGTTTATATTTCATTCAAATAAATAATATAAATTTCCATCAAGATAGAACAGAATCAATCATTTAGGATGGTCTGTAGGCTCATTTTCTGTCTAGTGTATTAACTGATATATGATAATTTAAATTAAAAGTAGTAACACAAAGGAAATGAAGTGCTCACAATCAAATTGAATGGACGTACGTTTCGTTTCTCGAAATCTCTTCATCAGTATTTTACTTTACGTGCATGTACTTTATTTTTCTTAGACTAGAACTATAAAATGAAGAGACTGACATTTTATAGCGACTCCAATATGAGAAATACTTAAAAAATGAAGTAAAATAATTATTTGTGTTTTGAAACCTTCAAATATTCTTTAATCTTTATAAAATTGTTAATATAAATGACAAAATAGATAAAATAATAAGAATAATTATACTTATTATAATATTTTATTGTATATATAGTATATAATTATATTATGGTCTTCCTATTTCATTATATAAATATCATTTGGTTTTAATTAAGTCCTTAAAATATCTTACAGCTTTGTGTGATTTTTGTGATGAACATAGAATACGTTCTCTAATTTTATTGTTTGTTCAACAAGGATACCACGAGGTCTGCCTAGTAAGTTATTTGTTGATAATTGATTTATTTTTTAAATGTGAAGTAGGACTGATGAAGAACTTATTTAATTTCAATTTTTATTGAGGATATGGCAAATGTTCTAAGATATTTTTGAAGTAGCTTATTCAAATATATTATATTGAAATATATTTAATATTTCTAATGAATTAGTTCTGGACAAGTTCTTAAAGTTATGTTTTGCATTTTTGAAAAAGATTTGGTTTTCATAAATGTAAGATCAATAACAAAATTTTGTCTTTTTCCAGAATTTATTTAGTAATTTTAATTTATATTTTTTGGGTTTTTTATTTCATTTGATAGTATATAATGAGGTCTGATTTTATATGTCTACTAAATTTAAGCAATGCTGATGAGATACTAATTTAATTCTGAAAGTACTTGAATAAAATTTTTTGAAATTAAACTTTATAGAAGGCTAACAGAATAAATCTGTTATATTATATATAATATATATATATATATATATATATATATAAATATATATATATATATATATATATATATATATATATATATACATATAATGAAAAAGTAAAGTAAAAAGTAAAAATAAAACTGTTATTTTTAGGGAAAACAACTTTGTAACTTCTATGTTCGATGTTCTATGATCTATATTCTATGTTCTATGATCTTTGTCTAAGATTTTAACCTAAAAAAAATCACATGTTATATTTAGTTAGTTATTAGAAATGTGAATTGAGAAACCTGAAGAAATAGCCTTGTTTTTGATTTCTTCCAGGTTAGTAAGCTATTTTTCTATTTCTTTGTATGTTGCTAATTTATTTTGTGTGTGTTATTCTGGTGTATTTTAAACTAAAGAAAATAAATTCTTCCAGAATCATGACATCAAATCGTCTATTTCTTCAATTATAAAAATAAGAATTAATCACATTCTTATAAATCAAAAACGTAAGCTATAATGACGACATCCATGAAGATTTGCTTCCAATACTGATAAGAAGAAAAATATTATACATACAAATTCAAATGGATCCAAACTACGGGCACGGAAAATACATATTATGAAAAACCAGAGGACAAACAGGATATATCTGACCATCATGAACCTTTGGCTCTACCGAAGGTGAAGAATATCTTGAAATCGATTAAAGTAAGAGGTTCATTTCGTACGTGTGTCATTTCATTAACCCCTGAATTGAAAGAAATATATTTTGATGCCGAAGAAGATGTGATGTTTAAGAATGAATATTTATAACTGATTTATTCACCCGAATACATGAGAACAGTATTTGGACAAGAATCACCAAAACCACAGGATACGGTAGAACTTTCAAGAAAAAGCAAGGATTTCAAGAGGATAAAGGAGGATTTTGTGCTGAATAATTTTGATGGTAAGAGTGTTTCAGTGAATTTGTGGTTAGAAAAATTCGAGACGGAATGCACGAGTTGTGAAGTAGGAGAAGGCAGAGACAAAATTTTGATTTTACGGTTGTTTCTGGATGGAATAGCGAAAGAATGGTTTGATTCTAAATTAATTACATTAGGTTCAGACAAAAGTTTTCAAATATGGAAATATAACTGCTTAGAGAGTTTTTGTGAAACGAGTTGGCATAAATATAGAGAGGCGTATTCATTTAGGTACATAGGAGGAAGTTTAGTTGACTACGCTTTTAGGAAAGAAAATTTGTTGTTAAATCTCCGAAATAATTTTCCAACTGCCATATAAATTGATTTAATTGTGACAAGTTTGCCAAATATTTTACCAGATAGAATTGATCGATCAAATATAACAACTTTCGAGAAATATTGGGTGATTTGCGAAAGCTAGAAAAATTAAAAAAAAATATGACAACGATCGAAATAAAGAAAATCATAGAATGAATAAATCTGCCGAACAAACTCCTTCCTATTCACAAACAAATAGAAAACCAGTTAAGAAGGAACCATGCTCAATTTGTGAAAAGAATGGTTTTTCAGGTAGATTTTATCCGGAGACTTTATGTCGGCTAAGGAATAAATCCAATAATTTTGAACAAAAGAACGTACCCGGTACCATAAAAGCTGTAACAATGTTGAGGTACAGGATGAATTAAATGAGGCCATTTCAAACCAAAAAACTGAGACTGCTCTCATTGATAAAATTGAAGGTGTTTATGAATAATAATGAATTAAGTGGAATTTATGATACGGGCTCAAATGTTAGTCTTCTGAATTCCAAATTAGCAGAAAAGTTATGTCTACACATTCAAGATAATAGAAACACATTCAAAACAGTCAGTGACAGGGATAAATTTTCAAGAAACATAATAACAAAAATGAGAATCAATTATATTGAAAAAGAAGTTGTACTTTTTGTAGTTAATGAGAAAAATTTCGAGTATGATATTCTACTCGGACTAGATTCTATTTCCAATTTTCAATTAAAACAAGATTTTGATTTGAATATTTATCAAAGATTAGATATGAATGAAGAGAGAAAGGTCGATTGTGTTCATAATAATAACAATGATTACACCATCAATTTCAATGAAGGGATACCAACCGAACTTTTCGAAACAAAATTAGACCATTTGGAAACGAATCAGAGAAATGAAATTGAAGTTTTAATAAATAGATATGACCATATTTTTGCAAAACGCACGTTTGATATTGGTTGGGTGCAAAATAATGAGGCCCATATAAAACACAAATTTATAGCAAAAAAACCATACAGATGCTCAATGGAGGATCAAAAAGAGATAGAATTCTAAATAGGAAGATTGTTGAAAGCGAATCTGATTGAGGAGTCCTCCTCTTCTTTTGCATCACCAGTCACTTTAGCATATAAGAGAGATGAAGGGTCTAAAACCAGATTATGTGTCGATGAATATTTTCTTCAACATTTGACCAACATATAGAACATTTGGATAGTCTCTTGGAAGCAATGTGTAATGAAGGATTCAGACTTAAATTTATCAAGTGTAATTTTGCAGAAGAAGTAGTCAAATATTTAGGACATATTGTAGGAAACAATACAGTACGACATATAAATGACAATTTAATTTCCATTAAGAATTTTTCTCCACCAGATACTCGGAAGAAGATAAGACAATTTTTGGGTAAAGTTAATTTTTATCACAAATATATATAAGATTCAGCTAGATTATTAGGACCGTTGCATAATTTACTAAGAGAAGATGTAAAATTCAATTGGTCATTGGCTTGTCAGAAAGCTTTTAATAATGTTAAGGTCATCCTTTGTGCTGAGCCAATTCTTGCAATTTTCGACCCAAGTGCCTATACTACTATATATACTGATGCCAGTATTCAAGGAGTAGGCGCTGTTCTTAAACAAAAACAGATTAATGGTGAAATACTAAACTAAATAAATATCGAAAGACCAAGAAAGCAATATTACTAGAATGTCTGGCAATTAAAGAGGCAATTAAATTATGGAAATATTGGCTAATATGACATAAATTTATTGTTTTTACTGACCATGAGCCATTAGAAGGGAAAGAATTTCGTACAAGACCAGGTGAAGATCTGGGTGACATGATGAATTTTCTATCACAATTTGATTTTGAGATTAGATATGAATCAGGGAGAGGAAATGTAGAAGCAGATTGCCTTTCTATAAACCAGGTTCTGGAAGAAACGGAGAATATGGGCAAATGTATAAGAACAGTTAATTTGGTGGAATTAAATGAAATAAAAAACGATCAACAAAATAATCTCTTAAAGATAAATAATATAAGAATAACTATTGTACAGAAAGAGATACATTACAAATTGCACAAAAATAATAAAAAAATAATTTTATCCAATGATTTCGGAAAAGAATTAATCAGAAAAGTACACAAGCATTATGGCCATATTTGTGCTAGTAAGATAAATAATAAAATCAGGAAGTTTTATTACATTCAGAATATGGATTCACTGACAAAAGAAGTTTGTGGAGAATGTGACATATGTTGTAAAAATAAAACGAGAGTAGGCCAAAAGTATGGTTTCCTTTCTCAATTGGGCCTAGCAAAGGAACCATTTGAAATAATGTCATTAGACACAATTGGAGGTTTTGCTGGAAACCGCTCTTCAAAAAGATACCTTCATCTCCTAGTGAATCATTTTACTCGATATGCATTTACGAGCACAACCGAAGATTTCATTAAATTAATTAATGAAAATCAAGATAAACGACCAATAAAAACACTATTAACAGATCAATACCCAGGAATAAATTCGGAAAAATTCAGACAACATATGAGAAGTTTGAATATACAATTGATTTCCACAACATTAGATTGTCATTTTTCTAATGGTCTGAATGAACGACTAAATAAGACATTAGTGAATAGAATAAGGTGCAAACAAAACGAAAAGAAAACTAGGGCATGGACGAAAATAGCCGATGAATGTATTGAAGAATACTATAGAACAGACCATTCTACAACTGGATATAGCCCACAATAATTACTTTGTGGCAGAACTGATCTCATTGCTCCAGAAGAACTTATTGAAGAGAGAAATTTACCAAAAGATAAGGAAATAGCATATAAAAATTCTTTACGCTATCATGAAAAGACTGATCGACAAGAATAGGAAACATTATGATTTTAAAATTGGAGACTATGTTCACCTTGAAAATAAATCAAAATTGAATAGAAAAAAACTTTGTGAAATAAGAATAGGACCTTTTCCAATTGTGAAAAAAATTTTTAACACTATATATGAGATAGATATTGGAAATAAAAGAAAGGACAATAACTATTTTCATGTAACTAAGTTGCTCCCATGTGAAAACGCAAACATGTAATGAGGGGTGCATACTTTGTGTGGGGGCATGTAAAAATAAAACTTTATTTTTAGGGAAAACAACTTTGTAACTGTTCTATGATCTATGTTCTATGATCTATGTTCTATGCCTAAAATTTTAACCTAAAAGTATCACATGTTATATTTAGTTAGTTGTTAGAAATGTGAATTGAGAAACTCGAAGAAATAGCATTGTTTTTGATTTCTTCCAGGTTAGTAATCTATTTTTTTATTTCTTTGTATGTTATTATTCTATTTTGTGTGTGTTATTCTGGTATATTTTAAACTAAGGAAAATAAATTCTTCTAGAATCATGACATCAAATCGTTTATTTCTTCAATTATGAAAATAAGAATTGATTACATTCTTACATATATATATATATATATATATATATATATATATATATATATATATATATTTCGGCTTAGTTGTATAAAATAATTGTAACATAAAAATGGATATTTATTAAATAAACAAAAGTTTTTTCACCAACATTGTTTAGGCAAAAAATAAAAAAAAAAGAATAACAAAACAGAAAAATATATTGTCAATTATCGGAAATTCCTGAGTAAAATATTCAACATCTGTTGACAACTATTTGACTTTTGACTTCTCTGGTGTTCATGTATTCTTTTCTTGAAGGATCTATCAGTTCGACCAATATAAACCATAGATTATTACTGTTAACTTATTAACTCCAGCTTTATTGTCTTTATTGGTTTTATTTTTGTTGGTTTATTTATGAAAATTCGTGAATTTTTTATGAACAGCAAGGATGATAGTGCTAAAAACAATAAATCTGAACTTCTAATGATTGCCTTAGTCAAGATATTGGTCAGATTGGTAGATCCTTCAAGAAAAAAACACAGAGAAGTAAATCGTCAGATATGTATGTCATACTCAACATTTCTTAAAGTTCTTGAATAAATTTTTTTAAATTAAACTTTTTAGAAGGCTAACAGAATAAATCTGTTCTGATACATAAATTTTGACAAAATATGTATGAATATTCGAAAGAATTTGTACATAATTTCAACAACAGCTATGAAATTATCCGTAATGAAAAGTACCAGACTTACACTATTAGAATCACTCGAGATTAACAGGTAAAAAACTCTTAAAATTTTTTTCAATGAGCCCACAGATGACATCAAGTCTCCTTTACTGAATTACTTGGTAAGGAATATCCGATAATTTACCCAATATATGTAACTGCTAATTGTATACTTTTCTCAATTTATTTGACTTTACTTTTTGGAGTTAGTTTGAAATATAAACCTATGACGCTATATTATTGGCGAAGAAATTGTTTTATTTAATAAATTTGTGGGCATTATGGTTCATTGTCTCATTTAGTTGAAATTTTCATTAACTGAGGACCAATTCAATAAAAATCCTCTAACATATATTGTAAATGAAAGCAAGGAAACAGTTCCACTTCCTCATTTGACTGCATTTGTAATGAAACAAAATGTTGTTTTTAAAAATGATTCAATCAATATTTAAAAAATTTGTGAAAATCATGTCTGATATTGCCAATATTTCAACATTTATTACATAAATGACCATTCAAACATTTTATTCTCAATTCTCAGAGAATAGTCATGTCTTAGGAAAATCAAAATTCATGGGTAACTAAAAGTGGTAAGGACAAATACAGTAAACCAGAAAAACGACTTTGTTAACAACTTGACATAATGAATCGAAATCTGAATAACGGCTGATACAGTGTATGTGAATTTATAGAAGAAATTCAGGAATTACTATTACATAACCTCATTAAACCTATATCACCTCGGTGTAATATAATCATGCCAATTTGATTTTATGGTAAAATTTAATGATGATTAAGTAATTTGTTGAATAACTCACTTCTTGTTTTATTGGTGGACGCCTCAGTACTCGGAGTTTATTTATCTGAAAAAAAAGTAGAGGATTAGAGTAGAATTTGCAAATTCATAGAACTAGTTATGAGGAGCGTAGGTGTTTTACGACTGAATTGCTCGATAATTATGTAAGGAAGAGTACTCATTGATCGATTAAGAAAAATTTACAACCACGGCATATGTTATGGGTGAGTAGTTATCAGCTATTTCTAGTATGTGTTTAACCGCGAAATTTCCGGATTATTTGAAGAAATGTTCAAAAATTCAGTATTGGCTCATGAACATCGATATGAATGTTAATTGGGAAGTGAAAAATAAATTATTAATTCATATTCATCCCAAAAATTCATAAATTTACTAGTTTATGTCCGTGATTTCGTTCACGTGGCAAAACTTCTTAACAGAAGATTAGGCGTGAACAGGCATATTAAAATTTGTATGTCGTCTTTTGGTGTTTTGTTATGCTTCTGTGATTCTGTGTATATTTGAATGATTAAATATTTTTTTTCTCATCCGATTTGAAAGAAACAAAGTGAACTTTCTGTGATCTACCTGTGGATGAACCTGTGACAATGGCGCTTGTTCTGTTATTCATCTTTTATCTTTACACTCGATGTTTGGCAAATATATTCATTGTACAGGTATTCCAATTGAACAGTTTTATTATGTTTGTACAGATGTATGTAGGAATTGGATTTTTGTGTGGGAGAATCTAATTTCTAATTGCATATAATTTGAGAAACATAATTGTTTGTGCATGGAATTGAATTGAGTCTAAGGGATATAAATCTAGAAGTCTCATATACGAATATTCGAATATCGCTTGGCTTACATCTGACTCTCAAATGTCGAATACCTGGTTCCAGTTCATTTTGTCACACCTGTTTTGGGTTGACAGGTGAAATATGCTTTTCAGAGTAAAAGGTTATTTATGATATGAACTGATTGACCTGTGTATGAATCTTCAAGCGTTTCTCACGATTTCAAGCATTTGAAAGTATATTCCTGTTTGCCCCTGAATTATGCTGAGTCTATTGCTTATCCAATAAGACGTTAAAGGAGGCGTGTCTACCCTAAATATTAGTTGGCTTCGACAGGGGGTGAAAAGAAGATGAGTCAGTCAAAAGTTACGATAGAGACGGTAACGGGACAGAGCGACGCTACCTACGCAGTTTTAGAGGTTCTAGACACTGAAGACTGGAAGTTCAATAATCGTACTACCGATTTATATCACAAAATTAAGACGTTTTCATTTACCTGTGTAGAGTACATCAGGAATTTCAGTTGGTAGAAGAGATAATAAAGAGAAAAAGCTAGGTGTTTGAAAATCAATCAAACTCCTTGATAAACAAGCCGACGCGTATAGATTGATTAATATAAAAATAACATATTCAACATAAAAATGACAAACAACAAGATCAAAATAGATTTAAGTGAAGCTAACGATTCAAAGTTAAGATTGGAATTAGTTAGAACTATTTGTGAGGTCTGCCAATTGAGTTACTGTTTGATCTTATGCAAATGTTTGTTAATTGCTTCAGGTTAGTCAGGAATTGGATCTAGTATAAGAGAGGGTAAAAAAACGCCATTGTACTTTTGTGATTAATAACTTATCGATGCTACTCTCAAATAGGGATGCCTATATTTTGACAGCTTATAGCGTTGATAATTTCCTTCATAAAGGGTGTCCCAAAAAAATTTGATCCCCCCGAACTCAGAAACGCAGAATTTTCGAAGACTAAAAAAGTAGGTGAACTTTTGTTTTGAGGGGGAATAATTTCCATCATGAGTTTGTTCCGAAATAACCACCCCCATGAAGGTGGCAAGTTATTCATGTTCTGTGCATCAGTTGAAATTTTCAAAATCGGAAAATCGGTTCACTATTCACAAAATAATTTGATTTTAACTTACCATCAAAAGGTGATATTGAACCGCCCAAACTCAAGAATCTAAGAGTTTTGAAGTATCCAAAAATAATTTTCAAGTCCTGTATTAGCGAGAAAGGATTATTATGACGACATTGTTCCGAAAAAATCACCGGAGGGTGGCGATAAACCTCAAATTTCAGTGTTTCAGTTAAAAAGCTTTTTTGTTCTCTGAAAATCCTAGTTGAAATTTTCAAATTCGGTGATTTTTATTAAGAAATTTGATATTGAACATTATCAGAAGGGTAACTCAAACAAAAACCCAATACATTCAAATACACCAGATCTGGAAAAAATGATAGAGAACATCCAGAAAAAAATTTAAACCATTTGAAGAACTAACGTATGAATTGTTTAAAATGACCACCACCAACCTCCATACAATGAAAAAGTCTACTTTCAAATCCTTCTCTAACATTTTAGAAAATATTTGTGTTAGTAATTGGCAATCCGTGATGATTCTTTGTCGCAATTCTGCAAGATTTTCAGGTGAAGTGGCATAGACTTTGGACTTCAAATGTCCCCACAAAATATATTGGGGGTTGTTGGCATACTTAGGTGGTTTTTTCGGAACAATGTCGTCATGGAAATTATTTTCCCTAATACAGAACTTGAAAATCATTTTGGATTTTTCAAAACTCATAGGTTCTTGAGTAAGTTCAATATTACAGAACATAAATAAGTTTCAAACTAACCAACACTCAACATTTCTTCTCTATTCAAAAAATGTTGGGGGTTGATGCCACCTTCAGGGGGGTGGTTTTATCGGAACAAACTCAGGATGGAAACTCGTCCGCCTCAAAAGAGGACTTTGCATGTTTTTTTTTAATCTTCGGAAATTCTTCGTTTCTTAGTTTTGGGGGGAGTCAAATCTTCGGTGGGACACCCTGTATACTTGACACATAGAATGATTTATGTTCAATAAGTTTTGTTATTTCATCACTCGCTGTTTACACGTTGCCCAAGCATTTGGAAAATGTCCCAACATTTTTTCTAAATTCAAACAATTTTGTTATGATTTGAAGAGCATTTGGTGCGAAACTTGATTGCGATTGAAAACATGATTTTCCGTACATGATTTTAGGCTAGCACATCTACATATCAGTAGTGAAAGTAAAGTAAAAATCACCGCTGTTCAAGCAAGTGTGGCAGAAGACAAAAATTAATGTCTTTGGTGATCACTTGGCGAATATTTCAATTAGATTTGAACTTACATCTATATAAGATGGTATCAACTCACAAAGCTCAAGGAAACTGACCATCGTTAACTCGAGTGTTTGCTGATTATATTCTTAAGATGTTGGTATGTAATCCCGATCGAAAAATTACCTTAACAAATGAGACTCATCTTTGTTTTAATGGCTATATAAAAAAAAATTTTCACTACTAGTGAGAATTTAATTTTGAAATTATTTTAAATGAAATATTATATGAGAAATTTGAAAAGCTTTCAGTATATATATTTAAAAAAAAGCAAAAGCATTGACATGACCTTTTGCCTGCTAGTTCATATCACCCTTACAATTACATATACATATACCCTTATAATTTTGTTGGTCTTCTAATCATATGATGTTCAAGAAATTTTACACGAACATGCGCGTTATTATTCTACTTCTAAATAACATAAATAGATATTAATTCTTGATAGAAGCTATATAAAATTATTTAAAAATTTTAATATTAGCCTTCTGCATATTTAATTCAAAAAATTATATTCAATAATTATAACTTCAAGAATTATTATAAATTAAAAATAAACGACATATAAAATAAACGATAAACGACATATAAAATAAACATTCATTATAAGACATCCAAATGATATAACAAAATCCAATAAATAAAAATTGTTAACCAAAATCCTATATATTAAATATTTTGAACAGACAAAATTTTATTTCTGCTGATCATTCTTTATACAGATAGTCCTTGTGCTATAGCAGAGGCCGTTAAATTGTCTTTCAGATCAAGGGTAAATCACAGAACCATTTATTTGTAGTTAACCTCCATTTAAGCTCCATTTAAATTTTTCAGTATTCATTTACTAGAAGTTTTCTAAATTGTTGAAGGGTGAGTAAATATTTTTTTGTTGATTGATGTTATATTTTATTGAATATGAATTATTTGAATACTGACGAAGCAAAGTCTCTCTTAAAACTTGTTTTTCAGTAATGTTTTCACATATCTTAAGATTTTATAGAAAATAACTTAGTTAGATATCCAATAATATTGAATATTCTAAGTAAGATAGTTTTATGATGAAATTCTTAAGATTATGTTAAACATTTTTGAAAGATTTTTGTTTTCATAAGATTGATCAGCAGAAACAAAATTTTGTCTACTCAGAATATTTAATGGATAAGATGTTTGTTAACAATTTATATTTATTGGATTTTGTTATATCATTTGGATGTCTCTTAATGAATGTTTATTTTATATGTCGTTTGATATAAGTGGTACTTGACATTAATTTAATTTTTGCGGTTATAATATTAACTATAATTTTTTGAAATTAAATATGTAGAAGGCTAACAGAATATATCTATAAATATTAAATTATCTTTCAATCTTTTAGATCAAGGATAAATCACAGAACTATTTATTTGTAGTTAACCTCCATTTAAACTCCATTTAAATTTTTCAGTATTCATTTACTAGAAGTTTTCTAAATTGTTGAAGGGTGAGTAAATATTTTTTTGTTGATTGATGTTATATTTTATTGAATATGAATTATTTGAATACTGACGAAGCAAAGTCTCTCTTAAAACTTGTTTTTCAGTAATGTTTTCACATATCTTAAGATTTTATAGAAAATAATTTAGTTAGATATCCAATAATATTGAATATTCTAAGTAAGATAGTTTTATGATGAAATTCTTAAGATTATGTTAAACATTTCTGAAAGATTTTTGTTTTCATAAGATTGATCAGCAGAAACAAAATTTTGTCTACTCAGAATATTTAATGGATAAGATGTTTGTTAACAATTTATATTTATTGGATTTTGTTATATCATTTGGATGTCTCTTAATGAATGTTTATTTTATATGTCGTTTGATATAAGTGGTACTTGACATTAATTTAATTTTTGCGGTTATAATATTAACTATAATTTTTTGAAATTAAATATGTAGAAGGCTAACAGAATATATCTGTAAATATTAAATTATCTTTCAATCTTTTAGATCAAGGATAAATCACAGAACTATTTATTTGTAGTTAACCTCCATTTAAACTCCATTTAAATTTTTCAGTATTCATTTACTAGAAGTTTTCTAAATTGTGGAAGGGTGAGTAAATATTTTTTTGTTGATTGATGCTATATTTTATTGAATATGAATTATTTGAATACTGACGAAGCAAAGTCTCTCTTAAAACTTGTTTTTCAGTAATGTTTTTACATATCTTTAGATTTTATAGAAAATAACTTAGTTAGATATCCAATAATTTTGAATATTCTAAGTAAGATAGTTTTATGATGAAATTCTTAAGATTATGTTAAACATTTTTGAAAGATATTTGTTTTCATAAGATTGATCAGCAGAAACAAAATTTTGTCTACTCAGAATATTTAATGTATAAGATTTTTTTTAATAATTTATATATTGGATTTTGTTATATCATTTGGATGTCTTTTAATGAATGTTTATTTTATATGTCGTTTGATATAAGTGGTACTTGACATTAATTTAATTCCTGCAGTTATAATATTAACTATAATTTTTTGAAACTAAATATGTAGAAGGCTGACAGAATATATCTGTAAATATTAAATTGTCTTTCAATCTTTTAGATCAAGGATAAATCACAGAACTATTTATTTGTAGTTAACCTCCATTTAAACTTCATTTAAATTTTTGAGTATTCATTTACTAGAAGTTTTCTAAATTGTTGAAGGGTGAGTAAATATTTTTTTGTTGATTGATGTTATATTTTATTGAATATGAATTATTTGAATACTGACGAAGCAAAGTCTCTCTTAAAACTTGTTTTTCAGTAATGTTTTTACATATCTTTAGATTTTATAGAAAATAACTTAGTTAAATATCCAATAATATTGAATATTCTGAGTAAGATAGTTTTATGATGAAATACTTAAGATTATGTTATACATTTTTGAAAGATTTTTGTTTTCATAAGATTGATCAGCAGAAACAAAATTTTGTCTATTCAAAATATTCAATATATAGGATTTTTTAACAATTTGTATTTATTGGATTTTGTTATATCATTTGGATGTTTTATAATGAATGTTTATTTTAAATGTTGTTTGATATAAGTGGTACTTATATGACATTATTTTTAATTTAATTCTTGGAGTTATAATTATTGAATATAATTTTTCGGAATTAAATATGTAGAAGGCTAATATTAAAATATTTAAATAATTCTACTTCTAAATGTTGAACTTTAGATCGATCGATCTGTATTTTCGACAGTTATCGTGTTTACTGATGGCTGGCCGAACAAAATTATTTTTGACCACAGATTTCTTTATTAATGAGTCCAACCCAGTCGTTTGAAACCATTATCGATCAACATTCGAAAATTACAGATATTTGGGTGAAACGATAGTACGCTGTTCCCTTGAAACTATGGGGTAGGCCATTTAAAATTTAGATTTATGTTTGAATCAAAGATCTAACGAATTACTATAATATTAAGTCTATGGTGTTGATAATTTGTATTTGTTTCAGTTATTATAGCTATGAGTATCGTTAATCGGATCTTTTGGTAAATTTCCTTAAATTCCCTAACTTTATTTCAGGATTTATGCCAACATTTAAATCAATTAAAGTGTTTATTCTTTGATTTCATTAAAATTCGTGACGAAACTCAAAAAAAAAAAATTGGGAGTACTGTAATATTAAGTCTATAATGTCGATAATTTGTGTTTGTTTCAGTTATTGTAGCTATGAGTATCGTTAATCGGATTTCATCGTAAATTTGACGAATGACGAAACTCAAAAAAAATTTGGAGTACTTCTTTACAACGTCAAAAAATGGATTCAAAGCTGGATCAACCTGTGAGGTCACTTTTGTGGGCCTCGTTCTATAAATCCGTTATCAAATGTAAATGGCAAAAGGTCAGGAAATTGGACTCATTTCATTGTCTGTCCGGTCACGTTTTTATTCGGGTATTCGTCTCAAATTACACCAAATCTGCCTTGTCTGTCGTGGGATGACGGGTTTGATTGATTCGGTTTTTGTTCATAGCTATTTAGAACAATTTTGGTAACAATAGAGAACGATTCCAAGATTTTCAAATTCTACTTAAGGTGGAGCAAGAGAGGTTACATCTGAATAGAATTTCACAATATTGCTAGAAGGAGAACTGTATTATTACTAGCGGTAATTTCAGATTTTCTTAGGTCAATGTCGAGAAATATAACTTCGGCCTTTACTTCGAGGATCACATTAATTAAATTTTTGACAGGTAATGTATTTTTTTCAACATAATTCTCATGAGCAGAGATTTCTGACAAAATAGGTTCGTTGGCACTTAAATGAATATGAAAATTGATATCAGACAAAAAAAACAGATATAACATTTTTGAAAACTAATCGCTTGAAATTAAGATGCAATATTAAAATTTTTGTAGTAGAATGTGTTACTTTTCACTTCATATTGATTACTTTAAGCTATTCATAGATTTCATAACACTACTTGTATTCATATGAACTAATTTTTTCCTAATTTCATTGAATTTTTTTCGCAATAACAACGTAATATCAAAAAATATAAAAGATATAAAGAATATAATATAATATATTCTGAACCTTTCATCAGACAGAATGTAATGACGATGATTAGACTTCTAGAATATTATTACTCATTAACTTGAACAATAGAGTATGAAGGGAAATCCCAATAATAGATGCATAATTCATGGATCGTATCTACTAAAATTAACAAATGAAAAATAGTGATTTTCTGAAGTGTCATTTTGTAAAGTTTTTAAAATTTTATTTTACCTCGTATCGTTTGTGTTTGGTTTCTAGTATTTAATATTTAATTAAGTAGCTGGTTACATTGCGATAGTTCTTTTTAAAATGGATTGAATGAGAAATAACTTCGGTTTATATCACTTTTTCATAACTGACGATGCATTGAGTCGAGTTTTACTCCATTTTCTAACAGAATAATAATAATAATAATTTTAAGGTTCCATATATTTAATGAAGACTTGGCATGTATAAGAGTTCGAGAAGTGGGGAATTCCAAATATGCTCGTTCAATAGTTTCATTGCGGATTCGTGATCATTTTTGAAAACCTCTTTTGATTCCAAGATGTTTAGTTTCTTGCTTTTGTCGCAAGGTCAAACTGTTGAAATGATTTTCTCCGGTTAGGATTCTTGATTTAAGAATGGTTCTGACATTCTCACACAACAATCGCACATTCGTGATATTGTCAGGAATATGTTATCCCATGAAATCCTTTTATCTACTCTCGCTGGATCTATAGCGAATAATTTGATTGAAAAACTTGATGTGAAGACGGAATATTTCACCAAAACAAAAGAACTACTAGCTGAGGTCAATGAAGTATGGAGTGAAAATAATAAAATCAAGAAACGCATGAATGCTTTAGTGTCAAAAATCTAAAATAGGTTTGTTACGGTGCTTATCGTACTTCGACAAGGTGTCGCATGAATGAATGTTAGCTATATTAATATCTTCGTGGGATTCTCCAGGATCATTGTTCGGAAGCTACCTTTCTTGCAGAACATAGAGAGTTCAGATCAATGGTTCTTTATCAGATCCTTTACATGTATCTGCGGGCGTTCCACAGGTATCACTTCTGAGACCCTGTTGTTTATTTATACTCATTGTTTTTTTAAATTCACAAACTTTTATAATGTATATTTTTACGCTTATGATACACAACTTTATTTTCGATTTGACGCTGATGTTGTAGAGGAGGGAATAAAAAATTAATCAAGATTTTTCATCCATTAAAAAGATATCGGATCAGCGCAATATATCGATGAATGCCGGTAAATCTTATGCAGAGATAGTTCATAATGACACCAGAGGGATCAACACCATCAGTAAGCTAAGGAGGTCACCTGTTGGTCGGTGGTTGCAAAAACCATATTATCTGTCACTTATAAGGCCTTTGCTCTGCAGGTATCAAACCATTTAGAGATTGTTAGTTGCTTCCATGACAAAATAGATATTATCGCTATTAGGCGGTAGTTTGATGGAAGTGTACATTCAGTTTTTCGTTGAGTTACGACAGCAATATGATATTTAAGTGACGTTTTAAATGAAATATATATTTCTCGATAATAAAGTAGTTCACTTGTCAACATAATGCACTGATGATCGTAATCAAAGTGAATGAATCCAAAAAACTGTCGCCATTGCCTTTTTAGACCACAGACTCACCTTGATCTTGGTTGGAACAAGTACCCCAGAGAAGTCCTCTGTTGTTTAGTCCTCGATGTCATATAGTTAGCCGAAAAACTATAAATTGTAGTTAAAGATCACCAAACACTTTTGTGAAATGGTCATACAATTGCGCTCATAGTGAACTACGAAATCGTGCGGATAGTGTTTCTGGCCCAAATATTTCTGTAAAATCTAACTTTATCAATTGAGATACCTACAGCCTCAGCTACCTCAAGCAACAAATAGCTTTCAATAATGATTTTAATCCGTTAATTGTAGACAATTTACTTGATAAAATAAATTACAAGAAAGCAATATCACTTGTATATTCAAAATTTCAAAATTCAAACGAAACCAAATTTATTTTATTAGCTTACATAGGCCAAAAATCTGAAAAGATTGCTAGATATTAAAAAAAAAAGAAGAATATAACATCTCTTCTAAAACTATTAATTCTTTAGGCAGCATAATAAAAAATAATAAAGACGTCATTCCTACAAACAAAAACTCAAGAGTTTACAAGTTAACATGTAGTGATTGCCCATGTGTATATGTGGTTCATTACAAACAAGGATACGAGAACATGAAAAATGTTGCATTAATAATAAACCGAATTCAACTTATGCCAACCATTTGTTAGAGACTTGACATAATTTTAATATGAACTATGAAATATTACATATCGAAAACAAAAGTTAGAAACTAAATCTGTTAGAAACTTTAGAGATCAATAGATATAATAAAAGACAAATTTTACTGAATGATCAAATAGATTTGAACAGATCCCCCCTACTTAATATTTTTCATTTATTGTATACCATCTCTTTCCACCCCTCTATTTTTTGTACCAGAGCTGTGTATTTAAGGTCATGTTTTGCATTGTATACCTCAGTTTAAATACTCACCTGATGAAGTCATGGTATGACGAAACAATTGTCGTGTAAATCAATAAAATAGCGGAAGTTAACATTAGTTTTTCTTATATTCAATATTCATTCTTCAATCGTTCAATATCACTTCATGGATTTCATCAACGATTTATAGCGTAATTTTTTTTTGGTCGATCTGAACGTTTGGCTTATTAATGCTGGAACCACAGCGCAAATCAGTGACATTTAATAATAATAATATTGTTTGATAAATTCGGTCTTTACTTGGCTTGGTGGAAACTCATCTTAAATAAAAAATATATAAGAGACAGTATTTCAATTTTCAGAAAAATGTTTATAATACAACAATGATTTCACTACAATTCCTTACTTCAGGTATATACATTCTACTGACTGATGGTGTTCAGTGTAACTTAGTTTAAATGCAGTGTTAAGTACCTGACAAAATAATGAAAGAATAAGTCATAAAAACTCAAGGTATTTATTGGAGCTTGCCGCTAAAATATGCCATTAGGGAAAGATATTCAGTAATGGAGACTCGTCAACATTTGTTTGTTCACTCAAAAAGATTTTAGGGGGAATTGTACCTGTTTATTTCAAGAAATTCTAAAAGTATTAATCTAGAACTTTTGCTTTCGACGTGGATAATTATCGTTGAAATTATCCCTGAATTCCTTAAGATGATTAGCATAGATCGAATGTAGGGAATACGATATGTAACTCCTTTGGTGTTCTTGGATTCTTTTCTTTTATGATCTACCTGTCTGGCCAATGTATTCTAAAGGGCAATCGTTGCAAGTTAACTTGTTGACCCCGAATTTATTTTCTTTATTTGTTCGATTCTAATTGTTTTTTTTTTGTAAGTACTACGGTTATTAATGGTTTTAAAAGCTGCGTTGTAATTGAAACTATTTTTGAAATATTTAGCAATATTTTCAGATAATCCATTAACATAAAGTAACGAAATGTATTTCTGTGTATTGTCCTATTTTATGACTAAGTACACAAGATTTAATGCCTTGTTCTTTTGTTTATTGGATAACATTTTGTCTATAAGAATGGGGTTGCAACCGTTGTTTGACGCTATCTGTTTGATAATATTTAATTCTTTCAAAATTTTTTCTGAATTCATAGGGACATTCAATAGTCTATGAATAAAACTATTATATGCTTACATTTTTTGGTTGGTGGGGTGATTTGAAGTTTTATGTATTGTAATATCTGTACGTGTTTGTGAAAAATACTAAACTCAAGTAAATTATCCAGTCGGAACAATCTATATTTTTAAAAAAGTTTTAATAATGGGAAATCCACTCAGTTCAATTTTAGCTGAAATTTTCATGGATGATCTAGAATCAAAAGCGCATCTGAATCTGATAAGCAAATAGTTCCTCTATTGGTATAGATATGTAGATGATATTTTTTTTTGTTGTTTCAAAGGCAACGAGTGACAACTACATATCTTCACGAAGTTAAAATCCTTCCAAAAATTGAATTCACAATCGAAGAAGAAAAGAACCACAGTATTAATTTTCTTGACCTCATAATAACAAGACTAGATAATTTACATGATTTTAATATTTTTTACAAATCTACACATACAGATATTACAATACATAAAACTTCAAATCATCCCACCAATCAAAAAATGTCAGCATATAGTAATTTTATTCATAGATTATTGAATGCTCCTTTTAATTCAGATAACTTTTTGAAAGAATTAAATATTATTAAACCGATAGCGTCAAACAGCGGTTACAACCCCTTTCTTATAGACAAAATGGTATTCAATAAACAAAAGAATCATTAAATCTCGTGTACCCAGTCATAAAAAAGAACAGTATACAGAAATACTTTTCGTTATCTTATGATAATGGATTATCTGAAAATATTGCTAAATATTTCAAAAATAAGGATCAAAAAGATGAAGATAATTTTAACAATAACTATGAAATTATCCACCTCGGAATAAAAAGTTCTAAATTAACACTTTTAGAATACCTTGAAATCAATAAATACAATGCCCGTAAAATACTTTTGAATGAACAACTGAATATCTTTCCCTAATGGCATTTTTTAGCGGCCAACTCCAATAAACACCTTGAGTTTTTGTGACTTGTTATAGTCATAGATCTCAGTGGAAAGACACCAAGAGAGACTTACACAAAAATATATTTAGTGAAACACTTTTTAACCATTGAGATTTATGGCGTAGAATCTTCATAGTGTTTATTAGTCCTTTGTTTGGTTTCTGTGATAGTTTTTGCCGCATACAAGAATGTTGATGAGCACACGAAATTCACTTCATTCAATTTCCTTCAAAATTCACATTTATCAAACTGCCCACGTATATACTTGAAAGAGTTTATAATATTTTTTGTCTAACATTATACATGATGTCATTGCTGACAAATAACTACTGAATAACAATAAACACTCTCCTAATTAAAATACTGCCTAATTATAAACTAGTCCAATTATTTGTTTACATCAGATAAGTTAACTTTCGACACCTTAGTGTATTTCGACCACCCTCAAGCTACAAAAACATACATGAAAGCTTAGATTTTCACCAGGTTGCAAAAATTTGCAAGATTGATTGACAGATATCTCTTTAACATTCCAGCACACGTAGATTCGTTTCTAATTCGATGCAAGCTATGCATGCCTGCGGCGCTAATTTCTCAATGGAACAATTTTTTTGGTCAACTCGGTCATAAACGCTAATGATCACTCACACTCCATCCGTCGTTGCAAAATACCAATAACTCGCATGAGGCACTAGGTAGATATTTCGTTTAATTATGGTGGGTAAAATCAGCAGGTGCCTATTCAAGTAAGAAACATTCGCGTTTGAGTAAACGTTCTTATGAAGTCCTCGAAATATCGAAGAAAACATTTTAGTAGATTAATGTGACAGAAAAAGGCAATAATAAATGGCGTTTTGAAGCTAATATTACAAGATTTATCACACACGAAAATAGAATAGCATCATCTGACGACAAAAACAATGCAGTATGGTCAGTAATGTCAATAAAGAATACATAATGTGAAAAGGAATTCCCTAACGAAGAACATCCTCTACGAATTGATTGAGCATTTAACAAGCGTAGCTTTAACTTCAATTACATACATACAAATGAGTATCCCTGATAACATCCGGTTATTGAAGTCACAGTAAAATATGAGTATTTAATGGAAACATTTCGACAAAATGAATTGTTAATGAAATCTAATAATAATATTACAGATAATAGCTGGAATTAATTTTCCGGAATGTTTACAGATTTAAAACTAAATAAAACTCATGAAATCATTAAGAATTAAATTTTTTAAAAACATGTCCTAGATAACATCGCATCACTTATATTATCATCATATGTGGTGGAAATTAACTAATAAAGAATCGGAAGAAATATAAAATAATGACCAAATTAACTAATAAAGAATCGGAAGAAATATAAAATAATGACCAAATTACATGTTTCGATTGGAAGTTGAAGAATCACAAGTTCCATCACCAAAAAATATTCAACATATAATTCAAAAAGGCCTTTTTTATTTTCGTTTCTAAAGAATATATAGCACATTCTCCAGAGAAAGAACCTAATAAATTCGGACCCGATTTCTTCAGTAAGGATGTGAAATAATACGAAGAAATTTCCATATATATATATTGAAAATTTACTATGAAGAAGTATTTCAATATAACAGATAATATAAAAAAATAGAGGTTTATACTTGATAGAAGGTATATAAAACTATTTCAATATTTTCATATTAGCCTTCTACATATTTAATTTCAAAAAATTATATTCAATAATTATAACTTCAGGAATCAAATTAAATTAATGTCATATAAGTACCACTTATATCAAACGACATATAAAATAAACACTCATTATAAGATATCCAAATGATATAACAAAATCCAATAAATAAAAATTGTTATCCAAAACCCCATAAATTAAATATTTTGAGTAAACAAAATTTTGATTTTGCTCATCAATCATATGAAAAGAGATATCTTTCAAAAATGTTCAACATAATCTTGAAAATTTGATTATAAAACTATCTTACTTAGAATATTCCATAATATTGGATATCTTACTTTTCATGAAATCTCAAGATATGTAAAACTATTACTAAAAAACAAGTTTTAAGAGAGACTCTGCTTCGTTAGTACCCAATTATATTCATATTCAATAAAATATAACATCAATCAACAAAAATATTTTTTCACCTTTCAACAATTCAGAAAGCTTTTGGTAAATGAATATTCTTAAAACTTGTTTTTTAGGAATGTTTTCACATATCTTGAGATTTTATAAAGAGTAACTTAGTTACTTATCCAATAATATTGAATATTCTAAGTAAGATAGTTTTATGATGAAATTCTTAAGATTATGTTAAACATTTTTGAAAGATATCTGTCTTCACAAGATTTATGAGCAGAAACAAAATTTTGTCTACTCAAAATATTTAATTTATAGGATTTTGGTTGACAATTTTTATTTATTGGATTTTTTTATATCATTTGGATGTCTTATGATGAATGTTTATTTTATATGTCGTTTGGTATAAGTGGTACTTATATGACATTAATTTAATTCCTGAAGTTATAATTATTGGATACAATTTTTTGAAATTAAATATTAAGAAGGCTAATATTAATATATTTGAATAACAAGCTGATGAAGCTTCTGAGGGATCTTCACAGAAGATCTAGGAGTATCAGGATAATAATAATAATAATAACAGATAATAACTGGAATTAATTCTCCGGAAACTTTCAATATATAAAGGGACTTTTATGAACATCTCCCTATTTTGTTTTGTAAATGAAATGCACTATTTATTCGAAAATCATTTAAGTTTTTATTTCAATATAAAGTACAATGGATACCATTAGTTATGAAACAAAACATCATTTAAATATCCATCACGGAAACGCTGGCAGCAATGAATTCAATTTTCCATGACTCTCACACAAATCAAGTCGTATGTTAGCAATTAATCGTTCAATATTGATCTGTAACTCATCTAAATTTGCTGTATGATTGCTGTAAATCAATGACTAAATGTAACTCCAAAGAAATGAGTCTGATTACTAAGAATGATTTTCTCATGAAAATCTGCATCATTTCCGATTTTTTCTAAGTAACAATTACTGTATGCAGGACGCTTTAAATGATCTGTTGGTTTGAGTTCTTGGGTTAAAACAATTTTGTATGGATATAAACCAAAGTCTTTCCGTACAATTCGCCACAAAGATGTCTGGGAGATGCCTAGTTCTTATGAACGTCCAGAAATCGATAACTTTTGGTCTTCACGAACACTTTCACGTACAGCAGCAATATTCTCTGCATTTCTTCCATTTCTTTGTCTCACTGGCACCTCACGAAGTGTAAAATTTATTTCAAACTTCTTGACTAAACGTTCAACTGTTCTTTCATCCGGATGATTATAACGACCAAAAATTGTAGTTAAAGTAAAGTTAGAGAAATAGATCGCGATTTTTCATAATAAATTTGGATAATTTGTGAACGTTGTTGGAGTGTGTACCTTTCCAGGATTAAATGGTAGACATTGACAAATACAACTGTCAGTGTCACAAATGAACAATGTCAATTTAAAAATGGGGCGTTTCCATTGAAAGACCCTTCATATAATAATAATATACATATTGGCTTCCAAAAACAGTCCAGAATATTTCCCTAAGTGTGATTTTTTGCGGAAAACGCCGAAATAGGTAACTTCCCCCAAAACTTGGTATATAAAATATTGGGGAAAAAGGATATCCATTATTTTTAGATAAATGGCTGTAGTGATCGATTTCTCGTGAAGTATCGATAAAACAATTTCAGATTTATGCTCGTTGTCAGGATGAAATTTCACACTAACAGAATTCTTTTGCTGTTTTTGTTTGGTCTTTTCAGTTGTGAGTCATAGGATGTTAAAAATGAAAGTCACTAAAGAAAAGATTCGGTTCATTTTACAGTTCTTCTATGATGAAGGCGGAAATGCAAGCCAAGCGGCTGAATGGTGTGAATGGTGTTTATGGTCCCGATACTGTTACAGCCAATTATGTGCAATCTTGGTTTCCTTTATTCCGTTAAGGTATTTATGATATTAAAGATGCACTTTGCAAGGGCAGGCCCATCGTCGAAAATGTCGATTTCGAAATCACAGAAATAATCATGTAAGTAATCGTAGCTTCACCCATAAAACAGTTTTAAACCCTCTGCACAAAGCTGGATTCAAAAAGGAGCTCAATGTTTGGGTGCCAAACTAATTAACATCAAAAAACATGGTAGATCGAACTTTCATCTTCGAAGCCTTGGCCAAACGGTATGAAATCGACCTATTTCTTAAATGAATGTTGACTGGGGATGAGAAATAGGAGACATACGATAATATTATGCGAAAATGATCGTAGTGAAAGCGCAGTGAAGCAGCTCAAGCGGTGGTACAACCAGGACTAACGGAAGGATCCACTGTGCATTTGGTGGAACTGGAAAGGAATCATTTATTAGGAGTTGCTTCCATATGGCCAAGCACTAAATTTGTACTGTCAACAATTGGACCGTTTGAAAGTAGCGATTGATCAGAAACGTCCAGAATTTATCAAAAACAGAGGTGTTGTGTTTCATCAGAACAACGCCAGGTCACACAAGTAAGTAGTGACTCACCAGAAACTCCGGAGGCTTGACTGGAAAGTTCTAATTAATCTACCATATAGTCCGGACCTGGCACCAAGCGATTACCATTTTTTCTCGTATTGCGAAACTTCCTGTGTGATAAGGAGTTGGAATCAAGAGAAGGTTGTTGAAATCGATTACTAGTGTTTTTCGCCAATATGAACTAAGACTTCTTTTATCAAAAGCATAACATGGTCGTCTGAAATATCTTGGAACTTACAATTTTTCAGTACTTATTTATCGAAGCTTGTATGCACAATTTTAACTTTTACGAATAAACAGTAGAAGAATTAGAAAGAGACATTAGAAACATGAAATAATTAAAATAACTGACATTTCAGGAGTGAAAAAACATATCATATGGACTGCGCTAGGGGAACAATATCGATACATATTCTTCAAGTGATATACATCAACAATAAGATAAAGAGTCAACGGCCGCCTTTATTTCATACCCAAAGCTATGATTACGTAAGTCGGTTTACTTTCTAGTAGATTGTGGTGAATTATCTCCCTGTGATTCTTGGACAAGACGAACTACCATCATATACATCAAAGCTTTCTTTATATGGAAAGTTATGCTAGTATTCCTTCTGAGCGAACTGTAAATTGTGTATGCAAAGATTTTTTCAATTTTTGTTGAGAACACCATTTACACATATTTATGGATGGCATGATTTTCTCTACTTGCTTAATGGTTCATCTCTTATTGGACGAATTGGATTGATTTCCTTATGATATTTTTAACACTGCCGATAAAAGTACCTGACAAAAGTAGTTTTGTCAGCTACAAGCAGATAAGCAGATAATCTAATTTGGGTAAGAGGAAATATTGTAGGTTCATTGAATTATCACCTCATTCTTCTTTCTCAGTATTATCAGCAGCTCAAGAATTGTATCTTCTGAGTATTTTTCCTTAACTCAGTCTAATAAGTTCGTATTTTAAAATATTAAGATTATAAGTAGAAGAGCTTGCTAAAGATATCACAAATATAGTGAAATGAAAGGAATTTTTTCTAGAAGTATACATGTTTCTATGAATTTTAAATTTCCATAAGTATTTATTGTACTTCATTAAATAAAAAATAAAAATAAAGGGTCTTTCATTAACAGCGCCCCACTTTGTTTTGTAAATAAAACATATTATTTAGTCGAAAATTATTGAAATTTTTATTCCAATAGAAAAGTACAATGGATATCATTAGTTGTGAAACAAAACATCATTTAAATGTCCACCACGGAAATTATGGTAGTAATGAAGCCGTTAAAACCAATTCTCCATGACTCTCACACAAATCAGATCGTATGTTAGCAATTAATCGTTCAATATTGATCTGTAAATCGTCTTAATTTGCTGGATGATTGCTGTAAATCAATGACTTAATGTAACCCCAAAGAAAGAACTCCAATGGAGTTAAATCGCTGAGAATGATTTTCTTATTAAAATCTCCATAACTTCCGATTTTTTCCGAGCACCAATTACTGAATACACGACGCTTTAAATAATCATTTGGTTTGAGTTCTAGGTTTAAAACAATTTTGTATACCTTGTTCTTGTGAACGTCAAGAAATCGATAAATTTTGGTCTTCACGAGCACTTTCACGTACGGCAGCAATATTCTCTTATCTTCGTGCATTTCGTGCAGTATAAAATTTATTTCAAACTTCTTTACCAAACGTTCAACTGTTCTTTTATTCGGACGATTATAAAGACCAAAAATTAGAGTTAAAACACGTGAAGTTAGAGTAACAGATAGCGATTTTTCATAATATACTTGGATTATTTTTAAACGTTGTTGGAATGTTTACCTTTTCATGACTAAATGGTAGACATTGATAAATAGAACTGTCAATGTAACAAATGAACAGTGACTGCCATGCGTGAGTAATGTCAATTTAAAAATGGAGCGTTTCCATTGGAAGACCCTTTATAATGTCATTAAATGGAAAAATTTTTGGTGCGCGCTTGGTCTGGGGAACAATGAGCCAAATATTTATAGTTTGCGAATTTCAAGCCAAAAATGATTTCCAACGACTGACTCATGGATGAAGAATCCGAAGTCAGTGTGATTCTTTTTCCTTAATATATTCCTTATCTGATTCCGGAAAAAAAAATGGAATGTATATGAAGTTTTGCTCAACATGGAATGTAGCCTTTTAATAATTAATTCTTAATTTGTTCAAGATTTTCAGGGGATTGGTACTAAAATTGCAAAAATAATGTTTATTTGACTTTAAGATGACAGATAATAGCATTTAGTGTCTTTATTTATTATGGATAGCTTCCTCAAGAGATTTTTAAGAGATAAATTTTGCTGAATATCCCCATGTCAAGAGTGAAATAATCGTTCAAGGTTTCATTCCATTTGTTCAGTTTATGATCAGTAAACATTTTCACTTTATATAATAAAAATATATACGACAATAATATAAAATTAATCTTTGTCTAGAAAAACATTTACTTTTATTTTTATGACATTGTATTCAATACGTGTACGTTAATTTATCTATTAATATGAAACCTAAGAAAAGACTTATCAAATTATAAGCTCTTATATGTATCTCAGGGCTACCAATCTCCAGATAGCCCTAACATCTAGAATTAAACACAATAACAAGATTGACACTTCTTATCCTAAAAAGTAGAGAGACCACGTTTTTGATTTACCTAAGTCTATCGTAAATTTTTAAGAACGTTACAAGTTTGTCCAAGTGATTGTAGATGTGATTGTAGAATTGAAATGGTGTATTCCGTAGAAGAAAGGGTGGAAATGATGAAATTATTTCTTAGAAATAACGACTCTGCACGAACAATAGCGGCTTCATTTAACGAACGACATCCTGGAAAAAATGTATCCGCTGCTCACGTTGTGCAACTGGTTGCCAAATTTGACGCTACTGGTTCAGTCGGAAACAAAAAGAGGGTGCATGAAAGAGACGGAGCGAGGGACGTGGCTGTCTTAGGTCATGTAGCAATGGATCCGACCTTGAGTACTAGGAAATTGTCCGATGTATCTGGTGTTTCACGCATAACAATCATGAGAATCCTGAAACAACATAAATTCCATCCTTATAAGATACGATTGGTTCGGGAGCTGAATGAGGATGATCCCGACTCCAGTTCTGTGAAGTGGTCAGTGAAATGATAAACGGTAATCAAAACTACATGTTCGATACCTGTTTTTTGGACGAGTGTTCATTTCACCTTAACGAAATTGTAAACCGGCATAACTCTCGGTATTGGTCAGATGAAAATCCAAGAGTATTTCGTGAGGTGCATACTCAGCGTCCTCAAAAATTAAATCTTTGGGAGAGTATATATGAAAATCACATAATCGACCCTTTTTTATACCCGGTAACCTCACTGGCCAAATTTATTCATATATATTGGAGAACGCTATATATCCATCCCTTGGGTAAGTATTGGAGAATGCAGAAGCCCATCAAACGATCATTTTCCAACAAGATGGCGCACCACCTACCTCATTTAGTTCAACTGGTGCGTCCGTTATTAGATGAAAATTTTCCTCACACCTTGATTGAAAGAGGGGGACATATTGAGTGGCCACCCAGATCACCTGATCTGGTTCCACTGGACTTTTTTCAATGGGGTCACCTGAAATACAAGATTTACGCTACCCAGCCTGAGTCACTGGATGATTTGCGAACTCGGATCATTAATGAATGCCGTCAAATTACACTAGAAATCTTGAGTAACGTACGTGAACGTTTTCAGGAAAACTTAAATTACTTCATGGAAGTGAATGATACCCATTTCCAGTCTTTAATAAATTAATCACAAAAGTAAGTACTCTTCCACTATTTTACCTGCCATTTCGTTATCGATGGAAATTTTGAAGCAAAATTTCAGGATCAGATATTACTTGATAAGATCTTCAAAATGAGGTTTCGCAACACTTTCACTCCCTATTCAAAATCAAGGGGTTGTACTCACCCCCGTTAGGGGGATGCGAAGAGCGGAAAAGTTGTTCCCCTTCGAATCAGAAATTGACGGGTTCGAGCGATTTCCAACATTTTCCTTCTAAAGCATAAAATCGAGGTGTCAAGTTTTCGTTGGACCACACTGTATATATTGGTCGCAAAGTTCGTATCCCGATAGATAACGATAGACAAACAACCGAATATATACAACATGCATACGTAAATTTATCCCGAACCCAAAACGGACTATAGAAATGACGAAATGTTCGATTCAAAATATAAGCCATTATACGTATTTCATGTTATTGCCAATCATCTTAAGATGGCCCTATCATTCAGAATTAATCAAAATAACAAGATTAGAAACTCACCCCTTCAAGAAAACTTCCGAACAAAAACCCATCTACATTTATGCACGTATTTCTTTCTCGTAGTAACTTGGAAAATTAAAACATTGAATTTTATTCGGAGATTATACATAGATATTTCACTAGTCATAAAAGGAATAATCTTCTAAAATGTACGAAAACTTACATTCTGAATTGAATATATTATAATTTCTGAATTATTTTTTTTTGTTTTCATGAAAATGGATAAATTTATATATAAATATATATATATATATATATATATATATATATATATTTTGTACACATTATCATATCAAGAAAAATAAATGTTTTTCTAGACAAAGATTAATTTTATATCAATTCTATATATTTTAATATGTATATAGTGAAAGTTTTTCAGATTTCTGATATTAATTTTCAATTATATACTATAGCTTCCACCAAGAACACTCAAATTTATAATTTATATAATTATTTAAATGGAAATTTACTCAAGAATCAATGTTCTCAGTGAAACCTCTTGAAGACTATAGAAAGATGTTTAATTTACTTAGTGATTGTTAATAAGAAGAATTGAGATACTTTTGTAACTTGTGAATCTGAAAATAAAATTCAGTGTTTTGATTTCAAAGTTATTATCAAGCAAAGACACGTGCACAAATCATAGTATGTGCAATTTTGTTCATCATTTTTTTTTGAATGGGTAAGTTTCTAATCTTTTTATGGAATTTAATTCTAGATGTAAGCGCTATCTGGAAGTTCGCGACAACCATGAAGTATCCATAATAGCTTATTATTTGCATTCAGTATTTCATCATTTCTATAGCTTTTTAGGTTTTCACTCCATTTTACTTAGATACATGTTGTAAAAAATGTCGTGAAAAATAAAATAAATGTTTGTCTAGACAAACATTTTATATTAATCTAATTTTTTAATATATATAGTGAAAGCTGTTCATATTTCGTATAACAATTTTTAATTCTTAATTTAATTCAACTATTCAACACAATCAAGGTTCATCGGAATAACAACAAAAAATCTAACATGATGAACCAATGAATGATGGTTTGACTTTGAAAGGATGGAAAAATTATCTTCATGATGAACGTGTGAGGCAGTGATGAAATAATGATGTTCTTCATTTCATTTCCAGATTAACCAATGAATGAATAACTTATGCTGCTCTTATAGCGAACATCTGACAAGTTTCCAATGGATCAATTCTATTGGCACTCACGACTTGGTATTTTGAATATTCCCCGTCTTAGCTTCAAATTTAATTATACTATCAATCAATCAGGTTGCTGCTGAGGGCACGTCCACTCCAGCAAAAAATAAACAAAGTAGGCACCGTTCTCCTTTGGCAGAATACCGCTATAAGGAATAAAAAGATATCAATAAATGAACTCTCATTTGTCGTGGCGTAGGCCATTGTGGACTTATATATGCCGCACACCCAGTTTGGCTGATGGCGATTCACCACGCTCTTTTTGGTCGGAATTTTGGATCGAGCCATCCTACTTTCTATAATTGTTGCTTGGATCTATCGGTCAACTATTGAGTTCTTTTGTTATATAAAGATGTGCATGTCGAAGATTGTTATGCAGATGGATCGGACCTGGGGCTTCAATATAGAAGTTTGAATATCGACATCGATCTGTAACGCCTTGTTCGAGTAACTTGATCAGGCTGAAGCGTATGCCCAAAGGAAGATAAAATTCGGCTTCGGTTGATATCTGATGAACGATTGGTATAAATCATTTGCAGTTGACGTGGAAACGTTATACTGAAAAATTATAATTAAACAATTATTTGAATGAAAGACATTATGTTTTTGTTCATTTTTCTGTAAGCCATTTCTTCATAATTAAGTACTATTTGAAAGTGGAGGAGAAATTCTGTTTTCATTGAATATCCTAAATATATGAAACATATGAAAATAAAAATAATGTTATAATATATCTATATATATATATATATGTATATATATTATTATTATTATTATTTAAAAAAAACCTCGGAAGTTTGTAGATATGAAAAATGTAGACTTTTTGATTTTTCGGTAATAAATCATAGTGTTTTGTAGAAACTTGTTTTAAATGAAATCTGTTATTTTATAATATTACTTGCTAGATATGCGTTCTCGGTCCTTTTTCAAAGAAATATGTGTCGCTGATATGCATTTTTATGGAATAAATGCATGAAATATATATTATCCTTTATATTGGAATTCCTCAAAAACTATTAGAGGTTATTCATTCAATCCTATTTTTGAACTTCTTTGCTTGTTTTGCATTTCTATACAGCCGAAAGGAATAACACAATTTATGAAATATGTTTCAACCTATTTATTTGTAATTCAACTCAATTTCAATTTTAATAAGAATCAAACTTGTTCTTCTTTTAAAGAAGGGAAATATACAATTTCTGTATAATTATTATACACACTCTATAAATTCACCCTTCATTCAAATTCTTTCAGTCTAAAATTTCAGTCCATCTCTCGGTCTACAATCAGCTAAAGTCTGAGTGAGATGTAATCACGTACAATTCAGGACATAACTTTTAGTTTTCAAACTAGTCATTTCCCTGGTAATACTTGCTGATTAATAAATTGAATGAAATTCATTTGGCGACAGCAGGACATTTCAATTTTGCACTGCAATCAAACTTTGTGAGCGGAAGCAAACAAAAAAAAGTTTACATAAGGCTGATGGTGAATCGACTCCATCAAAAGTACGTGCGTATGAGTGGATCAGTTCATTCAAAAGTGACCAAGATGTGGTGAAAGTTTCATTGTCTGAGACAGACAAAAACAGAAATTTCTGTCTTAATGAGCATAAAACGTGTTGCCAATTGACAAGTGCCGAGAGATCTGAATTACACGAACATCATTGTGAGCGAATTTCTGGCTTTAAACTCAACAAATCTTATCGAACAATCGCTGGTATGGCTTCGACTAACATTTATCTCTCAATATAATTCGAAATACTATTTCGAAGTATCCATTTTCCGCTCTCAAAATAGATTAAATTAAATATGTTAACACGAATCGGGAAATTGCAACTTACCTCATCTCTATTGCAGTTCGAAACTTAAATAAAGCTGAATGAGTTTTGTTGATCGTTGGGCATAAGCAACAGACATCCATGTTCAGTAGCTTTTTGGCTACTCATAAGCGCATTGGTTTAATGCCAAAGAATGCAGCACAGCCATCCTATATTCGCACTGCATAGCGACTCTACTGTTTTCCCAAACTCAGCGCCAACTAATGCACGCGAATACACGTACGCAGCATACAACCCAGGCTAAATCCAGAAGTGAACTCTACTCCCAATTGCATCTAACGTCACAAGCGAAGACATTTGCCTCATGCTCAAGCCGCTATACCAACATTAGCATAGCTCTGTTGTTTGGAAAAACAGTAGAATCACTATAGATGGCTGTGTTATATTCATTGGTATTAGAGCAATGCACTGATGAGTAGCCAAAAAGATATGAAACATGCATGTCTGCTGCTTATGCCCGGCGATCAACGAAACCTATTCGGGTTCATTTAAGTTTCAAACTGTAATACAGATGTAAGCTGCACCGAAAAACTTCCTACTCACCAGTCTCAAATATTGTTTTAACATATTCGTAATGAATTTTTTGCCGATTTAATTAATACATTGAATTGAATTCGCGTACTGAAGTCGTTACCTAAAAGTGTGTTTAAGAATGTTAAGGGAATGAAAAAATATACTGTGTGTTTTGTTGACTGGCACTGTATTATGTAATAAAAACACTCTTTTGAAAAAATTCACGTTTTATAACACATTTTTGCAACAAATCATGATGATAAATAATAAATATATACTCCTGATAGGGTGAGTTAAGTCATGTGGACAGTTTTAATAAAATTTCAAAAATAGTTTTCCATTCACAATTAATTATCCCAGCGAATATGCGTTAAAGTTGCAAAATGGCGAATGCACATTTTTTTCTTGGCGTTTGAAATGTGTTTGTTGAAATTCTGATTCGAAAATTTTCTAGGTAGGTAGATCCATAAAACTTTCTGCACAAAAAATATGTGCCTGTATTTGAACCATTTCCCTGAAGCAACTCCACTGTAGAAAACAAATTTCTTTCAATCTCGCATGAATCAAATCAACACATCCACTCAGCCGCAAATAGTATTTCTGTAAATTTATCACCCGACTCAAATGTACTACTTGTTCAACTACGAATACATTCAGCGGCCATAACTTGAATGACCAGATAAATAATCTTCTAATCGAAATGACACCTTCAAGCGTAATTGAGCAATTAGACGAAAAATACCAGAACCCGCACATAACGCTTCTATTTTCGTTCACCAGACCGAAATTGTTTACCTTGTGGCCCTAATTAATGGCTGATATTCAGTGCTACCGGTTTTAGCGGCCGCACCTCGATCAAATTTTAATTTTATCTAATTCACGGTCCGCAAACGGTGCGATCGATGTCAGCAAGTAGGCGCCGACATTTTAATGGATTCCGGGTAAGACTGCTCGCTTTTGCCGCTAGGTAGCATCGGCAACAAAACTTTAGGTGGAATCAACTTTAAAGAGTATTCAATATAGGTCTAAACGGGGAAAATTGAAACATTTTTCAAAGGTTTAAGAAAAAATAAATTAAATAAATAATTTTAAGGATACATTTTCAACCTCTCAAATAAAAAAAAATTCAATTTATTAGAAATTATTAGAGGAACTTAAGTTATATTAGAGAAGATTTCTAACGCCAAGATGAAAAATGTGAAAATATAACAAATTTTTGGAAACTATCTTTGGAATAATTTGTATGATGATTCAGTTATCCTTGGCGAAAGTCTCTTTTAAATGATTGAATTATAATTGAAATTGAATGCAGTTAACTCAATTCAATGTATTGTTCATATATTTCATCAGTAAATTGAGAGTAATATTTTACAGACGTTGCTCTAAAAGTGTGATAAAATCACATAATTGCAAGTAAGAAATTTTTTTGCTTCAATTGGACATCAACTAGATTATTTTCAAAATTTGAATATCAAAACCGATTTAATCTTCTACAATTTTAATTCCGAAATATTTATTAATTTTAATTGACAATTTATATTTGTTAGTTTATTTATTCCATTTGATATTGTATATTGAGTTGTGATTGTATACGTCTATTAAATATAAGCGGTGCTTATAAGACAATTTAATTCTAAAAGTTTTTTGAATAAAATTTTTTTGAAATTAATATTGTAGAAGACTGGCAGATTAAATCTGTTTTGATATTCAAATTTTGTTTTATACCTTCTATCGAATAAAGAGGCTTTTTATATTTTAGGTTATTTCCGTTTAGATTTGTAAAGCAGTATGTCTAGGGCGATAAAGCAAAAATAATCGAGCATTTGACATGCCGAAAAACTGCTGCATAGAAAATTGGCATATCCGAAATCATATCGACACACTAATGCCATAAAATTATCCAACAAAGAAAGCCAATTCCATCGATATATGATGAGATACCCCCAAATCCGCTAAAAAAAATTGATTTTTTCCAAGTTTCAGAATTTTTCCAGTTGACAAGATAGATATGTTTAAGGCAGAAAAACTTTATCAATATTTGTGCCGTCCAATTGAACATTATCATACGGTTTTATAATTGCCTATGAGCGATATACATTCTGTCAAGAAAGTACCGGGAATTATAGATTTAAATCTGGCGGGGCAATGAGGCAAGTGAAATTTTTTTTCCTAGGTTGGTACCACTGTCCCTAATTACTATGCCAAGCTTGAGCGGGATCTGTCAACTAGTGTGTTTGCAACAGCTGATCAAGCCAGTCGATGTCAGAGTGCGTGCCGATTTTTACTATGGGTGATTACGTTGAGCAAAGAATTTGTTTGAAGTTTTGTGTTGCAAATGAATTTTCATATGCCGATGCATTGAAAATGTTGCAAAAGGCCTTTGGTGATAATGCTCTATCGAAAACTCGTGCATATCAGTGGTACAGAGCCTTCAAGGACAGTCGTGAAGTGGTCGCCCATCGACGGCTTCGATCGAAGATAACGTCGATAAAATTAAGGAAAGGGTGCTGGAAAACCGTCGTACCAGCTTGAGAGAGATAGCACATGATCTCAAGATATGCCACGAGTCCGCATGTACGATTTTGATTGATATTTTGGGCATGAGAAAGGTGGCCGCACGACTCGTACCGAAAGACCTGAATTTTCTTCAAAAACGTCATCGCGAATAGGTTGCTTCAGACATGCTGGATCGCTGTAATTCCGATTCTACATTCATGGAACGCATTATAACTGGTGATGAGACCTGGGTCTACGAGTACGATATGCAAACAAGCCATCAATCATCGGAATGGGTGGCAAAAAATGAGCCGAAACCGAAAAAACCACGCCAAAGCCGCTCGAAAATGAAGGTGATGCTCATTGTTTTCTTCGATATCCGTGGCGTGGTGCACTACGAATTCGTTCCAGAGGGTCAGACGGTAAAGAGGGAGTATTACCTAGGCGTTATGAAACGTTTGCGTGAGCGTATCTGTAAGAAGCGGCCAAATTTGTGGGCCAACAACTCATGGATTTTGCATGACGATAACGCGCCTTCTCACCGAACTATGATTGTGACTGACTTTCTCGCCAAAAACTCAACAAACGTGCTTCAGCAACCACTGTATTCGCCGGATTTGGCTCCCTGCGACTTTTTCCTCTTCCCAAAACTAAAATTGCCCCTTCGTGGCACCCGTTTTGAGTCGATTGAAGCCATAAAACAAAATTCGGCGCGAGAGCTAAAGTCCATCCCGGAAAGCGCCTATAAAAAATGTTTCGATAATTGGAAGTGCCGTAGGCATAGATGTATTGGAGCAAATGGAGCCTATTTTGAAAGCGACCCAATAAATTTTGACGATTAAATGTAAAAATGTTGTTTTAATTGAAAATTCCCGGTACTTTCTTGACAGAGTAGTATATATTTATAGGTTAGTTTCACAGAACATAGCTAACGAAGTTGAAATAAAATTTGGTTGGTATTTTATCTGAATAGTTAAAATATTTATTAATTTCTCTAATTCCATTAATTAGTACAATCTTATTTTATTTATTACGTAGTCAAGTTGAGGTGATAATGGAAAAAATTAATCAATTGGCATAAGAGAGAATATCTGATTTCTCAATTTTATTATTATTTATACATACTAGATTGTAGATTGCAGTGCGATCTATGGAACCCTCTATTATAACTGTACTACAGTTTACCTTTCTAGTTTCCGAGTTCTAAAAACTCCAATATCTGGGATGTTCAGGGACATAAATTCCTCATTTCTACAGGTTTGTCCAAAGCATTTGTTGCGTTGGCTCATAATCACAAGATAGTAAAGTGTTTTTCGATGCTGACTGTCATTATCTTTATGTCAGAGGGGAGATTTGCCGATGAAATGTATTTGGAAAGAGGGTATATTCTGAAAAGTACCTCACTATTTATCATTAGATGTAAGATCAATGATGATCTTGAGTGGGCTTGTTGGGCATGTCCTCATAGCTCCAGTGATGTACACAGGCAAGTCTTTGTACTTTTTCGATGGTTTTCTTCGTACAGTTAACACTTGCTATAATATGTCAAACTATTTGCCATGTGTAATGACAGACCTCACAATCATGATGTACATCCATCGTTGTATATTAGGGTTACAGCCCCAAATCTTACCAGCCGGAATTGTGCACGTCATCAAAACCATTAATGCTTTACCATCAGTAGACTCAAAATGCTTGTTTCATAGAAGCTAGTTGTCAAGGATTTTTCCTAGATGTTCAACTTCCGATCTACATTCCTGATATCTCCGTTAAGAGAAAGTGATTTCATAACTGAATGTTTTTTCTGGGTGAGTAGAATTACTGTGGGTGATCTTACTCGGATTGATCTTCAGCATCACTGACAAACGTCATTGATCATTAATTCTAAAGCCTTCCTATAGTAATTCACATAGGGTGCCCTCGAATTTCGCTCTTACTATTTAGACTATATCGACATCATGACCTGTACATTCGAAGTCAAACTCCGACTGTCTGCTTAGCAGCTTATCCACTAGTAGGCTCCATAGAAGTGGGTGTATCACTTCTCGTGGTGGTTCGCGAGTGGCTTCAATAAGACTACTGCGTCTTAGCTATCATCACCGTCAATAGTTGATCCATTTTATAATGATGTTGTTAAATCCTCCTCTTTTTAAGTGCTTTTTCGATAGATGGATGAGTTATTTTGTTAAAGACCCCAGATATGTCCAAGAATGCGCACATTTCGATTTCTTTGTAACCCAGAGTCCTCTGGATGGTTTCAGTCAGCTGATATAGGGCAGTTTCCGTAGATCCACCCGCCATGTAAGCTTGAACTGCTGTTTACTCCAGATTCTCTATCCTCAAGTAGTTATTCACTACTTTCTTCATCGTCTTAAGTAAAAACCATGTAAGCCAAATATGTCTGAAGGATCAGGTGTCAGTTCCGTCTCTCTTACATTTTTTTGTATGAAGGTAACATTTAGCCTTCTTCATTCACTAAGTGCTATTACTATTCAAAGTACATAGTGAAAAACCTTTTTTGTGTGTCATTTCAGTATAAATGTTCTGTTAAAAAACTTCTTTTGTGAGAGAAAAAAAATTCAGGAAATAATGAATTATTTTTCTTCTTGAATTCTTGATTTTCATTCCGAAAGTCATCAACACTCAAACGAACATGACAAGTATACACTCTGGGTATATTCACAGTGTTATTCAGACACAACAATGTGATAGCGAATAAGCCAGTACACGTCGATATTTTAATTTATTCTGCGTACAACTCCACTTCTTTTTTTCGCAACCGGTAGCATCGGCGTTGTCAACAAACATATACACACCAGACCAAACTTGACGTCGAATTTGAATATAATAAAATGCCGGCGCTCGGATGATTTAAGGCGTATTCGAGCCACGTTCCCTATTCACAAAGGAACTGTAACACCTCTGCCGATGTTTATGCATTTGTCAACGGCAATTCGCACGTAAATCATCGTTGTCAGAAAGATTCGACGGCGACTGATTTATAACTGGCGATTTGTCGGTGAGTTATTGCCCAAGATGGGTTTTGCACAACTGTGGGCTGTAAACTGTGGGTTTATTTCGGTATTTCTATTGAGAGTAATGAACGATTGGTACAGAGAATGGTCCGACGGTGAGGCAAGATTGGGGATTTGATAGATGTTATTCAATTTGTTCGGTTATGAACGTCTATGACAACATCTTGTTGAAACGCTGGATATGGTTTTGTGCTTGAGATATATATATATATATATATATATATATATATATATATATATATATATATATATATATATATACAATTTCTTTCTTGTTTGGTCTACACTTTTCAATCAACCTTCGACTACAAACAAGAAAAAGAAATTTCTAAACTTTCTGTAATTTTCATTGTTACGGTTTCAAGAACGTAAAATTCAAAAGGTGAACAAAAACAGATATAATACATAAAGCTCGTATATTAATGGCTAAAGGAATCTCACTTATTTATAAATAAGTTTGTGCGATTATTCTGGATTAAACAATGATAAATTTAGGGAAAAACCTTACGAAAATGTAATTTCTTCACTGTGAGTGGAATTTTGGAACTTTAGATAGAATTGTAGCTTTTAGGAGGTGTTGAGTAATCTATTGATTCATGAATTGGAGAAGACAACTGAGTTTTGTCATAGTTTATGTTCATGCGCTTTAGTCAGTAAGGCTACAGATAAACTGTATTAACGGAAAACCCTGGCGGCTACACCCCAAGGGAAAAAACTACTCATATGTGGAACTAGAGACCGACATTTTGGGTATTGTGAGGATGATTATGCCCTCTCTGCAACAATTCGAGAATGGGGGACAGGGCCGTAATAAATATCTATGACCTTTAATCCGTATAGTTTCACGTGATACTCACTTGTGTCGAATTTCCTAAGCAGATGATTTCTTGAATAGCTCATTTTAAACATACATAGTGGGTATATGCTAAATTTCAGCTCAATGAAATGAATACACTAGAAATATTCGATATTTCTTCATATGATTCGCTTATGCTTTTTCGAAACTTTTCAGAAGTACTCATAACCATATTCTACTAGTTTTCAGTTGATTTTTATTTTTGGAAATCCAAAAAAAATTACTTTTACATTTAACATGATAATCTCAATATTCATTCGGATTCATTTATATTTTCCCCCACATGTACTTTATAATTTAAGGAAAAGATCCCTTCATAAAACTAAGAAGCCATAGTACCTTCGTGTTTACTTTTTTGTGTGATAATATAAATAATAATATCACCAATCCATAGAAGACTTTCCTTGCAGAAGATATCAATTGTCTTATAAAGAGTTTCAGAATTCAGATAATTGGTCAAATTAGATCTGTTTTATTTCACAGGATATGTTAATCACCGACTTCAAATACTGGACAATTCGTTTCTGAAAACCTCTGCAAATTTAACCTGCTATATATTTCACAAAAAAGAAATGAAGAAGACTTTTTTAAATCTATGTGGGGCATTTTTTGAGAATGGCATTTTTCATTCCATATCATTTCAAAACAGCTGCCTCGGATGATGTGCGGTAATCGCGGTCAATATTAAATATTTATTATCAACAAATGTGTTAATAATTCTATACGTCTATCGAAATGGAACAGTATTTCTAAGGCATTAAAGTTTAAGGAATTTTTAAGAGATATTTTATATTAAATTTGAAAAGGTTTTCGGAAAAATATTATATCTAATTAATATTTCAAGAATTTATTCAAGAAAACCCTTCAATGTTTTATTCCATTGATGTCTAAGTTGATCGCATGAAGGTGTGTGCTAGATATGTACACATGTACTCGTAGCATATTTCGAAATGGAAAAATATGTTCATAATAAGGTACGGCAAATAAACAGAGTATCCGTATTTAAAGCTCAATATTCCCCGGCATGATTCTAGAGTTCAAAATATGAAAAAAATCATATCAATATTCGTTCTAAAATGCGCTCTTATGGAGTTAGTATTCCTTTATCATGACACTCAAAAACCTGTATTTTTGCAATCATTTTGTCAAAATTTAGCAAGTTGATATAAATTTTAGTATCAAGTGTTTTTTGCAAAATCCAAATTGTTTGGAGTCAACAAAAAAACTAATTTCTACCAGTGACGTAGATGATTGAGCAGACATTCATAATATAACTTTTTATTCCTAAGCTCGTAATCATATTGAAATTTAATTCAAATCAAAAGATTTTACAAACATTTTGAATATTTAAGCATCAAATCTTTTTTGGAAGTTTCAAATCTATATCCCATTCCGTTCTAAAGTTTAACTTCAAATCATATAATCCTCACCAAATTTTGCACAAAAATGCGCGTTATAATTTTAGTTTCAAGTACCAAATTTCATATCGATCGAGTTCGTTTTTAGAAAAAATTAGGAAAATAGGCAAACCATTAGACCAGTTCCACCTATTAATGAAAGTAACTGTGATATTTCAATTTCAAACCTACTCTGAAAGATTCAAGTCTCTATCTCTTTTCGTTAGAAAGTTATCTTGTTTAGGGTATTCGACCAAATAGAATTACTATTGACCTTCGGAGTTTTCATCAGTGAATCCAACTCAATCGTTTTCGACCATTTTCTGCTCCGCACTGCAGAATTATAATTATAATTATTATTATTATCCTGATACTCCTAGATCTTCTGTGAAAATCCCTCAGAAGTTTTTTCTGCTTGTGCGAGTTAGGAGTTCAGTTGTGTTCTGGGTAGGCTTTGTTACTGCGATCTTGCGCGACTTTACGTCACAGCACTGTTAATTTTTGACCCAACAGTGAAATGGTGGCAGACACCCGTCCAACTAGAAAATTTATTTTCCACCTGAACAGGATTCGAACCCGGACCTTCCGGTCACGAGCCCGATACTCTCCCACTGAGCTGTCCACACATTCATTTGGGAGAGAGCACGCTTTTTCCTTGAACAAGGTCAAAAAATTTACTTATTAATCATTATTATATTGAAATCGTCTTTTTCTGCTAGTTTCAATACAAAATAATATAATAATATAATGAAAAATTGCACAGTCTAATACAAAATACTCTTCAGTAGAAGCGCAATCTAGGCTTTTCCTTTATTTTATCACTTACTCAAGGTCTGCTTTCGAACTGCTAATGCTTCTTTATTCTGAAATCTTCTTATGAACGATTTTTCGAGAAATGGTAGATATTGATTATCTCCGGATGAAAAAGGCTCGCCTTTGAAGACATAAACATGCTGTAAGGAGATTAAAATTAGCAGAATGGTTGAAGAGGAATAAAACGGTGTATTTCTTTGATGTCTCTTCATAAAGCGAAATATTTTCAGGTATCTGCACCAAACAATTAGAAAGTCAGCAGGAAGTAGGCATTGCGACCAATTTATCGGAGAATTCTAAAGTCTTCTTTCAAACTCATCGATTATCATCAAACATCCTATCGTCGTTGATGCTCACCATAGAAAAATTAACCGTAAATTAGTCATGTCCAGTAAAAAATCAAACGATGCAATTAGATCCACAAAATAGTAAATTGGCCAGTTCCTGTGCGGCACTCATCTTCGGCTTTAAGTACACCGCGCGGATTTCCACTCACTTCGAAACGGCTCAACCGATTGCGTAGAAGATAAACCGAATTAACCGGACAGAAATATTCGGGACGCTATAGAGTGAATCAATTAGCGGTATCGGGCGATTACAACGAACTCGTCTAAAATTATACACATTTTTATATACCAATTTGCTTCAGTTTAATGTCGTGACTTGCTGAAAATTTAAAACGCGGACAGTCACCTAAGAGACCGTGGTCTCGTAATTAGAAGCGGTAATTTTCCGAGTTTCGTTGACGATTCCATCTGCCTAGATTGAGATTTCCGATATTTTGATGATGTGGGTGGAGATTCAATATTTATCAGCGGCACGATTTCTTCGACTGATCCCTGAATTTCTTAATTTACTCTCAGCGTGCATAATAGTAATTTCAAGTAGACGAGAGGAGTGTTTTAGGGTATTCTAATCGAAGTTATGATTTGATAACTGTATTACTGAAATAAAAGTCATAGGTAAAAGTAGAATATCAGATAAGCTTCTTCGTTCTTGAAAATAAACCTTTGGATGGTGCCGTTTATGTTGTTTGTTAATTATAATCGGCGTTTCTTCTTTTCTTTCGGTAGGAATTATGTTTTTTATTTATTTCACGAAATGCCTATTGAAAATCATAATACTTTGGGAAAAAAATCCATTATTTTTTGGTAGATGGTTGTAAAGACCGATGCTTCGTAAAGTATCGATCGAATAATTTCGGATTTATACTCGTTGTCAAAGTGACATTTTACACCGAAAAAATTCTTTGGTGGTCTAATGTGTGTTCCATTTAGTTGTGAGTTAAGAGGTGTTAAAAATAGAAGTCAACAAAGAGAAAATTCTGTACATTTTATAATATTTCTTTGATAAAGATTAAAATGCATGACACTAAGCTGAAATTGTGAATTGTCTTTATGGTATCGATAATTTAACAGCTAATTTCATGCGATTTTGGTTTCGGCAATTCCGTTTAGATATTTTTTATATTAGAGATGAACCTCGCACAGACGTTGAAAATGTCTTTAAAATTACAGAAATAATCGAACCAGCACTTAGTAGTCTTAGCATCGTCCAGGAGCTGAAGATCGACCATAAAATAGTTTTAAACTATTTGCGCAAAGCTGTATTCAAAAAGAATCTCGATGTTTGTGTGTCACACTTATTAACACCAAAAAACATGATGGATCGAATTTTCATCTGCGGAGCCTTGGCCAAACGGAATTAAATCGACCCATTTCTTAAATGGATGGGGCTGAGAAATTTGTCACATACTTATTGTGCTCAAACGATCGTGGTCAAAGCACGGGCGCGGCAAAGCAGCTCAAATGGTGCTAAAACCAAAATTGACGGCCAGGAAGGTTCTGCAGTGTATTTAGTGGGACAGGAAAGGAATAATTTATTACGAGTTATTCCATATGGTCAAACACTAAAGTCGTATTTCCACTTATCAACAAATGCACGTTTTGAAGGTAGCGATTGTCCAGAAACGGCCAGAATTGACCAACAAAAGGGGTACTGCGTTCCGTCACGCCAAGCCACACACGTCTGTACTGACTCGACAAAAAATTCGGGAGCTTGATTAAGAAGTTTCAATGCATCCACCATATAGTCCGCACCAGGAAACAAGCGATTACCATCTTTTTCCCGCATTGCAAAACTTCCTGAGTGATAAAGAATTGGCATCAATAGAAGATTGTGAAAATCGTTTGTTGTTGTTGAGTTTTTCGCCAATAAGGACCAAGACTTCCATGAAGCTACCTCCAAAAAATTAAAGAACAAAATGATGACATGTGTGATATGATCACTTTCATTTCTATTGATGAACAAAATTAATTCATATAAAAAGATATAAGGAGCATATAATATTTCATATTTCAAGAAAATAGATTAACACGAAGTTCGAAGTTCAAATGTGATCAGTAGGATGCGTTTTTGAACTATAATTAAAAACTCTGATGAAGTCAACAGAGCAACCTCAAATCATAATATTTTTCGCAAGGTGAATATACAATAAATTGTAATTAACATTAAGAACAGCTGTGAGCGGAAGAGACATTTTCATTCGATGGATTGCATAGAAGAAAGAACTGAGATTATTACAAATAAAGTTGATATAATCAAACCACTTTAGGCAGTTATCAATATAAACACATAGAAACTTCGTCGAATCCCTGGAAATTATGTTATTTTTACCATGATTTGAAATTAAAGGATTTATTTTCCTAATTCCGAATTTCATAAACTGGATCTAAATAAAACGAATGCATTCGTTCTACACGTGCTTGTGAAAGTAATTGACATATTTCTATATATCTTGCTTCTCCGCTGTCACTAAAAGTGAAATGATATAGTAAGTTATATGTCGAAACTGAAAATAGGTGAGCTTCCAACTGAAGCCGGAGAAATGCCAAGATCAATTCATTATCCATCAAAATAAGCATCTCCAATTTTTACATGAAATTTTCTATTTTACTCTAAATTATTAATCCAATCTAAGGATATTCCTTAAAAGCCAAGAATCTACAGTTTGCTCGTCAGAAACTCTGATGAAATGGTATCGAAAGTACGTGATAGGTCAAAGAACAGCCCATCAACGAATAATCACAAGTCTAAAGAAAACTGAATCAATTGAACAAAATCCAAAACAATGGACTCGGTTAACCATCAGCTCTGAAGCCGTGTTGACTATCTGTGATTAAATTAAATCTATCCAAATATTTGAGGATATCCAGGTAAACTCCAGAACAAATTGAATTATTTATGAGATGAGCGGAATGATTCTTTATATATCAACAAATTTATTTCATTATTCTGACAGATATAAAGTCGACTACACAGCTCTTTTTATTTTTCAAAAAATGAAGTCTAAGATTCCACAGCTATGGAGAAAATGAAAATATAATGTTTTATTGTATGAAGGGGAGGATATTAGACACTTTAGTTTGTGTATTTCCATAAACTTGTTCAATAGTTAGCTCAGCAACACCAGATAAGTACTGAGCAAATGCACAAGCTACTTAAATACTTAAATATGTTCAGAATAAACCGCTGCGTCTACTTGAAACACAATTTTACAATTTTTGTTTTTGATCCTACTAGGCTCTGTTAGAACTTGTATTTGTTTTTATGCACTAAATGAGTATATAGTAGAAATATGTCATAAATCATGTTCAAATATTTATCACCTGTAGACGATTTTTAATTTTGGAACCCTATCGTTGCGAAAGCTGTCATTAAAGATAAGGGTTTAAAAAGAATTCCCAATTAGTCAAGGATTCATGATTCCATTCGTTCTTCCAGTCGTCTCGTTAACTTACAATTGTCTCTCGCTTTTCAATTCTATACTAGTATTCCTGATCATGCCTTATCCATAAACACGTCAAGCCTTAATAACACTTCACCATATTTCAACTGCTTCAAGTCAGAACGACCAGAACCAACAAAAAAAAACTGTTACGTATGGATTAAATTCAATATCCCTCGGGCACTTTTTTCCTTCCGATTATGTTCTTGGCAAAAACCTCCCAGAGCCTCAAGCCTTCCTCTTCCAAGGCGGTCTAGCCTCTTCAAACAGAAGCAAAAACCTCTAGGACAGATCTTCCGCTGCAAGAATTTATACATGCGTGTGTCACATTCATGAACGCCTCGCTCGCATTATCATTATCGTGTTTTCCACACAATTACATTATTTTATTCCGCGTGTATGGAGAGTTGTTTCATGGCAGAAGAAAAGGAATACTTATGGAAATCCAACGTTACCGGCTTACGGTTATGAGATAATTACTGACATTTATGACAGTGTCAGCTGAGAACGTGCTTCTCAACCGGATGCGAACGATGACAGCGTCGCTGAAAAAGCAGTGCCGAACGATGCATTTCCACAATCTAAAGCAGGCAACGATGTTTGGATTTGTCATCGGCAATCTCTGTTATATTGTACCAGCGTGATCAAAATCTCAGAAATCATCATCAGCAGTGCAGACAGAGTTCTGCTTTATATATATTATTTAAAATTTTTGTCCATAATATAAACAACAATTTCATCTGGCCTCCCAATTACTTCGATAAATAACGTAAAAAGAATTCTACCAGATTCCTGAGTTGAAGTGACATCGATATAACATAAAGTTCTCATCTGTGTAGTAAAACTGTTTAAAAATCATCATTAAAAACATGCCATCTAAAACAAAACGTTGTTACCCGCCGTAGAAAAACTTGAGATAGAAAGCGTCAAGAGAATGTTTTCCACTACTTTGGAGACTACTAAAAGCGTTATTTCCCTCATCTGGAACCGATATCGTGAATGTGGTAGCATAAGTGAGAAATATTCTGATCAATCAAAGTGACTACCTCTCGAATGGACTAATATGTTCAATTGAAAGCACGAAGAAATAACGTAGTGATCGCATGTCTACCAAGTAGTTCGTTGTAAAGAGTTCACAACGTACGTGTTTCGAGACAGGGGAATACTATCTCTACAGGGGAATACTATTTCTACAGGGGAATACTATCTCTACAGGGGAATAGTATCTCTACAGATAGTATCTCTACAGGAGAATAGTATCTCTACAGGGGAATACTATCTCTACAGGGGAATACTATCTCTACAGGGGAATACTATCTTTACAGGGGAATACTATCTCTATAGGGGAATACTATCTCTACAGGGGAATGAGCCATGACCAAACAATCTTCTAATTGCACTAGAATAGGCTCAAGAACATGGTGTAACATTTTGTTTAGCGACGAATCTCAATTTGGTTTGTTCCTAGAATTTAGAAGAGTCTGCGTTTGGTGGGCAATGGGTGCCAAAGAATAAATTCAGGATGTACAGGAATTTCAAAAGAAAAAGTGCGTTTCAGATCATGATACGGGGTGGAATTTCTCTTGGTTGGCAGAACTGAACTCTAGATTGGTTTTTAATGGCCCTCGATTATATACAAGGAATGATCTGAACCTATAATGCATTCGTACAGAAGTTTATATATATATATATATATATATATATATATATATATATATATATATATATATATATATATATATAATTCCCCGCACACACAGCAAGAATCACGACAAAACTTACAGAGAGATTAAAATGGGCTGCTCCTAAACTGGCACTCAATCGACGGATCTGATTCCAGAAGAGCATAATACATGAGAGATACTTCAGACTTGTTAGTAGGGATCAAAACAATTTTCGAAATAGTGAATAACTCTTTGAAGCATCTTAGCATGGAATAACATTCCTTCTCGGGGTGGCTAAATTTCATATTTATTTTTGGATTTTATAAATTTTGATGGAAAATTTTTTCGTAATCTGAATTATATTGAATAATTTGACGTATTCATACTATATTTTTCATAAGTTCTTGTTCTGATTGAAGGGTGTGCTTGCTAAGACAACAGATTATATTATTATTATCCTGATACTCCTAGATCTTCTGTGAAGATTCCTCAGAAGCTTTTTCATCTTGTGCGAGTTAGGAGTTCAGTTGTGTTCTGAGTAGGCTTTGTTACTGCGATCTTGCGCCACTTTAGGTCACCCTGTTAGTTTTTGACCCAACAGTGAAATGGTGGCAGACACCCGTCCAACTAGAAAATTTCTTTTCCACCTGAGCAGGATTCGAACCCGCACCTCCGGGTCACGAGGCCGATTCTCTCCCACTAAATATTATAGATTACTTTTATATTTCTATACTTTGAAAATAGTTTCACTATTCAAAATATTCCTAGATACATAATTGTGAGACTATACAAGACAAAAACTACAAAAAAGACAATACGACGAAACGTGCGGAATGAGGAAGACATGCGAAATGAGGAGGACATGCGAAAAGAGGAGAACATGCGAAATGAGGAGAACATGCGAAATGAGGAGAACATGCGAAAAGAGGAGAATATGCGAAATGAGAACATGCGAAATGAGGGGAACATTGCAACTGCAGAGACCAGTGTTGACAATGAGCCCAATTTGTGGATTTCACAACGATCTCAACGACTGAGTTTTCGCATACGTCAAGTTGGAGAATATTGCGTAAGGATCTGAGGTGCACCCATATTAAGTCCTATCGATTTAAGAACTAGAAGCAATTGAGCACAAAGGTAACGAGAACCTAACAGTGTATACTTCCTTTAACTAGTTTTACTTATGGATGATCTCCTGCTCCTCGCCTGCTCCACTTCAAGACGCTCGAAGAATACGTTGCAAGAGTTACGCCATTGTACGAGCGTGGACTAGGACATCCGTCGTTTAACGAACTTACATTCCTCAGTTTCATCTTCGCTGAACAGTTTTATTGCACCACTTCACGATGTAAATTACTGATAAAAAGCTTATAAGATATTCAGAGCGGTCATACGTGATCAAAGAACGATTAACAGAAGTATCGGCAACGAGAAATTGACATAAATGTGACCGAAAAAGGAGAAGCTCTTACCTGTAAAAATTTTATAAGAGTGGCATCATCTTGAGAAGAAGTTTTATATTATAATAAAATTTTATTAACTTAAATATCTTGTCGGTCTATGGATGGATATTTATTTCCAATAAGGTTAACGAACGAAGATGTTCCATAGATTGCGTGTTCGTCGAATATATAAAGCTTTTACTCCTGTTGATATTGTTCAATAAATTGCTGACAGTTAAGATTTGTAATTGGCCAAGGAAAAAGTTAGAAGTGTTTTCGAACAAAAATTAAAATAGGTTGCTTCTATTTGAGATGGAAATATCATTAATACTGATTGATAAATGTTGTTATTTTTCTGTTGAAATCACTGTGTTCTTTGAAGTCATTTTTACACAAATGGAAGAATTCTGCGAGGAGTGAAACAAATGATAATCATACAAAGCAAGGTCTAGAATGAACAATACTTCTTTATCTATTTTGGCTTAGACATAGATGACGTATTTACAAATTTTAGCCCATTCACTTCAATATTGAATTGTATCAGTCCTTACTTGGTGAAAATCCATATTAAATAATATTTGAATAAGGTTATTCTGATTTCCACAAATTTTTATTGTTATGTTCACAACAATTGTTTCGCTATCACAGTAGCATCATCAGGCAAGATCACATTTTGAATAACTAAGCTAAATAAATAAATAGCAACGGATTTCGGAAACAAGCTTAGTTATTCAAAATGTGATCTTGCCTGATGATGCTACTGTGATAGCGAAACAATTGTTGTGAACATAACAAAAAAAATTTGTGAAAATCAGAATAACCTTATTTAAATACCATTCACTTCAGTTCTCTTTCTTTATTCGCATCAGTTTATTAATGGAGATTGATAAATCTTTAAGTCAATATGCAATAGCTATAATGCTTGATTTGCTCCAATCTCATTTTTTTATTGTATTTTCATTATATTTACTAAATCGAATCTGTGTTGTTCTAAGCATTCAAACAAAATTCATTGATAGAAGGCATATGTTGTTTCATTTAGAAGAATATTTAATATTTAACCATCTACTTACGAACCGTATGTGTAATGAAGAAAAATGCGTATGATTCCCATCTCAGAGTAAAAATATTAATTTTGCTTCCAAGATTAAAGATTGATTCCTGGTGAAATACAGATCAACGCCTCCGCATTATTATGGCAACCAGAATCCTTTTTTCCATTTTCCTTTCATTTTTAGAATTGGAATATGTTCTTTAATTTCAGGAAACCTAACATTGAGGACTGGCTATTATCTTTTCAAAACTGGAAGGATAAACTCACCATATTCATTAAAGAGGATGTCTATTAGTGTTCCTAGGTCGTCCAAGAGGACGGTATCTTTTTTCCATTTGCCAACGCCTCGTACGAATTTGCTCCAACGAACACCAGTGATATATGGAAAAGTGCTGATGGACTGGATATGTTTCGTTAGGTTTGGAATGTTTTTTTTTTAATTTTTTTGTTAGTTGCTGCTGATTGATAGAATTGTCCACTTATATGTGACTGGATCATTATTTCACTTGATTTTTGTATGATTTGATTCGCAGATGTTGATAATGTAGAATACTTTTCTCTAACATGTTACCCAGTTATTGAGATATTCCAATTATGTATAATACAATAAAGGACTATTATTATTATAACATAAATAGAGGTTAATACTTGATAGAAGGTGTATAAAATTATTTAAATATTTCAATATTAGCCTTCCACATATTTAATTTCAAAAAAGTATTTGTTTTCATAAGATTGATCAGCAGAAACAAAATTTTGTCTATTCAAAATATTTAATTTATAGAATTTTGGTTAACAATTTTTATTTATTGAATTTTGTTATATCATTCGGATGTCTTATAATGAATGTTTATTTTATATGTCGTTTGATATAAGTGGTAATTATATGACATTATTTCAATTTAATTCCTGAAGTTATAATTATTAAATATAATTTTTTCAAATTAAATATGTAGAAGGCTAATATTAAAATATTCAAATAATATTATTATTATAATTTTATTTTTCAAGAATGTTTTCGCGAAAAGTTCCTGACTTCACAGCAGTTATTTTCATAACTTATCAAATGGTAATGTGAACAAGCAGATATTGAAGAGATTTAAAACCTAGAATTCTGAGAATTGAGAAAAGTTGTCTGGGCTTGAATTTAAGGAAATAGCATTATGAGTCGTTTTTTCCTTCCTGAAAATTTGACAGGTAATCTCATTTAAGTCTACTCCTAGATCTCATGTTGCACGCATTGTGAAAATTCTAGAAAATGATGAACAGATGGGTAGCGTATTTTTTCAACAAGATGGTGTTCCATCATAACACTATGCAGTGATGATGACTGAGTTTGCTCGAGAATTGAACTGGAAACAGAGGTCCTATCGAATGCCCTCCGAGATCTCCTGATCTGGCAGTTCTAGACTGTTTTTTGTGGTGTTATTTGGAGATTTTATTGCATGAGAAAGTACCAACTTCGCTAGGAGATCTCGTCAAAGAATAGTGTAATGAAATAATATCTGAAATATTATCTTACCGAATGTAACAGAAAATGTTGAACAAAGACATTGTTACTGAATTAGGAAAATTTTCAATCACAAAAGCCCTGATAAAATGAAAGAGTTGCGAAAAATTTTTATAACTGGTCCTACCTAAGAAATCTGTAGCTTCTTCATGGTACTTCAAAAAGCTACAAGTTGAATCTTGATTCTCTACTGCTCTGCTTCAACGCAAAAGTTTTAATTTAGATGACTTGAATTTTTTTAATAATGATAATATTTGTATAACATCACTCTACATTATTGAATGGATGCGAGCGGTACTGAAAAACATTCAAGTGCATTAAGGAATTCAATCAAATCTAAACTCACCAGTTTTCGTGCAATATAAGAAATTCCTGAAAGAAAATAATTATAAGATTAATGAAGTGTTTAACATATGAGGGTTCTTTTAATAGAATAAGCGGGTAATCAATTGAAACATGATTTATTTTGGTTAATTCTTCAATTCATGATACCCGAATTCATGATTCTAAGTTTTCGATGACATTGGATGTTTGCTGCTCAGTGTTGTGAGTCTGCTCACTTTCATCCAATTTTGGAACTTCTACATCGTTTTCATCGAGCCATTCGACATCATGGTGCTCTAAATTTTGAATAATGAACATCAGTTCATTAGCACAACGAGGAGCGACTCTTATAGGTCTAACTTTCCTATCAGTGTGCGTGTTTACTTTTTTATGGATCTTCTCGATGTGACGATTTAGAGATTTGAGGTAAGCGTGATAAAGACCGCACGTTTTGCATGTTCGACTTGATAGCCTCAATTTAACCGTCGGAGAAAAATAATCGTAGGGCATTTTCAAGAAATCTTTGAGTGAAGCACTTAAGAGTAGGGCTAAATTGATTGGAAGATTAAGAAATTGCCCTCTTTCATCCAAAACCAAGTCATCAACTGTTTGTTTTGATTTTACAGGTGGTAAAAGAAACCTGTTGTCTAGTTATCTAAATAAGCCACTTTTTGGACGACAGCTTTCTGTATTTCTACATTTCACAATCTGAAGCAAGTATTGGCTTTCACGCACATGTTCTGAATACCATTAAATGTCTGGAAAATCAGGAAGATCTTATTCACCTGCCCCAACATATTTTGCAGTAACATAATATCCATCAATTTCCATTGAACTCCATACTTCAGCTAACACATTTCCTGCAAATTCGAAATTAGATCTTTCTAAATGTTCATTAATTGTAACGCCACGTTCATCCACATGAAACAGAAAATGGTCATGAGGCAATATTAAACCAGCCAGTTCCTGACTAAGAGGAGAAAATTCTGCGCTCTACTCTGTTAGACTCACTTCTTCATGTCGCTTAAAGTGTTGTATAGCAAACTCTATGACTTTTTATAAAATAAAATAGAAAGGCTTTTTACTTGATAGAAGAAAGATAACAAAATTTGAATATTAAAACAAATTGAAATATGTTTATCTTCTACAATTTTAATTTCAAAAAAATTTTTATTCAAGAAACTTTTAGAAATAAATTTATGTCTACACAAGCACCGCTTACATTTAATAGACGTATATAATCAAAACTCATAACTTATATAAACCTTAAAATAACTCACAGTGTTCTTTAATTTTGTTAGAACATAGATCAATCTTGCATTATATAGTTGATCTTTATTTCGAAGCTTAAGTCTTTTAACACGTGAGAGATATAGGTTAGGTTTTTGATTTTGATATTTGGAATATTAAATGAGGACTGAAGACGGGATTGTCTAGAATTATATTTGTTTTTTGAAGATATAGTGCACATTTTTTAGAGATTTTTGAAATAATTTATTCGAATATTTAAATATATTAAATATTTCAAATAAATTATATTCTTTGAGAAGTCCTTTAAGTGTGTTCATGTTTTTAAAAGGCAATTGGTGTTCTTAAAGGTAAGACCAGAAACAAAATTTTGTCTCCTTTAAATATTTATTTATTAATTTTAATTACTTTCGTATATCTGTTGGGTTATTTATTCCATTTGACATTATATATTGAGTTTCGATTATATACGTCTATTAAATCTAAGCGGTGCTTGTGTAGACATAAATTTATTTCTCAAAGTTTTTTGAATAAAAATTTTTTTGAAATTAAAATTGTAGTAGATAAACATATTTCAATTTGTTCTAATATTCAAATTTTGTTATATTTCGTGATCGTGATCAAGCAATTTGACTCTATATTCCATGTGCGTTAGAAGAAGTGCTTGCTTATTTGCCGCATTTACGCCTATAGGGACCCGAGCTTTATCATCTTGAGATATGAAATATATTTAATCTGGTCCAAGTATGGATGCTATTCTCTAAATAATAGATTGATGTTTCAGCGAATTTGCTATCTAAGTGGCTTTTGTGGTGATCAATTTGAGCCCGAATGAGCTTAACAGGGGCTATCGATACATGTCTTCGTCCCTCTGCAGAATTAGATTTTCTGGGAATCAAACGAAGATATGTCCCACTGCGACTAACGACAAATCCTATTTTACGTAATTCTTGAGTGAGTTCCTCAAGAGTTTTTACGTTACGAATAGATTCCGTTCGTCTTCTATCATCTGCCGCACTTCCAAATAAAGCTATATCCGCAATTGTTCTCAAAAGTGATGTTTGATAGTTTTCTAGGCTAGGACGTCCTACTGAATCCCTCAGAGATAATCTTTTTTTTATTTCTGGATTTTCATGACAAATATCTTCTAACGTTCTTTTCATACCATCCCTGTGTTTCTTCTGGACAACTGCGTTTTGAATCCTCCTGTTTAAAGACTGTTTTGCTGTTTTTATTTCCTGTCGCACCTTTATGATCTGTTTATCAACTTCAGCACGGCTTGGCATGGTATCCCTGGCAGAATACAAAGCATTCAGATTTTTTTCAAGCAGAACAATCTTATTATTCATAACTTCCTGAGAAGGTTTTGCTCTCTGTTTATATGCATTTTCATTATTTTCGCATTGTTGTTGTGATGCAACACCGGGTTTGATTTTATCATCTTCCTGTTTTTTAATATTTGAAGCTGGCTGTATAATTTGTGTTTTTTCTGCAGGCTTACAGGTAGTCGTTGCTTAAAAATTAAAACATCGCAAACAGAAAACTAACAGCCCATGTCATCCAAAATAAGCAAAGCAAAGACCCCCCTGTCCCCCTATAGTGCTTATGTAATACTTGTAACTAACCGGTGGAAAATAGTCGATGGGTACTCTCTACAGAGTTCTAAAAACTTCTTACAGCACTCGACTCGCACTTGCTTCTGAGGTGCATTCTCGGTAGCCATCTTGCACTGACCTTCAAGAGGTTAACATGGTCATAAAGGATAGCATGTATGGTACCCACGGATAGGTTCTTCATCTCTGCGAACATCATGATTTTTATTCTGGATCTTAAAGTACCATCATTTCCACTTTTTTAATATTTTCTTCAGTGATGCCTCTAACTGGCTCGCCCGAGCGACGGTCATCTTCGACGCTTTCTCTGCCTCTTTTGAATTCACTTAACCACTTTTGAACGGTGGATAACGACGGGGCACAGTCTTGACAAACAGCAACCATCTTCATGAATGAGTTTTTGACTTTTTTCCTGCTTGGTGAAGAACTTTATAACTTCGCGATGCTCGATTTCCTTTATCATTGTGGCGTCAGTCATTCTGGTAGTCTTTCACTGAGGATGCTTAGAAAACTAATGCTCGAAAATTAGTGACATTTTATATTTATACTCTCAGATAGTGTCATAAGTAAATGAGATAATTACATTATCAGCAAATCACCCCGATATCGAGAATACATTGAACATCCCTCGTATATCTGTTTAGTACTCAGTCTGACGAAAATTAATCACATGGGAATATTTCAAGATTTTTCCCTAAATCGAAATAAATTGCATTATATCTTTTACTGAACCAAAATGTTCGCGAAGTGAACTGTTAAAAATTTTGTCATTATGAGCATAAAGTAAACCTGATTGGGTAAATAAATAAGACGTTATTTTTCCTAGCACAACTAAGCCGTTTGATAAGATGTAAAAGGCTCGTACGCCACTGGCTAATACAATTTACGAGAACGATCTGTTTTCGATCGATCTCATTCTCTCGGCATCGAACATGCTATAAACTAGCCGAGTACAACACTTTTTATGTCATCTGCGATTTTCAACAACATTTCGCTCGTGTATTTCACGGGGATAAAAAGCTATCGGATCTTTATTATTGATTCACTTCCCACACGAAAATATTATGCTGCATGGTAGTTAATCGATTGCGTTGTTCTATTTTATATTCGTGGGAACTATGGTCCGCCACGGCGGATTGATACTAGTTTCTAAGGCTCTTTGTCGGACGCAGCGCAACGTAGAGATTGCAAGCTCACATGTCCGTGTTCTTCTTTAGTTTATTCAAACGACTCAGGCTTCTTCGAATGCTGAAGAAGAACATAAAATCTTCACACTATTTATATTAATTTCAATATCAATTATAAAAGAAGTAAACAGGGAAATGATTAGTAGTGTATATGCAACATAGAAACTTGCTGTGGGAAACAGTACAAAGTTCATATCTGTTTTGACTGAAGGAAATCGGTGGACGTAACGTAAAATGTTTTATTTGCACTTAACATTGAAATCTGCACACATCTGAAGCTGGGTTGAACAATTGCGATGACATATATTTTCTTTTGTTTGTAGCGTGCAGTAACTTAAAGATTACACGGCTTCTTATTAAGAAACAACGAAATATGCCTTCGTAGACTTGAATTAGCTTTCTTCTGAATGATACTGCGTGCAAGAAAACAATCTATCAGAAATTCTCCCATTATTTGCTTCTGAAACTATGCTAATTAGGTTTGCTTCCACTTCCTTTATATTTGTATTACTATAGATTTTGAAGAATAGAACACTGTATTTTATCAAATTTCCACAATTTATTTACAAAAAATGTGATACGCGACGCGTTTTGACTGTTACTTCATCGTCAAGTATTGAAACTCGACACAATAATGGAGGTGGACGTTGCAGCACAGGGAGCTCACCTGTTTGAATCAGTTATTCTCTTACGTCCAGTATGTCCTTCTCATACCTTTTTAGCACATTATCACCAATCAACAAATCACACTAATCTGTTGGGCGCTTTCTCTCTATGCTTCTGTAGTTTTGGTTCTATTGCTTTCCATTGTTCTCCACAGTATGAAAGTTGTCTTTCTGTCTTGTACCAATCACTAAAACCATAATTTGTATACAGATAATATTTTTAACCTTGTATAAGTAGATATACTGATATCATATTTCCTACAATAAAAACTTAAAAAATGATCAAAATTTCATCACTTGCTAAGTGTTGTGTGACAACATTGCTCTATTCGTGTCCATTCAGAGTTATTTATATTCCTTCAAAATTGTGGAGGTTTCCATTGGTATATACCAATGTATGACTTATTTTCGGAAGGGTACCATATATACGGTTATATATATTTATTTGCCATCCAAACAGGGACAACACCTTCATCGGTGCGGAGCAGTTGGTTTTCGAGGAAGATTACCGCTGGATAATCCATGGGAATTACGAACCCAAGGTTTCACCTTATCTTAGTCATAAATCTAGTACTACGAAGAGGTACATTTGTCTCAGGATTAATAGTCTTATCGATCCTTATCGGACCGTTTATTTCATTAAGACATTTCCATTTTTCCGCTTTTTCATGAGTCTAATCCATATTCAGGTCATGATATCTTGATATCGACAAAACACCAAATTTGAGGATCTCTCATTTTTAGAGACAGGGATGTCCAAGTTTAGTGTGGTAAATAAGCTTTTCAACATTCGGTTGCTTAGTAGATCAAACATTCGATTTTGGCTAATATTTCAAACATTCGATATTAGCTTCTAACATTCCGTTGGCTAATTTTTCAAGTACTCGTTTCATCTATTTGCTCGTTGTATTCAACATTGTGTAGCTTTAAACTGTTTGTCCCTCTTCGGTTTAAAGAGGTAATATTGTCTAATCGTATCACTGTTGTGTACAATTAATTTCGTTCTTGTTGTCTCATAATGAGAAACAAGATAATATACATTGTTATTTCAACGAAGATGTTTGTATTTATAACTTATTCATTGATCGAATGATTATCAAAGTAGATAATCACACAACGATTATATAGTCCACTAATATTTGTGTTAAAATACAACACCAAAACTGCAAAGATTTGACCTATGTCACTTGGTTGGTACCCCGAGCAAAAAGTTACATCCTGTTTACTCTCGCCTTGAATCTTGAACTGTTGAAGATTATATACTGAAGGAAACACATCAGCTTGAAGCTTGTTGCACAACTGGCCAGTTCGGTGGAAGAAGGAATTCTGATACAGAGAAGTTCTCGGAGTTGTTAATTCAACTGCATAGGGATGTACTCATTGTGCAGCTCTAGTGCCGCGTGTGAATCTGACGGCTGCTAGAATCATTTCTTTCAGTTGGGAGGAGCATCGATCGTGATAATATCTATAGAATAGGCACAAGTCTGAGACTCTTTTCTATGTTTCAACGACTGCAAACTGGCTGTTATAGTTGGGCAGTCAATCAGTCGTACTGTACTTTTCTGGCTGGAATTGTAATGAATACTTGGGTACTGAGTTCCAGACATGAGAACAGTATTCGAGTCCTGGTCTGATCTCTGCTTTATATAGCACAAGAACCGGATCTGCAAAGAAATATTTCCTAGCCTCCTAGCATTGTCAGTCACATGTTCCCCCCAACAGATCGAAGAGTTGACAGTTACGCCAAGAAGATGCATGGAATCACTTGGTTGAAGCAACTGATTTTCTAATATTAGGTCAGAAGTAACGAACTGAGTTTTTTCAGAAAAAGTTATTGTTTAAGTCTTCGAGGCCTTGAATTGCACCAGATTCCGTTGATCTTATTCGTTTATCTTTTTGAGATCTTCGTTCAGGGAATCGATTTGCTGGCATCTATGGAGTGAAACTGAACTGTGCTCAAAGGTTTGTCACTCGTGATAGAAAACATCAGCGAAGCTCATAATGTGGTAGCTCAGATCAATATAACGATTCGCAAAATACCTGGATTAGTATTAAGAGATTAATCCATGCACCTCAGGATGTCTGACGCAGCACAAGGCTTCACCCTTAAAACTAACGTTTATCTACCCTATTGCAGTAAATCTTCGGATTTTCTGTCAAGTGGCCGAGTGCGTTATGTAGTATACTGCGTTACCTTGGGAGGGTGAAGGCCTTCGGGAAGTATTCGTACGACCTGGCCACCCAATTGGTGTTGGACTCGAGGGGGCAGTAGTTGAAAGTCCGCATGCTGGACTAGAAGAGTATTCCATCTATCTGTTGGCAGAAACTCATTTTCAGGATATCTCGAGAAATGCGATTTAGCGGCACTTGACGGTACGACCGGCTTCGTCCTGAACCAGGATCGATTGCGAGACATTTTTGGGGTTTGTAGATCTCGTCGATACGGCTAGACTGTTGGTGCTTGAAGCCAGGATCAATTGAAAGACTTCAAAAGAGTTCGTGGGTCTTGACATACTCACTGGCCTCATTGACGGCGCTCGTACCAGGATTAATTGAGGCATTAATTCTTGAGACTATCTTGGTTCATGGGATTGCGTTAGGGTGGGTGGATAAGAAACCCCTTCGGCGTGTAAGTTGCATCACAAAACAACTCGGGTACTGACACTGCAGAACCAGTAGAGGTAGGATAGTGCTTCGCTGCTACCAGCCACGGTGTAGGTTTTTCGGACTGAAGCTGAAACTGGAAGCTTGGTGAGTTCAACTCTTCGGAGTGGTTCTCACTAATGCGCGATGATAAGGCGTATCCTCATCACACTATCTGCTTCATGGGCAGATTAAGGAGACTGCTCAGTAGTCACCTAGTGATAGAGCTACACTCACTTGCAAGTAACCTAACCAGTATAATTCACCTCAGGGTAAACTTATCGAGGGACGAAAAACTAACGATAATAAATGTCGATAATATGTCATGAAAAACAGTAGCAATACCAAAAGAAAATGTGAAATAAATTTTTGAGGTTTCAAAATAAATAGAGCATATTCCCTCTCATTAATCAGATTATTATGTCAGTATAAACACGAATACTTCGTGCATCCATTTCGTTAATTTGTGTTCTATGTGAGAAACTTTGAAATTCTGGTCAAAATCATGTCTCCAATAGGAAGTTGGCATAGATCGAATATAGAAATCTGCCTTTTTATCCTGTTTTCGAAAGCTCTACTAAAATATAAATAGGCACATGTACAACATGTTTACTCATGACCTCTTGTTCATAGGGGACGATTCATTCATTGTTCTTAATTGACTTCTCAGAAATTTATAGTTTCATATGACACATGGAAACTTTGTTTTTTTTATAACTCTCTCTTGCTTCAAACATCTAATATCATATAGCTCAAAAAATGCATCAGACTAATAGATTCATGATACAGGGGCATGAAAGGCAGCTATCTAACGCAAAGTGTTTCTTCCATTAAGTAATCACCTTCGGAAATCTAGACCTGCCCATTCATTTAAAACGAATATAACCGCCCAGCTTTGCTCTGATCTCATCTCGCACACTTTTCCAACATCCCAACCCACGTCCGCGACGTCGAAATAATTATTCAGAGGTAACGCAGCAAAAACCATTTTGCACTCAATTACCAATAAATTCGATCAGTCTACTCTTATCTACGAGATAAAACGAACCACACTAATAGCCGGTTGCAAAACCGCCTCGGAAACGAGGTCAACTATGAGAAATCAAACACTCAAGTGCGGACATGGAAAAAGTTCTTAAATCATGGCCCACCCACGGAAAACAAAGACATGCGTTAGTTCAAGCTATACAGGGGCGTAGTAGCTCCTTCAGGATCAAAGTTTTTTATTCCAACTTTTTTTATTGGAGCGTCTTTGATTCATTACGTCCATCAAATATTTAATTATCACATGTCGGGTATTGATTTCTGGTTTTTTCGAAATAGATATCCTATGTCCTTTGATTCTATGTTGTAAACATCGGCCTGTCTGTCATATATATATACATATATATATATATATATATATATATATATATATATATATATATATGTATATATATATATATATATATATATATATATATATACATTTATTGCCTTCCAATTATTTAAATATTTTAATATTAGTCTTCTACATATTTAATTTCAAAAAATTATATTTAATGATTATAACTTCTGAAAATAAATTAAAATAATGTCATATAAGTACCACTTATATCAATTGACATATAAAATAAACATTCATTATAAGACATCCGAATGGTATAACAAAATCCAATAAATAAAAATTATTAACCAAAATCCTATAAATTAAATATTTTGAATAGACAAAATTTTGTTTCTGCTGATCAATCTTATGAAAACCAATATCTTTCAAAAATATCCAACATAATCTTAAGAATTTCATCATAAAACTATCTTACTTAGACTATTCAATATTATTGGATATCTAACTAAGGTACTTTATAATCTATGATAGATTGGGCCGTTGCTTGGTAGAAATCAGTTGTAATTGTCATTATAAAATAAAACACTTGTTTACATTTTCTACATTATTAAAATAAAGTAGAAAATGTAAACAAGTGTTTTATTTTATAATGACAATTACTTTATAATCATTAAATATAATTTTTTGAAATTAAATATGTAGAAGGCTAATATTAAAATATTTAAATAATTTTATATACCTTCTATTTATGTTATTGCCTTACAATAATCACATCTAATTTGATAAATTCCCGATTCGGAAAAATTGGGGTTCCTTTCTTTATTTGTTACCAACAAGTTAGCTAAATTAATTTTATTTACTGCTAAAGAATTAATTCCCATTTTATGAAGACCATTAGAGACTCTACTGCTGAAACCTTTTACAGAAGCCATTGAAAACTTTATGTTCTTTTCTTCATAAGGCTCATTCATTTTGGTATACATTTTTTTTAAATTGTGATAAGTTTTATTTTTGATCATTTTGTCAATTATTTCAGTTCTATAGCCATTGTTCACCGCTATAGTTTTAATTATATTGATTTCTTTTCGGAAATTGACTTCGTTCAACGGGATGCTCAAAAGTCTTAGATCTTGATATAAGTCATAGTAGTAATAAGTTCGAGTTCGACATTTTTAGAAAACCTACCACTACTGATACCATAATCCATTCAAAATCCAATCAGTCATGGATAATAAAAATGTCAACATTCCATAGTTTAATTCATAGACTTTTAAGTATCCTGTTGAACGAAGTCAGTTTCCGAGAAGAAGTCAATATAATTAAAACTATAGCGGTGAACAATAGCTATAGAACTCAAATAATTGACAAAATGATAAAAAAAATACCACAATATTAAGAAAAAATATATCAATATAAATGATCCTTATGAAGAAAAGAAAATATGGTTTTCAATGGCTTGTACGAAAGATTTGAGTAGTAGCATCTCTAATGGTCTTCATAAAATGGGAATTAATTCTTTAGCAGTAAATAGAAATAATTCAGCTAAGATGTTGGTAAACGATAAAGAAGAGAACCCCAATTTTTACGTATCGTGGATTTATCAAATTAAATGTGATGACTGTAATGCTACATATATAGGGCAGAAAGGCCGATGTTTACAACATAGAATCAAAGAACATAGGATGTCTATTTTAAAAAATCAGAATTCAACCGGTTTTGCAGAACATGGTATAAAAGAGAATCATTTTTTTGATGAGAAAGGAGTCACTTTACTATACAATGTTAATAAGGGTAAATTGATGGACTATTTGGAAATTCTTTCAATCAGAAAAGCCATTGAAAAAAGGAGAATTTAACAAATTCCCAAATATTTTTTGGGAACACCCCTATAATGGATGCTGTTATTTCCATGCGCCATAAAAAAACACAGATGTTCTTAGTTTAATAAAAGAACCTCTTCAATTTTAAGTTTACTTCCTTTTTGTAATCCTTCGAGGATAGTTGAAAGACCGAAACACATGTCAGGATTCTGAATAAACTGTGAAACATTAAAACTGTGTGAATTTTTTTTTAGTTGCTATTTTTCTACTTGTAGGTGCCAAATTTCATATCGATAAAATTTATTATTCAAAAATAGTGGAAAAAAATTTCAAATTTTTTAACGTAAATAACTATAAAACCATTCAACCTATTTTGCCCATTAACAAACTTAGCCGATACATTCAGATCCCAAACCTTTCGTGCAAGTTTTAAGGCTCTAGCTCTTTCGGTTCGAAAGTTGTTTACGGGCATACATACATTCTGTAAAGAAAGTACCGGGAATTATCGATTTAAATCTGGCGGGGCAATGAGGCAGGTAAAATTTTTTTTTCCTAGGTTGGTACCACTGTCCTTAATTACTATGCCAAGCTTGAGCGGGATCTGTCAACTAGTGTGTTTGCAACAGCTGTTTAAGTCAGTCGATGTCAGAGTGCGTGCCGATTTTTACTATGGGTGATTACGTTGAGCAAAGAATTTGTTTAAAGTTTTGTGTTGCAAATGAATTTTCGTGTGTTGATGCATTGAAAATGTTGCAAAAGGCCTTTGGTGATAATGCTCTATCGAAGACTCGTGCATGTCAGTGGTACAGAGCCTTCAAGGACGGTCGTGAAGTGGTCGAAGACTTGCCTCGTTCCGGACGCCCATCGACGGCTTCGATCGAAGATAACGTCGATAAAATTAAGGAAAGGGTGCTGGAAAACCGTCGTACCAGCTTGAGAGAGATAGCACATGATCTTAAGCTATCCCACGAGTCCGCACGTACGATTTTGATTGATATTTTGGGCATGAGAAAGGTGGCCGCACGACTCGTACCGAAAGACCTGAATTTTCTTCAAAAAGGTCATCGCGAACAGGTTGCTTCAGACATGCTGGATCGCTGTAATTCCGATTCTACATTCATGGAACGCATTATAACTGGTGATGAGACTTGGGTCTACGAGTACGATATGTAAACAAGCCAGCAATCATCGGAATGGGTTGCAAAAAATGAGCCGAAACCGAAAAAACCACGCCAAAGCCGCTCGAAAATGAAGGTGATGCTCATTGTTTTCTTCGATATCCGTGGCGTGGTGCACTACGAATTCGTTCCAGAGGGTCAGACGGTAAACAAGGAGTATTACCTAGGCGTTATGAAACGTTTGCGTGAGCGTATCCGTAAGAAGCGGCCAAATTCGTGGGCGAACAACTCATGGATTTTGCATGACGATAACGCGCCTTCTCACCGAGCTACGATTGTGACTGACTTTCTCGCCAAAAACTCAACAAACGTGCTTCAGCAACCACCGTATTCGCCGGATTTGGCTCCCTGCGACTTTTTCCTCTTCCCAAAACTAAAATTGCCCCTTCGTGGCACCCGTTTTGAGTCGATTGAAGCCATAAAACAAAATTCGGCGCGAGAGCTAAAGTCCATCCCGGAAAGCGCCTATAAAAAATGTTTCGATAATTGGAAGTGCCTTTGGCATAGATGTGTTGGAGCAAATGGAGCCTATTTTGAAGGCGACCCAATAAATTTTGACGATTAAATGTAAAAATGTTGTTTTAATTGAAAATTCCTGGTACTTTCTTGACAGAGTAGTAATTACTTTTGACCTCGGATTCTGGTTTGAGATCTAAATTCATAAATGTAATTTTTAATTTGCTAGAATTCATTTCTCGAATATACAGTACTTTTTACCTTAATGAAAAGTTCATTCATATTTCATAATTTTAGCTCAGCTGGGATCGAGTTGAAGGGTTAATTTCATTAACTTACATTCAAATTATGGACGAGAATGATAAAGTCACCAAAAATCACTCAATTTGAGTTTTTCGTTTCGTAGAATCGAAAAAGGCTCTTCAATGTTAGTTGAAATTTCTAGATCAGAAAGAGTGAGAAATCATTTTGGATGTAATTTCAATTTTCCATGTTATCTAGACTAAGAATCCATTAGGTCTGCTCACCACTTGATGTTCTAGCATGCAGATAAGAGGTGGTGCTTGTAACGGTTACGATGCTCGTGTCGGGATTATCTTAGAGTCGATTTTCACGCGATGTTACAGGGGAATGCCATTTAGGTATTTAAATTTTAGTGTTTTCTCAACAATTAGCGGTAGATAGGAAGATAAGGCATCATACGCTAAAGTTACATGGCTAAAAACAATCTTGTCAAGAATAGAGGATCCCTTTAGATGCTTGTTTATGTAAAATCTTTCCCATACACGACTTTTGAGTACTTGTATAAGGTGTCCTTCATTTTGTCCAAATGTCCGAACTAATGCCTTTATCATGAGTGTTGATAGCTCAGTAGTAAGAACTTTGGGCTCGTAAGGGAAAGGTTGCGGATTTAAATCCTGTTCAGGTGGGAAAGAAATTTTCTAGTTGGACGGTTTTCGGCCGTCGTTTCACTGTTGGGTCGAAAATTGACCTAAAGTGGCGTAAGATTACAGTAACAAAGCCTACCTAGAAGACAACTGAACTCCTAAATCGCACAAACTGAAAAACCTTCTGAGAGATCTTCACAGAAGACCTAGGAGTATCAGGATAATATAATATATCATGTCTCTATCAGCTTCAACCGGCCTTCCGGAAGTGGTACATCTTCGACATCAAATTTCCGAATCTAAATTTTGCAAATCAGCGAATATTCATATTTCAAAAGAAAATATCCAAATTTCTTGAAATATAAACAATTTTAACTTTCGTTCATGTTTATTGTTTCCATAATAATTGTTTCGTCTTACCATAACTTCATCAGGTGAGTATTTAAAACTAAATTGAAAATAGTATTATTTTATAAATTTCAAGATGAATTTCCGTTGAGTAAAAATCCAAAATAAGACAACATTCAATTCTGAATTTTTTTGCAGAATAAAACCTTATTCATCAGAATTTAACTGAAAAATTGATTTCCCGATGGCCAATCCATTGCAAAAAGTAATTATATTGGAAAAATTTTCAATGTCCTATGTAGTCCACTGGACGACTATTGAAATATTGGTAGGTTTCGTGTTCAAATCTCAAAACATCAAATTTCTTTCTTGATTATTTTTAAAGAGTACCCTTGAATTCTTGATTTATTCAATATCAGTTATTTTTAAGTGTTTCATATCCTCAAGTTCAATATTCTCTTGTGGTTCCCGCTTTCAAGAGAGGAGACAAGTCATACATGAAGAATTATAGCCCTAATTTAATTTTGTTTCAATGTTAATTCCTATTTGTTCCCAGAGCAAGACGGTTTCCTTTGAGGAAGATCTACTGTAACTAACCTAGCCACGATCTCACAGTGGAATGCTTAGAAGATTGTGGATGTGATTTATACCGATCTATCGCTTGCATTCGATACTGTCGATCATAGTATACTTCTGAACAATTATTATTAATAATTATGTACGAGTGCCATCAACACACGTTAGTTAAACACAAACAGAACTAGCAGTATATATAGAATGATCATTTAAGTTAAATTAGACAGAAATTTGTTTTAATTGAGGTGTGTTCCAATTTTTTAAGGAATTCTGAGATGTTTTTGAAGCACCTGAAAGTATTCTTTTTTTAGACGATTCATATGTCATCGAAAAATATTCACTCCTACATTTTGATACCCCTTCTAACATTGAATTGAAAGAGACTTTGTTTCAGTGAACTGATCAACAATATTCACTATACCTGTCCTATTCCATTAAAATGAGTCAAAGAAATAAATCCAGCTGTTCTCAATCTGAGGTGTCTGTTGGGAATCGTCAATCATTGGTAAAATGAAGCCAGACATGCAAACCGTGATCCTATTTTCTGTCTCATTGTCGGAATCCAGGTCGTTCGTTCAGAATAGAAAAAAAATTGAACGATCGTCTTTCATGTGGAGCGATAATAAATTCCTCGAGTGTACAAGTTCAGTGGAATAATGAGCGATTTCGTTCGAAATTGTTGTTTTTTTCAATGATGAATTCGAAGAGAGCAGTCATTCCTTTTCGCGATCGAATGGGATTTATTCAGCATTAAAATGAATTGAGATGATCAATATATATAAAGCGTGAGATTTAATGTTTATTAGGTATTGGGAAATTATAGGTTTTTCGAGATAGGAAATGAGTTGCTGGAGTGTGACAAAAAGTCAAGACTTCATAAATCGCAAATGTTCGGCTCAGAAAAACGTTGATTATGTATTCTAATAGTCGGAGAATGAGACTGAAAGAAATCTACCCATTATTATCTTTGATGCTACTAGTATTGTTTCATCGATTTTTTCTCGGATTTTATGAATTTATGGTATTTGGTGTTATCATTTCATTATAACCTAGCGAGTAGAAAATATTTTAGCTATTTGCGCTTAAGTTCAAGTAGTCAGCGCTATCATATCACCGTTGGCCAGATTTCATGGCTCATACATATTGTATAGTCCGTCTAGAAAGTATCCGGAATTTATTATTTTTCATAATTTTCATATACTTCTTTTTTGTAACATTCTAAGACAAAAGTAATGTCTAAAATAGGTTGTGCAGATAGTCGGCTATGGTCAAAGTTGCATGGCAAATCTATTTGTCAAATCAGGTATAAAATTTATGAAATAATGTCGCAAGTAGAAAAAAAGGAGGATGTTCGTATGGAAAAGGTTTTTGAAACATTAAAAAATTAGTGCAATTGACTGAACTGGAAAAAGGGCTGTATATGAGACGATAAAGAGGATAAAAATGGCATGTATATGAGGCATAGACCAGTTTCAGGAAGATCGAGTAAGATTGAAAGGAAACAATTTCAATAAATGCTCCACAATGTCCACAAATCGCCGTATGTCACTGGAAAGACAAGGCTACACATCAAGGAAACCAAAATAATCCCTATAAAGCTACCTTTATAAAAGGAACAAAGGATAGAATTTTGTCAACGTTTTTAAGAGGATAATTTCAATAATGTCTTCATGTTTGGTGAAAGTTGTTTCCAAGTTGGTGAAAATCACTTAAACATCCTATCAAAACAACCTGTAACAATTCAACTTTCCAAATTTACCAACAAAATAATGAAATTTGAATATCAAAACAGATTTAATCTATCAGTCTTCTACAATTTTAATTTCAAAAAATTTTTATCCGAAAAACTTTTAGAGTGAAATTAATGTCTACATAAGCACCGCTCATATTCAATAGCCGTATATAATCAAAACTCAATATACAATGTCAAATGGAATAAATAAACCAACAAATATAAATAGTCATTTAAAATTAATGAATAAATATTTGAAGGAGACAAAATTTTGTTTCTGATCTTACCATTATGAACACCAATTCCTTTTCAAAAACATAAAACACAACTTGAGGACCCCTCAAAAAATATAAATTATTTGAAATATATAATATATTTAAATATGCAAATAAGTTAATTAGAAAATCTCTCAAAACATGCACTATATCTTCAAAAACCAATTAGAATTCCGATAATCTCTTCATCGGCCCTAAATGATATTTAAAATATGAAAATCAACTAACAATCAGTATATCTTACCTTATATTTAAGTATATCAAATATTTCAAATAAATTATATTTTTTGAGAAGTCTTTAAGCTGTGAGTTATGATTTTGAAAAGAATTGGTGTTCATAATGGTAAGATCAGAAACAAAATTTTGTCTCCTTCAAATATTTATTCACTAATTTTAAATGACGATATATATTTGTTGGTTTATTTATTCCATTTGACAATGTATATTGAGTTTTGATTATATACGTCTATTAAATATGAGCGGTGCTTATGTAGACATTAATTTAATTCTAAAAGTTTTTTGAATGAAATTTTTTTTCAAATTAAAATTGTAGAAGACTGACAAATTAAATCTGTTTTGATATTCAAATTTTGTTATATTTCTTCTATCAAGTAAAATGCCTTTTTCTATTTTATTTTATACATAATATATAATTATGTTTAGGCTTGAATAAATCTCATTATGGAATGTCAATGGTTTAAAGAAAACCTTATAAAACCTTACAGTTTTCTGTGATTCTGTGAGGAACGTAGAATATCTTGATTTTTAAAGTTAGTCTGTTTAAGCAAGTATCCGGTACCACTTTGAGGTTAGATATACTGATTGTTGGTTGATTTTGATATTTTAAATATTATTTAGGGACGATGAAGAGATTATCGGATTTCTAATTGTTTTTTGAAGATATAGTGCATGTTTTGAGAGATTTGTGAATTAACTTATTCGAATATATTAAATATTTCAAATATATGATATTTTTTTAGAAGTCCTTATGTTGTGTTTTATATTTTTGAAGAGGAATTGGAGTTCATAATGGTAAGATCAGAAACAAAATTTTGTCTCCTTCAAATATTTATTTATTAATTTTAAATGACTATTTATATTTATTAGTTTATTTATTCCATTTGACATTGTATATTGAGTGTTGATTATATACGTCCATTAAATATGAGCGGTGCTTATGTAGACATTAATTCAATTCTAAAAATTTTTTGAATGAAGATTTTTTGAAATTAAAGTGGTAGAAGACTGACAGATTAAATCTGTTTTGATATTCAAATTTTGTTATATTTCTTCTATCAAGTAAAAAGCCTTTCTCTATTTTATTTTATACATAATATATAATTGTATTTAGGGCTTGAATAAATCTCATTATGGAATGTCAATCAAAGGTTTAAAGAAAACCTTAGAGTTTTCAGTGATTTTGTGACGAATGTAGACTATCTTGATTTTTAAAGTTAGTCTGTTTAAGCAAGTATTCGTTACCACTTTGAGGTAAGATATACTGATTGTTAGTAGATTGTGATATTTTGAATATAGTTTAGAGCCGATGAAGAGATTATTGGAATTCTAATTGTTTTTGAAAATATAGTCCATGTTTTGAGAGATTTTTGAATTAACTTATTTGAATATTTGAATATATCAAATATTTCAAATAAATTATATTTTTTGAGTCCTTAAGTTGTGTTATGTAGACATTAATTCAATTCTAAAAGTGTTTTGAATAAATTTTTTTTTCAAATTAAAATTGTAGAAGACTGACAGATTAAATCTGTTTTGATTTTCAAATTTTGTTATATTTCTTCTATCAAGTAAAATGCCTTTCTCTATTTTATTTCAAACAAAATAATGGTTTGGGTAGTAATATCTCAGCGTGGTGCTATGCCTCTCTGTAAAGTTGATGGTACCATTAATAGGAAAAAGTATTGTGGCATTCTGAACGATTTTCTATTTGAAACGGCGCAGAGGGGTAAAAATACTTTCCAAATAACCTTATATTTTAAAATTAAGTTCCAAAACTCAATCCACACAAGTTGGAAAAGCTGGTAATAATCTTGAATGGCTTTCATGATACCGTTATGAAACAACGTTGTTTCCATCAAATGTTGATTGAGTAAGTTTAATAAATGATATTCTATATTTTCTTTCGATTCTTTTGTTTCTTTTGATGTTGTGTAATGAGTGTTAAATATCTGTACTAAATTGAAAGAGTGTTTTCTAAGGCATTTATGTAATTTTATTCTAAAATGTTATTGAGAGAATTTTTTATAAAATTTAAATTTATAGCGAGGTAAGCATAATATGTTTAACATTTGAGATATTGAAAAATCCCCCTATCAAGTAAACAAACCGTTTTTTTCCATTTTATTCTTTTATTTATTATGTTTTATTTGTCGCTCATACACACAGTATTTTTTGGATATAACTGAGCCTTCAAAACTATTTGTACCACCTTTGTGTATTTTGTATGAACGAAAATAAAATGCGAATGGTTACTGTTTGAGAAAACATTAGAGTTCTATCTTAGTTTTTGAAAAAAGCACGAGGTCTTCGAGTATGATATAATTTTGATTGATTGTTTTCATTTTGTGGACATGAAGATGGACTGAATATTATCGGTTAAAATTTCAAATAGTCTTTTCGAGATGTGCTACATATTTTTGAAGAGTTTTTCGAAGGAGCTTTTCAAAGAGAGTTAGTTCCGAAGGAATTCTCGAGGTTATGTTGGGTATTTTTGGAATGGATTTTGGTTTTCATTATAGCGTTGTTTTCATCAAATGTTTATTAAGTAGGATTAATCAATATTCTATATTTTCTTCGGATTCTTTTATTCCTTTTGATGTTGTGTAATGTGTGTTAATTCTATGCAAGTGTCCCAACGTAAATTTGTCCCCCCCTGAATTTCAGAAACGAAGAATTTTTTGAAGATTTAAAAAAAACAGGTCAACTTCTCTTTAGAGGGGGACGAATTAATATCATGAAATTGTTCCGAAAAAACCATCCCCATGGAGGTGGCGTCAACCTCCAACATTTTTTGAATAGGGAAGAAATATAGAGTGTTGATTCTTTATCTGTGCACAACTCAGTTAAAATTTTCAAAATTGGTCCACTATTCAGGAAATAATGTAATTCGAACTTACCGTCAAATGCTGATGTTGAATAGACAGTTGAGCCGCCCAAACTCAAGAACCTAAGAGTTTTGAAGAATCCAAAATTAATTTTTAAGTTAGGGAGAAAAAATTCCTATGACGATATTGTTCCGAAAAAACCACCCCCAATTTTTCTTAGTAGGAAAGAGAGCGGATATATTTTATTTAAAAAGATTTTTTTTGTTCTCTAAACATCCTAGTTAAAATTTTCAAATTCGGTGATTTTTTTAAATGACATTCAAATACACCAGATCTGTAAGTAATGATAGGGAACATCCAGAAAAAAATGTTCCCTATCAGTATTTAAGATCTGGTGTATTTGGATGTATTCTCTTTCTGTTTGAGTTACCTTTCTGATAATATTCATTGATATTGAACATTAAAAAAATAGGGGTTGTTGCCACCCTCAGGTTGTTTTTTCGGAACAATGTCCTCATAGGAATATTTTCTCCCCAATACAGAACTTGAAAATTATTTTTGAATTCTTCCAAACTCTTAGGTTCTTGAGTTTGGGTGGTTCAACTGTCTGTTCAACATCATCCCTTGACGGTAAGTTCAAATTACATTATTTGGTGAAAGTGAACCGATTTTGAAAATTTTAACTGGATTGTGCACAGAACATAAATAACTTCCAAACTAACACTCGATATCTCTTCGTTATTCAAAGAATTTTGGGGATTGATGCCACCTTCATGGAGCTTGTTTTTTCGGAACAAACTCATGATGGAAATTCATCCCCCTCAAAACAGAAGTTGACGTGTTTTTTTAATATCTTCGAAAATTCTTCGTTTCTGAGTTCTGGGGGGGGGTTCAATTTTCGTTGGGATACCCTTTATGTTTACTAAATGGAAACATTGTTATCTGAGTCATTTATTTCATTTTAAATAGTTCTTCTTGTATTATTTTGAATAATTTTATCCGATTTATATTTCATTACATTCATTGTTATTCACATATACAATAATAATCAAATAGTTACTTTGTACGACTTATTATTCCTTTCACAACACATTATAGGTTAACCATTCTCTTCTCAGTCTTATTCATGAAGTAGTATTTTATTCTTCTATAGAGATAATATCAAGCCAAAATCCAGAACATTTATCAAACTAGGAACGATAAATTTTGACAACCAATTTGCTACGGCAAAAATGTAGCACGAGCATAAGACTACTACTAATCTAGTACATTCCAAAAATGTAGCCAAAAGCGGAAGATTCTAAATATACGACTCGGGCCAGCTTGGGGGCAAGGCCACTTGAAAAATTGCACCGAAATCCTTTTACATTAATAATACATAATCAGGAACTCTTTATGGATGTGATACGAGAAGCCATTAATTTCTGGCTGAAATATGATATATTGTGGATGTTCATCCTTTTCATTCGAATTGACAGTGCTTTTAACTACTTTCTTAGGTGGGTGGTATTTTTCTGCTCTCTATTTTATGGCTGTCATATATTTCTTTTACATGTTTTTTTATCTCCGATCAGGACCAATGAAATATATAAGGCCAAATAAAAATTGCGAAATTTTTTCGCTTTAAAGTAGAAAAACGTGACGAATATGCAGATGAGAAATGTTAAAATAATGTGATTGTGTTGAAATCTTTCAAGAATATTATCAATTCTTAATTTGAAAAATAATAACCTCTTTGAAATGATAAATTTTATTTTATTGGAATTAATTGTTAAAAATGATTTTATGGAAAGCGAAAAATCAAATATTGAGTTTGACTATAGAAAACTAGAAAATAATAAAAATTAAAAAAACTCCAAGAATGGCGAAGCAAGCCCCTTCATGGAAGGTAATCCCATGACCTAGACCAACTCCATGTCGACAAGTCCGCGTCGAACGCATGGTTGAGTAGGGGAAACTCTTTCCAGAAACGGAGGGTTTTATGATAGCCATGCATGACCAGGTAGTCAATACTAAGAACTACGTGAAGCACATAGCTAAGGACCCTCAGATACCAAATAACAGGTGTAGAAAGTGCAGGGAGAAGCCAGAAACCATTCAACATATAACTGCAGCACGCAGCCTACTGAGCCTACTGACCTGGCAGATGAAATTAAGAAAATATGGGGATTTGAAAAAGTGCGAATTGTGCCAATTGTATCGTCATATACAGGGATTATACTCATTGGCCTTCACACGAGTCAAGATATCTTAAATATACAGCAGAATAATTCCGTCACACCTCTCTACAAATTGCAGTTTACGAAAACTCCTCAAACATTTTCTTGAATAAAATTGGATTAATTCTCTTAGAACCGCTGTTTCTCTATGGTAGACATATAGAATCAACAAATATCGCACAGCATCAAGAGGAGACGAAAAAATCTGAAGAAAATAGAATACTGACAGAAAATACCTAGCAAACTTCAGCCGATACATTATGAATAACAAATTATATTTCAAAAATGGTTAATATAAACTTAAAAAATTCCTCGAAAAACCTCTTTTCAAAAAGCACTTTCAAGAAACTCTTCAAAAATATGCAGCACAGCTTCAAGATAGCGTTTGATACTCTCATCCATAAAAACAATCGATAAAAATATATAACATGCCTTGTAACCTATATATACTCGGACGATGCCAGAACACAAATGAAAATGCTCTTAAGTATTTAAGTAATATATAATATATATATATATATATATATATATATATATATATATATATATATATATATATTATGTCATGATCTTGCATCCCCTATCTTTCATAGCTTCTTCAACTCCATCTCTCCACGAAAGTCTCGATCTTCCTTCTTGATGCATTGCGCAGGGTTCCAGTGTCAGATCTTTAGAGGCCATCTCTCCTCCGGCATCCTTCTTAAATTCTCTTCTACCCTCTATAGTGTTCACTATTTTGATTGATACTCTTATTTTTTCTTTTATGCCTTGATTTCGCACTTTATCCATTATTTATTATATTATTCCAAAAGTGGATCTCCAAAAATCCATCTTCACATCTTTAAGCCTCCTCTGATTCCCTCCTGATATCTCCCCCATGTTGGATCCGTATAGCGTTATGCTTCAACTATAGACTTATATATTTTACTGTTTACATCATTCGTGATATTCTTGGTCCACAAAATTGGATGCAGTTGTTTAATTGCCACTCTTTCCTTCATTAGTCTATGTTTGATGTCTAAATTACTCCCTCCTTGGTTGGACAAGATCGTTTCTAAATATTTACATGTTTAACACACCTTTACCACCGATCCACCATCCGAGGCCAAATCTTGTTCCATGCCTCCTAAATCCATATACTCAGTCTTGTTAAAATTTTTGTATGGGCTCCACTCTATATTCCTCTTCCGGTTTTCTCAGCATGTCTCTATCTTCAGCGAATATTACCTGATCGTCGCAAGAATTCAATGTGTATAGCTTATCGTCTGTTATGCTGTCTTTTAATTCAATTTATCTTTAGAATATTTCCTAAAATCAAACTTCGTGAAGAGGTGACATAATTACTCTGCTTGATATTCAAGATGACGAATACTTATTCCTTTCTGAAGTTTTCTATTTAAGGTTTTTTCACATTGTGGTGGTACATTGCGTACAAAAATTCAGGCATTGGATGACGGAAATCGAAATAATTAAGTTATTTTGCCATCAACATTTGAAATAATTTACATTAATATATTTTTAACTTATATTATATTTAACTTCAATATACTAAAGCGCTAATTGGAGCACTCATTATTAGTAATTTTGCTAATTTTGCAAATCTCTTCAGGATGTTCTGATATCTCATTGATTTTTCATGGTTTACACGATATATCCAACCATTATATCGAATTAAATAAATATCAAATTAAACTTCAACATGAGACAATTTTCGATCATCCTAAAGCCTAATTCGCCATTTAATTAACTCAGGCCTTCCTGTTGATTCTGCTGAACGCCGGCAGAATAAACGATGCGAATTTCGAGCAATCAACGGAGAAATGCCCAAATTAAGCGAAATTATCGACACAAAAGGAACAAATGAAGGAATAAACTGCATAAACTTCGCAGTGCGGAGCGGTAAGAAGGCATATTTATATTAATGCCATCATTCGATATCTCTGACAAGAAAAATATATGGCACTCAAGTACAAAGGCGCCGATTCTTGTACCCAGCGGCGTTTGTTTTCGGCATGATACGAATTTCCGAAACAATCATTTTTTGCCGGGTTAAATTGAAAGAGCGAAGGGGCGTGGATTTGATTACGATTGAAATTCGGCTGTACAGTTAGACTGTAATAATATGACTATCATGTCTTGCGTGATATATCAATGTGTAGTCTCGGCGGCTAAGCTACCTAATTGACAAAAAATCGTACGGTGTACGGACGCAATTCATCCGAAATAATAAGTGGGAGTTTTTTCTGAAACGATGTGTCTTAGGTGGAGGTCTGATGGACTTATTGTTTGATAGATGGATTGGTAATGACGTTTTGATGTTATTAAGAATACACTGCTCTTACCTTAATGGCTGATACAAATAGAGGTACCTCTCATAGTAGGTCAGGTGCTCAGTTCTCTTATCGCTGGACTTACTGTTCGTAGAAGGGAAAAATGTTTTTACTGCCAAAAGGATATTAAGTAGGACGAATGTTGGCAGACTTGGGGAGACACTGGAAGAAACTTTTAGTGAATTTTGGGAGTGGTTCATTAAATGTTTCGAGAAAAATTGCGATAGAAAATTTTCAAACGACGTGATGGAAACAAAATGAAAATAAAAGTTAAGAACTGTACTGAGGGCATGAAAAAGAGGCATCGTGCTTTGGAAATAATAATGAAGGTTAGAACAGATATCTATACTCAAATAGGACACAATACCTTCGGGAGCTGGCTGCACTGAAAAAAAACTAGAATTGCAATTAGAATTCAAACTGCTTCAAATAAAATAACACCACACGGAAAATAATCACTAAGGACATTAAACGTCAAGTGCAGAAAGAAGGCATAAACTTCAGACAATGCAGCAAGGTAAATGTAAAAACCGTCACATTTCTGAAGAAAACCAAGTTCACTACTGTAAAGTGCATCTTCCTGAATGAGTGCAGGGCTGATGCAAAGGGTCACAAAAAAGATGAAGAGTCAGCCAACTAGAGATATTTATGGTATGACAACAGATATCCTTGAACAATTTATCCCATGCATACTGAGCATTTTAATCACAAAATGTTTTCATGAAGGGCTGTTTGCCGAATAACTGAAGAAAGCAAAGATTATACCCATCCATAAGAATGTCGATGTGAATCATCCTAGAAATTAAAGGCCCATATAAATTCTACCATCACGATCAAAACTATTTGAAACAATCAACAAAGAAAGGTTTGCCAAATTTTTTGAAAGACAAAAAATATTCTGCTTGGATCAACATGGATCCGTAACGGATTGACCAGAGAACATTGCATCCATTGAAGTCCAACAAAAAGTGAGTGAAGCTTTCGAAAGTAAAAAAAATCAAGTCTTCAAACATGTGACTTATCTCAAGTCTCCGATTCCGTAGATCATAGGGTTTTGCTGAAAAAACATGAGTTCTATGGTATCCGAGGTGTTACGTTGCAATTAATGAGGAGATACCTGTTAAAAGGCTACAAACCTTAATAGAAATTATTCTACCTGGAAACATTCAAGTCATAGTGTTCCCTAGGATTTTATATTGGGACCAATTTTATTTCTTATATACAGGGTAACAAGAAAAACCTCCGACAGACATTTTTCATTTAACTTTATTGAACAAAAGAAATCAAACAAAACATCAACAAATTATAATAACGTAATTTTTTGGTAATAATATATTTAAGAGGTTTCAAAATGGCTTCTTTTGGCAGCGATACATAGCTTCAGATGCTTCTTGAAGTTTTCGGCAATGGGCCTCAGCTCTTCGGGCGTCAATCGGTCCCATTCCCGGCGCAGGGATTGCTTCAGCGATTCCAAACTTTTGTGGTGTTTAGCACACACCCTGAGCTCTGAAATCGACCACACGCTGTAGTCGATTTCGCGATCCCGCGAGTAGGGCGGCCATTCTGCTGATAAGATGAAACACGGAAAATGGGTATTTCACCATTCTTGCGCCATTTTCGCTTTGTGAGCGAGAGCGGAGTCCTGTTGAAAGGTTCAATGTATGTCGCCGAAGTGCTGCTGGGCCCACGGAAGTGCTACAGTCTCGAGAATGTCTCAGCGGTAGACTTCGTGATTGATTCTGACCCTTTGATCCACGAAAATCAAGGGTGTTTTGCCGCTGGCTCAAATTTTGCCCTAGACCATGACGGATTGCGGATTTTGACGATGTTCGACGATGCTCGACGTACCGGGAGCCTCTGCGAACCAGACTCTGTCGCTTTGGTGGTTGTGGGATTGATCTGCGGTGAAAAGCTTCTCGTCTGTGAAGAGAATGCACTCACATTACTAACCGGCGGTGAGACGAAGGAGTTGGCGGCACCTTTGGGGTCGTACGCGTTTGTTTTCATCCGTGAAGAGTTGAACTTTTTGAAGCTGGTAGGATTTGAGGTTGAGCTTCTTCTTCGACATTTGACGAAGGGATTCACGGTTGATACCGGTCTCACGGGCTATTTTCCTTATGGAGACCCTCGGATTTTGATTGACTCGATTCTTGACGATGTCGCTATTGCTAGGTGTATCGACAGTGCTGTTTCTCCCACTTTCTGAACGATGACCATCATGTCCAAGCTCCTTGAAACGGTAAATTGCATCGGATACGGTTTGTCGAGGCACATTGAGCAAACGAATAATTTAGCATTGGCGTTCACTTTGACGAAATAGCTCCAAAATTACAAATTAATATGATTGTTCAACATTCTAACACTCAGCAAAATAAAGTAATATTAAACTGAAAATTATTTTGTTCCAGAACACAGTAAAATTTGTCCTAAGTTTTTCTTGTCACGCTGTGTATTAATGGTCTGTCGATGAGTGTGGAAGCAGATCAGACTGTACACTTTAATGACAACACATCAGGCTCAACTCTGGTTTGATGCGAATAGGATAAATATCACTAAAACAACATCGAACAAAGTTTCTGGGAAAAAATCTGCAGCGAACTATGAAATTCAGACATATCGATAATCTGGTCTAAAAATTATGAAGAGCAACTTATGCAGTTAGAACAGTTGAACAGATAGCAGGTCCAGAAGCGGCAAAAACATTTTGGTTGTTTTTACTTCACTTTAAACTATGATTAACTCTTTTACAGAGGATCCAAAGGCAGCGGCATAGTGTTTTTCAAACAAAAATTTGTTGTGCGGACGCCTACTAGCGTGAGAAGCAGACACAGCTGCAAAAGTATCTTTCCAAGTGATATACTTACCTAAGAACCTATTTTCATACCTACAAGTACCTGTGGTCCATGATTATGAAGACAGTCAAGTAAGAAACAACTGAAACCATGACTACAATACTCGAAATGCAAACTTCACCATTTAACACCATAGGATTAACGCCACCCAACTACTTTGAAATCACATTTCCATCAAGATATATAACAAAATGCCACTCTATGTTAAAGAAATGACAAGGTCAAAATTGAAGAATGAACTCAAGAAAATGTTAATCAAGAACACATGCATGGAGGAAGCCACTTGAAAGTGGTTCTGATTCCCCATGTAAGATTTATTGATGAGTCAGTTTCATTTGGTTGTGCCAACACACATTTTTATTGACATCAGAGTCATCTAAAAATAATTTTTTTAAAGTGTTCCATTTTATTCGTTATTCTTTAATGTTTTCTGAGATTCTCCAAATGGGCAGAAATTTTGAAGTAGATTACATTCTTCTTCTTCAGGTGCCGTCTCTGCTATGAAAGTTGGCAATCATCTGGGCGATTTTAATAATTGAAACGGCGGATCTGAAAAAGATAACTACTGAGACTTATTTGTTTACTCCGACAATGCCTTTCCCAAGATGGTAGAAAACTGCTCTGTAACTCACTTGTTTATTATCTCTATCGGAAAGGGACCTCTATCAGAAAAACAGTGTATCAAAAAATGCGAAACAGCTGCTTAAGACTCATTAATGTAGTGAGAAGAGGAGATTATATTACATCTTCTCTAAAGCAATCTGGCGGGCTGAATATATCTTCACGGTCTAGAATACACCTTGTGTATCTTGGTCTTAAGATTCTTAAGTACAAACAGCCTCGTTACCTATCTGATAGAATCTAGTGTATATATGACATTCATGGCCTCAACCTGAGTCATAGACATCTTGTAACGATACCAAACAATTGTGTGTGTGTGGCTTCGAATTTACTGAATTTGTGGTAATGGTATATCATCACATGTTTCCCTTTAAGAGTTAACCAACCAATTTATATGAATGATTAGAGGGTTATCTGGCCGGAGTTTATTTTGTCCCTCCTTGAATAAAAGTTTAGGTGTTTATATACTCTGTATGTTACATAACCAGAGGTTTCTCAAAATCATTTCTATAGTGTTTTCGTGATGCTCGATCGATCAAACGGACCGTTTCAAAATCCCCCATAATATAGAAATTCCTCATCGCATCGAGATTAATAAAAATCAGTGTGACCAACTTAAGCGCACGAATTCTCCTAATTCGAGTGCGTTCGTCTCCGTTATTGGACAACGCTCCACATTTCAGAAACAGCGGATGGCAATTTAATTGCCTTTTTTCGATACATTGCAGAAAATCGCGTCGAGGGGTCATAAATAAATTACCGATTATTCACCGCGCCAGCTACGAATCTACGTTCGTGATAAATTGGTTGACACAGTTTATAAATCAAGTTGATTTCCATTCGTAATAAACAGAAAAGGTGTGCCCGGACACTTCTTCACATTAATTACCCTGTTCTTATAGTAGGTGCGTGTTTGCTTCGTGTTACGTTTCGAAGTGATGACACTTCGACGAACTTCTTTTATCGTGATCAATTAAAAAAAAAATTAAAATTATATACTTTTAAATCGAAAAAGGGTATCTCTTTTAGAGTAATCCTGCGAGCGACCTTTCCTAAGTATACACATTTTTTTTCAACGATGAGGAAAACATGAACACACTTGGAATTATGATATAATTTTAAGGTACATTCTGATTGAAGGGATCTCATTTTATTATTATTATCCTTATACTCATAGATCTTCTGTGAAGATCCCACAGAAGCTTTTTCAGCTTGTGCGAGTTAGGATGTCACTTGTGTTCTGGGTAGGCTTTGTTACTGCGATCTTGCGCTACTTTAGGTCATAGCACTATTAATTAAGTGAATTAAATAAGTGAACAGACTCCGTATGAAGTTTGAGAGTAGTTGATCATAATTAAAACAAATTGTAGAAATTACTATAAGACCTAACCTAACAGGAAGTCATGGCTGATACTGCACCTGCAAATATCGTAAAATGTGCCCTATGTAAAAGGAATATTGTTAAAAGTGGTATTCCATGCACTAGGTGTAACAAAGTTTACCATCCTGGATGTGCTAGTAGAATTGGAAAATGTTGTGAGAGTGAATTCCTAATTTCACCATCCTGTGAAAATATAAACAAGGATAATTTATCATTTCCTATACCTGGACGTGAAATTACAATTAATGATTTAAAAGTGAGTAAGGAAACATCAACTCAAGATCTATTAATGAAAATAATTTCTGAAATGGAGGGCAGGAATAAAGTACTTTCTGAAAATGCCCAGTTACTAAGAGAAAAAATCTCCTTTCTAGAAAATGAGTTATCTTTGAAAGATTCCATTATTTCCGAACTGAAAAAACAACGAACAGATAAGAAGGTAAACAGTAATACAGTTAACTTGAAACCTGTGATTGCATCTAGTGATACTGCAACAGGAGATCGCAAGAAAGCTGGGGCATTAAATATTCCGCGCTTGGAGGTTACCATTCCGGCGGTAGGATCATCAGTTGGTGTGCCCGCAGCGAGTGTAAGTGTAAATAAACAACATAGGTCACATAATATTGTGGCTGATACACAAAACAATCGTATTGAAAATAATGGATCGGATAATATTCGAGGCGATCTCAATATGAATGTGAATGATGGAGGCAGTTGGCAATTAGTGTCTAATCGAAAACCAAAGGAGAGAAAACGGAAGACGCTGGTGGTAGGAAATTATTCTGGATCGACAAATATCGAGGGTGTTGTTAAGTTTAAGGCCCTTCATGTTTCTAATTTGAAGCCTGGTACTAGTGCTGAGGATCTTCAAACATTCCTTTCATCTAATTTCTCGGATGTTAAGTGTGAATCGATACAATCACGTTACCCGGAGAGCTACTCATCATTTAAGGTATTGATACCTAGTGATGAATATGATAAAGTAGGGATCCAATCTAATTGGCCAAACCGAGCTAGTGTCCATTATTTTTACAACATAAAAAGAAATCCCAAGCCATAGATTATGATTTTACTAGGTTGAGGATTCTTCAGTTAAATGTTCAGTCTATCATGAATAAACTAGATAGAATTTCAGTTTTGTTGAATGAAAAAAATCCGGATGTTTTAAGTGTTGCGGAACAATGGTGTAATGCTGATAATTTGAGTGTTGCGGAATTACCAGGATACGTTCGGGCAGCAAGTTATTGTCGTCCCAATCGTGAACATGGAGGTACGGTTATATTTACCAGGATTGGATTGGAGGTGAAAGATCTTCAAATCTCGAGAATGTCTGAGGAAATGGAATGCGAGTGCTGCGCGATCAAGTTTAAAATTGATCACATAAACTTCACAATTATAAGCGTTTATAGACCACCCTCAGGTAACTTTGAAATATTTCTTGAGAAAATGTCCTTCATTTTGCAACTCTGTGAGAAGCAAAATGACCTTGTATTCCTTTGTGGAGACCTAAATATCGACTACTCAACTAATGTCGTCAAATCAAGGCAACTATTGGATGATCTGTTAATTTGTTTCAATCTGAAAATTACATCTAATTGTCCTACTCGTGTATATACTGACAGATCCGGTAGAACAACGTCTACGAAGGTTGATTATATTGTTTCAAATTGTGAGCTGGATTCTTGTAAAACAAATGTTTTTGCTCCTCATTTTGGGGATCATTTAGCTTTAATGCTGGATTATTATTTCAATAAGGCTGGATATGTACCTGTTGAAGGCTCGAAGAAAATTTTATGTAGAAATATGTCAGATGCTAATTTATATAGACTTGTTAATGCAATTTCTGAGATATCATTTGTTGATTTGTATCAGCCTTCGGCAGGCGCAAATAGCTTCGAATCTTTCATTAATATAATCAAAATATTAATGGATGAACATTGCCCAGTGGAAAGTAGAAATCTAATATCAGTTAATTCTAAAGGTTGGATCACAACTGAAATAAAAAGAGCAGGTATTGAATTGAAAGAATTGTTCTGGCTCCAGGCTAACTTTAAGTCAGTTGAATTATCAGAGATGTATAGAACATATAAAGCAAAATACAAGTTACTTATTGAATCTTCAAAGTTGACATATCATCAAAATCTTTTGGAAAGTTCTAACAATAAGGTCAAGACAGTTTGGAATATTGTAAATCGTGAGACTGGTAGGATCTCGAATAAAAACAGCAGGATTATTCTGAACTCAGGTGGTGCTTATTGTTCTGAACCCATTTTAGTGGCAAATGAATTTGCTTGTTACTTTTCAGGTATTGCTAAAAAAACACTTGAACGAGCATACGGTAATGGTGAAGTTGGTATGTGTACAGCCGGTCCTTTACATTATAAAACTTTCTTTTTTCACCCAGTAGATGGTATAGAAGTTAGAGGTGCAATTAATGCCTTAAAGAATAAGAAATGTACTGGTGTCGACTTTATATCGGCCAAAATATTGAAATTAATTTCTGAGCATATAATAGAACATTTTGCCCATCTTATAAATTATTCAGTCTGTTCTGGTATTTTTCCTGATATACTCAAGAATGCCACTGTTTTGCCTGTTCTAAAGAAGAATGATCCTATGAATGTTTCTAACTATCGACCTATTTCGTTGCTGAGTGTGTTCTCTAAAATTTTTGAGAGAATTGTTATGGATAGAATGATGAAATTTTTGAACAGTTTCAATTTAATTACGGACAGTCAATATGGTTTTAGAACCGGACGATCAACTGAATCTGCAGTTCTGGATTTTGTACACTCGATTCAGTTTTCGTTGGATAGGGGATTGAATGTTGCGGGACTTTTCTTTGATCTTACTCGTGCGTTCGATACCATATCACCACAGTTTTTAGTGGTCAAATTGTACAATCTGGGATTTCGTGGAGTATTCCTGGATTGGATTAAGAATTATGTGTCTGACAGAAGATTACATGTGAGAGTTGAGGATGTTTTTTCTGATGAATGTGTTGTAGATCTTGGTGTTCCTCAGGGATCAGTTTTAGGCCCTCTTCTGTTTATACTCTTCATAAATGACCTCCCACACCATATAAGAACTAAAATTATTATATTTGTAGATGACACTTCGTTTATTGTAACCGCTGATAATCTGGATGAACTCACAGAATTATGTCAAACACTGTTGGTGTGTTTCTCCAATTGGTGTAAGTTGAATGCTCTTGTTCTGAATTTAGAAAAGACCAAAGTCATCAAATTTGGTTTAAAAAAAAGTAAATAATTTTGTTCTGAAACATGGTCATCATGACCTGATTTCTGAGTCTACTAAGTTTCTAGGTATATATATTGATGAGTGTTTGAGATGGTCTGAGCAGATATCACATGTCAGCAGAAAGCTTAGTTCTTCATATTATGCGATTCGTCGTATTAGGGATTCTCTTCCTCTAGCTGCTGTCATGAATGTTTACTATAGCTTAGTTTTTAGCCACCTGGCGTATAACGTTCTGATCTGGGGGTGCTCTGGAGATTTTATGAGGGTATTTATAGCCCAGAAACGCATAGTTCGTATGATATTCCGTCTCAGTCCACGAACATCTTGTAGAACTGTATTTGTAAAACATGAGATACTAACAGCTCCTTGTATATATTTATACAAATGTCTCTTGTTTATTAAAAAGAATGAAGCGTATACTCCTAAGCTTTCCAGTGCTCATAACTATAGTACAAGGAATACTAGAACTTTTATTGTACCTAAACATAGAACAACAAAATATGAAACATCAGCTAAATATAAGAGTATTATTTTGTATAACCATCTTCCAGATTCTATTAGGTCACTGAATTTATCTGGTTTTGGTGGGAAGATAAAATCTTTACTATTGGGTAAATGTTATTATAGTGTTAATGAATATTTAAATGATGATTGCATTCAATGATTTGTAATTTCAATTACTATGTTATATATATTGTGACTTGTCCTATACACTGTATTGTGTCTGAATGGATTAATAAAATACTATACTATACTATACTATACTATACTATACTAATTTCCGACTGAACACTGAAATGTTAGTCGACACCCGTCCAGCTGGAAAATTTCTTTCCCACTTGAACAGGATTTAAGCTTCTGGTTACGAGGCATAAGCTCTTCCACTGAGCTACCGGCCTACATTGGTTTTCCGATTGAATTTTTGGGGATTTCCGAATTTCCAAATTGTCTAGAAGCACAGAATATACGGTTTGTTCGTGGTTTTAGTAAACAGAACGACAAAATCAAGAATTGAAATACAAATCTTTCGATTTGCGTACCTACCTTTTCTCAGATTCAGAATCAAGCATATATGGAATGAAATAAAATAATATAAATTATTTCCACAATTTATTAAGTTAAGGACAATTGTTTCGCCCACACTGTAGCTTTGTGAAGTTTACACTTTGAACTTACTCTTAACATAACACATTCACTTCTCATATAGCTAAAAACTTGAAAAAAGAGGCAGTTTACGTCGGTTTACAAAAAATACTAATTTCATGTAGATTATCTTTCCTTAAAATTTTAAGATCGAGGAAATTTACTGTAGAATTTTTTTATCCCTCAAAAGTGAATTCAATATTCGAATGGATTTTATTGCTGCCGTATAAATTTTCTTGATCCTAAAATTTTGAGAAAAGATTATTTATATAATATAATGTAGTATTTTCCGTAAAGCGACGTATACAGATATCACAAGTCATCACACATCGAACCATCGTATTAATAATTGAGATGGTTTAATGTAGCTATGAATCGCAATAACTTTTTATAGAATTGTATATGATTAGGTTAATTGCATTAAAAAATGGCTATAGTCCATTAATAATAGACAAAATTTTAAACAAAAGAAAATAGCATTGAATTTAGTTCACCTTGTTAGAACAGATTTTGACTGAAAGACACATTTTCATTCCTTCTTCTTCTTAGTTCGATGTCACCATGCGAAGATTGGCGATCCACCTGGATATCAGAACTCTAGAAATTGCCGCCCTGAAGATATATGTCGATGTAAAGACAATACATCTGGAGTCTATAAGTTCATTTGTAGTGATTGCCCTGTGGTATACAGGTATGGAAAAGATAGTCGGAAACATAGGAAATTTAATGTTCAGTGGAGCAGTGGAAGAATCAAAACCTGAACACGATGCGTTGACGAACAGACTTCTCTTTCAATTGAAGTAGTGGGGATGCTTCGAGCAGTGTAAAACCTTGAGGCTCTGCACTGCTCGTTTCAATCGGAGCATCCCCACCACTTCATTGAGAGAGAACAGTCGTTTTTTCGTCATCGCATCGCGCTGAGGTTTTGATTCTTCCATTGCTCCAATGGACATTTCTGCTTCTCTAGATTAACATTAAATTTCCTATGTTGCCGACTGTCCTTTCCATACTTGTATATGGGTCAAACAGGAGGATCTTTCAAGAAAACAATTCACGAATACTTCATTCACGGTTTTAATATAAAGGAAGCCTCCTCCAGCTTTTCATAGTGCTCTATTCGTCATTGTGTCAATGAGGTTATAAATGAAAGCTTTAGGAATACAACAAATATCTGTCAAAGCATTGGCGAGCTGTTTTGATATTTGCGGTGGGTCAGGTAAGCGTAGTAATTGCTGTAACATCGCAGACCAGACATGTTCAATACAATTTTGGTCTAGAGAAACAGAAAGCCAATTAATTCGGTAAATGCCACGGCTTTCGATGCAATCGTTGATAATTATTGGCGATGTGGGCTAGCATTATCGTCGATTAATGTAAAATTGTCTCCAGTGGCTGCCGCAAAGGGAACAATAATTGGTTCTTGAATCAAATCTTGCTACCCTACCGCTAAAATGGTTGCATTAATGAGGATTTTAAGATCTGTGCGCCCATTAAAACAAATGCCTCTCCAAACGCACACTGAGCCGCCACCGAAAAGAGTTGTTGGCGTCATGAAATGTTCATTATACCGTTCACCCCGCACTCTCCACTCCAATATTCGTCCATCTGACTTATACTGACAAAATCTGGACGTATCTGTTAACAGGCAGGCTATCCATCCGTGCGTCTTCCAGGTCTCATGTTCAAGAGCTCAACGATATCTTACAACTCGGTGCTCCCTACTCAATCGCAGGTACCTGGTGGATCGTTTGGCCTCAAATTGAAACCTATTGCGGATTGTTTGAACAGAAACTATCCTACCGGTACTTTTCCGGAATGAGTTATTAATTTGGCATGCAGGTTTTTCAACCCCCATGAGTAGGTATCACTTTCCCTATTACGAGAGCCTATTTACTATACTTTTTCGAACCCGGAAATGGCTAGCAACTTCTTGTTGAGTTGAACCTTTGTTTAAAGAACACACTAATTTTTCAAGTTGGACGGGATCTAAACGTATATCGAACTCGTGACAATTAATCTACAATTGACACTACACAAAACCAGATCGATTGGAATAGCATATATGGACCACAAAAAAATATAATTTACCTACAAGAAATGAGTTTTTTGACGGAATTAGGACCATATTTTGTGTATGTGTAACACGCCTCTCCACAGGAGGTGTACTGCAATCAATTCATGATTCTTGATTCAAGTGCAAAAAGTCAGTTATCTCTTGAATATCCACTTCAGCTTCTGAGCAGTGTATTAACTTGTAAACCTTAATATACAAAAACTTAAATAAATTATGCTAGCGTACCATAATCAGCTGAACCTCCGTGAATATTCACTGATCCCTTCAAGATGCATGTGATTAAAACGGATCTCATACAGAAATCATATACGTCCTTCAAATCCAAAGAAGCCTTTTTTCCTCTGCTCAGCCACCAATTACGTCAACCGTTGCGTGCGCGAACGCCATAATTCGAATTTAATTAAATTCTGCGTTTTCCGTTTCGAGATAACCTCCCTTATATCTTATATCTGTTGAGGAATTACATGTAATTATTTGTTTTTGCGATTCTATCTGGTTCGATTTTTATGTCGGATAATACAGTTTGCCTGTTAAATGGAGTGTTGCAGAGATACGGGGATAAGCAGGAAATTGAGACATTTCGCAATTATCCAAAGCGCATAGTAAGTTTCAACATTTTTTGGTTATTGAATTTTAAACGAGGTACTATAACGAAACTAGCAGCTTACATAAACATTTATGAATAGTTAATTATATGTTATAAAAATTAATCAATAGCTATTTGTGGATATAGTAAGAGTAACATATCTTCATTATCTGATTATCTTTAAAAAACATGATAATGAATTATGTTTGAATTTTATATAGCCTTCAAGTTTTGTATATAAAAGGTTCGATCAGATGAGATAAGTACAGAAAAAGTATTCGTATTTTAAGATATCCCTCTATTTATAGAAACACTTCTTGTTATAATAATACTAAATAATGAATAATCCTGCAGGAAAAAATTTATACGCTTTGTTTATTTCACAATTACTCCAAAATGTGAAAAACAATAGAAAATTAAAAAATTCAATACTATCAAATGTAGATTTTTATTAAGTAAAAACTGGTTCAATTAAATAAATAACTAGGAATTACCTATTATATTAATAATATATATATATTAATAAATACTTAAAGGGATCTGACGGTATATCAAATAATTTATTTGGATAAACTATGGAGAACATTATTGAACCTCTTAGTCACGTCATCAATAAACCACTAGAATATGATATTCTTACAGAAAAGTTGAAGATAGCAATTACAAAGCCCATACATAAAAAATGCGATAACACTAACTACGACAATTATCGATTTATTAGTATCCTGCCAAGTTTCTCTTGAATATCAGAGATGGCTTAGTACAATTTTTGATAAATAAAATTTTAGAGGCAGTCAACATAGATACACGAAAAGTAAATCAATAATACGGGCAATTCATCAATTAATAAACAGATTTGATGATAGAAAATTAGAAAATTAGCTGTTAGAATATTTCTAGATCAGACCAAGGTAAAGACTATTTAAGTAGTAAAAAATTAATGGAAAAGTAATGTGCACAGTACGGCTTGAGCGAACAAACGAAGCTTGGTTAAAATTTTTGGGCCAAGAATATCTTGTAAATATCAGAAGATTTCCCCCAGTTGATTATTCCGTAAGATATAACAGCCTCGAAATTAAAAAAATATACCTTTTTCAGTAAGTCATAATCCGCTAGTTTAATCTAGATTCGCAATGAGTAAAGAACTGAATTCAATCTATGTTGAGTGAATTGACGTGTTTAAGCCAACTACGCTGATGGTCCAGAATAATGTCCAGGAAATTAGTACCGGTAGGAACATTCTAGGCTGTCCCAAAATTTTAATAATTTCTAGTGTTTTCAATTTTTGTATGTGAAGTACAAAAAGTTACACATTTCATCTTACCTGAATTTATATGAAATCTAATATTTTGTGTACAGATCAGCGTTGAACGTTCCCTTAAAAACTATAAATTTCGAACGGAAAGAGATAGACTTGAAACTGTTCGAGTGAGTTTAGGGCCTGAATACCTGGGATGAGTTTATTACTGGACAAAATCAGTTCAATCATTTCACAGTAAATCACATTTGGAATGTTTTTCTTTTTTCTCAATAGTTTTCAAACGACCAATTCGATAGATTTGAAATTTAGTATTAAAAAGGATAATGATAACACACGTGCCGCGGCAAAATTTCATGAGGATTTTATGATTAAAAGATTTAAAACATAGACGAAAATTTTGTGAGCAGAGCATCATTGAACGGTCAAGAAACCATAGCAGTACTCCCAAGATCGAGCTTAAATTTAGCGTTTAGATGTATCGGGTGTTTTTTTAGAGTGATAGAGCTTTCGATAGGGATAACTGTGATCTGACAAAAGATGAAAGCCATGTTGTTTTGACATTTCTGGTCAGTAAGCATTGATAAATCATCATGGAAAGACTCACGCTGCAACAACGTTCACAAATAGTTGGAATTTATTTTCAAAATCAGTGTTCTATTCGCCATCAGAGCAGCTTATTCGTCGAACTATCGATAGATTTCGGACAACATTTTCTCTACTCGATGCAAGAACAACAACCAGACAAAGAACTGTACCTACAGAAGAAAATATCGCTGCTGTAAGTCATAGTGTTAATGATGATCCAGATTTGTCTATTCGTCGACGTCCACAACAAGTTGGACTCTGTGCATACACCACATGGAAAATTCTACGTAAAGATCTTGGACTACACCCATACAAGATCCAACTGGTTCAAGAACTGAAGCCACTTGACCATAATGAGCATCGTTTGTTTGCTGATTGGGCCCTACAACAGCTTGAAGTTGATCCACTTTTTTATCGGGAAATTTTGTTTAGTGATGATGCTCATTTCCGGTTGAACGGCTATCTAAACAAGCAAAATTGCCATATATGGAGTGAAAACAATCCTCAAGATGTTCTGCAGTTTCCATTGCATCCTTGAAAATGCACTGTATGGTATGCTTTACACTCTGGAGGCATCATCGGTCCGTATGTTACAGTGAATAGTTCTCGTTACAGATTGATGATCAATGATTATTTGTTTCAAAATTTGAATGGTATCGACCGAGAAGTGTTTTGGGTCCACATGATGCTGCACCTCATGCTGCTACCGTAACAATTGATTTATTGAAAGAAAGATTTGGCGATAACATTGTTTCCAGAAATGATCCAATTAATTGGCCTCCAAGATCATGCGATGTAACTCCGATGGATTATTTTGTTTGGGGTTATGTCAAGTCATTGATTTATGCTGATAAACCAGAAACAATAGACGCTTTGGAAGCCAACATAACTCTTGTTATTGATTAAATAAGGCCTGGATTACTCGAAAAAAGTGGTCCAAAATTGGTCTGGTCGAATGCGGTTCCTCAGAGATAGTCGTGGTAGAGATATGCCAGAAACTAGTTTAAAAACATGAATGTCATGAAATCATTTTCAAAATAAAAAAAATATTGGCTTCAAGCTTAATATAAATGTGTTTTATTTCAATTTAAAGTTCTATCACTTTAAAAAAAACACCCGATAGAATAACAAAAAAAATATATTGACAGGATCATGGGTAATATGAAGCAGCACGAAAAAGATCCTGACTTCACATCAGTACTTAACACCTTTTGGTATCAATCAGTCGGAAATATCTGCAAAACTTTTCAGAACAACTTTAATTCCACCTGAAAGAGAACAGTACATTTGCGTCATCCGCACCTCTTCCTGGTCACCCACATAAATTCGACCATCTTGCTCATCAAAAAAGTTCCCATCTAATTGAAAAAACTCATCTACTTGAACACCCTTATCCGCTAGAATAATCTCTGGTCAGTTATTTATATAAATTAAAACAAGTAACAGTCCGAAGATACGTCTCCCTGAGGTACACCGATCTATAGCTCCAGAAGATATAAAATTCATACCGTTATTTTCCATACTCCCTGCGAATATTTCCGCATTAGATCTAATTGTTTATTCATTATTCCATATAGAAATGGCTTCTGGGGTAAATCACTATAAATCACACATACCAAACCCTGAAAAATTCGATGAAGAAAATACTACTGGAACCTCACCATATTCCATAGCGCGAAGAAGTGAGCTTTGTGAGTTCAAAAATTGCAGATTCGGTAATACTTGTTCTGATAAATTCGCGCTGAAATTTTGAAAATATACTAGGCTTGTAAGAGAAAGTCAAAAGCACTAATATTTTCTCGAATACTTTAGAGAAGAAAGCCAAGAAACATATCCAAACAGAACACATTTTCTCAAATGAAGTACTAAAAATTAGAAATATATTAGAATCTTTACACTTTTCCTCTCTTACGATCGACACTAAACCACCTCAATGAAATTTTTCCTCGTTGCATATCCACCATGAAAATTAGCTATGAAAAAACTAATTTCATAGATCAAAGAACACATTAGCGATAGTGAAAGCATGTTCTTACATGTATTGAACCGATATACCGCATAATTTGAATACAGAGGCTTTCTAATTTACAGGTGTGATATTGCAAATTTCAGTTTGTGATTTGGCGTGAAACATAGGTGATTTATTGGTATTCCAAGCCAATTCGTAACACCAAGAATGACCGAATGAAAAATTCATATTTCGAAATGCAAAAGCATATATATTATAACATGTTTAATTATATCCGCTAAGACAATACGCAATATGCGTGGTTCAGCAATCCTGTAATTAACCCAATAATCCTCCTAATTACATAGTCCTAAGTTATTGATTAATTGACGGTTTAAGTAAGGGAAACTATTATTAATATTGGTTTGTTCCTTAAGGCCTCTAATGGCTGCATGATTTGGTCCGACCTGGAGAATTAATGGCGGTCATTTCCTCTCAATTTCAGCATAGGTTATATGTTTATTCTTAGCAATCATTTCACAATAGAATATTAATTTTGCTGTTTCTATTTCGAGTAATAAATTTAAATTGAATATTTTCTCCCACGTTTTTGGTGAAAAATGAACTGAAAAACCTCCTCTTTTAAAAGATATGACCAAAAGAACTGAGATGTAAAATCGGACCATTTCACCCGAAAACAAAGTAAAAGTCCCTTGTTGGGGTACCAATACACATATTCAAATCTTAAAAACTTACAGATAACTCATTCTTGATCAGTGTTATTATGTTATCTTCAAAGAAAAAATTTATTTATGTTTTTATTTTTATGTACATCTCTTGTTGGTTGTTGTTGGTACAGCACCGTTATTCCCTTTTCTGGGGGTCTTTTTAGTTGAACATATGTTTTTGGAGTTTACTAATCTAACCAAATGAACAGAAGAAGTAAGCAATCGTAAGCATTTCTTCTTTCAAAATCTAGCATCAAATATCTTCTCCTTATAGTTGTTGGTAGATGAAAAAAAGGAGCAGCATTAATAAACCTTCTTTTTCTCCAATTTACTCTTGTGATGATATTGATATTATCCTGATAGTTCTGGATTTTTGTGAAAATCCGTCCGAAGCTTCATATACACTCACTCTCAAAAGCTTTGCTCCCTATTTGTTTTTACTAATTTAAAATAACTGTGTGCAAACATTTTATATTAATAACAGAAGTACGTTTTCCACAACTCAATAGCGAAAAAATAATGTGAAAGATTGTTTGGATTTTGACTACTAATATAAACAATTCGTGCAAATATGCTTATGGCGCGAGTTAGTCCAATAAATCATGAATATTTCTGGAAGCGATTTTAATGCATTAATCAAAACTAGAATTATCACTCTGTGCCAAGAAAAGGTCTTGTCACCAAATATGCAATAGGTTGAATAATCTCAGATCAGCAAAAGATCATCAGGACTGCCGGTTGAAGGAATGAAGAATATCTCAAGATATCCTGAACATGAGTTTCTGCGAACAGATAGGTGGAATAGCCTTCTAGTACAGCATTCGGACTTTCAACCACTCCGCCCTCGAGTCCAACACCAATTGGGCAGGTAGTACGAATACTTCCCGAGGGCCTCCACCCTCCGAAGGTAACGCAGTATGCTACATAAGGCACTCGGCCATTGGACAGAGAAATCCGGAGATTTACTGCAATAGGATAGAGTACGTTAGTTTTAAGGGTGAAGCCCTGTGCTGGGACAGACACCTTTGTCAATGAGTTGGACAACGGGGCTCAGTTCTCCATTTCACCTTCAGGGTGATACTAGGGCCCTATTTGGTTGAAATTCCACCACACGGATCCAGTGACTGTTGCGAGTGACATTGCTTTAGGTATCAAGACTTTCACCGGGATAACACTAGGATCGTAGTCAAGGCAAGCGCTCCCAGTGCGTAAAGCTACAATGTCGTGGGGGCTCGTGAATTCCACCAGTAAGTTGTATTGGTATGTGAGCGTAGCTCTTTCACCAAGTGACTACTCAGCAGTCTCCACAGTCTTGCCCCCAGAGACAGAAAGTGTGATAAGGATTACGCCATATCATCGCGCGAATCGAGAACCCCCCGAAGAGATGAACCCACCAGCTTCCAGTTTGGGCTTCAGTTCGAAAAACTATAACCGCCTGACTGGTAGCAGCGAAGCACTATCAAACCTCTACTGGCTCTGCATTGTCAGTACCCGAGTTTTGGGACGCAACTCACATGCCAGAAGGGCTTCTTATTCATCCATCCGAACGCAGTCTCATGAACTAAGATAATTCCAAGATTGATGCTTCAATTGATCCTGGTACGAGCACCGTCAATCTGGCTTTTACGTCAAGACCCATGAACCTATGTGAAGTCTTTCGATTGACCCGGGCGTCAAGCACCAACGGACTAGTTGTTTCGTTGAGATCCACAAACCCTGGAACGTCACACAATAGATCCAGGTTCAGGACGAGTCCGGTCGAACCGTCAAGTCCCGCTAAGCCCTGAGATATTTCATGAGAATATCCCGAGCATGAGTGTCTGCGAACAGATAAACGAAATACCTCCCTAGTCCAACATGCGGACTTTCCACCACTATCCCCTCGAGTCCAACACCAATCGGGTGACCAGGTGGTACAAGTACCACCTGTGGGCATCCACCTTCCCGAGATAACGCAGTATGCTACACAGAGCTACTTTTAAAGAAAAGGTCCTGTGCTACGACGGAATCCCTTGCCACTGAGGTAATCATCGCGACTCAGCCCTCTGTTCCATCATAACGGCAAAACTAGGGCCCCATTCGGTCGATCTTCCACCACACGGGTCCAGTGACTGGCAGAAATGGCATTAATTTAGGCATCAAGACTTAACCCTCCATTTCATCGGGATGAAACTAGGGTCCTACCCAAGACAAGCGCCCCCGTGGGGCAAATGTGGGAGCAGTGGTTGAAAGCCTGCATGCTAGGCTAGAAAGGTATTCTTCCGTTCAGGATCGTAGTTCTTTGGCCTGGGTACTCCAGGACTACGGTAGGAGGTTTAGATATCTCAACAGTGTTTTAGTTGGGCTTGAAACCGAATCGACTGGGAATTCCACAACGGGTCCGGACCTGGACTGAACGGTAGAATCCCCTTCGGCGTATGAGAGTGTCATGAACAACTCGGGCACTGACAATGCATATCCAGTAGGAATAGGATAGTGCTTCCAAGTTACCAGTCTACACTGGAAGCAAAAAAAGGGACTTCTTCGTTTTGCATGCTGATTAGGCGTATCCCAAATTGCACGCCCATGAGGCCAATTATCAAGGACCCAGCGTCCAGGAAGATCATTAAAATCTCAACTGCGGAACCTGAGAACGCATTGCGACTGCTACGGAGGAATGGATCCATATACCACAGGAATTTTAAATACAAAACAGAATAATTCTGTGAGACCTAGAACAAAATTGAATTAAAAAAAAATGAATAAAAATAATTTTTTTTATGTAAATAAAGATTATTATTATCAAAAATTGAATCAAAACGTCTCGGAAACACCGTTTTTATCTGAGTAGACACAAAAATCTCCAACGTTACAAATAAAGGAATCTACAGAAATTATAGAATATTGACAGCACATTCAGTTGTTATAAATGGAACTTATGAATAACAAATTAGATTGCAAAATATGCCTCATTAAAATTGATTATTTTTTTTAATACATAGCACATTCTCCACAAGAGCGTTTGAAACTACCGTTCATCATGAACAGTTTCAAAGGTTGTATTTTTTCCTGATTTGTTTTTGCTTCAATTTATAATTTGTTTTCAACTTAAGTAGGGTTAATGTTGATTTTCATGATTTAATATCATCTTACGAATGTTTACTCTGGTGGAGTGGAAGGATGGCTTTGGGTAAAACTCTAACCATTTCGCTTTTTATGCCATAAATATTATTCTTATTATTATTATCAACTTCAATTCAATAGCATCGGAGTTCTTTTCGTAGGTATTCCAATAAATTTTCATCTCTAAGGGGTGTGACCCTCACAGGTAAATATAACAATAATTTTATTCCAATATAAGTGTGCGAGCGTGCTCACTTCTGGTCATTGCTCTAAAATAATTTTGTGAATCATGCTGAGTATTTGAAGCAGCACTACGCAACAGATACACAATCTTCTGCTAGCGTATCGTTATTGTTTCCAACATTAAGGAGCTCTCATTCAATAATTATCATGTTTCTCTGTTTCATACAGATATTAGCGCAAAATGAATATGCACACTTACATCCACTTTCTATACGGTAGAGTAAGTTTCAAATATCGTGACAGGTACCTACTCAAGCGAGTCACCGTGTTACCAGCTGAAGAGTTTCAGTATTCTGTTCAAATATTGACGCAATTTGACAGCAAATATATGAATGAATCTCGACTCGGTAAATGTTTGCAGTATTCTCGAGCATATCGAGTGGGTCTTACTCATTCTTCCTAGATGTGCTCAAACAATGGTCGCATACAACTGGGAGTTCTAGCTGCCTCTTAATGAACTCATAGCGGCAGACAGGTTCGTTAATATTTTTAATTCGCGAAATACGGATCTTCCCAGTTTTTGACATAGTTCCTATGTAGTGGTGGGAATTAAAGATGTGAGGAATATCCGCATTGTATAGAAATTAGACAAATTAAGAAGGTATCTGGTGGGCGGCGTTGAGGTGATGATGGGCGTAGCATTTGCTTGGGATAATTTGTTTTATTATTTCGGAATAATAGTCCAGCCATCAAAAAATGAAAGAAACTTATTATTCAGATTTACGTCGAATTTGAAAAGAGAATACATTTGATTTAAAATTAATATTTTGCTTCAGTAAAAGAAATTTAACCTATGAGTACATATTGTAGTTCCAGATTCATGTGTCTCAACAAGAAGGATATGGAGCGAAGTGCAACAAAACTAGCTGCATCCAAATAAAAATTCCGAAACACGTGAACTTCTGATCTAGCAATAACTTAATTAAACCGAGCGCATTTCACCCTTTAATCATCTTCGTAGACGCCACAGATATTGATGAAGAATGTGAGGAAATTGAAACGTTATAAGAAGCTCAAGGCAGTGCGGAAACTATATTGTATTGCAAGCATAAGTACTGTGGCTATCTATTACTAGTGTTTCAACAAATAGCGTTTAAGATGACAAATATTTAAATTTCTCAGCCGTTACTGAAGGTCTTTCATTAACAGCGCTCCATTTTGTTTTTTGAATAAAACACATTTAAATGAAAATATTGAAATTTTATTTCATTATAAAGTACAATGGATAACATTAGTTATAAAAAAAACATCATTTGAATGTCCTCAGAAACGTTGACAGGATTGGAGTCATTAAACCCAAATTTCCATGACTCACAAACAAATCAGGTAGTATGTAAGCAATTACTCGTTCAATATTGATCTGTAAATCGTCTAAATTTGCTGAGTGATTGCTGTAAACCAATGAATCGTAACCCCAAAGAAAGGAGTCCAATGGTGTTAAATCGCAGGAACGAAGTGGATAATTTATAGGTCCATTTCTTGAAATAATCGAATCACTGAATTTTGTTTTCAGTAAAGTCTTTTTTTTAGTTTAAATGATCTGTTGGTTTGAGTTCTTAGGTTGAAACAATTTTGTACGGATGTAAACCAAGCTCTTCTCGTAAAATTCGCCACAAAGAAGTCTGGGAGATGCCTAGTTCTTGGAAACGTCGAGAAATCAATTTATCTGCACGAACACTTTCACGTACTGCAGCAATATTCTCTTCACTTCTTCCATTCCTTTGTCTACATGGCATTATAATATCATGAAGTGTAAATTTTTTTTCAAACTTTCTCACTAAACGTTCAACTGTTCTTTTATCCGGACGATTATAATGACCAAAAATTGAAGTTAAAACACGTAAAGTTAGAATAACAGACTTCGTATTAAATTTGGATTATTTGTAAACGTTGGAGAGTGTACCTTTCCATGATTAAATGGTAGACATTGACAAATAAAACTGTCACAAATAAACAGTGGCAGTCATGCGTGAGTAATTCATAAGTGAGGTGTTTCTATTGAAAGACCCTTTATGTTCAACTACGAAAAAGATTGAAATATTCACATATTTTCGTAACAGCAGTTTTAAACTTCTAATTTATGTTCAGAAAAATGAAAACATAAAAAAGGGTACAGAGGATTATTCAAGGCGAGAAGATCATGCTGTGTATTTGGTGGGGCCAGCTGGATGAGGTGTATTATGAGCTGTTATAATCGAACGAACTGATAACAGGGAAGTTCTACCGATGGCATTTAATGCGTCTGAGCCGAGGATTGTGACAAAAATGGTCGCAATACCCCGACAGGTACGACAAAGTTATTTCGTAGAATGACACATGTTGGGTCGCCCGTTATAACGTGCTTAGAAACTCTCAAATGGGAAGTCCTACCCCATCCACCGTACAGTCCAGACGTTGCTACTTCCGATTATGAGATTTCTTCCGATCGATGCAACATGGCCTGGTTGAACAGCACTTCTCTAATTACGATGAGGTCAAAGAACGGATCGATGCATGGATAGCTTCCAAAGAGCCGGCCCTTTTTCGCGATGGGATCCGTCCATTTCAAGAAAGATGGGGAAAGTAGTAGCTAGCAACGAATAATACTTTGAACTTTGAATGTATAGCCAATTTCTCACAACAAAACTTGAATTTTCGACAAAAAACTGCAACTTATTTATACTCTCAATAAAGTATTTTTATTGTGGACTAATTTGAAAATTTCAACTCAAAATATTTAAGCTTCCCGCCTTTTGTTCAAATAAATTAATTCGGCTGATCTGCACCAAATATCATTAATAAAGAGTGTGAGCTATAGTAATAGAAAGTTCTACAAATCGGGGCAGTGTAACATACATCTGTATAACTATTCCCTACTCAAACAAATTCGATAAGGTTTTGTTGATCACAGCCATTCTTGATTCTGAATTCTTGAATTCTTGATTCTGAATGTAAAATTTTAAGATTATCTATTATACTAAAAGGATGGTGAAATTTAAAATGAAAATGAAATGAAAGCTTCACAGAAAAATTCCCAGTTTAGGTTCTGACCTATCGATATTTCCAGAAGATTATTTCGGCCACTAACTTGAACGAATCCTTATATACATTGAACGTTTTCTGGACGAACCCATTCAGTTCTCATGTGGGTGGGAAAAAACTATTCTTGTTTTGCCTATAAATAGTCTTAATTTAGGGTATCGATGCACTAATCCTCAATTTTCAACAGCATTTCGCTAATATCATCAGATATTATAATATAATATTATATATGTTGTAGATTTCTTTTCAGAGATGAAAAATCATCAAATATTATAATATAATATTATATTATATATGTTCTAGATTTCTTTTCAGAGATGAAAAAATAGTTAATAATGATCGTCCAATAAAAAGCATGTATCAATTTTAAGTAATACTCCAGAGTTTGTTCTCTATCTATTGAAGCAAATCCAGTTTGAAACGTATAATTTCTAACAAGAATCTTCTGTATCTGTAACATAGCATAAATATCGAATCAACTTGTGTACATCGATCGAAAAATTCCTATCATTTTTCTCATCCCATTCTTGGTATGCATGCTTAGATCCAGTACGATAATCACAGAGTCGGATGGAGAAATTTGGCATTGACATTTTCAGCAGATTAAGATCAATGCTTCTGTGTTATTAATCACAGATCACAACAGATAAAAAGAGAATGAGTCTGCGTAACTAGATGATCTCTTAATTAATCATTCGGCTCAATGCGGTATTTTCAACAGCCAGCCTACCCGCTGATTTATTTCCCAATAATTCTGCACCTCTGGAGTGCTCAGCACTACCACTGAATGAAAATCCATAATTCCTCGAGGTGAGGCCAGAGATCGATGTGGCCTAATAGCCATAAACATATCATTTAATGAAGTATGGATGTGTTTGTACACCTCCAATAGCCCTTGCTGGAAAATATTGCCACGAAGGCTGCTTATACTCTGAAATGTTTATTATAAGGAAGAATTCGAATCCTGCCGACTTCTGTACGGCTATATGAACGGTTATCTCAGATAGGGTATTTGTTTTTATCTATGGCTATTAATCATTCGGTTGAGATCATATGTTTTCGATTATCTGTCTTTGCTATCTGATCTGCTGCGATGCTCATTGCGAAATGAGCTGATTTCTCAATCGGCAAGACTGTTTACATGTCGATGTCGCTGAATTACCATATATATATGGGGAGTTTCAGTATAACAGTCAAATTATAAAAAAAATAATATTTTCATCAGAGAATACCAACACACTTAACCTTGCACATTTTCTTGTTTTTTTGTCGTAGGATGATGACGTATTATAAATCAGCCTACTATAGGCGCAAACAAAATATTTCTTTATTTAACATACTTCCCGGTATTAGAACGAAGCAGTAAAGTTTCTATACTTTTTCAGGATATGGAAAGAGATGATAGTCGACAGGAACCATATTCGGTGAAGGAAAGCGACGTTGTTCGAACCCCAAATTACTAATTGTTTTCATGAGAAATTTGAATAAATTTCTGCTTCGTTTCTGCATGATTATGTCTCTTAAAGTGGCCAGTAACATCGATAATGATTTGATGTTATTGTTCTACCCTTATCCAGATAATCCATCAAGATAACTCCATGGAAAATCCCAAAACTCTGAACTAAGAATTTTCTAGCATATTCTATAACACGAAATTTCTAAGAGTTGGAGAACCAGAGTTCCCCACTCCAACGATTATTGCTTCTTTTGTATCTCTGTATCTTTTTCAACCCGCTCACAAATCAAATACGCACGCACGGTTCTGGAAAATTCAGATATTTGTACATTTGTAGAAATTCTTCTCAGATCCAAATCGATGTGAACTTTACGGTAGACGCATTCATATGAAATTTTGAGAAAGTTTGTTATTTGTTTTAGCCAATTGATGAAACCATGTTATACCCTCCATTGATATTTTTGTACACTCAAACTGAGATTACGACTCGTCATCTTCAATAGAAAATTCACCTCTTTTAAAGCTTGAAATCCAATTTTTCACGCTTACATTCATCTCAAGTATGTTGAGCATATCTGTGAATTAACGAATCTTCTTACCGTTTAATCCCTTCTAAAAGAGGTATTAAGAGGCTTCTTCAGCAGTTCACAACCAAATCACAACTAGAATCATAACAAATTATGGACTGCCTAAGTAAATGCAAATAACCACTGGGAGATGGTCTCAGCCCAGAGGTAAAAAAAATCAGTGTAGGATATAAAATAGATAATTCTTTTCTGAACATGCTGTGCTATGCGAAAGACGCGGCTTAGACGGAAGAAAATGTAGAGGATGTGCTAAGTCTCCTAAACAAGTTCAAAAGAGCTGTCGAAAAATTTGAAATGTGTATTTTCTGAGAAATATCAAAGGTCATTGTTATCACTAAAGAACCCATCCGATGCAAGCTGATGGTGGAGGGTCAGAGGTGTCGAGATTCAGTTATCTGGGTTCGATAATATCTAGTGATAGAAGGATCGTGGGAGAAGCTCGAGCATAAGCCTACAAGGCAGCGAAGATTGTAGGATGACTACGAGACTTTGCTTGGAACAGTACCTTACCTCCGGCGTGAAAACAAAGATTTATAAAACACGTGTTATACCAGTATTCACATATGCTGCTGAAGCGCAAGCGGAAACATCTACAATACAAAGAATCGTGAGAACAACTGAAATACCAGTCTTGAGATCTATTGAAGGAGCAACACTCAGAAATCACATCAGAAGCTCAGAAATTAGAGAAGAATTGCGGGTACAGGTTGTGGTCAGATGGCCTAAAGCACGTAGACGGTTTTGAAGAGACCACGTGGATAGAATGCCCACTGAAAGATTAGCCAAGTGGAAGCCAAAAACCTGACACGTAGACCATTGGACCGTCCATCAAAACGTTGGAAGGTCGCAAAAGGCTGCAGAACAAGCATGAATGATGCAGACAATACATGATGTAATCCCATTGAAAGGAAGAAAATGAAAATAAGAGAGACTGGTTGTTATTTCAAGTTTCGATTTTTATGATTTCCGTTTACACCCTTTCAGATATTTATACATCATTCTACATTCTACCTTTACAAAGGCAGTTCAATTCAATAAGGGATCGGTGTTCAGAGAGAAATTCCTAGAAAACGCACATATCAAACTGCTACTCACTAAATAAAATATTAGAAAACCTATTTTGAATGAGGAGTAGTTTTGAATGAAAGTAAATCGGAGAAGTGAATCTCAAATATCTCTGAATAGAAATGTATTACCTAAATTTTGATGATATTTTCAATAGAATATAGTACACATTCTGACTCTCTACATTAGTGAACATGATAGCTGTGTTTCTTTGTTGAACTCACACTTCGCCTTGAACTTTAGCATATAAATATCATATCCAAATTGAATATGTCAAAAATCTAACGAAACTCTTCCATTTAAAATTTGAAAAAAATAATTTTCCATTATATAACTCAATCAATTTGTAGTACGTGCATTGAGGCTAATTCGCTGACCTCTGCTATTAACTCATTTTAGAAACCGTGCACCTATCAATTCATTCCACCCGTAGGTACTCTTGTGATCTCTTTCCATTAGCTAACCAACTATGTCTATGTCAAAATATGTAACACCATAGGTGATCAATCATAAACGCCAATTCTTAAAAATCAGGCCACCTGCTACGTATTTGCCATGCTCTCTTACACATAATTGCTTTAAAGTAAATTATTTCATTATTTATCGCCTACACTTGGCAACCTTATAAAATCAATTACCAAGTTTGACAGTCTTCATTTTTATTTCATATACGAGCAGAATGTAAACATTCTTAGGTGCGAGGTATTTCTGGAATGGTTAAGTTGATTTATTTATAGAACAAGAAGTATGTTTGCTTAGACTCGGATATTTTTAGGAGATTGAAGTGAAAAAATTGGAGAATGTCAAAAATTTCATATCGATATTTTATTCGAAATTCTATGGGCTTTGTGATTAGATATTGGATCAGATTTGGTTATCAATTTCATTTTGAGTACGCAGAGTCATACATGAATTACGACATTACTGTTAAGGAAACCATCCGTATATTTTTTATTTATAATAACTCCTCCGAAAAAGTTTCAATTCTAAATTTTGCGACATTTTTCAATTCTTATTCTCAAACTCACAGTTATCACACCTATTGTTAGTTATTACTTTATAAAAATTCACTTAAATGGTTAATATTTCTATATGCCGGTTTGTAAAGTTCCTACTGCTATTATTTGTACTCATGCGTCTTCTAATAGTGTCGCTGAAGATGAGAGTGATACTACATACCGAGATTTGTCTATTTTGGGAAGATTGCAGGACTCTGAATTAGCAGAAGTCAGTTTGCATCGCATTTGCTTCAAATATCTTTATCTAAGGGATAAAATTGCGTGTGATATAAATAGTGAACAGACAAGTTTATGAACAATGCTCATCATTCGCTGAAGGTGTTGATAGTTTGATAGGATCAGTAATGCCAATAAGCCAAATTCTCAAATTTGTGGCTTCAAATTCTCAATAGAAATGATGAAACTTCCCTCATAAAGGCTGTTACGGAACGATTGCATCACTGAAGTTACTCTTTTCCTACAGACATTACAACTGATGCTTTGGTTGAGGATTACTTGCACCCGTACTGATCAACATGAAAAATGAATACTTATTAATTGAAGTACTGGCAGATATTAATGCAATGCTCTTAAGTCTAAAGAATGCAACAAAACCCCTCAACTGTATTCGTTCATACAGAACTATACCAAACACCAGTTTAATCTATGAACGTTAATATACACCATAGCATATTCACCAAGCCGACACAAGCAGCGAATGATGATTTGAGCATGAGGACAGTTGCTAGAGCTGTTAATTTTAGAAGTAATCGGAAGTTCAGTTTGCTGCTCGAGTCGACTCGTTAGGGTTTGATGTGATATAAGCTGCGTGTTATTGATATTGATGTTTTCCGAAGATATATTTTTCCGATTACATAAACTAAGAAGGATTATATGAACATCTTCTGATTCATCATGAAGTTTTTATTAAGATCGATCATTTTTTGTCCATGTGTGTCAGAAATTAACGTTTTAATGATTTTCCCTTCAGTTTGTTTTTCGTTCTGAGTAAGATCAAAGGATTCAAAAATCGAAATTTTATTTTGCCAAAACATGTTTTATCCAAGAACGATGCCAACAGAGCCTTAGAGATGCTTCAGGCTGGTCGAACTCAAGTGCAAGTGGCCTGAGAAGACAGCTTCTCAGCATTTGCAGAATGACAAGCAAATGTCTTCGAGATGCCACAGGTATTTCAGATTCCCTAGGCACAGTCAGAAGACGTCTCGATGTAGTTAATCTAACATCGAAACGCTTCTTAAGAAGAATTTGATTGAATAGGTCCTTGGCGATAGGAAGTCTTTATTAACGAGTCCAGATGTGGACTTTTTCTGATAGTATTATGGACACGTTCACTCATACGAAGGGACCGCCGCTCAGTCCAAGAAGTCAATCCTTTCTGAGGAGGCATAATGATGGTACGGATGGATTTTGTTTTTATGGCAGAACTGACTAAATAGTATTCACAAGAACCACGACGTTTCAGACATATGTTGATGAAGCTTTCAAAAAAGTAGTCCAACAATTTCGCAGAGCTATTGGCGATAATTTCGTTTTTATGGATGCTAAAGAAAATCAGTGTAAAAAAAATAAATACCCTACTAGTCTTACTTATTTTGGAAATGTAACTCAATCAAAAATACTCTTAAAAGACAATAGTCAAGTCGCCTTTGAAATCGATAACAGTATCAGCAGATTTATCAAAAATGATAAAACGAAACTGGATAAACTATAAAGTATTACGGTCTCACGCTCTTAACTAAACCTCTCAAAAATTCATCATGTTTGGTAGAAATATTAATGCGACATTAGTCACCCGAAAAAAAAAATTAAACAAATGTAGCTCCGACGTAAGTCTCAGTAGAATTTTTACCTGTCTCACTAATATTACTGCGAGTAAGTTGAAGAAATACTCTCTCGCATTAATTCGCTGCTGTTCGACCAAGTCATATTACTCGCGTTCATCTTTATTTGGCCCGGTGATCTGAGGAAATACTCTCTCACAACAACACTAAAGACTTTATAATGTTCCCAAAGTGTTACGTTTAAGCCCTGCTAGGACTATATTTTATTGAACGCGAACATTAAATTAAAGAAAATGAAAAAAATATCACATATCTCTCTTTCAATCTCAGCACAGGGAGAAATGACAAACAACTATTTAATATTTAATCTGATTACAAAATAAGCAAACTCTATATATTGGGGAACTCAGTTGGTATAAGAGAAAACTTCCTTCTAAAATTGCTGAAACATTTCAAGAACATATTGCACTGAGCGTCGTATATGGAATATTCAATTTACCTGCATTTACTCTGAAATCCGTATACAACGAAAATCTAAACTAGTACTTATATTTGTGAATAAAATTGTAGAGGCCACTCAAGTGGATTTTCAAACGACACTACGATCTTTTTATTAATTCTGTATACATAGTTATCCACAATAAGAACTATAGTAATGAATTCTTGCGCCAGTGAGCCTTCCACGATCACTGCTCAGATAGGTTTCTGCTCAGTATGCAATCTCGCGACTTTACGACGTTACAAAAGAAACAACTATATTCACACTCATTTGTATCTTCAAAAATTCGATCTCAAGGAACCCCCCTTGTGATAATACAACATCGCAATTGAAAACCCTGAAAGTAGATATATTATCCAAAATATTCGTACTTGTAATAAAGATCAGTCAATTTATGAAGTGATCTCAGTGGACCTAAGTGAACTCAGTGAAAGTGAACAACGGAGAAAAAATCTATCACTCAACTCTCCTTTAAGATTGTGATAGTGTTTTTACCACAACGGCAGACAAAATCTCCACCCATAATTTTGGGTAACAAAATTGTCCAATGTACTATTCTATATATAGACTGTAGATAAATGTATTCCAGTTTATTATTATATCCCTATATTTCCCTCTGAGTATGCTTATCCTTGAGTTTGCATTCTAACTTATAATCGTTCAGTAAATTACTGAAGAAGAATTCCAAAATGCATATCAAAATAGCACGCAGTTATTTCAAACTGTACACCTTGTACTCTGATGAAGTCCTTCAAGATGAATGAAACGTACGGTAGTACCATTAAAAGAAAGTTAAAAAAGAAACAGGTTTCATTAATAAATTAATTATAAATAATTTCTACCAAGCATCGGTAAAATAAATCCAATTATCATCCAATAATTCCGAAAAAAAGTTCCGTAAGAATAGAAAAAGTATTGCAAACGACAAAACGCCATTTTTTTTGTTGAATAGTCAGTTGTGGATGTTAAAATATATTTTTTGATCAACTACTGAACCAAGTCAATCAAATGATCATTTTTTACATAAAACAGTTTTGTTTTATCTACAATTGGATCTTAGTAAATCTCTATTCCCAAGAGAACACATAGTAAAGAAATTGACTGGCATTTTACTCGAACAATTGAATCGTGATTAGTACACTTATTGCTTGATAATAAAGATAATGCACCACCAAGAATTCCACAATTGTACCCATCGCACAAGTTAGAAATATCAAATGACGTACTCTGCTTACAAATGAAAAATAAATCTGAGATTGTGTGGCAACTCAAACATTGATACTTCAGATAGGCAGGTATTCAAGGTAACTAATATGTCAAGCCGCAAACATCCTTATAACTGTAATCTTCCAGCTGAATACAGGATCATCTTACTGCTTCTCAACGTGAAAGAAGTAGCGTTGTAAACTATGAATAGACACCTATTTTCTTCTGGGTTACAGTTTTTCGCGATGATCTGTCCCATAATTAAATGGAGACATTCCCATAAAATTAACGAACCGTAGAGAAACTGAATATTCATTTTCCTGATGGAGCCGCGGGCTCGATTTTCTCCTATGATGGGTCGGTTGGCGTGGCTCTTTTATGGTCCTGAAACTGAATCGTTATAGAGACGTTTCCGTAGGACGATGGAGGTGCGACCGAATTTTATTGAGAATCTCGTGCTAACGCTATTAGTAATTTGACATTTAGTACGTGTGGTGATATTGAGAAAAATTGCAGATGGTCGCTTTATGTTCATGGAACGGAAATAAATTTGAAAATGAAGATGAATCCAACGTTTTACTGATGTCCGAAGTATATATAAGGATGTAAAAGAGACTCTTTGAAACTGCCTTGGATATTATCTAACCAAAGTCTTCAAACCGGTTTAAAAAATTATTCTTGGAATCGGTTTCATTGAGAGGCTTACCTTATAGTATTTACTCATAATCAATTGGAATTATTGCACAGGCCAGCATATGATTTGGTGTCGGGATATTTAGAGCTTATTCCATAAAAATTTGATGCCCCGAATTCCAATATGTCCTTAGTTTTCTGTCTAGGAATTCAAATTTAAAAAATCGTACACTTTAGTTAAATACACATTACACTATGGATTGAATAGAAATACCAAAACCGTAACTTATAATATTATGTTATACAAATCTGAATGTATTATCTATACAATGATGAAGAACTCATCGATAAACTTCATTTTGGTTATTCCAATAAATCTTTGTTGTTCAACATGGCAGTCAGTATTTAAGAAGCTTCTTTTGACAAATTGAAATCTCTGCTGAGGTTGTTTAATTCATCCTAGTGTAAACGTTGAAGAAGAGATTTCATCCCCTAATAATTACTGTCTTATTTATTAGTATCAAACGATTGATCAAATGGGCATCAAAGTGTGCTAATACATGGTGAAGTGTTGGGATCAGTACTTTTTCTGAGTAGAGGTTCGAGCGTATTACTCAATTACGATAAGTCCACTTACTATGACTGATTCAGTTAATTCCTTTAATATTGACTAAGCAAAAATAACGATCACCGAATTGATTTTGAGGTTCTCTCAAAAATGTATACAACTTTTTTCTTTCCCGTGGTCCACTGACGTAAACGTCTTTTTCAAGTTTTACAGACCACATACGGTCTGTATATATAATACAGTTTAACACCAAAATATCCGATATAAACTCTTTCCATAAAGTCAGTAAGAGATTTGCTGTTTTCGTTAAATCTATATTTTCCACTATTTAAACAATTCTTTCTACTTCAGCAGTGCCTCATTTTATCTCTATTTAATAACCAATTTCTCCACACATACACACACATATGTGTATTTATATAGTATTTATGTATGTAGTACTATGTATGTTGGATAAGGGATGTCGACCATATATTAAAAGAAGTTTTCGTTATTTCCACAGTGCAGACCTCGAGAACGTAAGCATTTCAGATATAATTAACAATTATAGGAAACGATGCATATTAGAAATGATCCACATAAAAAATTGAGAAAGAAATATATATATATATATATATATATATATATATATATTGTTAAAATTACAATTTAAAGATGGTATTCGACACCGTTATCCACAATATTAATTTGAAAAAATCACATGATGTGGAAATAAAGTTTGTTCCAAAGATGCCTTACAAACAGACAATAACCAAAAGTGAATGAGTCTGTAAGCGAAAAGAAAACTCTGAAATATGGTGAGCCCCAGGGAACAGTACTAGATCCAGTTTTGCTTGTAATACATAATATTGTTTGCTGGTGACAACTTCATCCTCTTCAAAAAAAAACTCATGAGTTGAGATTCGATCTATTGCAACACACGATCTCGTGGTAATAAAGGAATGGTTTGATATTAATTCATCGTCCAATGTATATATACATATATTGAGGTGTCATCCAAGAAATTCGCCATTTTCCACTGCTTCTATATGTTGAAACACACACTTAGTAATAATAATTAACAAGATTTGCGTTTTGATCCGTATGCATGTATTGTGAAGAATTTCATGTTGTTTTCATTAAAGCACTAACTCATTTCGGCAAATTAACATGCAGATCTGAAATACTAGTTCAGGTATTTATACAAACAAGAAATTAAGTTCACATGTACTTAAAGTTGAAAGGATTATACTATACATTGGATCGTTTTAGTTCATGTAAAATTTTTTAATCCATAAGCGCTACTGCAAATAACTACCTTCAGCCAAAATGTAAAAATTTAATTCTCCCTCCAATAAGTGAAAAGTTCTCTCAAAATCACAAGAGAAGTGAGAACTGTAGAATTTCTTATATTGGATTGCTATATGAGCTGATATCAATTTTTTGCTTTAATGGTATTTCATGTTGTTATCACCTCTGCAGATCAGCTACACAGAACATTTTCTTTAACACGAAATGTCTAGAACTAAATACCATTTTCAACTACATACAACTCAAAACAAAGAATAGAAGGCAACAGAAAAAGGAAGATTACTTGTAATGAAGATATGGTTGAAAATAAATATGAAATACCAATACCACAAGAGAGATACATACATATACCTGGAGGTAATATGCACAGAGTTCGGTGATTCAGACATAAGCATTAAAACTGAATTATACGGTTTTAAATAACAAAAATCTTTATCACAAAAAATAAACTCGAAATTTAAAAAAAAGGAAAATGAAAATAATCCAATAACTCTACAAAAACTTTTCAGACCGCTATTTCTATCCCAAATTCACAAACCTGTCCGAATTAGAATTTAACCCGGAAGAGAAAGAGTTGTCAGAAAAAGTTCATAAATTTTATTTAAATAATATTAACCAAAAATATTCAGCTAACTGTCTGTTCAACATCACGTATTGACGGCAAGTTCAATATAATATTATTTCATGAATATAGTGAACCGATTTTGAAAAGTTTAACTGGGTTGTACACATGTACATAGAACATAAATAACTTTCAAACTGACCAACACTTGGGGGTGATTTTTTCGGAACAAACTCATGATGGAAATTCGTCCCCCCAAAACAGAAATGGACCTGATTTTTCAAAATCTCCGAAAATTCTTCGGTTTTGAGTTCTGGGGTGGCCAAATTTTCATTGGGACACCTTGTCTACATTTTATCCTTTCTTTGTTGCAATGTCTCGTGAATGAAATACCCACTGTCGCCAATAAAAACCAAACAGAAATTTTCGCAACACTAAAGTCCAAACCCCCCAGTGCGCAACATCTCGTTATACCCAAGTTCACTTTTTATCACCTTCTCATTACAGAGTGAAACCGGAAACTACGATTCCTGTATAGTGTGTGTTGAAATTCGCCAATGATTATTATCATTATCTGGACTGGTAGTTGTTCGTGTACATGTCGAACGTATTAGACAGCTGTTAAATTGCGTTTAATACAGCGAAACAATAAAATCTCGCTGCATGAAAAACAGGAGAAAGTTCAGCAGTCGTGATGGACGGTAATGATAATCAAATTTCCAGGGATTTTACGTGACTGAAAAAACCACAAAATCGTTAACCTAATGAATTGGATGTTAGACAACTTGCCTTTATTTGGTTCAAATGGGTTTCGTATTCTGATGCATTTGTGCTAATTACTGGGTAAACTGCAGTTCGCACACATACACGCAATCAAACTTATATGGAATCCTCCAGTATTTTATACGAACAAATTGTTCGGGACAAAAGTGTCGTTAGATATCAAATTATAGTAATTTTATCCAAAATTATTCACACAGTTTTTATTTTTCACAATTTATTCAGAATCCTGACACGTGTTTCGGTCTTTCAACCATCTTCCAAGGAGTACAAAAAGAAAGTTAACTTAAAATTGAAAAAGGTTCTTTTATTACACTAAGGACATCTGTGTATTTTTTTGGCGCATGGGAATAACAGCATCCAATATGGGGGTGGTGCCGAATAGTATTTGGGAATTTGTTAAATTAGCCTTTTTCTCAATGGCTTTTTTGATTGAAGAATCTCCAAATAGTCCATCAATTTACCCTTATTAATGTTGTATATTAAAGTGACATCTTTCTCATTACAAAATGATTATTTCCTATACAATGTTCTGCAAAACCGGTTGATTTCCTGTTTTTCAAATTAAAAAGCGTATGTTCTTTTATTCTATGTTATAAAAATAGGCCTGTCTGCCCTATATGTGTAGGATTATTATCGTCACAATTAATTTAATAAATTCTCGATTCAAAAAAGTTTGGGTTCCTTTTTTTATTGTTCACCAAAATCTTGGCTAAATTATTTCTATATACTGCTAAAGAATTAATTTTATGAAAACCATCAGAGATCCCACTGCTGAAACCGTTTATATAAGCTATTTTCTTCATAAGAATCATTTATATAATATTAATATAAAATGTTTATAGAATATTGTGGTAAGTTTTCTTATCAATCTTTCTGTCAATGATTTCAGTTCTATACTCATTGTTCATCGCTATAGTTTTAAATATTTTGACTTCTTTTCGGAAACTGACTTCGTTCAACGGAATGCTCAAAAGTCTATGAATGAAACTATGGAATGTTGACATTTTAATATTCCATGATTGATTGGATTTCGAATGGATTATGGAATCAGTAGTTGTAGGTTTTCTAAAAATGTCGAATTGGAGCTTATTATTACTATGACTTCTATTAAGATCTAAGAAGTTGATTGAAGAATTTTTTCCATTTCTATTGTGAATTTAATATTTTCATTTATGCTTTTCAGATAATTCAAAAATTGCGATAGCAGCCTGTCAGTTCCAGTCCAAATGCGAAATACATTAACATATTTCATTGAAAAAATGGAGAAAAATGAAATTATATTCTATAGGTATATCATATTATAATATCAAAAGTTAAGAAGGATGCCTAAGTTTATGTTAGCCTTCCAAATTTTGAGTAAAATGTGGGCTTTCTGGGGTTTAAATAATTGACAGTGTTTGTAACACGATTAACTTTCAAATAAATTAATTCGGCTGAACTGTACCAAAAATTATTAATAAGGAGTATGAGCTATGGTACTACCATAACAATAACTAAAAGGTTTTGTTAAATACACAAAACGTTTTTAAATCACCAAACCCTCCTCAGTGCTACAGAAAAAATTAAAAATCACTTCTCTTTCTGAAGTGCCATCACCTAATATTATACTTGTGGGTGAACAGAAATGTTACCATATGTCAATAAATGTTTTCAAGCATTCCTTTGTTTATCTTTTCTTCTGAAATAGTAACTCTCTCGCGGCTTTTGCTCAGGTTGTTTTTTGGACTTCCGAATTCTATGAATCTTGCTCAGGTTTTTAAAATTACCCCTTTTTAACCATTCAAGGGATATTCTGCTCCAACACATAAATTATTCGACCACTTTGCAAATCTGATAATCTAACAAAAGCCTTATCTTTCCGAATAGGCTCACTCATAATTTAATTTAATATTGAATGTGAAAATTATACAATAAACAAAATTAACAGCTTTCAGTTAGTGTTGAATTGATCATCTTGTTGTATAAAGCCAAAATTATTGCAGATTTTGAAGCCATCTATGAATCCTCATATAACCAGTTATTAATTAACACAAATGGAGAAAGTTATCCTTAACAAAATACACGTGGTATTTATCAGCACAGCGTTGGATATCCTTATCAAGAATTAGGACCAATAATATGATAAGAACTAGTTTCTACAATAATTAGCTAGTATTACGATCTATAACGAACTCATAATTCTATCAAAAGTGCACAAAAAGCGATTAGAATTAATATTTGTTACACCTGGTAATGATCATTGAAATATTTATATCAATTAAATTGGAAGCAATTAAAATTGGATGATATTCCATTAATACCCAAATATCTCTCTAATACCGCCAGATATGAGAGTTTGTTTGACATCCTCTTCTGATAGACATCTACCGGATAATATGCGATTAGTGATTATCAGATACCAAATATGGTTTCGTTGGAAACATTGGCAGTTAGGATAATAAATCGACTAACATATGGTTCAAATGGTTTAATGACTGTTTAATTGCTGATCCCATGTGGATTTTGAAGCAGAGTTAATGTCACTTGCCTGTTCGTGGTGAAATTTATACCTTCTTGGTATACCTGCATAACCTGGGTTGGAGTCCATATTGAGGTAGAGTGATAACAGAATTTTCAGATTAGGAGATCGTGTAATTAACGGTGACTATTTGAAATGAACATGCTCGCCCATTTCGTCCCATAATTAATATACTCTGAGGCTCGTAAGCGGATGTTTAAATGCGGTTATGAAAGATCAAAAGAATAATATTGAAATAAAACTCTCTTGTGTCATATTCTGATTGAATGATATTTCAAATTTTATTGAATATAAAATATTTAATTATGTTTTCGAAATATGTATTTTATGCAATTTATTCTAACATGTTCAATTGTATTTCAATTTTTCCAGTATTTTATATAAAAGCAATCGACCTATAAGTAGTATGAATATGTAGGAGCGGTTTTTTGCCAAAAATTGAAGTTACACATTCAAAGTTCAAAGTATTGTCCATAGCTAGCTAACACTTTTCTCTTCTTTCTAGCAATCAACGGATAATATCGAGAAAAAATGCTGGCTCTTTGGCTGCTATCCATGCATCGATTCGTTTTTTGTGTTGATCGTAATTGGAGAAGTGTTGGTTAATTAGGCCACGTTGAATCTATTGGAAGAGATGCTAATAGAAAGAGCAATGTCTGAGCTATACAGTGGGAGGGATTCCGATGTGAAACAAGGAAACTGACGTCATAGGCAGACATGCGCACCATGCCTTTCTGAGAGTTTAGGTGCGCATGCTCAGAACGAAACGCAGCCTCCGAATTAAGAGGTTGAGGCTCCCTCATAACACCCCATTCACTTTAGAAAATCATTGGTGACCCCAGACGTTCCGATTTCTTTTATCATTCCGAAGTATCTTTCCTATTTTCGTTTCACAGTAACACCGCTGGAGATGGCACAGCGTCCAGCCCAGCGGTGGACTGCTTCCTACCTCATTCCAACATCCAATTACGTGAAGCTATCGACACTAACTGAAGGGGGAGTCTATAGCGACTTCTCTCGCTCAGAATTCTACTCTGCTCTGCTGCAGCTTCCCAGTGTAGAATATAGAGGACGCTACCGCTTTCTGAATGCCGAGCTCACCGTCCTCGCTTAGTTCAAGTAGAACAGAGTGAGAGCGTTTCGAAAACCGACGTTCCAACGTGGAATAAGGACATGTGCACCACGCCTATCACTCTTGTTTAGATAACGAGCCACTCAAACTATTTGGGTAACGGCTGGCATTTGCTGGAGTCAGGCTGCCATTGGTAGGCCGGAACCATTGCTGGAAATACTACATGACGTGGCCAAGCGGACAATAACAGTCAGAATGAACTCAAGACTAAAGTCTTTCTGGCTGAGCCATCCTGGCCTAAAACATTAGACCAGTTGACATTATATATTGAGTTTTGATTATATACGTCTATTAAACGTAAGCGGTGCTTATTTTAGACGTTAGTTTAATTCCTAAAGTTTTTTGAATAAAAATTTTTTTGAAATTAAAATTGTAGAAGATTAGCATTTAATTTGTGTTGATATTCAAATTTTTTTACATTAGAAGGCGTTCCTTGGAAGAGCTTCGAAGCAAAAGATGGCGGACCGAGCGCTAGGTCTGGCCAAACTCAGAACACTTGTCGAAATTATGACAGGTCACTGCAGGCTGAAAGCGCATTTGCACAAAATTGGTCTGGTTGAAGACCTATGACAGACTAGAAATAACCACTACTTCGAAATGCAAAGATCGACCACCGTTTATTTTATTCTAGTATTCATTTCAATGATAACCAAATAAACCCATGGTTTTAAAGAAATCCATAGAACGATTAGCATTCTTAAAAAACATTATTTGAACGCAGAAAATCGAAGGCTATCCGCGGTCTAGAATCGTGAATCTCCGAAGCAGAAATTCACGATCAACGTCTCCCATCTCACACCCATACATTTTCAATGTTGTTAATGATGTAATTGTGTTGAAGTTTCTACGAGATTCACGCAACGGCTAATAAGTTTCTAACAATCATAATTTCCAGTCAAGGATTTCTCTATATATTAGAATCAGAGCACCCAGCGTGATATTCGATGGAAACGAATAGAGCAATTTCGTTTAGCAGTTCCTCCTGCAGAGTAATTGAATTTAATGAGGATTTATCATTGGCTGGGATAACGCGTTTGGTGGTTTGTCAACGAAATTCGTAATGGGGATTCAGGAAATTAAATATTGGTTCTCATTACGGTTCAATGTCGGAACTTATGGTTGAACTTATTGAGTATCTAATGGAATTGCTCGTTAGGGCGTGAATCCAATTTTTTCGCAAGTAATTTTTCGTGGCAAAAATAGTGAAAATTCAAGGTGCGTGTTGTGTTAAAATAACGAAATCATTAAGAATTCGATGCCGAATTTTTTGAGATCATAACGAATCAAGCGTTGCTTTATGATATCCGTGAATTTGGATTTAGAAACTGATTTTTTACTAAAGGCTAAAATGAATCGAGTATCAAATCGTGTTAAATTAGAACGCACCCTTGAGCGTTTTTCGTGATCTGTCAATGTCAATAAGTGAATCTTGGAGGAATTCATGAACGTGTGGAAATTACCAAATTTAAATTTTTTTAATTTCTGGTTATAAACGTAACAAATCTTATCAAACAACTACTGTATTCCCTGATATGACTCTGGCTGATTCTTTTCTTCATGGCACTTAAACTATCACTTCGTGCCATTCGTTTCCGGTCGCCAAAAAACCTAATGGAAAATTCGGGGCATGTACTGAAGTGGAATCTTGATGAATATGCGCTTAAAAATGAATTGATGATTGGATTATTCGTTAGTGTGAGAGGCTCATGATTAATTCGGATTAATTATACATATCTTGTGTGTCATTTACTGGTTTATGATACGTTTTTGACAATGTGTATTCACTACTGTACAGTGTTACGTCACTGAGACAACTCACCGATTGTAATACCAAAAATATCAGAGCCGTGATGGAGGGCTTCATAATGCAAAAAATCATTATACAGGACGATAGTGCGTTGCGCTTCCATAGCTGACGAACTAGACATATTAGAAATTTCGTTCGAAAACTCCTTGTACTTTCATTTTCGCATCTCAGGAAATTATTTTCTAATATACGGGTTGTTTCCAAAAAGAACTATTCAACAAATGGGTGATTTTTTCTGATGGATCACCTGGTATATTTTCATATATTTTATGGCCCTCATTTTCCCTATTATGACGCAAAATATTAGAGTTATTTTTCCAACGGTGCAGATCTTATTCAGAGCAAAAATGTGAGGGAACAGTAGTTCGCTAAAGGTCCTCTACCAATTGCCAAAAGCAAACGTAACTTGAATTTGATCATTTGATCTTTGAACTGAACTCACTTATACCGCAAGCTACACTAAGCTTCTTTTGACTTGTGTGTGCATCTCCTGTTTGATTCAGAAAACCTCAAACTCCTTGTCTTTGGTAGTGATCGATTTTAGCATTCTTTTTTTTTGTACTTGACATCTTCTGTCCCAATAAATCTGTTAAAAAGCCTCCGAAAGCTCGATTCTTCTGGATGTCTTCTTTTGGGATATTCTGCAGCATAAATTCGACTAGCTAATAAGCAGTATCTGTAGCACTGCCCTAACATGAAAATCATTTCACTTCTTCCAAAATTCAGCCAGATTCATTGTATTAAAAAGTAATTCGAGCTCTAAAGAATTATAATTTAATTTATAATTGATTTATGGAATGCCGATACAACAATGATATATTGTGAATAAAATAAAATAAATGGCGGCTTTTAATATTTAAATATCAATAGATATATTCTATTAGCCTTCTACATATTTTATTTCAAAAAATTATATTTAATATTATAACTTCAGGAATTAAGTTAATGTCATATAAGCACCGCTTATATCATACGACATATAAAATAAACATTCATTATAAAACATCCAAATGAGATAACAAAATCCACTGAAGATAAATTGTTAACAAAAATCCTATAAATTAAATATTTTGAGTAGACAAAATTTTGCTTTTGCTCATCCCACTTATGAAATAAGATCAAAAATGTGTTTTTTATTAATGGTTTTACATATCTTGAGATTTTCTAAAAAGTAACTTAGTAAGATATTCAATAATATTGAATATTCCAAGTAAGATAGTTTTATGATGAAATTCTTAGGATTATGTTAAACATTTTTGAAAGATATCTGTTTTCATGAGATGGATGAGCATAAACAAAATTTTGTCTGCTCAAAATATTGAATTTATAGGATTTTCATTAACAATTTATATTTATTGGATTTTGTTATCTTATTTGGATGTCTTATAATGAATGTTTATTCTATATGTCGTTTGATATAAGCGGTGCTTGTATGACATTAAATTAATTCCTGAAGTTATAATATTAAATATAATTTTTTGAAATGAAATACGTAGAAGGCTAATAGAATATAGTCGTTAATATTGAAACATTCAAAAAGCTGATATATTAGTTGAATAATACACTTGGGATCAATACGTCATGCTCATCCATAAAACCATAAGCATTTCCAGGTTGACGCTTGGGAACTATGTTTTTGCGAATGCTCTGTTTTGTATCTGGTTCAATAAAATGATTTAATATTTTGAAATAGTTTTCTTTCGATCTTGAAAGATATTTCAGCAGATTTCTTTACAATAAGTAGCAGAAATTCCGAGAAATCATTCATTGATCGAGTAAGGCTGTAGCGAGTATTAACAGAATAATTTCTACATCAAGTTTCAATGTTTCACCTATTTTTAATATCCGAATGTTGACATCTCAATTTGCCATGACTGATTGGATGTTGAATAGATTATGTTATCAGTAGTGGTAGGTTTTCTGAAAATGTCGAATTCGAACTTATTGTTAAAATGACTTATATTAACATCTTAGAAGTAGATCTTAATATCATCTGAGAAGTAGATCTTAATATAAGTCATTGTAACAATAAGTTCGAATTCGACATTTTTACAAAACCTACCATTACTGATACCATAATCCATTCAAAATCCAATCACTCATGGCAAATTAAAATGTCAACTTTCGATAGTTTCATTCATAGACTTTTGAGCATCTCGTTGAACGATGTCAATTTCTGAAACGAAGTCAATTAAAACTATAGCTGCGCACAATGGCCATAGATCTGAAATCATTAACAAAATGGTTAAAAAGAAAACTTAACAGATTATTTTGAAACAATATTATATCAATAGAAAGTATCCTTTTGAAGAAAATAAAATATGGTTTTCAATGGCATATATAAAATATTTCAGCAGTAAGATTTTAATGGTCTTCATAAAATGGGAATTAATTCTTTAGCAGAAATAATTCAGTAAATATGTTGGTGAGCAATAAGTGAAGGAACCCCAACTTTTCCGGTTTTACAGAACATTGTATAAAAAATAATCATTTTTTTAATAATGAAGATGTCACTCTACTATATAACGTTAAAAATAGTAAATTAGTAGACTATTTGGAGATACTTTCAATCAATTAAGCCATTGAGAAAAAGGAGACTTTAGCATATTCCGAAATACTCTTTGGAAACACCCCTATATTGGATACTGTTATTCCCATGCAACATAAAAATACACAGATATCCTAAATGTAATGAAAGAACCTTTTTTCAATTTAGATCTAGTTACTTTTTGTACTCCTGTAAAGATAGTTTAAAGACCGAAACACGTATCAGGATTCTGAATAAACTGTGAAACATAAAAACTGTGTGAATTTTTTGAATAAAATTGTTACAATTTCACCTTGAGCCAACCGCACATTCCATTCATTTAGTTCCTATATTATCATGAAAAAAACTTCAGTTGCACAAATTTAGAATTAACAATTTGAATCTTTTCATATTTGAGGCATTATAATAATAATAATGTTTATTTTTGAATAATCTAACATACAATAATATTGCACTAATGGACACCTTGTGTATGACAGGTTGATCATTCAGAAATGATGATTAGTATTAAGTTAAAAAAAGTTCTGATCAAATTCGTGTTACGATTGTTTCTAGCAATCGGTAAACGACTTTTAGCGTTTCCTCAACTTTTTGCAGTATTTTGTGTATTCCTTATGTTTATATCAGTCCAATACTAATTGAAACATCGCAAAAACTCTATGTGTTGTTGTTCCATAATAGTCTACTTGAGAAATTCGGTTCTTTCTTCAATTCAAGTCAGTATAAACAAATCTTTCAACGAAATACCCATTTGACAGAGATGAGCCATGGCTCAAACTTTCATGAATGGTTGAAAACACTGAACATCTGGCTTTTCAATATAATGTAAATGTGCTTGATCAAACAAAACGCAAGCTTTCTAATGACATCTATATATTGCACAAGTTATACTGATAGCTTCAGAACATTTATTATACACTTCTATACTTCTGTTATGCTTCAAAATCATTCAAACTGTAGTTGAAAACTTAGAGAGCGAACTAATGAAGAAAAAATTAATTTGAGTGAAAGATTTCAACGATCAATCAAGAAGGAAACCTTAGCGGGAATGGTATCCACATGTTGAAGAAGATCTAAAATTCATTTGGGGACAAACCTAAAGTCAATCAATAAATAACTAAGTGACAGTGTCTTCTTACTTATCATACTATATAGATATCACATATACATAAAGTGTATATCAAGATTATTAGAGATTACATGCAACAAACCGAGACCGCTGCCATAATTTTATAATAAATCATGCATTTCCCATTGCCCCACAATGCAAAACGAGGAGACATGCATGAATTATCCTCCAATTTATCCACACACCGCCCGTTTCTCACATTTTCGCACAGAAACGTTAAAACAAATAGTCACGTTAATTTGCCGCTTAACCTTATATCTCGTTCCCAGCCAATAATTTAAACGCAATTTGTGATATCATAATTACAGTTTTCTACCTTACTGGCCCTTCCATTCATACACAAACTGGTAATATCCAGGCCATTTTTGCTCGTTTATATAATTGTGTTTTATACTGGTGCCGGTACGGTTTTGTCGATAATTCCGCGATATCGCAGTGAACTTTAGAAAGTGCCTTGATTGTCGCATATTAATTGAATCGGAATTCAAATCACATAATGTGTGACGGGGTTAATTGACTAAATTAATGAAGAAATAGATCAATACATATATAGACATATTTTTAATTTTTGAGTGTGCTTATGTTTCAGCCTGAGAGGTTGTTAGATGTGTCCATTGATTTAGTAGTTCTCCGATTTCCAATCAATAACTTCGATAAAATCGTTTATGATATGGAGGGTGATCCAACTAGTACATTGAGTGCAAAAGTGGAATAAAATACAAACATTTTTTCACTTTATTCCAGAGATTCCATTGTAATTGTGTTTCAAAATTTATATCATTTAACTGTGCTTCACGACTTTGCAAATCCAATAAGTTCTATCAACTTTTAGTACTCATTTAGAGATGCTCCTGTCTACGGTAGACATAATTCATTATTTTCTCATGGTGTGATACTTAAATCTTTTCATGTTCATATTCTCAACCTAGCAATTTTTAAGTTGTGTCATTTGAACTTTGAAGGTTTTATTGCATCTGAATACTTAGATTATATACTTCTTCATATGGTTATATGGCCCTTAGAAAACATGGAATTTCTTTGAAGCTCTCGATATATTTAGTGCCTATCAATCAGTTATGTTAACAGCATTGGGAATTATAATATTTTTCATTCTATTATTATATATTAGCAGTGATCTCATAATTTTTTTTTATCACCAAAGAAAAAGTTTATTACACTCATTCAGTACACTCACAAAGAGGCTTTCCAATTGATTTCGTTAATTTTCCTCCTTTTGTTAGAAGGGATGCATTGAGACACCTCCAACATTTAGTTTTTGAATACACTGTGAACAATTATCCCTATAATACTCAGCTTTGTGGCTTGTGGGCTTTCGGTCCAAGATATTGCATTAATACTAAGAATCAGCGTTTGTCATTTGTACCCTGTGATAGTCAACCGTGTCGCTTGTGGTCTTTCAGTCCAAGATATTGCATTCTTACTTCGGTAGTAAGCAATTCAGTTATTTGTGGCTTCGGCCAAAATTATTGCATTATTCTCATATCAAATTTGTCGCTTGTACCTCCATACAAGATTATCGCAATTACTATAAGCCTGATAATTCACATTTTCGATTGCCAAAAGTATTGACAAACTCTTTACAATTATTCCTAGTGTAATAATCGTACCTTTTAACTTGGGTCTTATACAATTAACCAAGAATCAAATTCCGTTTTTTGTAATAAGTGTTTCACTTCAATTCATCATCGTTGTTGTAGTCCATCATTATTATATAAACGGATTTGAAAACAAATACACACAAATTGCCCTTTGAAGTTAAAATTTCCCCAACACTACATTAGATACAGTCCACAAATCTTAGTGTGATTAATCATTGCGATTTATAAATTTGATCTTGTTTGTTGTTTCTAAATATTATAACAACAAGCAAAATATGGTGGTAAACTAAGGGTACAAATGTATTCACATATTTCGGTCAGTATCTTCCAAATGACTGCTCTAATATTATTGTATCAATTACTGCATTGTTCCTCGATTCTTTGAGTGTATCTTAAGTTAAAGGTAGCTCTACAGGAAGTAGTGACACAGTACGATTTTAGAAGAGGGGAAGAAAAAGGTCTATTATCGAACAATCAATATGGTTTCAGAGAAAAAAAAATCAACACAAGAGGCTAAATCTGACATCATTAGATCCATTCATGAAGCCCTCGATGAAGATATATCACTTTGTATATTCCTAGACTAAGCGAACGATTATGATTCTGTATAACACAAAAAAAAGTTTGTTAAAGGTATTGGTTTAAAAATAATTTTCAAATTTAAGACATTGGATAAAGAAACAAAAACTAATGACAACTTTCAACAATACATACCATATGCTATTTGCTTGTGATAGCTGATCTCTGCCGGATTTTTGATCATTTGTTATAAAAGATGAAAGGGACTCAATGCAAAAACACTAGTCGTATGAATTCAAATACCCAGATGTGGTGTTGGATTCATTCCTTAGACGATATTTTAAGGTTGATCTTCTAGTTAGAAATGATTTGAAGTAAAACACTTTATTTCTGCTTATTTTTATTTTTCAACGACAATTTTTTCTTCAATTACATATTGACTTCGTCAGGTCAGTATGTTAACTAACTACTTTTACAAAATCTTTCTCCTTAAATACAAGTTTCACTAAAAATACGTGATAAAATTGAGTTTACAAGGAATTTATTGAAAAAGGTTCAACAACGGAGAACGGTTCACATCTGTTTGGTCGTTCAACAAAATATTCATTTTATGATGCCGGTTTATTTCCATTGCTTCTAAAAGGTCCAATCTATTGCATTTGTTCTCAAAATGGAGAACTTCAAAGTTATGGTCAAAATCATGTCCTGATTATTGTAGATGTCTGGCATACGTGAAGTTTGATTTATTCTTAACGAATGAATTCCGGTGTTCCTGGGTCCTACTCTCAAAAGATCTACCCGTTTGACCAATGTATACATATGGACATGTACCACAATTACGCCTGATCTCTTGTTCTTATTGACGATATCTTTATTATTTTTTTGGTCATTGACATTGGTCAAACGGGTAGATTTTTGGAGAGTAGGATCCAGAAACACCGAAATTCATTCGTTAAGAATAAATCAAACTCCACGTATGCCAGACATCTACAAGAATCCGGACATGATTTTGACCATAACTTTGAAGTTCTCCATTTTGAGAACAAAAGCAATAGATTGGACATTTTAGAAGCAATGGAAATAAACCGGCATCATAAAATGAATATTTTGTTGAACGACCAAACAGATGTGAACCGTTCTTCGTTGTTGAACCTTTTTCAATAAATTCCTTGTAAACTTCATTTTATCACGTATTTTTAGTGAAACTTGTATTTAAGGAGAAAAATTTTGTAAAAGTAGTTAGTTACCATACTCACCTGACGAAGTCAATATGTAATTGACGAAACAATTGTCGTTGAAAAATAAAAATAAGCGGAAATAAAGTGTTTTACTTCAAATCATTTACGATGATTTTCCGTCGAGTAGAGACCGAAACAATCAAGAATTCTAGTTAGAAAGCAGAGAGATGAGATCTTTAGGTTCAAGTGTCAGGCCGAAATTTAAGATGCTCTATATGTGTGCATTTTGTATCCTACACTTGCAGAGTATCAAGTTATGCAGAAGGAGCTGTGTACAAACGTGATAAGCAAGCTTATCGTCCAATAAAAAGGGTTTCCTGAAAATTATCTTTGAAAAAGAAATAATCCTTTCTACTGAAGAGTTGTATAGATTTTCGAAATATCAGTTGTAATGTTCTACGGCACTCCTTTTTACATAATTGAATCTTGCATTGGAACATCTTATAACCTAATATGGTAATATAATAGATTTACATCGGCAGTACCAAGAACAAATAAAATCTTGGTATAGAGTAGAGATGCTTAAGTTATTTGGAGCCGAAAATTTTCAATGAGTTCTTACTGTCAAAGACAAAAATGTCAAATTAGAATTTAGAAGGATTATTACAAACTTTGAATATAAAAACAGAATTAATCTGTTAGTATTCTACAATTTTAATTCCAAAATAATGTTTTAAAACTTTTATAATTAAATTAATGTCTTATAAGCACTGCTTATATTTAATAGACATATAAAATCAAAATTCATTATACAATATCAAATGGAATAAAAAACCCAACAAATATTAATTGTTGATATAAATTGAAACATAAGTAATATTGAATGTTTCGTTCCAAACATACGCACCTGAAATCGTCAGAAAGGCGTGGTGAGCATATTTTGCCTGTAATATTTGACAAAACATTCTGTTTCTGATCTTATATTTATGAAAATCAAATCTATTTGAAAAATACACAACATAACCTTAAGAACCTCTCCGAAGCTAATTCATTTGAAATACTTAATATGTTTAAATATTTGAATAAGTTACTTCAAAAACTCTTGAAAGTATGTATGTGTAGCATATCCTCAAAAATAATTAGAATTCACATGAGGTCAGTTCAAGTAATGGTCTTATGTGAATTCTTCAGGTATTACATTATACTGGCCAGTACAATGTAATACCTGAAGAAGCCACATCGCGATAAAACAATTGTTGAAGCAGTACGAACATTTTTGTGGAAATAACATACTGTCTCATATATATTTTTCAATTAAAATGAGTTTCCACCAAGTAACGACCGAATCAATCAAATATCTTTTGAATTAATGGCGTATGTTGAATATACTATGAACACTAGAGGAGTTATACGTTGGATTGCTCACACCCAACATACGCCAGTTATTTTAAAGAATTTGCACATAATTTAAAAAACAACTATGGAACTATCCATAGTGAAATAGAAGTAGAGGACTCTCAATGTTGGAGAAAGTCGAAATCATAAGCAACAAAACCCTTAAACTTCTTCTTAATGGGAAAACAGATGTCAACAGTTGTTTCTTGTTGAATATTTTTGCTTAGTTAGATATTTCTGATAATTAGCTCCAATATATTTTAATGTTATTTGCAACCCTTCTATGCATATTTTAACACACTTAGTTAATTCGGAATATAGACAAATATAATTTATTATAAAAAATTTCTCAAAAAACCTTCATAATTAATTTTAATAAAATGTCTCAAAAACACTGTTTAACTTTATAGATATATAAAATTATCAATACATATGTGCGGGATTTGAGCAATAAAATATAAAAACATTATCCAAGACAGCCTGTTTCGATTGGATATTCAGAAATAACAAAATGCATCACCTAAAGAAGCTCCACATAGAATTTAAAAAGTTCTTTTTTATTTCCTTTTTTGGAAATATATAGCACATTCTCCAGAAAATAATCTGATATCCTTTCCCATATTCCTACTAGTTGGAAATTATTTGGACGTTAAATAAAAACAATTTATAAGAAATATATTCACATATCCTCATTCACCGAATATCCCGTTTGAAAGCAAACTTAAATAAGCGTGGTCGACAAACTAAGCCTCATTTTTAAAAATAGGTTATTCCACAAAATAATGTTAAAAAGAAGATACGATCATAGACTCAATATCTGAAAACTGTCACGCACATGTATGAAAGTACAAATTATAATTATTAGGAACAAATATAATTTGAGGATTACTAACAAGGGTTTCCTTAAAAATATTTCAGACAATAATCAGAAAAAATTCTCTAAAAACTCTACAAATGTAATTTAAAAAAAAGTGTGTGTGTCCGCTCCGACGCACGACTGGAGTTTACTCCTCAAGAACGATTATAAAATAAATAAATAGATAAGGGAATACGGGTATAAATGAATGCATTTTTGATGATACTTAGATTATGCACGGTAGATTTTTATTCTATTAATTATACAATAAATTTTTTGACATACATAAGGAAGCCATGAAAAAATATAAACAATAATTAAGGTTTCTGGTTTGATTTGGTTTCCTTTTTTTTTTGTACACATCACTAACACTTTCGTGCTGTTGTACGTTTTGACGTTTTTTTGTTGATACCGGTGCAGTCTCAATAACTACTTCGTGGTGTGTAATGACAGGTCCATCGTCAGGACTTGAAGGTACCACCTGTGCTGTAGTTACCGATGTCAAGTAGTTGGAAGGTCCTGCATCTTGCCTCGGTAAAATTTCAGTAACGTCTGAGTTTGACTCTGCGTTGATGTTTTGATTCGCTCGGAGTTTTTTTCTCAACCTGCATTCCCGTTGACGCTCCGCTGCGGACTTTTTGGCTGGTCTGTCCTCTTTCTGTTTTTTAGGCCCAGATTTTTCTTTCATCCGAAGTCTGTATTCTTGTTGTCGAATTGCTTGAGTTTTTTTATGACCGGTTGTTGTTGATGGACAGGTTTCAGGACTGTGAATAAACAAATTCAAGCACATTTAATAAGAAAAAAAATAAATAGCTATTTTAATAGCATGTAATTAAATATAAAAGCACAACATAAAAAGTATAGATATACACTGATAAAAAGATTCATTAACTATTTAATAATTTAAATTATTTGAAAGCAATTGTTTAATTTTAATAAATATTTTTCTACATTTAATTAACATTTATTTAGAAGGAAAATATATTTATTAACATTTAATAAGTATTTATTAATAATTAACAAATACTTATTAACAGTTAATAAATATTTTTTAACAACTAATAAATATTACGTTGATTTGTATTTGATTTGTACTTCATAAATTATTTTTAATAAACATGGATTAACTTTTAATAAACCTTTTTTTAGTAGCTAACAAATATTTATTCATACATTTGATAAATTGCATTTCATAAATAATTTATTAACTGTTAATAAATACTTATTAAATTCTTTGACGTTAAAAAATCATTTATTAATAAAGTTTATTAAATATAAACAATTCCTTCTATCAGTGAATGGACAACTTATATATTAATTGTAAAAGTGAATTATATAGACTTACTTAATTACCGCATCCACGTGTTCCGCAACTCCCGGATCATTCTCACTAGAATACGTAACTTCCATATTTTACTGTATTCAACTGACACAAATTTATATTTATATCGATTATAAATAAATTATAAAATTTAAAACAATATCTCCGCAAGTTCAAAGTGTTTGTAGGTTAATATCGAATAAATAAATGTTTAGAAATGTATTGATATAGTTATGCAGGCGCTACACTGTACATGTATAATGTGTATGCTATTATACACACACAGATATATACTAAACATATACAAGTACATGGAGCCGAGCATACCGTGTGGTGGGGAATGGTCAGACTATAGCGCATAACGCATTTCGTGTGACATGCTATACTCTCTAGTACGATTTTGGTCCCCATAATTTTCATACCCCGGGCCTATATATGTAAATCGATTCTTAAGGAGTAAACTCCAAAAATTTCTTGAAACTAAACTGAATGAAATATCTTGCAAACAATGTTTCACCTTATAGACATATGGAATAATCAACAAATATGTGTCACAATTATTTAATAAATAATCGCAAGAAATCACAAAAAATTGACATTCAATCCATTAGATTTTCAGAAGGAACAAATTCTATTTAAAAAATAACATCATCAATTCAAAAAGACCTTTTTTATTATTTACAGCACATTCTCCAGAAAAGGAATCTGAAATCCTTATGATATTCTAATAAGTTGGAAGTTATTTAGATGCTTAAAAAAAATCAATAATAAATATATCTGCATCGTGTTTGAAAGCGAACTTAAATAAATATGGGCAGCCAACTGAGCACCATTATTTAAAATAGTCTATTCCATTTTCACATATGCGCGTGCAGTTTTCAATTACTGTGTCTATGATAGTATCTTCTTTCCTACATTTTTCTGTAGAATAGCCTATTTTTATAAATGGTGCTCAGTCGGCTGAACACGTTTGCTTTTAAACAGATATATGTTTGATGAAGGTATGTAGATATTTGTTTAAATTTAAAAATCTATATTCCAACTTTCACAATATATATTCAAAATTATATACAAAATTATCAAAATGATATCCTAATATAAAAGGAATATAAAATATTTTTCAATGTCTCGGAAATAGCTTTGTTACTTCACGACATGAAACGTATAAATGTATTAACAAAACTTTAAATTATGAAGGTATGTTTTTTATTGATTGTTTTTATTTAGCATACAAATAACTTTCAACTTAAAAGTATATGTATGAGTATTTCAATTCCTTTTTCTGGAGAATTTGCTATACTACTCTGTCAAGAAAGTACCGGGAATTTTCAATTAAAACAAAATTTTTACATTTAATCGTCAAAATTTATTGGGTCGCCTTCAAAATAGGCTCCATTTGCTCCAATACATCTATGCCAACGGCACTTCCAATTATCGAAACATTTTTTATAGGCGCTTTCCGGGATGGACTTTAGCTCTCGCGCCGAATTTTGTTTTATGGCTTCAATCGACTCAAAACGGGCGCCACGAAGGGGCAATTTTAGTTTTGGGAAGAGGAAAAAGTAGCAGGGAGCCAAATCCGGCGAATACGGTGGTTGCTGAAGCACGTTTGTTGAGTTTTTGGCGAGAAAGTCAGTCACAATCGTAGCTCGGTGAGAAGGCGCGTTATCGTCATGCAAAATCCATGAGTTGCTCGCCCACAAATTTGGCTGCTTCTTACGGATACGCTCACGCAAACGTTTCATAACGCCTAGGTAATACTCCTTGTTTACCGTCTGACCCTCTGGAACGAATTCGTAGTGCACCACGCCACGGATATCGAAGAAAACAATTAGCATCACCTTCATTTTCGAGCGGCTTTGGCGTGGTTTTTTCGGTTTCGGCTCATTTTTTGCCACCCATTCCGATGATTGCTGGCTTGTTTGCATATCGTACTCGTAGACCTAGGTCTCATCACCAGTTATAATGCGTTCCATGAATGTAGAATCGGAATTACAGCGATCCAGCATGTCTGAAGCAACCTGTTCGCGATGACGTTTTTGAAGAAAATTCAGGTCTTTCGGTACGAGTCGTGCGGCCACCTTTCTCATGCCCAAAATATCAATCAAAATCGTACGTGCGGACTCGTGGGATATCTTAAGATCATGTGCTATCTCTCTCAAGCTGGTACGACGGTTTTCCAGCACCCTTTCCTTAATTTTATCGACGTTATCTTCGATCACTTCACGACCGTCCTTGAAGGCTCTTTACCACTGATATGCACGAGTTTGCGATAGAGCATTATCACCAAAGGCCTTTTGCAACATTTTCAATGCATCGGCACACGAAAATTCATTTGCAACACAAAACTTTAAACAAATTCTTTGCTCAACGTAATCAACCATAGTAAAAATCGGCACGCACTCTGACATCGACTGACTTAATCAGCTGTTGCAAACACACTAGTTGACAGATCCTGCTCAAGCTTGGCATAGTAATTAAAGACAGTGGTACCAACCTAGGAAAAAAATTTACCTGCCTCATTGCCCCACCAGATTTAAATCCATTATTCCCGGTACTTCCTTGACAGAATGTATATTGAAAAAATTAAATAACCCTTTTTAAATTCTATGTGGAACATTTTTGTTGATGGAATTTGTTATTTCTGAATATCCAATCGAAACAGGCTGTCTTGGATGATGTTTGCTGAATGTTCGAGGTATTTTTTTTATAATATTATGTATAGTCCATAAAGTGAACAGTGTATCTAAGACATTTTATTTAATTCAATTTGAAAAAATTGTTGGGCAAATTTTAATATTTAATTTGTGAAGGTTTCAGAGAATTGGTCCAGTTATTGTCTAAATATTTCCAATTATTGACTGTTATTTGTAGCTCTTTGTTTAAGTTTTGCCTAAACCATACTTATATAAGGAGTTCGGTAATTATACCAAGCTTTTTCCGAACTATCCGCTACTTTTGCTCATTAAAAATGCCCCATATTTCGATCTCTTGACCCTGTTAGACCTCCCACGAGATATCCTATCGAGATCTACTATCGATAACAACGAAATTAGTCGTTCCTTCGCAGCCTAATAAATACTCACCGGCGGACGGCAGAGATACTGGTAATAATATTAAAACCACCATTATGGCTCGTAGCGAAAATATCTTACCCAGATCACTGAGCTACCTCAGTGCAGTTCCCTCCGGTTCCGAAATTATTGATCGCTCCACTTTCAGAGACTCATAAACCGCGTGGTAGATTTATGCAGCAACTTCATTAGCTACCACCGCCAACTTTATCGGCGGTCTTGAGTAATGTGAAGAAGTTCACCCTATTATTATTATCAGATCCCAAAAGGCGCTTTCGTAAAGGCCACGAGATCTATCAATCATGTAAATCTAGCAGTACCATTAAGACAACTGGAAATTTATCACTGGAGTGGCTGTTCCGCTTGGTCAGCTGGCCAGTGCCTCGGGTGGGAGGGGTCCAGGGGGCACTGACGGCGTAGGTCGTGACTCGGAAAATCCCCTTGCCCTGCCTGCGTCGTGTCCGGTGAACCGGAGTTTTCTTGGTCTTGACCAACACTACTGTTCTATGACCGCGGGCAATCGGAGCTTGCAGCGGCATCTGCTCCTGACTAGATATAAGAATTTCGGTGAGATATTGTATGTCTTCGATTCTCTCGAGGTATTTGGATGGCAGTAAAGATAGGGACGAGGAAACGGTTTGGGGTTTTTAATTGAAGAATAGGTCGAATACCTGTTAGGGTGTGTTCCATTGACTCATCGGCATTTGTTGGTTTTAGTAAATGAGAAGAAGCCACTTTTACCTCATACTATTGTAATACTAGGGGAATTTCATATTCTTACACGTTCTCAACGTCCGTATCAACAATTATCGAATTGTGTTGACCTTTACTTAATAGAAGTCCATCATACACTAACCAATCAATACAGATATATGTTGACTTCTAGTTTTGATTACGAGTTGATCACATACGGCATTTCGCTACACTGAACGTTTTACAAAAGCTTTCAAATCACTAGTTAAAAAATTTGTAACATACAATATTTAAATAGTTTCAGTTTTGACATGAGGGTTCAATAAAGTTTTTCATTACTTTTTAGAAAACCACCTAGTTTCTACAAGAAGAGTGCCAATAGAGATGAAATCAATAATTCTGTCTGGTCATTCAGTAAGTTCCCAGAATTTATAAATCGGTTTATTTCTTGACTTTCTAAGAAGCACAACTCAGATATTCTTTATTTTCCTTGCGCAAAATCTTAAAGAGCTAGAAAAAATAATATTTTTCTGTTTTTAAATATTCTGCAAACATAGAATCCAACTCACTATTTATAGGAAATTGCCCTCATTTTTTTCGAAAATGATAAAAATATCAGTAATCTATATGTCTTACTATACATTGCGGATAATTTATGTTGAATTGAATGAAATTAATTTTTGGGAACGATCTTGTAAGTGATTCTAATTCTATTGTCATGACTAGTTTTTGACAAACTATTCATGAAAATCTCGGTGAAATTGGTGTCCAGGGTAATAAAGTGATCTATGATCTATTGAAATATTACAGGCAATACCTAGATGAATAAAAAAATTTTAAAAAACCCCTCAAACCAATTTTATTTTGTACTACTCTGTCAAGAAAGTACCGGGAATTTTCAATTAAAACAACATTTTTACATTTAATCGTCAAAATTTATTGGGTCGCCTTCAAAATAGGCTCCATTTGCTCCAACACATCTATGCCAACGGCACTTCCAATTATCGAAACATTTTTCATAGGCGCTTTCCGGGATGGACTTTAGCTCTCGCGCCGAATTTTGTTTTATGGCTTCAATCGACTCAAAACGGGTGCCACGAAGGGGCAATTTTAGTTTTGGGAAGAGGAAAAAGTCGCAGGGAGCCAAATCCGGCGAATACGGTGGTTGCTGAAGCACGTTTGTTGAGTTTTTGGCGAGAAAGTCAGTCACAATCGTAGCTCGGTGAGAAGGCGCGTTATCGTCATGCAAAATCCATGAGTTGCTCGCCCACAAATTTGGCCGCTTCTTACGGATACGCTCACGCAAACGTTTCATAACGCCTAGGTAATACTCCTTGTTTACCGTCTGACCCTCTGGAACGAATTCGTAGTGCACCACGCCACGGATATCGAAGAAAACAATGAGCATCACCTTCATTTTCGAGCGGCTTTGGCGTGGTTTTTTCGGTTTCGGCTCATTTTTTGCCACCCATTCCGATGATTGCTGGCTTGTTTGCATATCGTACTCGTAGACCCAGGTCTCATCACCAGTTATAATGCGTTCCATGAATGTAGAATCGGAATTACAGCGATCCAGCATGTCTGAAGCAACCTGTTCGCGATGACGTTTTTGAAGAAAAGTCAGGTCTTTCGGTACGAGTCGTGCGGCCACCTTTCTCATGCCCAAAATATCAACCAAAATCGTACGTGCGGACTCGTGGGATATCTTAAGATCATGTGCTATCTCTCTCAAGCTGGTACGACGGTTTTCCAGCACCCTTTCCTTAATTTTATCGACGTTATCTTCGATCGAAGCCGTCGATGGCCGACCACTTCACGACCGTCCTTGAAGGCTCTGTACCACTGATATGCACGAGTTTTCGATAGAGCATTATCACCAAAGGCCTTTTGCAACATTTTCAATGCATCGGCACACGAAAATTCATTTGCAACACAAAACTTTAAACAAATTATTTGCTCAACGTAATCACCCATAGTAAAAATCGGCACGCACTCTGACATCGACTGACTTAATCAGCTGTTGCAAACACACTAGTTGACAGATCCCGCTCAAACTTGGCATAGTAATTAAGGACAGTGGTACCAACCTAGGAAAAAAAATTTTTACCTGCCTCATTGCCCCGCCAGATTTAAATCGATAATTCCCGGTACTTTCTTGACAGAATGTATGTATTTTCACATATGCGCGTGGCAGTTTTCAGATATTGAGTCTATGGTTTTTCTGTGAAATAGCTTTGTTTCATAAATGGTGATCAATAAGTTGACCACGTTAATATTGGTTTGTTTTCAAAGAGGATATTTCGTGAATGAATGTATGTAGGTATATTATTTAATTGTTTTTATTTAGCTTCAAAATAACTTTCAACTGAATAGAATATGACTTGAAATTTCAGATTTTTTTTGAGAATTTGCTGTATATTTTTAAATTTAATTCAAAAACATTCCTGAGAGATTCGGCGATAAAGTTTGTAGAGATTTCGGAAAATTAATCCAGCTATTATCTGTAATATTTCAACAGAATCAATAAAATTGTGATGATTTATCTTCCTTTTTTGTAGGTTATAATATCATATATGAAAATTTCTCTTCGGAAATCAATATTTTCTAGCTACGCCAAGAATTAATTGTAGCTTTAATACATAAAAATCAATAAGCTTGGTAGCCAGATGAGTAAACTCTTGTGGGTGCGACCAACAAATAAAGTGCTTTCGGAGAATTGATTCAGTTATCGTCTGAATAATATCTGATTTTAAAATAAAATAGAAAGGCCTTTTACTTGATAGAAGAAATATAACAAAATTTGAATATTAAAACAAATTGAAATATGTTTATCTTCTACAATTTCAATTTCAAAAAAAATTTTTTTTTTTCTTTTTTTTTTTTTTCAAAAAACTTTTAGAAATAAATTTATGTTCAACAAGCACCGCTTACATTTAATAGACGTATATAATCAAAACTCAATATATAATGTCAAATGGAATAAATAACCCAACAGATATACGAAAGTAATTAAAATTAATAAATAAATATTTAAAGGAGACAAAATTTTGTTTCTGATTTTACCTTTAAGAAATACCACTTGCCTTTTAAAAACATGAACACACTTAAAGGACTTCTCAAAGAATATAATTTATTTGAAATATTTAATATATTTAAATATTCGAACAAATTATTTCAAAAATCTCTAAAAAATGTGCACTATATCTTCAAAAAACAAATATAATTCTAGACAATCCCGTCTTCAGTCCTTTTTTAACATTCCAAATCTCAAAATCAAAAACATAACTTATATCACTCACGTGTTAAAAGACTTAAGCTTCGAACTACAGATCAATTATATAATTCAAGATTGATCTAAGTTCTAACAAAATCAAAGAACATTGTGAGTTATTTTAAGATTTATTTAAATTCATTGACATTCTGTAATGAGATTAATTAAAGCCAAAATATAATTATATATTATATATAAAATAAAATAGAAAGGCCTTTTACTTGATAGAAGAAATATAACAAAATTTGAATATTAAAACAAATTGAAATATGTTTATCTTCTACAATTTTAATTTCAAAAAAATTTCATTCAAAAAACTTTTAGAAATAAATTTATGTCTAACAAGCACCGCTTACATTAATTATTTCTAAAAGTTTTTTGAATGAAATTTTTTTGAAATCAAAATTGTAGAAGATAAACATATTTCAATTTGTTTTAATATTCAAATTTTGTTATATTTCTTCTATCAAGTAAAAGGCCTTTCTATTTTATTTTATATATAATATATAATTATATTTTGGCTTTAATTAATCTCATTACAGAATGTCAATGAATTTAAATAAATCTTAAAATAACTCACAATGTTCTTTGATTTTGTTAGAACTTAGATCAATCTTGAATTATATAATTGATCTGTAGTTCGAAGCTTAAGTCTTTTAACACGTGAGTGATATAAGTTATGTTTTTGATTTTTATATTTGGAATGTTAAAAAAGGACTGAAGACGGGATTGTCTAGAATTATATTTGTTTTTTGAAGATATAGTGCACATTTTTTAGAGATTTTTGAAATAATTTGTTCGAATATTTGAATATATTAAATATTTCAAATAAATTATATTCTTTGAGAAGTCCTTTAAGTGTGTTCATGTTTTTAAAAGGCAAGTGGTAATTCTTAAAGGTAAAACTAGAAACAAAATTTTGTCTCCTTTAAATATTTATTTATTAATTTTAATTACTTTCGTATATCTGTTGGGTTATTTATTCCATTTGACATTATATATTGAGTTTTGATTATATACGTCTATTAAATGTAAGCGGTGCTTGTTAGACAAATTTATTTCTAAAAGTTTTTTGAATGAAATTTTTTTGAAATTAAAATTGTAGAAGATAAACATATTTTGATTTGTTTTAATATTCAAAAAATATCTGATTTTATTTCATGATGCACTTTATTTTCGAACAACATCGACTGAAGCTAATTTTGAGGTGGATGAAATTTCAATGTTTTCAATTTCAATTCAATTAAATAATAAAAAGTAGGTTTTTACTTGACAGAAGAATTATTACAATATTTTAAATACCATACAGGTTTATTCTGTTAATCTCCTGCAGATTTTAATTTCAGAAAAGTTTTATTCAAAAACTTTTTAAAATCAAATTAAATAAATGTCACATTTTAAATTCAGTAGACTTGTAGAATTAACATTCATCACACAGTACCCAATGGAATGAATGAATCCCAAGAAATATAAGTTATTAGTTGAAATTACTAAATAAATATTTGAAGAAAACAACATTTTGTTTCATATCTTCCATTATGAAAACGCAATCCCTTTCCAAAAATTCAAAACATAACCACAAGAACTTCTTCAAAAATAACTTAATTTAAATGAGTTCCTTTGAAAAAATTCCTAAAACGTGAAGAACACCTTCAAAGAGCAATTTAGAATTACTACAAACAATAACTCTTCAGTTCCACTTCATATTTCAAAATGAAAATAATTAACAAAAATATCTTACCAGACCAGCCACGTGTCTTCCTTTAAACAAACAACTGAATATTGTGAACTTTTGAAAATCCTACGTATTCTATGTTCGTCACAGAAATGACACAAAGCTTGCAAGGTATTTTAAAAACTCAGTTGAATCCAAATGACAATATGCATGAGTATTAAACCAAAATATAATTACTTTATATACAATAAAATAATAAAAAGGGGTTTTTACTCGATAGAAGGATTATTACAATATTTTAAATATCATACAGATTTATTCTGTTTTTTATTCGAATTCTTTTCAGAATTTAATTAAATAAACGTCTAAGAAAACACAGATTCAATTAAGTAGACATAGAATTAACACTCATTACACAGTACCAAAAGGAATTAAAGAATTCCAAGAAATATATATTATCAATTAAAAATACTAAATAAATACTTTAAGGATACATTTTGTTTCGTATCTTGTATTATAAAACTCAAACCCCTTTCCAAAAATGCAAAACATAACTTCAAAAACTTCTTCGAAAAAAACTTTCTTTAAATAAGTTCTTTCAAAGAAATTCCTAGAACATGCAGCACTTCTTCAAAAAGCAATTTAGAATTACTACAAACAATAACTCTTCAGTCAGGTTTAACTAGGTAGTTAAAATACCTTTAAAGCTTTGAGTAATTTCTATGACAAACATAGAATATATAGGATTTTTAAAAGATCACTATATTCTGGAGTTTGTTTAAAGGAAGACACGAGGCTGGTCTAGTAGGATATTTTTTGTTAATTTTTTTTTTAAATATGAAGTGGGACTGAAGAATTATGCTTAGTAGTAATTCTAAATTGCTCTTTGAAGTTGTGCTGCGTGTTTTAGAATTTTTTTTAAGGAACTTATTTAAAGCAAGTTATTTTTGAAGAAGTTCTAGAAATTATGTTTTGCATTTTTGGAAAGCGACTTGATTTTCATCATACAAGATACGAAACAAAATTTTGTTTCCTTCAAGTATTTATTTAATATTTTCAATTAATGGTTCATATTTCTTGCAATTCTTTCATTCCATTTGGTACTGTGTAATGAGTGTTAATTCTGTATGTCTACTAAACTGAAACTGTGCTTTCTAAGACATTTATTTGAGTTCATTCTCAAAAGTTTTTGAATCCAATTTTTTTGAATTGAAATCTGTAGGAGGTTAACAGAATAAATCTTTATGATATTTGAAATATCTATATTATGGATGTTGTAAAAACATAGATACGCTAAGAAACAGTAGTCGTAGCAGTTTAAACATTTCTGGACTTAAAATTTCACCGATTTTCATTCAGAGAATCGTAAAGAAAATTAGTGAAGGTCGAGCAGCGCTCCACCTGCTGATATAATTCTAATTCAATAAGTGATCATCTGTTAAGCATGGAATTAGATTATCTGGATGAATATTTTAATGCTCCCATTTCCGTCAAAGAGCTCTAATAAGTTATTCCGTAAACAATATAATCTTTCTGAAATATAGAGTAACAACACAATAAACTGCAATCTATGAGTTGAAAACAGCAAAAACGCAGCCCATAAATACTAACACAGGGATGATTATAAAGTCACAGATCCATTGTTGAAGCAATTTGAAAATCCGGCCAATATATTTCAAAAACACCTCCATTTTGCCGTCATCTATCCAACAGCAGAGAATGAATCAGAGGTAAATCATCTTAACCATAAGCGGAAGAGTTATTGTTACGGAAATTGTGCGTTGTAATATATTTGCGGCAGACAATCTGAAAATCATACATTATACCTGAAATTATAAGGATCTGATAGAGGAATCAATGGTGAAAACAAGGAAACATAATGGACAGGATAAAAGGTCGATTTATCGACTTTATAGTAATGGTACAATCGATGGCGAAGTATAATCTATATCGGAGATTCAGGGTTGGATCAGAGGTGATTTATGGCAAAACTGAATATTTATTACTATTTCGTTATGATTGATTATTATTTGAATTCGAACTGAACTGATGAAACCAATTATTGATATTTGTAGTATTCAATCTGATTCCAGTTTTAAAGCTTTTCTATGTTTTTCAGATCGTATTTGACTCGAATCTTTTCTTTTCTTTCGTCATTGATGTTACCGTTTCAAACATCAATTATATCGGAACATGACATAAAAATGGTGCATAGATAGACGTTTCAAATAATACTTATAGAAACTAGTTACTTACTGATGTTACAAAATAAATCATTTCAATCTTTTATCGACACGCTACTATAACGCAAATTAATTTTCATCATCACAATTGAATTCATATGTTTTTGAAATATTAAAATTTTTCTCTTTGCAGTTGCTTCTTGGATACATTATGATATTACTTCCGTTCAAAATGAGTTTCCGTCAAGTAAAGAATGATAATTTAATTTTTGCGAAATAACACACAGTTAAACAGTTTTTGTTAGGAATTCAAAACGATAGCATAGTGCACTTTGACTCCCTTTTGTCTTTAACTAGACTTTTGTCTTTAATCTAGAAAAAATTTTAAGTGAATAAAGGAAAAACGATACCATTCATGATTTCTTCAGACATTTAGAATCATTTGCTTATTAAACATTGAATAAACTTCATAACGTGCCACTTAACAACGAAATATAACTCTACTTTATAAATTTATGAAGCTGCAATTTGTGACATTATGACTCTTATTTCTTGAGATACTGAGTTCAAGCTATAAATTCGACCCAATTTGAATTCTGCCAATTTTGGAATATTTAATAAAGGACTAAAGGCACTAACGTATTATATTCCTTTACTGTTGCCATTACTAAACAAATCCGTTACCTTCGAGTTGTAAACACGATGACATTCTCGATTATCCCCTGAAATCTAGGGATAACATAGAACTAAGTTACTAAGACAGAAGATCTATCGATGGAAAAATTTCACGATTAAAATTGCAAATAATCTTAATTCCGCTAAGTAAAAAGCCCTATGTAGGATATAGCAAAGTTTTATATTCCATGAAGTCCATTCGAGACAGAGACTCAATTGTTAACCTAATTTTCATAAAACGCATCTTTGCTTAGTGGAGAAATCTTAGAATATATATAATGAAAATTTTACATTACATAATTTCCAAAATGCATGTTGATGGAAAAAAGATTTCCGCGGTAATATACCTTTTCGATTCTCCAATAGTAATTGAACATTAATCAATTAGTATGCAACTTCCAGGGCAAGCGTACTTCGAGGCTAACAGACTAACACTAATAGACTAGAACTAATTCATTTGAAGTGTATATATTACACAATAGATTATATAATTTTGGGTTGTTTCACTCAGAATGAAGAGAACTATTTCTATTTAGTTTTTATCGATAGTTGTGGTGAAAACACTATTGCTCGTAGAAGAGTAGATCGATGAGCTTTATCACAGTTGTTCACTTGGGTTCAGTGAGTGTACTTCACAAATTTACTTACCTTAATTACAAGTGTAAATATCATAGCTGATATATTTACTCTTAGATTTTGTTGCGGATTTGTATTATCAATATTTCTTGAAATTGAATTTGAGAAATTACCAAAGAGTGTAAGTTCCTTTTGACAGCGTTATAGACTGCTTGTAGTTATCGCGAGAAGTACTTCCAAATTACTGGACTGAAGTGAAGAATATTAATGCGCTATAGCTACGAGTTTTCGATTTACAGGGGTGGCGTCTTTTTGGTTAATGCCCTAGTGGTACGATTTGTATCTAACTGAGGGTTAGTGGCAGAGGTACGTTTACCTAGATGTTGTATGACTCATTCAGGTCGACATTAATTGTTTTTAGGGTGACTAATGTCAGATTGAGATGAAGTTGCTTTAGCAATCAGTCGGGCTTTATCAGAAAAGTGACGTCCTTGTAACATCAAAAAGGTCTGTGCTGCAAGGGATTCCTTAATACTCGCCGGGTAAAAGTCGACAATATCGTCAATTTTTGAAAAAAGCGAAAATATTATGTTTGTTGAGATATTCAATTTTCAATTGAAATCTAAGGCAATCATTTTTAATATTTTCTTCGTCAGAATTTTCCAGCTGTACTGAAAAATATTTTTCCTCCAAATAATATCAGGGATGTATGGGAATATATTTCATGAGTAGTTTCATTTTTCAAGTTTTATTGAGGCAAATTTGAACAGAAAATTCTGAGTATCCAAGGAAAACCGGAAAACTATTCTTTGTTATAGAATTAATTCGAACAAATAAATTTAAACAAATTTTTTTTTTAATTAATCGGTAAAAATAACTTTGTTATGCATAACATTTTGTCCTCTAACTTGGGAATCTTCTATGTCAGATCGTTAAAAATCAATTGCTTTTCAAACAAAATATATGGAATGCTACTTACATTATCGAAATTTCTAAAATTTTTGCCGCTTCAAAAATATTGTAGAGATTGGAATGAACAGAAATCGAATTGCTCTGTATCAGAAAGGTATTCAGAGTGAGGTGTGACTTCTCATCTCAATGTATTAATTTTTTGTAAGCTTCGTGTTGAGTAGTGTTTGCTTGAATTATTCCGTTGAATAATAATACCATTTTTATGAATATTCATTGGACACTTTCTATTTAAAGACGATCCAATTATTGACAGGAAATATATGCACAGTTTGTCTAGCTTTCAACATTTCAAAATGAAGGACCCGCAGCGGGTTCACCTGGCTTAGCTGTGCATCTGGAGAAAACCATTGTCTTTTCTGTTTTGGATTATCATAGAGAAGCCAGTTTACATTGTTTAGCTTTGTTATCTACGAAAAAAATATGCAAACCTTTTCTGCTTTTTTTACCAATCTATTGCAAATGTTTTTGGATAATCCATAACGGTTAATTGAGAGTGTTTGACAGTTCCTCAATTGTATGACATGAATATGCTTCCACTTTATTGCATTCATTATTTGTTGTTATTAGTCTGCTATGGGTTGAAAAAATCGAAATTACCCTATATTAACTTAGAAAGCTACCTTTGGAATAAAGAACTTCCATTGCATTCGGTTAAACTTCGCCGCAAACATATTTGCCAGCCATCGTTGCGTAACTTCTCTTGTGAATTCCAAAAAAGCATAAAATGCAATGTTATTGTTTAGTCATTTCACTGTACATTGCAAAAAAATTATATAATGGTGAACAATGTAATCTGAACTTTGAAATAAATTACTATTTAATAGCTTTGGTGAATATGTTATTGTATTTGTTTTTATTTTCATTAATATATGTCATCTTATTAAATTCAAAATTTGTCATTTATGAATCAGTGCTACTGAGAAAACAATATCTATCAAAAGGTATAAAAATATCGTAAAGTATTTACTAAAGTAATAGTAATTCATTATATTTCAATGTTTATCAAAGCCTTCATTAGTGAGAATCATTTCACTTAAATATTAATATTAATTTTTCATGTAAAAACCGAGTCAAAATCCACTGTCATGTCATTTTCAAGATTATAAAGGTTTGCGAAGGTGCTTGTAATTTTCCGGCTTTATCACAACAAGGTTGGAAGGCCGAATCTGTGGTTTGGGCCTGTTTTATACTTACGCAAAACTTAGGTTATAACTACTTATTCAAGTACATTCCTTAACTGGTCTCAAGATAGGAACATTAGGAAGGTGGGTTGACTTTAGTTTGGATCTGCTCTATGCTTACGCAAAATAAGGTTATAACTACTCATTCAAGTTCATTGTTTAACTGCTATCAAGATGGGAATAAGTGAGTACAAAATTTGATATAAAATTATTTCGATTTTGTTTGTTATTTTGAATTATTTCGCTGATTTCTTATTTTGATTATTATTAATGAGAGTGTCGACAGCTCAGTGGTAAGAGCGTAGAGATCTTAACCGAAAGATCGCTGAATCAAACTCTGTTCAGTGGGTAAAGAAATTTTCGAGTTGAACGAGTGTCGGCCACCATTTCACAGTTGGGTCGGAAATTAAAAGTGCTATGACCTAAAGTGATGTAAGATCGCAGTAGCAAAGTCTTACCAGAACACAACTGAATTCCTAACTCGCACAAGCTGAAAAAGCTTCTCAGGGATCTTCACAGAAGATCTAGAAGTATCAGGATAATATGCCAGTCGATAAAATTTGTCGAACTTTGAATATTAAAACACATTTAGTCTGTTAGCCTCCTATAAATTTTAATTTCAAAAAACTTTATTCAAAATTTAGAATTCAAATAATGACTTATAAGCACTGCTTATTTTCGATGGACATATCAAATGAAAACTCATTATATAATATCAAATGGAATTAAAGAAAAGCCAACAAATATAAACTGTCAATTAAAATCAATAAATAAATATTTGAAGGAGACAAAATATTGTTTCTGATATTATATTTATATGAAAACTATTTTTTTAATACAAAAAATAATTTTAATTACTTCTCCAAAACTAATTTGAAATATTTTAATAAGTAACTCCGAAAATCCCTCAAAACATGTAGCACCTCCTCAAAAAACAATTAGAAATTAAAATAAGGTCTTTGTCAATCCAACATCACATTTAAAACATAAAATCAATTAACAATAAATAACTTAGCCGTAACACCTCGTGGTATCCTTGTAAAACAAATACTAAAATTAGAGACTTTTAGAGATCCAAGGTATTTTATGTTCTATGTTCATCACAAAAATCACACAGAGCTTGTAAGGTATTTTATGGCCTTAGTTAAAGCCACATGATATTTATATAATGAAATTCAAAACCTAAATATAATTATATACTATACATAATATAAAATAATGAGAAGGGGCTTTTTAGAAGAATTATTACAAAATTTGAATATAAAAACAGATTTGATCTGTTAGCCTCTAGAAAAAGGTCTCTAATTTTAGTCTTTATTTTACAAGGATACCACGAGATCTTAGCGGGTGAGTTATTCATAGTTAATTGATTTTTTTTTTAAGTGTGAAGTTGGTCTGATGAAGACCTTATTTTAATTTTTATTTTTTTTTGAGGATGTGCTACATGTTTTGAGAGATTTTTCAAGTAAGTTATTCAAATATATTAAATATTTCAAATACATCAGTTTTGGAGAAGTTCTTAAAATTATGTTTTGTATTTGTGAAAAGATTTAGTATTCATAAATAGAAACAAAATGTTGTTTCCTTCAAATATTTATTTATTAATTTCAATTGACAATTTACATTTGTTGAGATTTCTGTAATTCCATTTGATATTATATAATGAGTTTTGATTTTTTATGTCTATTAAATATAAACAGTGCCTATAAGACATTCATTTAATTCTAAAAGTTTTTGAATATAATTATTTGAAATTGAAATTTATAGGAGGCTAACAGATTTAATTTGTTTTGATATTAAAATTTTGTAATGATCTTTCTATTAAGTAAAAATCCTCTTATTATTATTTCATCTTAATATTTCCATTTATGGAAAAGTACTTCTGAGACAACAAAGTTTATCGAAAGATATAAAAATATCGTAAGATATTTGTTAAAGGTATTGCATAGTAATTCATTTTATTTCAATGTTTATAAGAGCCTTTATTAGTAAGACTCATTTCACTTTAATATTAATGCGCTATAAACTCAAAATATCTCGGGTACCTTATTGAAGTACACAATGAACTAATCAATGACGCCGAAAGAACATTACTTTCTGGTCCCAATATTATAAACGAACTTCAGTCAATGGTAGCTACCACAAATCATTTAATTTATTTAAATATTAAGAGGTCTGAAGTTTCCGATGAAAAGTAGTCGGTTTTTAGTGTAACTGATTTCCAAGTATGTCAAATGCTAGCTCAACGTCATTAAATGGATATTGCATTTATCATCCCGCTGATCCGAACCTGATGCCAACGCATTGATAAACGAAGAGGCGTGCTACGACGAACATAAACAATATGAATTATCTATTGACAAGAGTAGGACGTATTGGTACTCGTGGGCACGCTGCAATATTGGATCACTCGCCCGCTCCGCTCGGACACTCGAAAAAATCCTTACGCTCTAATGCTCCTCCTGATAACAGATCTCGGTGTGCCTTGCAGGTGTCTTGTGGGCCTAGCGATCGAGATGGAATATAGCGCTGACTAAATAGTGTTTCTAATGATAGACTCCGAGCGGAATGTTTAGTAAATTGTGCAAACCGAAGTCTCTGTGAGATGTGTTAATATTTCGTGCTTGTTTTAGGTGTATAATTATGGACATTGTTATGGCCACATCTCACCTCTCAGACTGGGAGATTTATTGCTACGATTCGTCTTCATAGCTATGAATTCTGGGTCGTGTGAGGGCGAAAAACGAATGGGTTTTGTCTTGGGGGAATAAGGCCTAAGAGCGTGCTGTTTAATCTAGGTGAGCAAATTAACCGTTTTACCATTAAGGAGTAGATGGAATTGTCGAATAATTAATTTTAAGAGTGGATGCAGATGAGAATACCAGGATGTCCGTATATGGTGAAAAAAATAGACTAAGCGTACGATATAGCTACATGAGAAAGTTGGATGCAGAGCGGAAACAGCAGGACTTTCAGCTGAAATTGCTTTCCAGTAATTGGTGAATTGAAGGACCTCTAACGAATGGTCGCGCTTGTACTAGGGCTCTATAATTTCATCTGATATTAAGAATATTGAGCCCAAAATAGCGTCAAAAGATTAAATTAGACAAACTTTGGAGGTTTATCGTCAGCAACATTATTCGCAGCTAAGTGTTCATTTATTGCCAAGCACGATGCGGTTAGCGACAAATAACTTCAATTGACGCAGGTTTTAGGCCGGAAAGACAAGATTTGAGTAAAAAATCATCTAAACCATCTTAACTTTACTTTAGCTCAATAATTCGTTTTAAATTTAGTATTATCCTTTTGACACAAAGCAAATTAATTCCTTGACCTTTGAAATTTTCATTTTTCTAAAATAGTATTCCACAAAATCAATATTATAAGAGGTTGGTCAGAACAGAATAAGGTATTGAATTTATCTTCATTTTGTCAAATAATATCAATTGTCAGAATTTTTACTTGGAAATAAGTATTTTCCAGCTATACAAAGAATTCTAGTTTGAATACATGAAAATCAATAAGCTGGGTAGCCAGATTACTAAACTCTTGCATGTGCGAATATTTCGACTAACAGGAAAACTCCGAGAAACACAAAACGGTAGAGCTAAAAGAAAAATTTAATCTTTTTTACATTTTCTGATAGTTCGTGATACGCCTCCCAGGCATTAGATCTTCTCGTGATGGGGGTGCTTGCCTTAACTAGGACCCTAGTTTCGTCCCGGCGAAATGGAGGGTTAAGTCTTGGTGCCTAACATAATGCCATTCGCGCCAGTCAGTGGACCTGTATGGTGGAAGATCTCCGAATGGGGCCCTAGTTTTGCCGCTCTGGTGAAATGGAGGGCTGAGCCGGTTGATTAATTCAGTGACAGGGAGTCTGTCGCAGCACAGGGCTTCTCCCTTAAAACTGGCGTACTCTACCCTATAGCAGTATGAATCTTCGGAGTTTTTAGTGTAATGGCCGAGTGCGTTATGTAGCATACTGCGTTACCTCGGGGGGGTGGTTTGCCCACAGGTGTTACTTGTACCACCTGGTCACCCCTTTGGTGTTGGACTCGAGGGGGCAGTGGTTGAAAGTATGCATGCTGGACTAGGGAGGTATTTCATTTATCTGTTCGCAGACCCTCATGTTCGGGATATTCTCATGAAATGACTCGGGGTTTAAAGGGATTTGACGGTTCAATCGGCTTGTCCTGGCCCCGGATCAATGCGTAACGATTCAGGGTTTGTGGATTTCGACGAAATAGCTTTGCCATTGGTGCTTGACGCCAGGATCAATCAAATGACTTCACATGGGTTCGGTGAGTCAGGACGTACAAGCCGTTAGACGGTGCTCGTACCAGGATCAATAGTAGTCATCAATCTTAAGATTATCTTAGTTCATGGGACTGCGTTCGGATGGATGGATAAGAATTCCTTCAGGCGGGTGAGTTGCGTCTCAAACCAACTCGGCTACTGACCTGCAGAGCCAGTAGAAGTTGAATAGTGTTTTGCTGCTATCAGTCAGACGGTTCTGGCTTTCGAGTCGGGGCTCAAACTAGAAGCTGATGGGTTCATCTCTTCGGAGGTATTCTCGCTTCGCACGATGATATGGCGTAATCCTTATCACACTTTCAACCTCTTGGGGTGTAATGTTGAGACTGCTGAGTAGTCACTTGGATAAGAGTTATGCTCGCATGCCAATACAATTACCTGGTAGTTCCTGATAAAGAGTGGGGGATCAAGCATTTGCATTTTGAAGTAGTGGTTATTTCGAGTCTAGCAATACTTCAGTCATTCATGTTTTGACAGAAAGTTAGTTTAATATTTGCAGTTAATGAAACGGGTCGACGTACGCTTGAACAAAACAGGAAAAAATTATAAAGTTTTCTCCAAAGTGGTGAGTCTTCTATCCAAACTGGTAGAAATTTACGTGGAAAATTCAATAGAATGAAATGCCTCACGGCAGTTTGTGGATAGATTTTTGGAGCGGGGTCGTGAAACAGGATGGTTATCTGATAAAACAACCCGTTCACATTCCCGTCCAGTGAAAAAATTACCACTGCAGACCAGAATGCAGGTGAAAATCCATCAACATCAACTCCTCATCCTACTCAAAAATTGAATAGTTCTCACAGTTCTCTGAGAAGAATTTGGCATAAAAACCTAGGTATAAAGGCTCACAAAGTTTAGCTAGTGCAAAAAATGAAGCTTCGTGACCATCCGATGCGTTACAACTTCAATCAATGGGCAATGATGGCATGGCCGAAGATGAGCATTTTCCCAGAAAAATCATCTTTAGCGATGAAGGTCAGTTTCATCTCAGACAATATTTTTGTGGGGATCTATTCAGAATAAGTGTTACGCTAACCATTCAGAGACGACTGATACCTTGAAACACAACCCCCATGACATTGTAGTTTGACACACTGGGGGCGCTTGTCCAACTCAGTAATAATGGTGTCTGTCGTAGCACAGACTAACGTATTCTACCCTACTGCAGTAAATCTCAGGATTTTTCTGTTCAAGGGCCGAGTCCGTTATGTAGCATACTGCGTTACCTCGGGAGGGTGGAGACCTTCGTAAGTATGCGTACGACTTGGCCACCCAATTGGTGTTGTTCTCGAGGGGGCAGTGGTTGAAAGTCCGCATGCTGGACTGGAAGGGTATTCCATCTATCTATTCACAGAAACTCATGTGCAGGATATCTTGAAAAAGTCTTCAGGGTTTAGTGGGACTGTAAGGTTTGACCAGCCTCGTCCTGAACCAGGACCGATTGCGAGACGTTTCTAGGATTTGTGGATCTCGACGATACGGCTTGGACTGTTGGTGCTTGAAGCCAGGATCAATTGATAGACTTCACAAGGGTTGGTGGCTCCTGATGTACAGCCGAATTAACTGTGCTCGTATAAGGATCAATTGAGCCTTTAATTCTTGAGACTACCTTGGTTCATGGGACTGCGTTAGGGTGGGTGGATAAGAAGCCACTTCGGCGAGTGAGTTGCGTCACAAAAAACTCAGCTACTGACACTGCAGAGCCAGTAGAGGTTGGATAGTACTTCGTTGTTAGAAATCAGGGTGTAGGTTTTCGGACTGAAGCCGAAACTGGGTTCCACTCTTCGAAGTGGTTCTCGCTAATGCGCGAGCTGCTTTCTGGGCAGATTGTGGAGACTGCTGAGTAGTCGCCTGGTGAAAGAGCCACGCACACATGCCAGTAACCCAACCGGTACATGCATTAAAAATTGAGTTGATCTGATGGAGTATTGTATGGCTAGTCGTAGTGGTCGTTTGAATGATATTGCTTTTCATTAATAAATATAAAGGTTCAGTCTTTCTGATAAATTCACAACTTTGAGAAAATATTCATCAGTTTTTTTATTTACAGCTGATCAACAATGCAAATTTTAAATGGTCAACCCCTTATCTGTAATGACTGGAGTTAGAATAGCAAGAGGAAAATCATGAGAGAATAATAATGTTTTTTTCGACAAATAAACCGCCTCGTGGAATAAAACAAAAACACATAATAATGATATAATGACACCTTCTGCTAAATTTCGACTTGATTCAGGTGATTTTTTATTGGGAAAGGTTATCTCAGAAAGATAATTTCAGTCTGGACATACGAACGAACAATCTGTGCAAACTTATTTTCATGACTTGGGGATACTAGGAAGAAAATGATAGTTCTTCCTAGAAGAGGTTTTAGTTCAAATTGGAATAAAAATGCAACCATTTCGTGAAAGGCAAAGATATTTTTAAATCAATCCAAAGCACAAATTCTGAGGTGATTAATGGAAGATAATATCAGTCGAATGTCCACCTCGGCTGGTCTTAGAGAAGGTGAATCTTTTTGTGGGGGTTTAATCACACTTCTGTCAATTTCATTTTGATATTTCACAAATGGTGCGGATACCCGATGCTTTCTCAAATTTGTTGCTCTGGTTTTAATTTGCCAGATTCACCATGGAATGAAACAATAAAAATTATGATACCACCTCTGATCTGGGTCAAAACAGTAAATAACCGAATTATTTTGTAACAAACCATGAAATTTGCTTCCGATTTGGAAAAAGCATAAGTGCAATAGAACTTGAAACACCAAAAATGAAGAGCCTTACATTTGACTCACACAATGTGGTCCAGCTCTCGCTCCATGAGTCTGCAATAGCGTCAGAGTTGCCTCAAAGGTGTAACACCATAATCCTCTGAATGATTTCGACGAAGCCCGACGTGGTCTTTCAGAGTTTATCAACAGCCAATCCCCATTCCAGCAACTGGATTACACGCCACAGGGACTGTGTTAACATCATTGCCGTCAAGTTGCAACCTACCACCGGAATTACTTACAACCATGTAGACGATAACAAGAACAAAACTCGACCAGTTTAAGCGATACACGCACTCTATCATAATCTCACCTCTGTGCAGTGCCTACGTGTGAAGGTCGTCTATTAACACACACAAGGAAACGTATTTTTAGGGTGGTACCAGTGGTTCAAATGGGTAAATAATTGGCTTCCACAGCCGTACCTCTACAACGAGCTGCATATGGAAGTACCTACTTGTTACATTATGATCTGATTAGATGCCAATCAGATAATGACTGCACTTAGTTGAGCGAATATTTGCGTGTGGTCTATAAGTTAAGCTCATCTTAGTTTTTATGTAAACGAAGTACTGCAAGGAATTAGTTCGGTTTTTCTATTTGTAAAGAACACGAAACTATGGTTTTGTTGAATTTTCTGTTGATCATTGCTAGGTGTTAGTCACGTTTCTATTTTATGGTGAATGACAAATAAAAGTTTGCCAAGGAAGTAGATCTAATCTGGGGAAATATTCTAGAGATTCAGACAGGTGGTTAATTGGATAGTTAGAAAATTCATTAAATATATAAACTCTGTTACATTGGTATAGAATAATATATATTTCGATCAATTCTCATGAATTTTATCCCTAACAATGTTGACCACCGGTTTCATTTATTATATTGTTATTGAGTGTAAAAAATGAAACCACTTCAGTATTATTATAAAGTTTGTGGAAATTTATAGAATTATTTAATTTCATTTCATACGCACTATGTGACGAAATAATTGTCATATTTGAAAAGATACGTGGAAATTTCAAAACGTTTTCTGTGATATATATTTTGAAATGAGATTTTGAATGCTTCTAGTGATATGATTCGCACTAAACTTGATCTTTCCATGTTAAAATCGACCTTGTAATTTTGGAGTTTCAGAGTTTAATCATTTCCGAAAGTGAGAAATGAGAGATTCAAAACGAATTCGATCACATTTTCATCAGTCCAATAGAATCATTTGAAATAACATTTCGCCCGAAATTCCAGCATAAAGATGTTTTTATAAATTGGTAGGCAATTGTGCAAATTTTATTCAATACCCGATAAATTATATTCATTTTTATTTCGAATTGTTAATTTGAAGAGTAATATCAATGTATATTTAAACATTTGAACTTTAATACAACATTATACATTCCTAAATAAGTGTAGAGAATTTTTATAACACAGTAATTTGACAACTTCAACCTCGAATATACTACAATTTGGATTTCAAATATATCAGGTGTTTTGTTAGAGTTATAGAACATTAAATTAAAATAAAACACATTTAAATTAAGATTGAAGCCAATTTTTTTTATTTGAAAGTTTTATGACATTTATGTTTTAAAAATAATTTCCGGCATATGTCCACCACGTGTAGCTCTGAGAAACCACATTCGACCAGACCAATTTTGGACCACTTTTTCGAGTAATTCAGGCCTTTTTCATCAATAACACGAGTTATGTTGGCCTCCAAAGCGTCTATTGTTTCTGGTTTATCAGCATTAACCAATGACTTGACATAACCGCAAAGAAAATAATCCAATGGAGTTATGTCGCATGAACTTGGAGGCTAATTAATTGGACCATTTCTCGAAATAATGTTATCGCCAAATCTTTCTTTCAATAAATCAATTGTTACAGTAGTAGCATGAGGTGCAGAACCATCTTGTTGGAATCAAAACACTTCTGGGTTGATACCATTCAAATTTTGAAACAAATAATCATTGATCATCGATCTGTTACGAGCACCTTTCTTTGTAACATTAGCTCCAGCATCGTTTTTGAAGAAATATGGACCGATGATGCCTCCAGCATATAAAGCACACCATGCAGTGCATTTTTCAGGATGCAATGGAACCTGCAGAACTTGTTGAGGATTGTTTTCACTCCATATACGGCAATTTTGCTTCTTTCCATAGCCGTTCAACCAGAAATGAGCTTCATCACTAAACACAATTTTACGATAAAAAAGTGGATCAACTTCAAGCTGTTCTAGGGCCGAATCAGCAAACAAACGACGCTTATTATGGTCAAGTGGCTTTAGTTCTTGAACCAGTTAGATTTTGTATGGGTGTAGATCAAGATTTTTATGTTAAATTTTCCATGTAGTGAATGCACAGAGTCAAACTTGTTGTGAACGTCGACGAATAGACAAATCTTCATCATCATTAACACTATGACTTACAGCAGCGATATTTTCTTCTGCACGTACAGCTCTTTGTCTTGTTGTTGTTCTTACATCGAGTAGAGAAAATGTTGTCCGAAATCTATCGATAGTTCGACGAATAAGCTGCTCTGATGGACGATTATGTAAACCATAAATTTCACGAAGTTTGAAGAATAGAACACTGATTTTTGAAATAAATTTCAACAATTTGTAAACGTTGTTGGGGCATGAGTCTTTTCATGATAATTTGTCAATGCTTACTGAACAGAAATGTCAAAACAACATGGCTTCTACCTTCTGTCAAATCACAGTTATCCCTATCGAAAGTTCTATCACTATAAAAAAATACCCGATATTAATTTGGTTCATTATTATTATTTTATTTTATTAACCTGAACTTCTTAGACGAAACCTTCGTACGGAAATTTTACTGAATACAGAAAATAACTTTCCCATAACTGACTCGTTGAGTACTGAAGAGTCTGTTGAAACTTACCAGGAGAGACTCCACTATTCTCTTGCAGCGAAATGCATGTGAAGTTCCCAAAAGGAATTCAACTTTGGACACTTGAATAATCAGTTTTTTAAGCTGAGTTAATTTTCGACTTATCTAATTATTGATTGTTTCGGTCTAAACTTGACGGAAAGTCCTACATTTAAATTATTAGTTTGAGTATACATGCTGTAACGTCAATTCATTCGACATAAACAGATATAACAATAATTACTATTATTGTTATAATAATTATTGTTTGTTTGGCAGTAGTAGACGGAGGCGTGATGAATGAAAAAATGATAAATGAATGGAGTATGCGGTGGGCTGTAGGTGAAACATTATAACATTTTTATCGGAAAAATTCTCACAGTTTTAATGTTTTACAGTTTATTCAGAGTTCTGACACTTTCGGTCTTTCGACCATCTTCAAAGGAGTACAAAAAGTAACTTAACTCAAAATTGCCAAAAGGTTCTTTTATTACACTTAGGATATCTGTGAATTTTTATGGCACATGGAAATAGCAGCATCGAATAGTATTAGTTAAATTCTCCCTTTTCTCAATGACTGTTTTTGATTGAATCTTCAAATGGTCCTTCAATTTACCCTTTTCAGCATTTTATGGTAAAGGGACAGCTTTCTCGTTAAGGAAATGATTAACTTCTTATTGCAAAACCGGTTGATTTTTGATTTTTCAAAATAGACATCCCATGTTCTTTGATTCTATGTTGTAAACATCGGCCTGTCTGTCCTATGTATGTATCCCTATCATCATCACATTGAATTTAGTAAATCCCCGATTCAGAACAGTTGGGCTTCCTTTCCTTATTGTTCACCAACATCTTGTCTAAATTATTTCTATTTACTGCTAAATCATTTTATGAAAACCCTTAAAGATCCTTCTGTTGAAACCTTCTATATAAGCCATTGAAAACCATACTTTCTTTTCTTTACAAGCATAATTTATATTGGTATAAAATTATTTAAAAAATATTGTGGTAAGTTTTCTTTCCAATCATTTTGTCAATGATTTCAGTTCTATAGCCATCATTCACAGCTATTCGGAAATTGTCTTTGTTCAACGGGATACTAAGTCTATGAATGAAGTTATGGAATGTTGACATTTTAATTTGCCATGACTGATTGGATTTTGAATGGATTATGGTGTCAGTAGTGGTAGATTTTCAACAAATGTCTAATTTGAACTTATTGTTACTATGACTTATATTGATATCGTAGAAGTTTATTGTAGAATTTTCTTCTATTTCTATTGTGAATTTAATATTATCAGTTATGCTACCCAGATAATTCAAAAATTCAGTTTGAGTCCAAATGCAAAGTACGTCATCTACAAATCTAGCCCAAAAGTGAAAGAGTTTTAACAACTTATCATTTGTAGTGTTGGCGAATAATAGTTTTTCAAAGTAAGATAGAAAAAATTCAGCTAAAAGTGAACTCATTGGACTTCCCAGTGGTAAGCCGTTGATTTGTTTAAAGAATTTGTTGTGGAATCACAATAATTTTGTTCTCAACACATTTCCCAAGTTTTCAAAAGATATTCTTTTCTATTTTATGAAAAATGACTGTTATTGATCATAGTTTTTAACATTGTTTTCACTTAATTAGTTGGAATAGAAGTAAATAAGGCTTCTCACGTCGAATGAGATGGAATTACATATGTAAGGTAAGGTAGTTTGTTCTAATTTCTCAATTAATTCTAAAGAAGTAGAATTTTTTATGAACGATTTGTAGCCAAATCTTTACATAAAAAACATAAAAACTGTTTGAATTTTTTAAATGGATATATCTGCACTAGTCATAATGTGGTTTCTCCAAGAAAATCACAGAGATAAAATTTTGTTTTCGCAAAAAATGGAACAGATGGAACATTGATATTGTTTGAGCATAGCATGCTCGATTTTGCTCCAAATAATCAAGTTAAATAAAATTATTTCTTTTGGGTGAATTACACCTAATGTCACAGATTATATAAATGTGAATATTGAAACAAATACTGCAATATCAATACCTGAAAGGTATCAAATGTTTTCACATTCTGTAAACCTCACTCATAAAAATCTTCACAGAAATCATGGAAACATCGAGATATGTTGAAGGTCGTTCTTGATAATCATGCCATCGAAATGTACATAAAAGTTCAGTTAACAGGAAGGTGAATAAAATGAATAAATTAATGCTGAACTTGAGGAAAGAAGTAAGATGCTCGATCCTTAAACAACGATAATTTCTAATCCCGACCAAAGAACAAAACGATAATTGCAGCCAGCTACACCCATGCCCATAACATATTCTCTTCGTGTAGGTCACAGCGAAGCACAAAAGAGGAAGGTCAAATGTATTCACGATACGGACTAATCTTAAATCTCTTCTTCCAGCCATTTATCGTCATATATGGGACTTCTAATTCCTATAAATGATTTGTAGAAATAGATGTTCAATTTATCTGAGATAATGTACGGCATGTACCACGGCACGGACTTGGTTTCCCGATGCGGCGACGGTCAGTAGAAAGGACCCAGATCTATAGGGTGGGTCAAATTAGTTCACGAGTCAGAGTACAAATCTCTGGCTGGCAGATGTAAGCGCCCAAGGTTATGTCCTTGATATGTGCAAGAGTGTAATGATATGACAAATAAATCTGTACGTGGGTGTGAACCGGTACTCGGTTTGGAATGATCCAGACCGAATAAATCATTACGAGGAACTACATATAAGGCGTACGGACAATTAAATCATCTTGAGTACTCAACATGAGCAGGTTCTTGCACACGGCTGGAAGAAAGGAGTGATTCATCTGGGAAGTATATAACCTGCAAATTTCACGCAAAGATTCATTACTTTCCTATCTGAATATTTCAATTTGTTACTTTACAGGGTGTCTACTTTTAAAAGAACCAAATGTCAATGGGAGATCATACAAATTGTTTGCAACAAAAAATTTCATATAATACATGGTCGAAATGATGATGCTTATTCATTAATTTAACATTTATTGACTTCACGAAATATTTCAAGTTTTTCCATAAAATCAATTATACTTCAGTAATCCTTGGAGCTTCATCAAATTTGACTACATATCTCGAAACGGCATCAAATTTGCTACAAGATAAGAAGTTTTGTGTGTCAAAAAATATTTTTATTGCTGGCGTGGTAAGGAGATGAATATCACGATTCTGGAATCAACAAAATCAGACATATTTCTCCGATGGTTTTATCGATGAAACATTATTAATTATGGATATGTTTTCTTTTCAGCAAAAATACCCCATTTAGTGTGCTTTCGAATGACATATCAATTTTTGTGCTAGCTGCTTGTCCTCTGCCATAATATCATGGCTGAGAAGATAACAACGAAAAGCTCAAATATTCCAAACCTACATTTGCTGTATCTTGAATCTTCTCGTGATTGAATATCAAAGTAAACATTGAATTTGAAATCCGACAGTTTCTGCCGTTTAATAATTTTGGGTATTAGTACGTTTTCTTGAATCTAACGAATTAACTCAATTCATGGTGAGTATTCTAGACGAAATCGAGAAAATTATGCCTGATTTTTCAAACATCGAATATCGCGTTATGTTGTTCATTTATGGTTTTGCAAATGGAAATACTCGCACAGTGGTTCCAGAGTATGGTTTACGTTTTTTCAACAGAAAACAACCGAGAAGTAAGACATTTGTAAAATTGTTCAGGCGATTAAGTGAAACAAGCTCATTTGGTGATTTCCGAATCAGAAAAAATGGTCGAAATGGCTAGCAAGCTTGCATGCACCTGCTATACTTCAAGCTGTCCGGATAAGCTGTCCCAGAATAAGAACTCATCGAATTGGTTGTACATTGAGAATTCATCACTCTACAGTATAACGAGAATTAAGAAAAAAGTAACATCCATATCATTTTAAAAAGATGCAGGCTCTGTTACCTGTAGATGCTGAGACGAGACTAACATTTTATAGGTGGTACCTGAAGTTAGGAGAGTGGGGCGAGGCGATAGGTTATTATGGACTGATGAGGCCACTTTCACGAAATCGGGTATGATAAATTTGCGAAATGGCCAAGTATGGAAAAGAAAAAACCCCCATGCGACTATTGTTTCTCATTTCCAACATGAGTTAAGGGTCAACGTGTCAATGTTGAAGAATTCATTATATTAATCGAAAGCAGCTTAAAAGACATATTTGATGAAATGCCCCTGGCTAACAGAAAAAAGTCTGGTTTCAAATGGATGGCTGCCCAGTATATAATAGGCGGAATGTAAGGGACTTATCGAATGAATATTTTGTGATGCAATGGACTGGAAGGTACGGTCCGGTAAGATGGCCACCAAGAAGCCCCGACCTTACGCCTTTGGATTTTAATGTCTAGAACACCTTGAAAGAAAAAGTACTCAGACTGGAGAGACTCCGATCGAAAGAACAAAATGATATTGTGCAGTAATGCGTCAAAAACATTGTGAACTTCGCAGTGTTGTAGAATCAGTGCGAAAACGATGTGTGAAATATATTGAACAAGACGGTAGACATATCGAACAGTTGTTATAAGTAGTAGTCGTCTGTTTTCTTTACATTTTTACATGAAATCTGTATTATTGAAATTTAGTTTAGTCGTTTGAATTAATTTGATTCCACAGATAAATTCATGATTTCCATGAGAATTACTTTAATATTCAATCACGAAGAGCGTCAAATTAAATATTGATAATGAACTTATCTTTTTCTGATTCTTATGTGCTAGAGAACAACAATCATTGTACTAATGTGATCATCAACGAAGTCGATGACCAGCGGATATATCAATACACCCATGGCATTAATTCAATGCTCACTGCGAATGGCGGGGGCCATGGGTCAAGCGTAAGAGACCAAGAAACCGACTGCTATTTAATTAATAGAAACTACCGCAAATCCACTTTATATTAATTCCCTACAATATATATTAAATTGAATGGTTTCCGAATAAGGATATCGTACACGTTATCGTCCTATTCGTCGCTGCTATCATAGTTCATATTATTATTATTATTAATCTTTCGCTCGTATTTTCAGACGGCCAGATAGCTGCGATAGCGCTCGGGAAGGCAATAAAGTAGGCATCGTTTTTTGTGCGGATTCCTTCGTTCAATACGGCCAGGTATCACTTTCATAGTAATCGTGCCTCAATGCAGGTTTGACGGAATTACATGCGCTCATGCTGGTGCCCTGATTTCATTAAGATGCCGACCAATCAAGAAATGTCAGTGAGATGTTCCGTTTGGAGCAAATTTAATTATCAACAGCCGGAGAGCCGTGGATAATCAGAAAATGAGTCGGATGTAGATTGGAGCCGGTAGTTTTTGCGACAAAAAATGCGGGAATAGGATGTGAGATTCGACTTTCATCAGTGAATACGCAGGTTCGCTGGCTGTTAACTTGCCAAGTGACGAATTCATTTTATTATCGATTCTTTGAAAAAGATCAACCACCGACAGGAATGTACCCAAATTGGAAATAAAGTGCGTCTTTTAAAGGCAGAGAACTCAAAATTGACATAAAATACCTTATGGACGAGCTTGAAGAAGTCGCCTTGAAAAAGATAAAACAGTGGTTTTGACAGAAATCTTCTATCGGTGAATGAGTCAGAAACTAAGTACTTACCCATTTCCTTACATATTGATTGCTTACCTGAATTTGAAAAATTATGTTCTGATGATGTGGCCATTCAGGCTGTTAAATCTTTTGAATACTTGGTAGTTTTTATTGGCTGTCATTTAATATTTGATGTACATTCGGTGGAGTTGCACAAAAAGCTGAGGAAAGTACTATATAACATCTATTTTGCTCGTAGCATTCTGTTTGGCAATCAGTGTTATACTGTTTATTTGGCTCTGATTCTTGACCCTAGACAACTTTATGTAATGACGCTTATACAAGCAATTCCAAATAACAAACATCTATTGGACTACATTTGCTCTGAGCACGATACCCGACAGAGAGAGGCAGGCGTGGTTAGGGGTTTGAGAGTTGGAAAGCAATAAATAAGATCCTCCCTTTCGTACAGGTTATAATATTATTCTATCCGATCTGAGGGTTCCACAGATTCATTACTCATTGAAGAGAAAAACTGATCATTGGTTGCGTCACATATTTGGAAGACAGTCTGTATATCGATTCTTTGTTGCAAGCTGTGTTATGGAATGAAATTATGAACCTGATTGACACGTATATTTTTTCTTTGTTTTTCACTTGGTGAAACATAAAATAAAATTTGATAAAAGGGTAATAAAAACACTTGACTGTACGTTTTACAATTTTATTCAATTTTAGGCATTTAGTTACTTGAATGGAGGTTATTTTTTCTTTCATTGGTTATTTCTTGACATTTATAATGCACAGTTTCCCTACCACACTACTTGAGGACACTGAAACAGCCATGCACATCGTCTCAGAGTGCCCAGCGGTGAGTCGCATCAGATTTGAGGTCTTTGGCCAGGCTTTTATAGCCCACTGCGAACTGAAAAAATTACCCCTTAAGAAGATTATCGGTTTTATCCAAAAACTGGATCTCGTCGGGGAGATATAAATTAGGGGTGAACCACAATAGTCCGTGCGGATGCAGTGGTAGGGTGGACAGACGCCCGCTCGCCATAAATAACTAATAACTAACTAACCAAACGCAAACTCTTAACTGAGCGTATGTGGAGGGGTGCTGAATTGAGAAAAATAAATTATGAACATTGTTTATTGTTGGTCGGTGAATTAACAATTGTGAATTTTTATTATTAAGGTTAAAAATTTGTGAAATTTTCTAATAACATAGATAGTAAGGTGGGCCAAAAATAATTTTTAATTTTTTTTTTCTTAGCTACCATGAAAATCTCATCCGACATGAAAAAAAACAAGTTCTGGTAAGACCTGAGCTCTTAATATTAATATTAAGAGGTGCCTCATCGATATTTTCGATTTCCCATTTAAATAACACAGGAAATTTTGATTTTTTTGTTTGGATTTTTAATGTACACAAACAAATGATTGTTAAGCGAGAATCAACACTTATTTTTATAGGAAATTTACCGATCTACAAAAAAGGTCTGAAACATTTTTTGGCTGAGTCAACTCATTCAAAGTTATTCGTAGTTAAAGTCCAACAGGATGAAAGCTATCAAGAGAATCAGGAATTTTTTAAGCGTCTCAGCGTGGTCAATGATGTAGCAGAAAGAGGTGTTGCTTTAATAGAGGAGTACAACAAATGTCTTACTAAAAATGAAGAACAATTGCAATATTTATTGCAAGTTGTTAAAAATCACCGACAAAAATTTCCCGATTGTAACAAAAAGACTTTAGTTTAATTTTGAAATAATCAATATGTAAGGGATATAAAATAAAAAGTTGTATTGCAATTGAAAAATTACTGAAAAATGGCTCTTATTAATTTACATTTCCCGAGAGTCAAGAGTAAATAGGACACATTATTTTTTCAGGCAACGATTAATGTTTCTAAGTCATCACTCACACAGAGTAGAGTTCAAAGTTTTTGTTTAAATTAAGTATTTAAAAAATTGATTTTATTAAAGGATGATCGATATTTTGTGAGAATACTATGGTTACGTCGCTAAACAATCGATGAGTTTTACGAAAAAAATGATTTCTTATATTTATTAGCCATTAATTTGTAATATAAGATGAAAAATTGTGGAAATCATTTTTTATAATTTTCTGTTGGACTTTAACTACGAATAACTTTGAATGAGTTGACTCAGCCAAAAAATGTTTCAGACCTTTTTTGTAGATCGGTAAATTTCCTATAAAAATAAGTGTTGATTCTCGCTTAACAATTATTTGTTTGTGTACATTAAAAATCCAAACAAAAAAATCAAAATTTCCTGTGTTATTTAAATGGGAAATCGAAAATATCGATGAGGCACCTCTTAATATTAATATTAAGAGCTCAGGTCTTACCAGAACTTGTTTTTTTTCATGTCGGATGAGATTTTCATGGTAGCTAAGAAAAAAAAATTAAAAATTATTTTTGGCCCACCTTAATAGATAGGATGATTATCATATTATATCTTGAGAATTGTCGGTCAACGTTTATAATTGTAGTGTGCTATCTTATTCGAACTGATTTTAAATCTAAATCTAAAATCTAATCTGAATAGAGAAAATATTTCCATATCCGGAAATTGGATATATTTGATAGACATCATTTATGATAAATTAAGAAAAAATAAAACGTAATTTTCAATTTACACTATATATTCGATATAATCAGTCTTTATGAATCTGACAATTGTTTCAACACCCAATACCATCATCATCTGAACAAGTTATAATCTAAACTATATCAAAAATACCGCCTCCTTAAATAGTGTTCACGTGTGTATTTGGGAGTTCAAATAGCTCAACTTATTTTCTGATAATTTTGTCGGCATCCACGTTCCACGGCAAACTGGAGTTACTAAAAGTAAGATTATTTATGATACTTAAATTATACAAATTTACCTCATCGCTTAAAACGAGATTTCACCTTCAAAGTTTCTAATTTGTTGCGATTCCAATATATTTAATATCAAACCTTTAGGTTGGATATTCAAAATTTCGGATTTTTTTGTGAATTTATGATTATATTCGATGGAATGTTTAGCATAATTTGAATTATATTCATTCTACCGATAACTCCTTAAATAATTTACGAATCTTGGATAGAAACTGCAGCCGGTCTGGTCTATACATGAGGTCGTCACATTTAAGTTTGTGAACTCCTGAATGTTTTAATTTGTCCTATACGGACTTTAATGAATAAAGCTGAATTCTTGATGTCTTGAATGCGACATTTGTTTTTTGGTTCTGAAAGAAACAACATATTTTGTTTTTATGGTGCTCTGCATATATTAGACATGCATAGCGATAGTCAGGCTTTTCTTTTATTATATTTTCTTTTTTATTATTATTTTCCTGATACTCCTAGATCTTTTGTGAAGAATTCATTAGAGGGTATATTAAATTCAAGGTCTTCCTGTCAAGTTTTTGTTTAAGTAAACAAGAAGACCTTGAATTCAATATATCCTCATATAAAAGAAAAGCCCGACTGTCGCTATGCATGTCTAACATAGCTAGGGCTAGGGCAGCCTACAAACAAAATATAAAAGTCGCATTCAAGATAAAAAAATCTAGCTTTATTCATAAAAAAGTTAGTCACAAATTCAAAAACTCTGGAGTTTACAAAATTAAAAGTGTCGATTGCAATGCCTTATATATAGACCAAACTGACTGCAGTTTCTATCAGAGTTTCGAAGGTTTTGAATTAAATATATAATGTAGATCAGGTAGAATTGTATGAACCTCCTATCATAAATAATCTCAATTATAACAACCCCAGATAGCCTTGAAACATGGATGCTGATAATCCTCAGAAAATAAGTTAAACTATTTGAACTTTTAAATGCACATGTAAACACTATTTAAAGCGACGCTATTTTTATGTAGTTCAGCTTATATCTCGCTCAGATGATGGTACCTTGTGATGAAACAATTATCAGCTTCCTAAAGACTGATTAAACTAAATAATAGTGTAAATTGGAAATTACATTTAAGTTTCCCCGTATTCACCATTTATGATGAATTTACTTGCATTAAATAATAATATACTTTATGTGCCAAATGCCAAAACTATAAAATATTTGATGGCAAGTATGTTTAATTATGATTTCAGACATGTGGTCACCGAGGCTGATGCTTACATGGCGTAATAAGGTCTTATTCAATTCTGAAAATTTTATCCTATTATAAACGCTCAATAGGAAGGTATGACACCACTTGCATCAATAACTGTTTAAAATATTCTCTGCATGATGTCCACCAAATTGTTGAGAATTTCCTGAACAATTTCTTGCCAAAATTGTGGCAAAAGATCTCGGAGCTGTTGAAACATTTTCGGCTGGGGTCTATAGGCATCAAGGCTTCTTTCTAATTGGTTCCAAGCTTGCTCGATTGCATTTAGAATCTTATATATGGAATACTCTCGTTTTCTTCTAGCAGTAATCACATGGTGGGATCTGTGTGACAATGCATTATCATTCATCAAAACGACATTTTCGCCAACAGTTGCGTGAAACTGTTGGACTACTCCGTTGATAACTTAATGAACATATGTCTGAGACTTTTTGGTTCTTAGAAGTTCAAATAAGTCAGTTCTGCCATGAAAAGAAACTCCACCCCAAACCAGAATCGTGCCTCCTAAAAAACTGAGCTGCGGATCATTTGTATGAGTAGACGTAACTTTCAGAAAAACGTCCATGTCTCAACAGTAAGGAGTATCTATCACCATTCATCTCACCAGTGTACCCGCTCCACTGCCCACTCTAATCTTTGGCGCTTGTGTTCGCGAGTGAGCAGAACTCTTCTTAACAAGCGTCTCGATATTAGATTGACTTTATGGAGAAGTCTTCTGACTATGCTTAGGAAAACTAAGGTATATGTGGTATCTCGAAGGCTTTGAATTGCTATTCTGCAAGTGCTGAAAGCCCTTCTTTTCACCGAAAGAATTAGTCATCTACTGGCATTGTAGCACGTGGTCTATCAATTTTGGCTCTTTGAAGGACAGTTCCAGTTTCAAAGTACCGTGAGAATAAACGTAATATCATTCTTTGGCAAAAATTGAAGAAATTGGCCACTGGCACTTCTGTTCGACCAGCCTGAAGTATCTCAAGAACTCTGTTGGCATCGTCATCGGCTACAACTTGTGTTGGCATAATGAAAATTCGATATTTAGTTCTGTAAAATCATTTGATCTTAATGAAAATGAATTACAGACTGAAGAAAAAATTATTGAAATGTGTATGCCTCATATACATGGATAAAAAATTATTTACCTTGATGAATACTTGCTTCACGATGAACCAGAAGACGTTTCTATAATAAATTAAAGGTTATAAATTTATATTGAAAAAAAAATTAAGATGATACAGAAATTATTCATCTGCGGAAAACATAAATATCCTTTACCTTTGACGGGCAGTTTATTTTGAAAATTATGCGGCATAAAGCTTCTTCAGTTCAGATTATTGTGATGTCGATTGCCAGTTGTCTCTGCATCGATTCAGAGGTATGTTATTTCGAAGTATCTTTGATAAAATCAGCAGAATGGTTTCGGAGTTATTATCATTTGAAATTTTATTTTTCAAATAATTATGAAGTAAGTACCAAAGTTCAGAATTAGTATTTCGATATGAACTAACGAAACGAAGGTTCAAGCGAAATTTCGTGAAGATAAAAGGTGAGAATTCATCGAATCATGTGATTTTGGAAAAACGTTTGAGAAGTATATAATTTTTTGCTCAATATATTCGAATGTTTGATGGATTAGTCCGTTAATTTATGAGATAGTTCATTTTAAACTGGAATGAATAAACAAATATTTCGTTTTATATTAATATTTTATCTTTGATCATAGAGTAACCCGAGTTTCGACGTCGTCATCTTCTTCTATACTCTAATCCAGTATTTTTAACGGCTTGTAACAAATCGTCCGTCCATAATTTTGTTGAACATCAATCACCCTGTCAGCTTGCTTGCTGTTATTTGGAGATTCCGCGTTAGGGTCAAGTCAATTTTCATTTACTTTGTTGTAATGATTAGATCTTTTTAAGTTTTGTTTTTGACATATTACTGATTCGTAAGATCGTATTATTTATTTATTCCTCAGCTTTAGAAATGTCCTCCTTATTGTCAGTTAGACATAGACGTAACAAAATTTCACATAAAATAAATCATACTAAAATTAATAATGAGCTAGGAGACGTCTACCTGTAGGGAGACTTGATAAAAATTAAGGAACTAATTTCAAACTAAAACGCAGAACATAGTAAATCACGAATTCATGATGTTTAAATCATAGTTGCATTCCAATCTGATACCTGATATTATAAACATACACCGATTCTAAATCTTGTAGACCTTGATTAGTTTTTTCTACTTCTAGTTTGTTGCAACATCGTCGCAAAGGTTCCAAAAGTCTCATGGTATGTTTTATACACAACCAAGTTAGATGCATCATCATCCCATCTCGCACATACTTCTAGACGCAATAAATCACAGAATCTGGTCCTGCACGAAAAATTCGGAGGTCGTCCAACGCGCCAGATCCTCCTCTACTTTATGGACGCTGTAAATATTTACCGACCAGTAATTTCGTATTGAAACCAACATTGTAAGAGGATATAAAACGTTTAGGCTCGTTATGGCGCGTACGCCGTCCTACCTGATTGTAGAAGTTTGGTATTGAATGATGTATTGTTCGTCGTAAATGTCAGCTCGGCCTAAGATCGTATTTTATTCAAATTCGCACTATAATTGATTGATGGCTCGCGGCTTTCGTGCGTGTGCAGTTCACGGCTTCCGCGTGGAGAAATTTAGAAAATGGAGCAGTGGAAAGTTGTTTCGTAATTCCTTCTTAAAGGACAAAATATTCTTAATCAACTGATTTTTCCAAAAATTATCTCAAGTTATTCAATATGGTTTGGGTTTTGTATAAGTATGAAATAAGTTTCAGGTCTCTCCAGTCTAATCCTGAATTTATGTAAATGGAGCTACCAAAGAAGCTGATATCAGGTCCTCTTGTCACCCTATTTGTTCAACCTGTATATAGAACTATCTATTAACACAATCAAAGGCAAGACTAAAGGCTTAAAAATGAATGGAGAAAAATATCACTGTATTAGGTTCGCCGATGACATCGTAATTCTAGCAGAATCAGAAAATGAAATGAATCGTATGTTAGAAATAAACGATAACTTCCTGAGTGAATTCGATTCGAAAATAAATATTGGAGAAACAAAAACCATGATCATTTAAAAGACGGATGAAAACAAAACAGCTGATGTAAAAGTAAGAGGGTCCATCATTGAACAAGTAAAAATACTTCGGATGCATAATAACTAAAACCAACAGATGTAAAACGAAGGATTGCTCTCGCCAAACAGGCCTTTGAAAAAAGTAGAACCTACTGGTAAACCAACATTGAAATTGATCGATACTTTACGAGATACCCATTATTACAGCTATTATTCAGATAGATGAAAATTTTTAAAATTTGATCAAAAGATGTTTTATTCTGTTTTTAAACAAAGCATTTATACTTTGGACTGACATGAAAATGTCTTTATGTTTTATGAGAACATTGTGTATTCTACCGCACTTTCTTCCTTTTGGAAGACCTTTTGAATCTGAGTTAGCTCTATCAAATCTCTTATTAAGTATATGTATGCATAATACATTTATCATATCGCTTCAAAAACCCCGCACCATATTTCAAGCCAAATGCGAAGGATACTGAGCCAAAGTACAATAATTCAAGAGTCTAATTGTAAGACCTCATTTCAAAATATGTGATACTCATACTTACACCAACAGCTACACCAGTACCAATAAATTTATAGTATATATGTATACCATTATTCATAAAAGCCGTATTTCAATTCAGATCTATAATAACAACACAAAAGATATCTCAAATTTCACCACAACCCACAAATAAGACAGGGCAAGAGGAAATTCTGGGATAACCGTATGCGGCAGCCTTAAGGCACTTATACACCCACAAAAACTATTCAGTCCCATTCTTATCTATAACTAATGCATCAGCTCCTGGCTCCAACAGATATTCACGTGAATATGCTGGTTATTTTTGAGCAGGCGGTATAAGTCAGTGAAGAACAATGGCCGTGGAATGTGCAGAGTGTTCGAACCTGGATAAAGATCATATCATTTCTTTCGCAATAGACTGAGGTGTGCTACGTTAATTTTGAAATGAAGAAGGAATGGTATCTTTGAGTATTCAGCAGACACGTATTAGAAACGTCGGAAGTTGAAACATACAAAAGGACTAATAAAATAATAAAAAGAGGTGTTTAATTGATAGAAGGATTATTCGAAAGTTTTAAATATCATACAGATTCATTCTGTTAACCTCCTACAAATTTTAATTTCAAACAATTTTTATTCGAAAACTTTTAGAATTAAATTGAATAAAATCTCAAAACACACCTTGTCAATTTAGTAGATATATAAAATTAAACAAGTATTACACAGTACCATAAGGAATAAAAGAATTCAAATAAATATATTATAAATTATCAATTAAATCTACTAAATAATTACTTGAAATGTGCAAAATTTAATTTCGTACCTTGTTTTATTAAAAACAAATTCTTTTCCAAAAATACAGAACATAACCTCCAGAACTTCCTGAACACGCAGTTCATCTTCAAAAAGCAATTTAAATTCTCACAAGGGCCTACTTCACATTCAAAAAATAAAAATAATTACCAACAATTATTTTACCAGACAAACTGAATTTAGTTATCTGAACAAACACTAAAGAATAAAGTGAACTTTTAAAAATCCTACGTATTCAATGGTCGTCACAGAATTAACACAAAGTTGGCAAGGTATTTTATTGACTCCTTTAAAACCAAATGATAATATGTTATAAGTGTAAACCAAAATATATAATTACCATATATACTACTCTGTCAAGAAAGTACCGGGAATTTTCAATGAAAACAACATTTTTACATTTAATCGTCAAAATTTATTGGGTCGCCTTCAAAATAGGCTCCATTTGCTCCAATACATCTATGCCAACGGCACTTCCAATTATCGAAACGTTTTTTATAGGCGCTTTCCGGGATGGACTTTAGCTCTCGCGCCGAATTTTGTTTTATGGCTTCAATCGACTCAAAACGGGTGCCACGAAGGGGCAATTTTAGTTTTGGGAAGAGGAAAAAGTCGCAGGGAGCCAAATCCGGCGAATACGGTGGTTGCTGAAGCACGTTTGTTGAGTTTTTGGAGAGAAAGTCAGTCACAATCGTAGCTCGGTGAGAAGGCGCGTTATCGTCATGCAAAATCCATGAGTTGTTCGCCCACAAATTTGGCCGCTTCTTACGGATACGCTCACGCAAACGTTTCATAACGCCTAGGTAATACTCCTTGTTTACCGTCTGACCCTCTGGAACGAATTCGTAGTGCACCACGCCACGGATATCGAAGAAAACAATGAGCATCACCTTCATTTTCGAGCGGCTTTGGCGTGGTTTTTTCGGTTTCGGCTCATTTTTTGCCACCCATTCCGATGATTGCTGGCTTGTTTGCATATCGTACTCGTAGACCCAGGTCTCATCACCAGTTATAATGCGTTCCATGAATGTAGAATCGGAATTACAGCGATCCAGCATGTCTGAAGCAACCTGTTCGCGATGACGTTTTTGAAGAAAATTCAGGTCTTTCGGTACGAGTCGTGCGGCCACCTTTCTCATGCCCAAAATATCAATCAAAATCGTACGTGCGGACTCGTGGGATATCTTAAGATCATGTGCTATCTCTCTCAAGCTGGTACGACGGTTTTCCAGCACCCTTTCCTTAATTTTATCGAAGTTATCTTCGATCGAAGCCGTCGATGGGCGACCACTTCACGACCGTCCTTGAAGGCTCTGTACCACTGATATGCACGAGTTTTCGATAGAGCATTATCACCAAAGGCCTTTTGCAACATTTTCAATGCATCGGCACACGAAAATTCATTTGCAACACAAAACTTTAAACAAATTCTTTGCTCAACGTAATCACCCATAGTAAAAATCGGCACGCACTCTGACATCGACTGACTTAATCAGCTGTTGCAAACACAATAGTTGATAGATCCCGCTCAAGCTTGGCATAGTAATTAAAGACAGTGGTACCAACCTAGGAAAAAAAATTTTACCTGCCTCATTGCCCCACCAGATTTAAATCGATAAATCCCAGTACTTTCTTGACAGCATGTACAACAAAATAATGAAAAGAGGTTTTTCACTTGATAGAAGGATTATTTATTATATTTATTCTGTTAACCTCATCCAAATTTGAATTTCAAAAAATTTTCATTCAAAAACTTTGAGAATTATATTAAATAAATCTGAAAGTTTTTGCATAAAAATTGTACAATAAATACTATGACCACGACAGAGCCCAAATGATCGCATAGAAGTTATGCACTAAACCATCATTCACATTCTATGTTCGTCCACAGAATATACAATGAAGTTGGAGAAAGCATGTCCGAAATTCAGTTATACCTAAAAATAGTGTGCGCATGGGTTTATTCAATTTAATTTATTTTTAATAATTAAGAAAATTTTCTAAAATTAAAATTTGTGGAGAGGTGTAACAGAATTATTGTTCTTGATATTGAAGATATTGGAAGAAACCTTCTACCAAGTAAAAAACCCTTTCAATTATTGTATTAGTTCATGTAAGTATTCGAATTTAAGAAATGCATCCACCGACTATGCTTAAGAAGTGTTAGGAAAGCTAATGAATTCAGAGTAAGCCGAAGTTTTGGCAGCAATAGTGGGCTTTGGAATCACGTGTCAATGTGAAAATTTGAGGCTTGGTGGTTGGTAGTATTGTGTTATGGACTGAACAAAAAATTGAATGAAATATGTTCTACCCAGGAGTTTGTTCAGAGAATGATGCACCAAATAGTGCGATTAATATTCACACATCATTTCAGCTCAATAATATTTGATATAATAGAATGGTAAAAAGCTTTGACGTGCAGTCGAAAGCTTTTGCGCGTTAGTTCAATAGTCCATTTTCCCTGAAAATTTGAAATCTGTGAATTATTTCTTGGAAAAGCTAAATATAATGACATAGAGAATTCTGTGCTGACACTCGAAAGTAATTTTTTGAAATTTTGGAAATGTTCTCTTAGAAAACCGGAAAATATCATGAAAATAAAACATATAGATCGTTACAGATTGGCGTTCGTCTTGATTATGAGCAAAAGTGCAGTGTATAAGAATATACTGAATGGAATGATAAGGAAATTAGTTTGTTTTTTATTACTGAGGATACAGTGACCCGAGTTTCGTAGTTTTACTACATTCTCAAGCTGGTGTATAATAAACTTTATTCCGAAGGAATTTATATATTTAATTGAAAAAATGTATGAGACAGTAATTTATTTCCACAAAAATGTTTGTACTACTACAACAATTATTTCACCACGATGTGGCTTCTTCAGGTATTACATTGTACTGTCAGACAGTACAATGTAATACCTGAAGAAGCCACATCGTGGTGAAACAATTGTTGTAGTAGTACAAACATTTTTGTGGATATAAATTACTTACTCATACATTTTTTAAATTAAAATGAGTTTCCACAAAGTAAAGACCGAATCTATCAAATATTTATATATTGCAGGAAGGTTTCGTTTTGTATAGAACTTCAAAAATTTCTACACAAACCTTATCCTCAATAAAGAAATAGTATCATAAAGCGAAGTAATTTTTTATTGATTACATTCTTGAAATGAACTATCACAAAGTAGTGGACTACTCCATTAAATATTCAAATATATTGAGCAAAACTTAATATACTTTTCTATTCTTTTCCGAAATCAGATGAAAAAAGTTCCAGAAATTCTTTTAATTCAAGGTGTTTCTAGATCTTAATTCGCTTTCTATGTAAATTTGTATTTTTCTAGTTTTCTGTGGGGCCTATATTCAAGTTTTTTTTTAATTGAAGAGCAGTTATTAGTTCGACTGTTGGGTGATTTATTTTCCGGAATAATCCTGCATTTCTAGAGACAAATATCCGTCTGAGAAAACTCTTCTCGTGCAATAACCTGGCAACACATAAATCCTTCTAGATTCCTATCGACATCCATGACAATCAGACGCTGAACGTTCTGTATTGCCGCAAAAAGCAATTTATTCCAGAATAACGTTACATTTTTGAGACGTCGTTACCTGTAATTAGCTCGTGCACTTAACGGAATCGTTATCAAATCGATTCAGCGAATAATTAAAGAATATAATTAACTTCGCCTGTGCGGAATTTTCTTTTTTGTACCACCGTCTTATCAATAGTCTCAATGTCACCTACAAATAGTGGTTATGCTGATTTTTGTAGCAAGAAATATTTGCGAAGTGAGATAATCTTGATATTGTGATTTGCAAGTCGATGTCGTTTTATGTCTCTGGTTTTTTCAATATTCTCTCCTGTGATACGTAATGCAAAAGTGTTGATTATATATGAATTTAGTTAGTTACGGATATAACAATTTTCAGCATGTATTGTTTGATTCATTATTCATTTTCATTAAAAAAATAATTATGAATTGAATTTAATATGCTGATATAAAATATAACAGTAAATACAAATGACAATAGAAACGATACTTTATCCAGAACAGTGAGATCTAAGCTAGCATAACTAGTAACAGACCAGCATTGACTCGATAGTTTGCTAAAATCCTACAGTTTCGTATACAAAAGCATTTCAGAAGAAGTCGGAGAATGATGAAGATTTTGAAGAATGTGTGTATACCAAATCTTTTTAAATTCTGTATTTATCCCGATTGCGAGTAATTGTTGTTATGGACTAATACTAATCTTTGTTTTATATTGAATGTTCCCAGGGTGATTTCGCTACACAGCCATGGCTGCTTTAAGTCTTTTCAGTGTCAAACGTCAAACTCTGATAGTTCGGCTGTCGTCTATGTTTAAAACTCATAACACTCCATTTGGTCTGATTATGGAAGAGAATTCCCACTGAGTTAGTAAATTCAACACTACGGTTGACTATGTTTCAAGGAAAATGGTTCGAATGATGTCTATTCAATAAACTCTGTACTTGTCCGGCCCAACCATATTCGAGCAACGGCTTCTGTCTTAGCAGCCAACAGAATGGTAAAAAGAAGTCAGTGACAACTTGAGGAAGCAATGAAATGTCTCTTGGTAGATGCTGGTCTAATTCGGAATGCAAGCAGCATGGCGAGGGGATTCAGAAACCTCAGCTGATCTCGTACATGGAAAATCACTACGATTACCTTCAGAATCTTTGGCCAATTAGGACGAAAGACTGGGATGCAACGATGCCACAGACATAAAACACTAAGGATGACAGATTCAGCATATCAAAGACATAGACATAGATATGGTGAAAGAAAAAGTTTCATTTTCAAAAATTTGGCAAACGTAGGAAATATTTTTATGCACCATGACTGCCCAAAACCTCGTCTTCAATTTTTCTTTAAGGACCATTCAAAGTTGTAGAATGTGGTCCCTAAACATTCACCGTCACAACTTTGGAAAGGAGACTGTGACGATGGGAAACATTAAAGAAGCCTACACTCACTCAGATGAAGATGTCCAGGCTCAATCACAAAATCAGGTGAAACAACCTTCTTCCATTGGATCTTCAGAAAGCACCACACCTACTCTGACCGAAAAGTTGGGTTTTAGAGACTTCATTACTGGCAAGGATCATATAGCGTAATATAAATTTAGTGCAATATTGAAAAGGTGCAGTATAGTTAATAAAATTACTCTTGATCGGGATAAATATAGGGTCGAGTTAAATTAAGTGCCCATCCATTCTTTAAAAGGTATATGCTGCATATCATCTGATATGTCGAACAGAATTCTTCAAGAATTATGGGTCTTAACATGAAATTGTCAACAGCACTCACTAATAATTTGTCATACAGTTTTCGAGATTTTATCAGTTCGACATCCGACAACCGAATTATCGTCCAATTGAAACCTGAGGGACTTCTCGAAATTCAACTCTGTGAACCACTTACGCTGATGAAGACTGAAGCGCCTCACGTGAGTAACCCCAGTAACCTTTAATGTCATTACTGGATCCATTGTGACAATTTTAATTGAATATACAACCTGTATATGTCCATGTATTACTGTTTTATTGTCATTGACGAACAGAAATCAACAACTATCTTTCGAGACTGTAGATGCTTCCCATCTTTTACTGTATATAAGACAATAAAAATTGCTGAAAATGTTTCCTTTAATCTGTTTTATATTATTCATACGACCAAAACAGATCTATTTCGAATAAAGTATGCTTTAAGGAATGCAACATTCTGATGATGTATCAATTTCACGCGAATTTATGACATACGATTGACAAAGAAAATTTTAATTTACTAATTTGATGCTTGCTATATTTTATAGTTCTTCAATGAAATTCGTGATCGATCAATTCAATATATTATTATTGATGACGACATGCTCTTTTATATAGCGTTTTATGATGAAAGTTGCACTAGATATTTGAGAGTTCCTAGATGGAAATAAATGACAATCATTACTTGTACGAGTATCTTAGATTAGAGGAAGTGTATGGAAGAATCGTGGTTTGAATTTTGAAGGATTCAAATATTTGGATAGAATTAAGCCGAAATGTGTACAAATAGGCTAAGTTCTTACATTTCTTCCTTTTCTTTAAATGTCTGTCATAGATTTGAATGGTTTAAAGAAATAAGGAAAGTTGTATCTGTCGTTGTGGGTGTTAAATAATATATCAAAGGAAATCAATATAGTTCAATTAAACAAAGAGCATTATTCATTCCCTTAAATAATATTATGCTTGAAAAGAAAATGTTTTGTGCTTAGTAATATTTTTACTGATTACAATATTATGTATTGATCTATATTGATTTTCCTTAGAATCTGATATGTTGAGAAAACCCACTACGACAGATTCAACCATCTCCAATTTATCAAACCATCCAAACTCTCATAAGCTCGCTGATTATAGATCAATGATGCATAGAGCATTTTCCATTTTCTCAAATAATATCGCGCTAAATAGAAAACAAAATGCAATAAAATAGATAATAATATCAATTTCGGAACAAAAAATAAGAATTTTTTCATGAGCCAGAAGAAAAAAAATACTCATTCTAGCCCAAATATACCGCACAACAGAAGAAATAACAGAAACTTTGGGTAAAACAAGCATATTTTGGACGAATTTCACAAAAGGGAGCTCAAAACATTTCAACAACTAACATTAAGCATGGTTCTTAAACCCTCATATAAAGTTTCCAGCCTATTTTTTAAATATTTAGACAAGAACAACTGGCCAATAATTCAAAACTTTATGAATTTAGTTGTCATGTGTGCGATTGCATATAAGAGAGACAAACCGGGAACCTTCACAAAAAGGTTCGAAGAACATCAAGCAATTTAAGTCGAAAAGGGTAACTCTAATTTTGGGATACTATTTTGAGAAACAAGTCATGTTTTCCCAGAATAACGTAATCTTGAAATATAGTCCGTCTAGAAAGAATCCGAAAGAAACAAAACTCAACTGTTATTATTTTTAACTCTTGAATTAGAAAATTCTAAAATATATATCTTATTTACTTATACAACCTCCATTTAACTGTGAACCCTTGATTAAACGTCGGGGTACACCCGGAACTAGATCACCTCCCTAATTTTCGGTGATTGTAGTCCAGTAAAACTGACTGAATTAAATCTTCTTTATTTCGTGACACTGCTCGTTCAACTTAAATTTTCATTAGTCCCCATATTTTTTCAATGGGACTAAGATCTGGTGAAGCTGCTGGCCATGAAATGGTTGTCACTTGGTGTTCTTGCATAAAGGCTTGAGTATAGGTCGAACTATGGTATTTTGCATTATCCTACTGAAAGCGCCACCCCTCAGGATATAAAGCATGCGTGATTCTAAGGAAAAAATCGTTTAGAATGCCACAATATTTTTCACTATTAATGGTACCATCAACTACACGTAGCATCACGATGAGATATTGCGCCCCAAACCATAATTTTGGTGAGAAATTTAAAATTTTAACAGGTTGTTTTATTAGGATTTTTAAGTGATTTTCATCAAGTTGGAAACCACTTTCATCAGGTATAAAAACATTATTGAAATATTCATCTTGAAAACGTTGACAAATTTCTATCCTACATTCTTTTGGTGAAGGTATCATTATAGGGATGTTTTTTGTTTCCTTCATATGTAGTCTTGTCTTTTCAGTGACAGACGGAAGGTTTCTGGACATTCTTTTATATTTCGTTGATTTTCAAATCTGTGAGCCAATTTTCGAATACCCCAGGCGTGGATTGTGTCATCGTAAAGCCAATAAAGGGTTTACATTGTTTACTTTAATCTTACACGGCCTTCCTGAGACTGGTCTATGCATCATATCTTTCATCTTTCTCTTTATTGTCCCATATGGAGCACTTTTTCCCAGTTCAGTCAATTGCACTAATTTTTTAACGTTTCGAAAACCTTTTATATACAAATATTCTACCTGTTTTCTTTCCTCTAGTTGCGACATTATTCCATAAATTGAATACATGTTAACAATCAACAATATTCGACAAATAGTAATGCTATGCAACTTTTACCATAGCCGACTATCTGCAGAACCTATCTTATATATTACTTTTGTCTTAGAATATTACAAAAAAGAAGTATATCAAAATTATGAAAAATAATAATTTCCGGATACTTTCTAGATGGACTTTACTAAATCTGGAACTGAAAACCAAAAACTATCGTGGAACCAGAGAGGTTTAGAAAAATTCATTCATCACGTTCCCGCATTAAAACCATTAAGCGTGCAGACGGACCTGTGGTATTCCTCACTTTGCAAAGTTCTACATAAAGTATCTACTTTCCTCAAATATATGAAAACTCTCGAAATAAAGGCTGATAATAAGTACCAAATATGATTATTAATAAGGAATATGAGCTGTGATAAGAGAAACTTCTTCAAATCGGGACAGTGTGAAACCAAAATTCGCTAACTCAGTAGAGTGAAGGCTATGATATAAAGATAAAAGGATATGAAACTAAAATGCTCTAGTTTGAGCTAGCAATTTTTGTGCGTCGCCACTCGAAACATCCTGCTTCGTAAAATGTCTCATAGTGCGCCAATGAAAAGATAAATTAAACTTGTCTTTTCTGAAAGAATCCCAAATTGTCAACCTGATAGCGAAAATGCAAACTCTTACTCCCTATGTATTTTTTCAACTTTACAATTAAAATAGTGGCTCTTATTTACAATATAATACAGTTTTACTATAAGCCTGAGGTACGAGGTTTACTTAAGGACTAATCTTTGAGGTTATCCCGGATTTTTATTCTTCAAGGTGTCGGAATGATAGTGCTTTCTCCAAAAATAGTTCCCATTCTGCATATAATCAGTAGGTGTTACAAATGTCCATTAGAGCGTCCGGAATCAATATGGTGCGGTAATGAGATACTCTAAACGGGCACAAGAAATACTGTCTGGTATTTAGATAATCCAAGCAAAAGGGCGATCAAGTAAGATTGTTCAGTTCTAAGAACATCAGGTACTAAAATCTCCGGTATTAAGATCTCCGGTACAAAGATTCCGGAAATAAGGTCTCCAGTACAAAGATCTGCGGTACTAAGACTGCAGGTTTCAAATCTTTAAGACAGCGCCTGTGCAACACGCAATCTCACTCCCAGTGAATCTAGATATTATTGAAATTATTTACAAGTTAAAATAAAATAAGAAGGAACGGTTTTTTACTTGATAGAAGGATTATTACAAAATTTGAATATCAAAACAGAATTAATCTGTTAGTCTTCTACGATTTTAATTTCAAAAATTTTTTTTGAAGAAACTTCAAGAATTAAATTAATGTCTTTATAAGCACTGCTCATAATTAATAGACGTATAAAATCAAAATTAAAAATTTTTTGAAGATCATATATTTCTGAAGATTGCACTCGGTAAGTCTACACATTGTTTAATTGATTTTATTATTTTTTATATGTAAAGTTGAACTTATCGTAATTTTAATGATGTGCTACATGTTTTGAGATTTGTTGAAGTAATTTATTTAAATATATTGAATATTTCAAATAAATTAGTTTTTGAGAAGTTCTTGAAATTGTTTTATATTTTTGGGAAAGAGTTATTTTTCATTAATATAGGATCAGAAAACAATACATTTTGTAACAAACAGGGCTTCGTACGTTTGTCTGAAGAGTTTAGTACGCATGTTTTTTAAATGAAGAAATTCATTATACAGTGTTGATTGGTTTTAACTAAGACCAAGTGCCTTATAAGCTTTGTATGATTTTTTGTTAACATGGAACATAGAGTACCTTGGATATAAATGTACCTATGTGCATGTTTATGAAGATCATATATTTCTGAAGATTGCACTCGGTAAGTCTATACATTGTTTAATTGATTTTATTATTTTTTATATGTAAAGTTGAACTGATCTTATCGTAATTTTAATTATTTCTTGAGGATGTGCTACATGTTTTGAGATTTTTTGAAGTAATTCATTTAAATATATCGAATATTTCAAATAAATTAGTTTTTGAGATGTTCTTGAAATTATGTTTTATATTTTTGAGAAAGAGTTATTTTTCATTAATATGGGATCAGAAAACAATACATTTTGTAACAAACAGGGCTTCGTACGTTTGTCTGAAGAGTTCAGTACGCATGCCTGGAACGAAACAAAAAATGTTTGCTTATTTATATTTTTATTTTCAATTGACAATTTATATTCGTCGGTGTTTCTTAATTCCATATGATATTGTATGATGAATTTTGATTTTATACGTCTATTAAATATGAGCAGTGCTTATAAAGACATAATTTAATTCTTAAAGTTTCTTCAAAAAAATTTTTTGAAATTAAAATCGTAGAAGACTAACAGATTAAATCTGTTTTGATATTCAAATTTTATTTACAAGTTATTAAACATGAGATGAAATATCTAGAACACAGGAATAAAGGCACGTTATTCGATCATGAGCTTGAGAAAGGAAATTAAATGCATAATATCATATAAAGCAACATGTTAACCTGTGTAACCTGCAGAGAATGAAATAAATCAAAAATAATAATTGCCATTCACAAAAGCAGAAAATATTTTATCGGGATCTACGTGTAATTTACCGCCTTTTAATTAGACGTCTTATAAGAAACAATAAAAATTCAATATTCCACGATTTTCATGGATTAGGTAGGTTAATTTGATAAAAATACCACAATGTGTGTTCTCGTGTGAACACTTGATACGAAAGAAAGAAATCGGGGAAATTCTACGCTTCTTGAAAACAATACAACTCTACCGCGCATGCGATAACAATAACGACTTTCATTGCGGAAACTTCAAATTTCTTAATGGTCTTAGTGAAATCACATCATTGGAGCATCTTTTAGCGATTGTAATTCAAATCAACCGTGGAGCGTTTTTTAACGTTACCATACATCTGTATAACAGTTCTAAATTCAAACAAGCTCGAATAAGTTTCGCCAGGCACCTATATCCACTCTGCATAGGAACACCAATGTATTTATCATACCCTTGCGCCATCTAGTGCACGCAAACATATATGCACTTTATTTAACATATGAGGATGATCCAGATTGGGTCAAATATGCATTTTTTCTATAATTTGCTTCCATTTTAAACGTTACTTCATTATGTCTCTCGCATAAAAGTCTTGGTCCTTATTGGTGAAAAACTCTTGTAATCGATTTTCACAATCTTCCCTTGATGACAATTTGTTATCACTCAGGAAGTTTAGCAATGCGAAAGAAGTAATCGCTTGGTGCCAGGTACGGACTATATGGTGGATGCATTAAAACTTTCCAACTAATCTCACGGAGTTTCTGACGATTTCTGTGATTTCATCGACGTTTTTGACGACGGACCTGCCTGTGCGAAGTGCATTTTTAACATAAAAAATGCCTGAACGGAATGGACGAAATCAAAATTGCACGCAATTAGCTACAGTATAGGGACCATAAACACCATTTCCAACTTAAGTCGTCTGGCTTGCATTTCCGTTTTCATCAAAGAAAACTGTAAAATGTATCCAATTTTATCTTTGTTGACTTCCATTTTTAACCCCCTGTAACTCACAACTGAATGGACAAAACAAAATACATGAAAATAATTTTTTTAGTGTGAAATTTTACCTCGACAGCGAGCATAAATCTGAATTTTTTTGATCGACACTTGTGAGATATCGATCACTACAGCCATCTACCGAAAAAATAATGGTTTTTTTTTCAAAATTATTAGTATATCAATGATAATTTAGTGGAAGTTCAAAAAATATAATTAAATATATATCGTTCAAATGAATGACGTTTTCTCCCATTCATCCTTCCGCTCTATCAAAATTACATTATTATTACATCATGACATTCGAGTCAAGTACAAACGTGCTCATATAAACGCTGCATCAGCGAATGCCTGCACACTATCTTCGAACAGTTATGGATCATAACAATGGGTGTGTGGGTGCGACACTGGCTTTAACGTCCCATATTCCACCACCGACTATCATTTAGCTTTCATACAATTAACATGGCCAGTTCCATGGGAACACAGGACTGAGGTTAATGGGCGAAATCATGGTGCAAAATCGGATTTCAAGGTTTGCATTGCATGACGGACCGGTGTGCTAAATAGTTGTGGGGCCAAGAGGAGTACCGCTTTGTAAAGGAAGCTGTAATGAGATGAACACGGATCGTCTTTCTGGTGGTACCAATGTTGGAGTCAGATGTCTGCGCCGGTGAAATCGTTTGGGGTTTCCAACCACATTTTGCTATAGTTTTTTGAACACAAGGGTAAATCAAATATAAATGATAATTTCTTTATGTTTTTAAATTTTCAAAACATGAAAAGATATTGTTTAATCTCCTTTGAGCTAATTGCTATTCGACTCAAAGAGATATGACAGATCGGTACCGACAAATGGATTCAATGTTTTAAACGTAGCTGTCATATTTCCACGAAGTTAACAATCCTTGAATGTGTTAAGATACATCCTCAAACGATTCTGGTAACTGGTTCTCCGAATAAGAATCGTGAAGCGCGTCGTAGCACATCATTAAATTCCAAAATTGGACAGATGTATGATATGTCTTGTACAGTGTAGCTACTGTATCTGGATGATTACTTTTGAAACACTGCTTAGTTTTATTACAAATGTGTAAATCATGAGGGCTCCAATATAGGTTTTTTACTCATGACAATGAGAATTATTTCTAGGACAGTTGATAACTGGTATAGGACTGTCGGGTTCAGTCATGAAAGGAGAAAAATATGTCGGAAAGAAATTTAGCCGATTCGAAGTGATTCATCATGTGCTCACCAGAAACCATAGGTATCGAGACGTTGCTGTGGAATAACCCCCTCCTGCTTTAGGGTTTTCGTTTATATTCTGCTCATAAGTTTTTTAATTTAGGGTGAAATGTGGCCAAAAAATTCTCTATGACGTAGAAAGTCCTGCGTTGAACTACTTCTGTGAATGATATTTAAATAAGGTTATTCTGATTTTCACAAATTTTTATTGTTGTGAACATAACAATAAAAATTTGTGAAAATCAGAATAACCTTATTTAAATATCATTTAATATGGATTTTCACCAAGTAAGGACTGAAACAATTCAATAATTTTGTGAAATTACTGCCAAAGTATCCTCTTTACGCGGATCAAAATCAGCAAGCTGCGAGTGATGCAGGAATTCATAAGGCTCTGTTGAACAGTCCTCAGCCTCTTACTAACTTTTTCGTAATCGAACTACTTCTTTCTCTTTTGTTTCATTTCTAGAACGTATAAATGTGTGAACCTGAATGCTTGTGGCCAGCACTAACTACATGATCCAACTTTTCCAAAGGAGGGAAGTCTCACATATAAGACCTTCGTTATTGATGGAAAATAGATCCGGTGTTGTTGGTTGCTGCTCTATCTTGAATCGAGTAGGCTGAGTCCAAGTAGACGTCTGCAACAACTCGATGAAAGGAAAGGGGGGAGAACCACTCATGGCAGCAGCCTCATAGGCCAGACACAAATATCTCCAAACTTAAAATCGTCCACAACCAATTTATTTTTTGAATTCCAAACGTGCTCCAAATGGTCAAATAGATCTTGATCATGACCATAACTTCTGAGACGATATACAAAGCTTAAATATATTTTCAGATCAAACAATAGATTCCCATTACCTGAGATAACAAATGAATAGTAAGAGTAGATGTATGAATAACGTAGTTACGAATATATATACAAACACCATCATGATCAGGCGTTATAACACTTTCGCATCCATATATTGTATAACTTGGTAACGCAAAACTGTTGTTCAGATATTCTGGGATGAAACCACGTTTACGCAAGAAAACCGAGCATTTGGAGATGGGGTAAATTTGTTTACGAATTAGTTGCTTCTGTTTTATGTTTATCATGGAATTTATACTATATATATATATATATATATATATATATATATATATATAACTATAAATTCCATCATAAACAAAAAACAGAAGCAACTAATTCGTAAACAAATTTACCCCATCTCAAAATCAGATCATAATAACAATAAATTTATAAAACTAACATATTTTGGACCAATTTCACAAAAAATAGCTCGAATTTTATCAAAAATTAACATAGTAACAGCTTTCACATCCTCCCATCAAATTTCTAATCTCTTTTTTAATCCGAAAGACAAAGAGAACCGACTGAATAATTCTGGAGTCTATAAATTAAGTTGTCAAGAGTGTAATAGTGTGTATATAGGACAAACGGGCCGACCTTTCCATAAAAGGTACAAAAAGCATTAATCAGCTTTTAGGAACCGGAAGAATAATTCCAATTTTGCGAACCATTTCTTCACTACAGATCACACCTTCCCAGAATTGAACAACCTTGTTATCTTGCACGTGGAAGCGAAAGGGAAAAAACTTGACATCCTGGAATCCATAGAAATTGAAAAATATAAAAAGCACGTACCAATAATAAAACTACTTAACGAACAGACGGAACTTTGGAAAACCCCTCTCTTCGAAGCTCTGCCGAAGCCTACAATCCCCATATATAATAGTTGAGATCTAATTTGTTCGTTCAGTTTGAAAATGTAGTAAACACTACGAAACTCGAGTCACTGTATATCAGTTATAATAAATAGTGATAGAAAACAAAGTAATTCCTTATTTCATTCCATTAAAAATCCTGAAGCTTATACTTATTCTGTATTCTGTAACATTCTAACCTAACATAAACTCGGCAATAGATAACCGACACGTGCATGTGATGTAATACAAAGAAATTTCTCAATTATTGAAGTATACAAATTGAAAATTACTACGAATAAGTATTTGAATATTACAGAATAATAGCTGGAATTAATTCACCAGAACCTCTACAGATTTTAATCTAAATATTTCTCATGAAAATATTTAGAATTAAATTTTAAAACATGTCCTCAATACACTATCACTTTATAGACATATATATTATCATCATATGTGGTAGAAATTAACTAATAAAGAATCAAAAGAAATATAAAATAATGATACAATTACTTAGACATCACCTTATACATATATATGTTTCGATTGCTTATTAAAATATAACTCCTTAATGATAAGATTTTGGGTCCGTATAAGGTTATTTCTCTGAAGAATTTGTTATATATTCTTTAAAAAAGGAAAATAAAAAATCCCCTTTTTTGAATTATATGTAGAAAATTTTTTGGTGATGGAGCTTGTGATTCTTTAATATATAATCGAAACATATACAGGGTGTTTCACGAATGATTGTACAGGCTTTCATGCTAAGAAATTTGACATTTCAAACCATTGTCGGGTAATTATTGAAATAGAAAAGTGGTTGATTGTTGTATTTTCATAAAATTTTCATTAAGAGAAATATCGAAATGCCGTCATTTACGAATACTGAGTATAATGATATGTTGTTAGTTTATGGATTTTGTAAGTGCAATGATCGTGAAGCTGCTAATGAATATCGAAGGCTATATCCGGATCGTCGAATTCCTAACCACCAAACATTCCAACATGTTAATCGCTCACTTCGTGAAACCGGACACTTTCCGTCAGTAAGTAAACTAGAAAGAGCAAATTCGATGGTAAACCACGAAGAGATAATAGAAGCTGTCCAAGAAAATCCCTCAACCAGCACTCGGCGTCTTGGTTCAGTTTTAGGTTTGCCACATTGTAAGGTCTGGCGAGTTCTGCACCGTGAAATTTAATTCAATTTCATATAAAATCCGTCCAAACCTTGGAGCCAAACGATGAACTACCGAAGATGCGATTTTGCAGATGGGTTTTGCGGAACCAGTAAACTATCTTCAGAACGCTTTTTACTGCTGAAGCGACCTTCACAAAAGATGGAATTTTGAATGTTCGCAATGCACATATTTGGCCCAGAGTAAATCCGAAAGTGACTAGGAAACTCAATTCACAACATCGTTTTTCAGTCAATATTTGGTGTGGAATTTAAAATAATCGCCTAATTGGACCATATATTCTTCCACACAGGCTGAATGGAGTGACATATCTACAATTTTAAATCGAGCATTTGCCAGGGCTCTTGAATGATGGAAGCAAAATTCCAAGAGGAATGTACTTCCAACATGATGGAGCTTCGGCACATTTTACCCGTGAAATTGTAGCGCATTTGAATGAAGTTTATCCAGATCATTGGTTTGGTAGAGGGGGACCTCATGACTGGCCTGCAAGGTTCCCAGATCTTACATGCTTGGATTATTTTGTCTGAGGACACTTGAAAAACGAAATTTACTCTGAAGAAATCATAGACAGGAAGCATCTGATTAATCGTATTTAAGCTGCATGTGAAGGAAACTCAATTCACAACATCGTTTTTCAGTCAATATTTGGTGTGGAATTTAAAATAATCGCCTAATTGGACCATATATTCTTCCACACAGGCTGAATGGAGTGACATATCTACAATTTTAAATCGAGCATTTGCCAGGGCTCTTGAATGATGGAAGCAAAATTCCAAGAGGAATGTACTTCCAACATGATGGAGCTTCAGCACATTTTACCCGTGAAATTGTAGCGCATTTGAATGAAGTTTATCCAGATCATTGGTTTGGTAGAGGGGGACCTCATGACTGGCCTGCAAGGTTCCCAGATCTTACATGCTTGGATTATTTTGTCTGAGGACACTTGAAAAATGAAATTTACTCTGAAGAAATCATAGACAGGAAGCATCTGATTAATCGTATTTAAGCTGCATGTGAAGCAATACGAAATCGACCGGAAATTTTGAAGAAAGCTGCAGCTCATTTGATCACAAGAGCTAGAAAATGTTAAGAAGAGAGTTATAATTGTTTCTAAAATTTATTGCCAATTTTTTTCAGTTCCACACACGTTCATAAGATTAATTTTATATTTTTATTATTAAGTCTATTTTATAATAGTCCAATTAAATGTTCAATGTTAATTCGAGTTTTCGGTTAAATTTAGTTTTGCAAAAAATATTTGATTGGATGAAATAAGATGCAGCACAATACCTAAGTCATGTTCCTGAGAATTTCAAATGATTCAATATGAATAGACGCATTATTCGGAGATTTACAGGTCCGTGTTTACTAAAAATTGAAAATTCCCAATATTCAATGGTTCATAAAATGATGATGCGAAGTGTGTCATTGATCCTAATAGACTTGTTTGAAAGAGTATTCATTGTAGATTCTGGAGAGAATTTCGCTTTTTGAAAATTGGATGTACAGGGTGTTTTACAAGATGTGGTATAAAGAATGTAATTTTCTCAGTCCGGACCTGTGCTGTTGATGAGTCGTTATAGGCAGATATTTGACATTGGGCTATACTCATTGCCTCAAGTTTTCATGAAGATCCATGCAGGCGTTCAAAAGGTATGCCGATTGAAAGTTTTTTATAAAATACATAAAACACCCTGTAACTCTAAAACGAATGTAGTTAGGACATATTTCGAGCACTGATTCAGACTCACCAAAATGTCCTGCATCTGCCCTGAAAGCCTACACAATCATTCGTGAAACACCCTGTATATGTATAAGGTGATGTCTAAATAATTTTATCATTATTTTATATTACTTTTGATTCTTTATTAGTTAATTTCCACCACTTTTGATGATAATATACATATATGTCTATAAAGTGATGCAGTGTATTTAAGACATGTTTTAAAATTTAATTCTATTTTCTAATATTTTCATGAGATTTATTTAGATTAAAATCTGAAGTGAACTAATTCCAGCTATTATTCTGTAATATTCAAAAACTTCTTCGTAGTAATTTCCAATTGATATACTTTAATATTACACTAATTGCCGACTTAATAATGCCTTCACTTCAATTAACATATACTTTTCTTCCATAACCACTAAAATTTCTTCTATAACTTCTAAATCTTTGACGACCTCAACGAAAACTTCCGTGTCAAAAACTGAACTTATTTCTCCGCACGTGCTCAATCAATTTTCATTTGCACTTTTGATTTTACGTACTTTATATCTATTTTCCTTCTTAACTCACTAAAGAATACATAACTATACAGTCTATAATTAGTCTAAATTACGTTATAACAAAACAGTCTATAATTACGTTATGCTCTGACACATTTTTGACATTTCACATTTCTATTATGACTTGTAGTTATATTTCAGATATGCGATGACATGAAATCAACCTGAATTCTTGACTTAAATTTGATATTCTTTTAAATTCGGCAAATTTTTCATGACAATAATGAATATTTTTTATGAATAGTTTCAGAATATGTAATCTATTTTCAAATTTTTCTATTTTAGGCTATTTGAATATCTAATCGTGTTAAATTGAATATCTGCTGCTATTTTAGTCTAATTTTTCAGGAGGCTTTCGAATTTTGTTTATTATTCTGGAAAAATTCTTGTGAAATAGTTAATATTCACCATATATAGGCTGGTTATTTTTGCAAATTTGTTTTCTGGAGCTGAATTCAAATTCTATAGTCTAAAATAATCTCATTCTGACGATGTATGTGAAATTTCTTCCGAGTAGACTGTTTTAATGGCAGGTCCTTTTTTCATGACTTACTAGAATTTGAATTAATACGTAAAATTCATAATAAAACATATTGCTTAATATTTATTTTTCTACCGTCTAAATGAATATTCATGTGCTTTTTTTGATTTGAAATACCAGTTGAGCGCAAGACTGAACTGTTAGAGATATAAGCTTACCTTCGTAGTAATTCTGAGCCCATTTCAGACCTGTAAAACAAATTATACATCAGAAAATATAATAACCATGATAACAAGAAAAATCAGAGTGTTTCTAAAATTAAACAGTCATTTTAATTATTCACCATAAAACCTAATATGAACGTTGTCGTACTGAAAATCAAAGAAGAATTTCATTTATCGATTACCGAAAGACAGAATTGAAATCGAAATTTTTATGACTTACTGTTAGCAAGTAAAGCGTCACTCAGAAATTCCACGAATTTGATAAATTTAATTCAAAATGTTATCCCAGTGCTCTGTAATTACAAGTTTATGAATGAAATGAAATAAGAAAATACTTAGGTTTCTATCACTTTTTATTAGGTGACACGAGTTTCGTAGTCTTTACTACATTTTCAAACTATATAGAACAGATTGTATCTCAACTATTATATATATTCGTTGGCTGTGCAAAACTTCGGAAAGTAGGGGTGTGCTAAAGGTCCGTCTGCTCATTTAATAGTTATTTCAGGATGTCTAGTTTTTGTACTTTTGGTGCCAGGTGCAATATTTCAAGATTGTTCAATTCTAGGACGATATGATAAGTTTCGAAAAAGTGTTTCGCAAAATTAGCGTTATTTTTCCGGATTCTAAATAAAAATTAATGTTTTTTGAACCTTTTTTGGAAAGAACTTTCTATTTGTCCTGTACTCGTATATACGCTACTGTACAGTTGATAACTTTATTTTAAACTCCAGAATTATCAAGCTGGTTGTTTTCTTCTTTTTTTATAAAAGTGGAAAAATTTCATGTTAGAATGTGAAAGCTTTTTTTATGTTAGTTTTTGAAAATATTTGGGGTATTTTTTGCAAGATATTTCCAAAATATGTTAACTCTACAAATTATTTGTCACTATTTTCCGTTTTGGAAGTGGAATATATTCATTTTAGGAGTAGTTTTTTCGTGTTTATGGCAGAATTTAGGGTTTCTGTTTCAAATTGATTGTTTATGGATATTTTCTTGATTGTATTCAGTTACCTTCTCAACTTAATATTATTTATAGGATTTGAATATCCAAACAGATTCAATCTATAATTTTAATTTACAAAAAATTTTATGCGGTGATTTTTGTGAAGAACATAGAATATCTTGGATTTTCAAGTTTGTGTATTTCAAAATAAGGATATCATTAGATTTGTCAGGTGAGTTATGTTTGTTGTTGATTAATTTTATTTTTTAAACGTGAAGTAGGACCGATGTAGACCTTATCGGAATTCTAATTGTTTTTTGAAGATTTAATACATGATTTGAGAGATTTTTTAAGTAACTTATTTAAATATATTAAATATTGCAAATAAATTATATTTTCTGAGAAGTCCTTAAATTATGTTTTGTATTTTTGAAAAGGATTTAGTTTTCATAATTGTAAGATCAGAAACTAAATTTTGACTGCTTCAAATATTTATTTATTAATTTCAATTGACAATTTATATTTGTTATATGTTATATTTATTCCATTTGATATTGTTTATTGAGTTTCGATTTTATACGTCTATTAAAAATAGGATGTGCTCATAGGACATTAATTTAATTCTAAAAATTTTTAAATAATTTTTTTTTAAATTAAAATTGTAGGAGACTAAATGATTAAATCTGTTTTGATATTCAAATTCCGTAATATTCCTGCTATCAAGAAAAAACCTCTTCTTATCATTTTATCGTTCAAAGAAATTGAAAATGCCTTTGTTTCATCAATCTCTTAGCAGCGTGCTTATGAATATTCTGTCGTTGCGGATTTTCTGGTTATATTAAAGTTAATTTCATCATTATTCTTAGTTAAAGTTATGTCCATATTATTTATTTTATTATCACGTTCTGGTTCCATAGCAAATTTGACATTATGGAGCAAACCATTAAGATATTCTAGTGTGTTTTCTAGTTCTGAATAAATTTCACATAAGTGAGCCAATATATCGTCTATATGTCTGTAGCAAAAAGTGAGATGCTTTGCTTATGTGGATTTTAGAATTTTCAATTCGAAAAAGGACATAAAGGTTTCAGCGAGGAGTGGGCTGAGAGATGAACCCATGACAAGTCCATCTTTCTGTTGTGAAAGTTACTATGTTTAAAGTAATTTTCCTCCACGCAAAGTTCGAAAAGGAATAAATTTAGTTTTTATGACCGGATTGATGTGATTTTTTCTATTAGGATATTTTCGATAATTTAATAACATAAGTTTCGATAAGTTAATAACATTTGGTATATTCGGGAATATATTAACTAGATCAAATATTACTTTCAATACAATAGTAACTTTAACAAACATAAAAATGGATTTTGGTCAGTAGGCTAATAATTGCTTGGCCGAAGATGAGCATTTTCCCAGAAAAATTATCTTTAGCGATGAACCTCATTTTCACCTCGGATGACAAGTTTTTGTGGGGATCCTTAAAGGATAAGTGTTACGCTAACCACACAGAAACGATTTATGCCTTGAAACCGCCCCCAGGCATCAGATCTTATCGTAGTGGGGGTGCTTGCCTTGACTAGGACCCTAGTTTCGTCCGGGCGAAATGGAGGGTTAAGTCTTGGTGCCTAACGTAATGCCATTCGCGGCAGTCACTGGACCTGTATGGTGGAAGATCTCCGAATGGGGCCCTAGTTTTGCCGTTCTAGTGAAATGGAGGGCTGATTAACTCAGTGACAGGGAGTCTGTCGCAGCACAGGGCTTCTCTCTTAAAACTGACGTACTCTACCCTATCGTAGTTAATCTCCTGATTTTTATGTGTAATGGCCGAGAGCGTTATTTAGCATACTGCGTTACCTCGGATGGGTGGTTTGCCCACAGGTGTTACTTGTACTACCTGACCACCCCTTTGGTGTTGGACTCGGAGGGCAGTGGTTGAAAGTCCGCATACTGGACTAGGGAGGTATTTCATTTATCTATTCGCAGGCCCCCATGTTCGGGATATTCTCATGAAATGATTCGGGGTTTAACGGGACTTGACGGTTGGACCGGTTTGTCCTGGCCCCGGATCAATGCGTAACAATTTAGGGTTTGTGGATCTCGACGAAATGATTCTGTCATTAGTGCTTGACGCCAGGATCAATGAAATGACTTTACATGGTTTCGGTGAGTCAGAACGTACAGGCCGTTAGACGGTGCTCGTACCAGGATCAATGGATCTTGGTATTATCTTAGTTCCTGGGACTGCGTTCGGATGGATGGATAAGAATTCCTTCTGACGGGAGAGTTGCGTCTCAAACCAACTCGAGTACTGACCTGCAGAGCCAGTAGAGGTTGAACAGTGCTTCGCTGCTACCAGTCAGACGGTTCTGGCTTTCGATTCAGGGCACAAACTGGAAGCTGGTGGGTTCATCTCTTCGGAGGGGTTCACGCTTCGCGCGATGATATGGCATAATCCTTATCACACTTTCTACCTCTTGGGGTGGACTGTGGAGACTGCTGAGTAGTCACTTGGATAAGAGTTATGCTTGCATGCCAATACAATTACCTGGTAGAATTCACTTGATGCCTTGAAACACGCCCCATGACATTGTAGCTTGACGCGTGGGCGCGCTTGTCTTGACTAAGATCCTAGTTTCATCCCGGTGAAATGGAGGATTAATTCTTGATGCTTAAAGAAATGTCATTCGCGCCAGTCACTGGACTCGTGTGGTGGAAGTTCAACCGAATGGGGCCTTAGTTTCACCGTAAAGGTGAAATGGAGGGCTCAGCCGCGTTGTCTAACTCAGTGATAAGGGTGCCTATCGCAGCACAATGCTTCAATGTTAAAACTAACGTACTCTACCTTACTGCAGTAAATCTTCGGAGTTTTCTGTCCAATGGAGTAGAAGGGTATTCCATCTACCTATTCGCACAAACTCATGTTCAGGATATCTTGAGAAACGCTTCAGGGTTTAGCGGGACTTGACGGTTCGACTGGCCTCGTACCTGGTTTCCGGGGTTTATGGATCTCGACGATATGGATTTAGACTGTTGGTGTCTGAAGACAGGATCAATTGAAAGATTTCACAACAGTTCGGGAATCTTGACGTATAGGCCTGATTGACGGCGCTCGTACCAGAATCAATTGAGGCATTAATTCTTGAGACTATCTTGGTTATGGGACTGCGTTCGGGTGGGTGGATAAGAAGCCCCTTCGGCGAGTGAGTGGCGTCGCAAAATAACTCGGGTTTTGACACTGCAGAGCCAGTAGAAGTAGGATGGTGCTTCGTTGCTACCAGTCACGGTGTATGTTTTCGGACTGAAGCCGAAACTGGAAGCTTGGTGGGGTCAACTCTTCAGAGTGGTTCTCGCTAATGCACGATGATAAGGCGTATCCTCATTACAATATTCTTCCTGGACAGATTGTGGACACTGCTGAGTAGTCACCTTGTAAAAGAGCCGCGCTCACATGCCAGTATTCTTAACGTTAGAATTTAGGATGATGCCTTGAAACACGAAATCGAATTTACCATTCATGAGATTGAGCTCCAAAATTCCGACAATCTAAATTGGATTGATCGTATGAGGTATTGTATGGCTAGTCGCGGTGGTCATTTGAATGATATGGTTTTTCATTCTTGAATGTGAAGATTCAGTCCTTCTAGTAAACTCACCTTTTCCTTGATCTTTTTTATTTACTTGTTTTATTATCTTTCTTTCATACTAATATTATAGTAGCTTCAACTTAGATTTGAAAATTTTGAAAATTTGTAAATATTACACCACAAAATAACTACTACTTGCTGTCTTCGTCTATGAAGGCAACTAGTGTCCGATATTTCGGATATTATCCGTGCAGTACGGAGGGGTGCAAAGGACTCTATATGCCGGTAGCATCTTCTCACGTTGAGTACTTGAACGGGTAAGAAATGTAGACCACTCTCATTCCGAATAGGTAACATCATACATATTTTGAAACATTAGTATCAAACAGATTGAAATTTTTAAGTTAAATAAATAGATTAGAAGAACAATAAAGTAAAATAGAAAAAGGCTTTTTACTTGATAGAAGAAATATAACAAAATTTGAATATCAAAACAGATTTAATCTGTTAGTCTTCTACAATTTTAATTTCAAATAATTCTTCTATCAAGTAAAAAACCTTTTTCTATTTTATTTTATACATAATATATGATTATATTTAGGCTTGAATAATTCTCATCATGGAATGTCAATGTTATGAAGAAGACCATAGAATGCCTTACAGTTTTCTGTGATTTTGTGACGAACTGACTACCTGGTTTTTTAAAGTTAGTCTCTTTCGAACAAGTTCACGTGTTAAGTTCTAAGGTATGATATAGTGATGGTTGGTTGATTTTGATATTTAAATGTTATCTAGGGCCGATGAAGAGATTATCTGTATTCTAATTGTTTTTTGAAGATATATTACATGTTTTGAGAGATTTTTGAATTAACTTACTTGAATATTTAAATATATTAAATAATTCAAATAAATTATATTTTTTGAGAAATCCTCAAGTTGTGTTTTGTGTTTTTGAAAAGGAATTGGTTTCAGTATGGTAAGATCAGAAACAAAATTTTGTCTCCTTCAAATATTTATTTATTAATATTAATTGCCTTTTTTATATTGGTTGGTTTATTTATTCCATTTGACATTGTATATTGAGTTTTGAATATATACGTCTTTTAAATATAAGCGGTGCTTATTGTAGACATTAATTTAATTCTAAAAGTTTTTTGAATGAAAATTTTTTTGAAATTAAAATTGTAGAAGACTAACAGATTAAATCTGTTTTGATATTCAAATTTTATTAGAAGAAGTTTTCCCAGAATTTTGTGAGTATCTAGAAGCATAGAAAAAATCCACTTCTGGAATTGTTGAAATCATACGAACTCTGAATATATAAATATCTTTTTTTCGCTGCAAAATTGGCAAATGTCTCATATTTCTGATATTTATTTAACTCATTCTAGGTGAAGGTGAAGCTATCAAAAACTGAATATTATCGAATTAACGTTCATCGCATCCATAACGAAATAACTTCGGAATTACAGTGAACCTTTTCAGCGAATGCACTCATCAAAAATGAGAGAAATATACTGCAATACCGCGAAATAATTACATAGCAAATACGCTGCAGGCGACGAGAGAAAGTTATTTGATCATCGGTTCCATTCGATTTCAAAAGCGGCTGCCTGTATCTTCCTGTCAGAAAAAAATCACATAGAAAATTGTTAATTTTGCTGTCATCTCGGCCTGCGTCCTAAAAAGTGAGATACGAATTCATGCATACCTGATGAGATGTTTCAGGTTCTTTTGCGAGAAATTAATCAAGATTCGAGTTAATTGAGACTCTGATATTGTTGAGTTGATATCTGTTTTTAATTATATGCGAGGATGTCAGCGGAATTTCATATTGCATCAAGCTCCTCAAATTGGAGGCACGTATGAGCTTGGCGGACGTTCAACGAATCGAATTGCTGATTGCGGTGGTGTCGAGAAGATTGAACCATTAAATCATGGATGGAATATGTGCCAATCAGCTACTGGTTTGAGTGGGTATATGGCTTCATAATGTTTAAGGAATTTACAGAAACTGTGAATTCTGGTTTGTTATTTCAAAATAATATGTGGCTGCGAAATAGTTTTTTTTTATTATAGAAACCTTTATTCAAGTAAATTTTGTATAACAAAACAAAATATAAAATAAAATTCAGACAGTTCAGACAACTCATTCCCCTGAACCCACCTGCTTATCAGAAAAATCTGCCAGAGTCAACATCATCCGAAAAATCTCTCGAATTGTTGATAATTTACAAAGATACATTTTTGAAACCTTTAATCCCAGTGCAATTCCTCATTTCTATCAGTATCACATTGTATAGTCTAGGACCAAAACAATTTATATATCTAAGATTCAACTTATTTGCACTGATTGTTAATTAAATCTATCTCTTGTTTCATATACATGATCTACAAATAATTTTAATTCATTTCTAGTGTACATTCTGTCAAGAAAGTACCGGAAATTATCGATTTAAATCTGGCGGGGCAATGAGGCAGGTAAAAATTTTTTTCCTAGGTTGGTACCACTGTCCTTAATTACTATGCCAAGCTTGAGCGGGATCTGTCAACTAGTGTGTTTGCAACAGCTGATTAAGTCAGTCGATGTCAGAGTGCGTGCCGATTTTTACTATGGGTGATTACGTTGAGCAAAGAATTTGTTTAAAGTTTTGTGTTGCAAATGAATTTTCGTGTGCCGATGCATTGAAAATGTTGCAAAAGGCCTTTGGTAATAATGCTTTATCGAAAACTCGTGCATATCAGTGGTACAGAGCCTTCAAGGACGGTCGTGAAGCGAACGCCCATCGACGGCTTCGATCGAAGATAACGTCGATAAAATTAAGGAAAGGGTGCTGGAAAACCATCGTACCAGCTTGAGAGAGATAGCACATGATCTTAAGATATCCCACGAGTCCGCACGTACGATTTTGATTGATATTTTGGGCATGAGAAAGGTGGCCGCACGACTCGTACCGAAAGACCTGAATTTTCTTCAAAAACGTCATCGCGAACAGGTTGCTTCAGACATGCTGGATCGTTGTAATTCCGATTCTACATTCATGGAACGCATTATAAAGGGTGATGAGACCTGGGTGTACGAGTACGATATGCAAACAAGCCAGCAATCATCGGAATGGGTGGCAAAAAATGAGCCGAAACCGAAAAAACCACGCCAAAGCCGCTCGAAAATGAAGGTGATGCTCATTGTTTTCTTCGATATCCGTGGCGTGGTGCACTACGAATTCGTTCCAGAGGGTCAGACGGTAAACAAGGAGTATTACCTAGGCGTTATGAAACGTTTGCGTGAGCATATCCGTAAGAAGCGGCCAAACTTGTGGGCGAATAACTCATGGATTTTGCATGACGATAACGCGCCTTCTCACCGAGCTACGATTGTGACTGACTTTCTCGCCAAAAACTCAACAAACGTGCTTCAGCAACCACCGTATTCGCCGGATTTGGCTCCCTGCGACTTTTTCCTCTTCCCAAAACTAAAATTGCCCCTTCGTGGCACCCGTTTTGAGTCGATTGAAGCCATAAAACAAAATTCGGCGTGAGAGCTAAAGTCCATCCCGGAAAGCGCCTATAAAAAATGTTTCGATAATTGGAAGTGCCGTTGGCATAGATGTATTGGAGCAAATGGAGCCTATTTTGAAGGCGACCCAATAAATTTTGACGATTAAATGTAAAAATGTTGTTTTAATTGAACATTCCCGGTACTTTCTTGACAGAGTAGTATATGTAGGAGCATACCGTTAATGTATACATTAATCTAAAGTTAACAATATTTTCATCAAAAAGCAAATGTGTAGAGTACAATCTTTTTCTTTTATAAATGATCTTCAATGTATATTTTTGTATTATATTCACTTTATACAGACTATTGCTTAAAATTGACTCCACGAATACTTCATGAATTACAAAGTTTTTTCGTCCAAGAATTCTTTGAAATGTAAAACTTATGAGTAAGTTTTCCTCATCCGATGGATACTCAATATGAGCCACTTAAGATATCTATCAACCACTATTTCGAAAAATTACAAAAAGAAGCTTTGTTTTTTTACTAAACTTTATGGTGTCTTGTAGTTTTGTCGTATCTGCTAGCGATTTCGAGAAAAAAAATTTGAACCATTCTCTCGAAATCCTCAGAAAAATTGCAAATAAAATTAATAAATTCATTGTTAGTTTTGACACATCAAATTAAACACCAGTGTTTTGAAAAGCAATGGTAGTTGCAATTTAATATCAAAACATGCCGAATTTCATGAATTACGAAATGGCATTTGATATGCACTTTATGTATGGCCTTGCAAATGGTAATTCAAGAGAAGTTAAGCGACTACATGGAACGCTATCCCAATAGAATGATGCCTGGTCATTAAATGTTCTCTCATATTCACAGACGTCTTTCAGAAACTGGATCTTTTTCTACGAAAAATATTAATGCAGATAGACCACTAAATGTGAAACTACTGCGAGTCGAAGAGGCAGTTCTGAACGAAATAGAAGAACATCCGGGAAACAGTACAAGAAAAATTTGTGTTACTTTAAATACAACTCATCAAGTTGTTTAGCGGATCTTGCGGAATTCAGATGTGTGACAACTCAGGGACAAAAAGAATTTCGGCAGTCCCTCAAAGAGACTTCTGAAATGACCAATTTTTGGTATTATTTTAATTTTTATTCTCACCCCAATTTTCCAGATTTACAAAAAATTAGGTCTAAAATTGTTTCCTCTAGAGCAATAATCAGACGTACTCTAATTATGTTCTACTTCAAACGCTGCATATAGCATATATCATGGAAGAAAAATCATAATCATTTAATATTGAGAATTTTCAACCCAACCAACTATAAATTGTCATAGTATCCAAGGGGGTTTTATATTTGTATAAAGTTTAAAGTTTTCAACTAGAAATATTTGTATCTCGGATATACGTCATTGATTACTATATTACCTCTTGTTACGATGCTTCAGTTCAATGTTCAAAATTCATCTGAACGAAATTATTTGCTCAATATAATCTGAAGATGATTCGGTCACGATACTGTCAAATAAATACGTTTTATCAGGACGAGATTCGAGAGAATTTTTGTCAAACTTTTTATTCTACAATATGAATCAAATATTCTTCTTGAAGAATCAAAAATCACAGAACTGGAAAGGTTACTTCATAATTATTTACGATACAATAAACAACAAAAAGTAGAAAATTTGCGGTGACATCTTATAAAATTAATTTTGCCAATGTTATGCATGAATTCTCAGGACATTTCAAGGTTTTCAGAAACAATTATGAGGTAAACGCGTCGGTAAAAATTGAAAATAATTTCTCAAGAAGCAATATTTGTGAAAAAAAAAAAATAAAAACCATAAAACATTGGATCAAAGACCTTGAAGACGAAAGTATCCAAAACAAGTGGAGGATTAAATAGTTTATAAATGATCAATATTTTACAAGATGTATTCTCAAATATCGCACAGATTTATATCTATTTGATTGATTCGGTCTTTACTTGGAGGAAACTCATTTTAATCGAAAAATATATAGGAGACATTACAAATAAAGAAAATGAATCTGGAGTCTACAAGTTGACTTGCAACGATTGACCTTTAGTATACATTGGCCAGACAGATAGATCATTCAAGAAACGCGTCCAAGAACACCTAAGGAGTTATATATCCGATTCCAAATATTCGACATATGCTAATCATTTTAGGAATTCAGGTATAATTTCAACAATAATTATGAAATTATTCACGTTGAAAACAATAGTTCTATATTAACACTTTTAGAATTTCTAGAAATCAACAGCTACAATGCCCGTTAAATCCTTTTGAACGAACAAACAGATGTTCACAAGTCTCCATTACTGAATATCTTTCCTTGATGGCATTTTTTAGCGGCAAACTCCAACAAACACCTTGAGTTTTTATGATTTGTTTGTCCATTATTTGGTCATGTACCTAACAATGTATTTAAACTCGGTTACACTCAACACCATCAGCCAGTACAATGTAAATACCCGAAGAAGCCACAACAATTGGTGGTGAAACAATTCTTGTTGTATAAAAATATTTGTGGAAATAAAATACTGTCTCCTATATAGATTTATGTATTTTTGCGCACTAGATCCAGAGAACAGCGTGCTATCGTTTCGTCTTATTGTCGGTAATTCTCGAATTTCGAGCCAAAAATGGTCTTGAACGACTAGGTTGGACTCAGTCATAAAGAATCCGAGCTCAAAAATAATTCTGTCCAGCCGGCTGGTCGGTCGTCCATAAACACATTTTTGAACGGAAAAAGCTAGAGCTTTGAAACATTGGGGCATTGTTTGGGATCTAAATATCTCGGCTGACTTTGTTAATGGTCAAAATCGGTTTGATGGTTTTCGAAACAGAATAATAAGGCGCATATTCGTGCGAAATTTCCAGGGAATTATATGATTGAAAGTTAAAATAAAAATTTGTGAGCGGATCAGCGTTGAGCACTATTTAAAAGAATATAACTTTCTAATGGAAAGATAGATATACAGACTTGAAACTTTCGGGGTAGGTTTGGGACCTGCATATCTCGATTGAGTTCGTTATTGGGCAAAATCAATCCAATGGTTTGGCAGTTTTCTATATTTGAAATTTCACCATATGTAGCTCCTTCAAGAATCTATTCAGAGATTTGAAATTTTCAGGAGAAATAGACCAAGCGCGCAGAAGCTTCTAACTTCACTTTAGTGGTTTTTATCCTGTATACGACAATTACATACAATTTTTGAAATTTCGTTATGAATTCAAAATTGTGATATACTTCCTATTAAATGGTTAAGTGGTAAATTGAAGTGATTTCTTAGTGAATCTTGTCAAGGTATAGATTAAACAGTTTACTTTATCTCGTCTTAAACCTACAAAAATACACCGAATTTTTCATTATTCTTATGTATTCTCAAATCGGTTTTAATTAACATTAAATATCGGAATGATAGGAAAATTATTTGAATCCTGTCATGGAATATATTACTGAAATAATATACACTTTCTGAGCTATAAAAATTATGAATTTTGAGTCTATTTGGTGAAATTTTGGGGTGGACTGATAAAAACTTCACAGATCTATTCATCAGGATTATTGGAGAATAATGAAAACCACCTGAATTCACTGGAATTTATATTTGATCAACAAGTGTAACTACAGAATAAATTAACTTGACCTTATGGCCGCTGTATTTTGCGTCGAAATCGACTGCTAACAATTTGCTTAATTTAATGGAACCGAACGAAGGAATCATGTGCACTAACAAAAGGTTACACTTTTAATTATTATTTACCTCCACTTCGGTGCCCATAGGCTTGAATGAAATTACCTTAATGAATTAGATGGCCTTCGATAGACTTTTGTTCTTATAACCAGCGATCAGGTTCACATGGCGGTTTCATCTGGAAGCATAACTCATAGAGGTCCTATAGACCGCGTTGATAAAAATCTCAAGATGTTGGTCAAGGTTGGTATTTATTGAATTTGATGATTCTGTGAACTAATTCTTCGAAACGATGTGGTAAGATTATTATTAATGATTCCAATTTTTACTTAAGGCGGCCAGTTGGTAACCGAATCTATTACAATTCAAACAGTTATTACATACCGTGAATTGTTCATATCCATTGGGTAATGTAGGGGAGTGTTAAGTGATTTTATCAAGTAATTTATTTCTAGGTAGGGTGCTCCACCCACGTGTTAAATATATTGGTCTTAATGCCCCGCTGAAGAACCAGATGATGAAACTTTTCCTCAGTCTCTCTATCTAACGATCTCAAAATTTATTGATAGTTAATCATATGTGGTTTATTAAGGTCGTGTCTCACGTATAAATATTATGATCTAACTTGATTGACGTAATGTCACAATTTTTCTACTCGGAAGATTACATCATCGAACCAAAAATACATAGGTACCTGGATTTCGTCACTGTAGAAGAAATTTGTTCAAATTATTCAGAAACTATAAAACCAGTATATGTATATTTTTTTAGCGAACCGGAGAATATATTTTTTATTATAAAATAATTCAAGCTGAGTTAGAAGTTCTCAATACTATCTTTCTCTATACTCTTATCGTCAGGTTACAAAATTTTATATATACAAGGTGCACAAAAAGAATGTGTCGGGTATTTGTTACTATAATAATTATTACAATATAAAGTGGAAAATTAGTTCGAAAAGATGATGTTATCTATATTGTGACCGTTACGCTACTGGCACTCTTCTAATCGAAAACGAAGATTGACAATAACACGCTGACATATAGCTCTCGATATTACTGCCATTTCTGACCGGCTGTTTTGCTTCAATTACGTCAGGTTCGTCGGATCATTCTCATAGACCTCACTTTTAAGGTATCCCCATGCCAAATAGTCAAGTGGACTAAAGTGAGGGATTCAGGTAGGCCAGTTGATGATACCCCTACGCGAAATGACCTTATTAGGGAATAATTCGTTAACAGCTTCCATGGCTTGATTTGATGTATGGCAGCAGCATATAGCAATAACGGTCGCTATTTACATTAAGTGATCTACCTGATCGATCTTCATGAACATAAGGACCAATTATGCCTCTATCAGACACAGCGACCCAAACAACGACCTTTGGGCTGTGCAGGGGTCGTTCATGCTTTCGTCTCGGATTGTCCTCTGCCCAGTACTGGCAATTCAGCCTCTTGACATAACCATTCAGATGAAAGTTTGCTTTATTACTGAAGAGTATGTTATGAAAATTGTTGAACTAATGTAACATTTAGTTGGCAAAACTCAATCGATTAGCATAGTCTGTATCCTTCAATTCTTGAACGAATTGAATTTGATAGGCTATTGAATGCTAATCTTTCTTTAAAATCAAATGCAAGGACGATTTTTTGATGTTTAATGATTGGCTTCGTTTTGGAATGGATAAAGGCGGATTTTAACGACCTGACGCCTTCACTTCTCGAATCGTTTCTTCGTCACGGACTGAACGAGGACGGCCAGAGTGTTGAATATTTACCGTCGCACCTTCATTCTCGAACATCCGGATTGATTTTATAATGTTGTCGTCACTTGGTGCATGGCATGTATGATATTCCGCACGATACAAGCTTTGAGAAGGCACATTTGAATAACCATTGCGACAATACGGTCGTAGGCAAAAAGCGCTTTGTGATACCGGCTACTGCTCTATTGTGATTAAAACTCCGCAAAATGGTGGACACCAAGATCCCCTCACCACTCCGCTTCATCACTCAGTTTCATATGCACCGCCTAGACAAATACCCGATACGCTTTTTGGACACGCCGTTATATAGCTTTAATATACTACTTTAAGACCACTGTTATTATTTTTATTCACATCACGTCATACCACAATTCCATACGCGTACACTGAACTATAGCATCGTACACCCAAAAAGATTTTTTCACAAAGAGAACATTCCTAATATTATAAAAAATATAAAATAACTTTCTAAATCGTTTCATAGCGTTCCATCTGAATTGTTGAACAATAAGAACCCCCAAATACATATTCAACAAGATGAAAATGCTCATTCTTGAAAGTCGGAGAAAATTTAAATTTGTTTGCTTCTATAACTGCGACGATCATAATTTATTTTGGATTGTTTTACAACATATTTTATTGTAATCCTTCTGGAAAATGGTGCGTGATTCTAATGAGTTCGGGTATACTACTCTGTCAAGAAAGTACCGGGAATTTTCAATTAAAACAACATTTTTACATTTAATCGTCAAAATTTATTGGGTCGCCTTCAAAATAGGCTCCATTTGCTCCAATACATCTATGCCAACGGCACTTCCAATTATCGAAACATTTTTTATAGGCGCTTTCCGGGATGGATTTTAGCTCTCGCGCCGAATTTTGTTTTATGGCTTCAATCGACTCAAAACGGGTGCCACGAAGGGGCAATTTTAGTTTTGGGAAGAGGAAAAAGTCGCAGGGAGCCAAATCCGGCGAGTACGGTGGTTGCTGAAGCACGTTTGTGGAGTTTTGACGAGAAAGTCAGTCACAATCGTAGCTCGGTGAGAAGGCGCGTTATCGTCATGCAAAATCCATGAGTTGTTCGCCCACAAATTTGGTCGCTTCTTACGGATACGCTCACGCAAACGTTTCATAACGCCTAGGTAATACTCCTTGTTTACCGTCTGACCCTCTGGAACGAATTCGTAGTGCACCACGCCACGGATATCGAAGAAAACAATGAGCATCACCTTCATTTTCGAGCGGCTTTGGCGTGGTTTTTTCGGTTTCGGCTCATTTTTTGCCACCCATTCCGATGATTGCTGGCTTGTTTGCATATCGTACTCGTAGACCCAGGTCTCATCACCAGTTATAATGCGTTCCATGAATGTAGAATCGGAATTACAGCGATCCAGCATGTCTGAAGCAACCTGTTCGCGATGACGTTTTTGAAGAAAATTCAGGTCTTTCGGTACGAGTCGTGCGGCCACCTTTCTCATGCCCAAATGTCAATCAAAATCGTACGTGCGGACTCGTGGGATATCTTAAGATCATGTGCTATCTCTCTCAAGCTGGTACGACGGTTTTCCAGCACCCTTTCCTTAATTTTATCGACGTTATCTTCGATCGAAGCCGATGATGGGCGACCACTTCACGACCGTCCTTGAAGGCTCTGTACCACTGATATGCACGAGTTTTTGATAGAGCATTATCACCAAAGGCCTTTTGCAACATTTTCAATGCATCGGCACACGAAAATTCATTTGCAACACAAAACTTTAAACAAATTCTTTGCTCAACGTAATCATCCATAGTAAAAATCGGCACGCACTTTGACATCGACTGACTTAATCAGCTGTTGCAAACACACTAGTTGACAGATCCCGCTCAAGCTTGGCATAGTAATTAAGGATAGTGGTGCCAATCTAGGAAAAAAAAATTTCACCTGCCTCATTGCCCCGCCAGATTTAAATCGATAATTCCCGGTACTTTCTTGACAGAATGTATGTGGTATTTATATAATTTAAATGTAAACTATGTTGCTTCTAAAGAATTATAATCATTTCCACCTTTCAGAGAAACAGCTCTGGTAGCTCTACTTTTTTGAACAAACTCTCTGAAAAAATACCTTTTTTCTGTAGGCACTTCTGATGGTCTGATGAAAATTATTTGTTCAAGTTCTTCAAAACGTGGTGTCCAAACTTACATTCGGGAACCAGAAAAAATTTTCACTGTACAACTTCTGTTGCTTATTGGCAAGAAAAAACTTAGAGGTTCCGTTTGAGGCAAAACATTCATCTTCGGGTAATTAGGCTCATGGAAGAACGAGTACTCATAACTGTATTTTATGGAACTTCTGTCCCTTTTTATATTTTAACTTGAAATTTTAGCGTATTATTTCAGGTTCTTCAAAGGCGAGTTGATTAACTTATTAAAATAAAGCATTTTACAAAAGTTTCTAACATATGTATATATGTTCCATAATCACCAAGATATGCCGCCATGAATCAATTCTACCATTAAAAAATTCCTAGTTACTCGAATTAAGATTTCTTAAGTATACACAAATACACTTCTGAAATACTTAGAACCATTTTTCAACATATCACCAATATAAATCAGTACGGAAAGAATAGATAGCTTCTCGGCATATTTCTTTAATCCGTTATCCCGAAACTTTTGCGGTGAAATGAGTCTTGAGAGCTATTGAGAAAAAATCGCCTTTACAAGTATCCTGTATATTTTATTATACTAGGATTATTTTTCGTTAATATCTTATAAGTATAAAAAGTTCTATACATTCGAGATAAACAATTTTTTATACTTTACCCCCTACTACTATTTCAGCTTGTACATATAATAATTTCGAAGTAACAGTACGTTGATTCAAAATATGATTAATAATCCGGAACGACACAAATGATATAGGTTAATATACGATCCTTATATTATTTGGTCATTTGTATCATATTTTGAAGATTGCGCTCTACAGATGGCAACCGTGACCGAATATAAAAATACATGTATATGTATATTTAGGATCGATTACTGCAGCTGCTGTATGGTGCCACTAAGTCAAAGAAAGTGCCAGATCAAACATTGTTACTTTGAACAATTTGAACTCTTGGTTGCCTCTTGAATTTTAGGTCTTAATTATGGGTTTACTGTCGCCAGAGTTAAAATATTTCACAAGAAAGTTAAAAGGAAGAAAAACTCTTTACCTCTTTATAAATCTTAATTTTTTTGATTTCTAACTGAATAGTTGATTTCAGTCCTCGCTAATTTCACAGGAAGCTTTATTATTTTTTGTGAAATATTCATAAATTATATATTTTTTCTTTGACATAAAGCTTGATTTAATATTGATTAGTCGTATAATCCTATATGACTATTTCAAGATTTTGTCGCCATTCTTCACAACATTCATATTAAAAACATAAATACGGTTATTCCATGAAACAAATTTTAGTACTAATAAGCCTGTTGATTGAATTTCTACGATATATTTGTGAATAAATTGAACATATCCCCGATGAAAATAAATTCAAAATTTAAGAATTTTTTCTGATGTAATGAAAAAAGACAAATACTGAAATATCTTCATTCTAGCATTGTAACAAAGTCCTTTCAAAAACTTAGTAAAAATTAGACAAATACTAAAATATCCTCATTGTAACATTATAACACAGTAACTTGAGCACTAATGAAATATTTCAAAAATAATTTTTGTCCTCTCAAAAACTTAGTGGGAATTAACCATCAAGTCGTATTGAAAATTTAATTGGTATATTATAGTCAAGGGCAATAAATAGTTTGCTTTAGTAAGCAGATTCTTATGTACAGTTATTGAACTAATAAAAAATTCTTTCCTCAGTTTGTCCGAAAATTTTTTGAGATCTATCTCAGTAATAAAATTTGTTCTTTTCATATTAATATCACAATAAACATATTTCTCTAAATTTTTCATTTAAATATCTGAAAGTTATTTGAACAGCATACGCTCAGCTTTCATATGAAAAATTACTCTAATATTCATAAATTATGATAAAATTGGAGAAAATATTTAGTATACTTACTAATTTCAAGAGTACCTTGACTGCTTAATAAAAATTAAGCCATCCTGCTGAAAAATTATTGCCGAAAAAATTAACGAAAACTGCATTTGATTCATGTAAAATATATCGGATGTATTTCGGTACCTTAAAACTGCTCTAAAACTTGTTGCAGGGATATTATGAAAATATTCGAGAAAAGTCCTGACGTGAAGTCAGGAGCTTTTGCGCGTTTGTTCACATCACACATGATGCTCATAAAATTTTGCATAAGCCTTCTTGTCATAATTTCACATCTAAATGCTAATTTTAAACTCGATCTATATTGCTATGGTTCCGGTAGGGCTCAAAGTTGCTCTGTGCTCCAAATATTCAATCAATATTTTTCTTATTTGTTCTTATCAAATATGTTTACATACAGTTCAAAAAATCATTCAATTTTTTTATTCAGTCAAATACTTCAGGAAAAATTTTATAAAAATTATAATCTGGTCAGTTATTTATTATTAGATATAGTAATTTTTATTATTATATATCAAATTTTGTTGTAACTAAAGTGTATCGAATGTTGTTACTATTTTTCAAATGATTAATTTTTAGATTTCAACAAATCATTGAATTTTTAAGCTTTTGTTCTAGGAAATACAGCGATCGTTCTGCCTAGGTGACTGTTATTTTAGAATTTCGAGACGAAAATGGTCTCAAACGACTTAATTGGACCCACTGATGAAGGGTCTGAGATCAAACGTCATGTTGTTTGGTTGGTACTTCAGCAAACAATGTAATTTTTAAACGAGAAGACCTAGAGGCTTGAAATTTTCAGCGCTGGTTTTCGATCCAAGTTCCCCTGTTGAGTTCATCAATGAGTCAAATAGGTCCGATAGTTTCGGATTAATTCTCATTTGATTTTATTTTATTTTTCCTTGAATTTTCTACAGATCTGATAGATATACAATTTGATATTTAATAGCTATTTGTAATCTTTTCAGAGCTTCTGGAACGAAAATCCATTTGTAAAGCAAAATTTCAGACAGATACTTCGCTCGATATTTTTATTCATTAAAAATATTGCACAATATTCCTGAGATAAACCCAGAACATGGAGTAAGCAAACTAAATGACATATTATATTTACACTCTGTCTCAGTATGAGATAGTTGTGCCATCCTATTTCATTATCTAATATGCAAAACGAATATTTTCAATTCAGAATATAAAAATTAAGATATAATCAAGAATACTAGGTTAATACCTGATCGACCATAGTGAAAGATGGGTGTTATGTTACTGTAAAACAGCATTTCTGTACCTAAGTTGTTTATCTGTCCTTCAAAAAACAAGTGGGGACATATAAATACGAGTATTTTCGTATTTAGGGCATACCTCACTGTTATTAGAAGGAAACATGGAGATCTATTCAAATCTGAATGCCAAAGATTAATTTCTACTTAACGTTGACACTGATTTATAAGATCGCATCTTGATAGTGTCCACTTCGTTGTATAAAATTATGTCCACAGTTAAAAAACAAGAGTTTTTTCCTACACCACGCATTGAATTGGCTTATGTATGCTATTCGTAAAAACACACAATTTATAGTTGTGAATAATTCATTTTATTCTGTTATCGAGGATATGTCCCACAAAATTTAAATAAAGTCATTTTCAGTTAATTTTACTTATAGAGATTGGTCGAAACTCGTACAAGGTCTAGACAAAATTGTTAGATTCTTGGGAAAATATCCAATGAGCCTCCAAAGAAAGTTTCTATTTGACTAACATTTTGAGCGTAGTAACAAATCCTTTGAGCTAATTACGTCAATTAATTGCCTGATTTATAATACAAATTCAAACGTTGTGAAGTGTTGGTCGTGATAGAATGGTGAATTCTGTACGCAAGAATTTTTTATTCATGTTTTTGCATCTAAAAAGGTGTAAAAAGATGATATATATTATTTTCATAAGTACCCAAATTTGAATAAAAATTCACGCTAATTTTCTTGAGTAGTTTCAGATTGGGAAATACTGCAATTTTCTTGAAATAACATAATTATCATTTTCGGAGAGTTTTGACAAATTCAGGTGAGCTCTGGGAAATTTTGACGATTTCAAGAATGCTATGTCCAGACGACTTCGGTACTTTTAAAATTATCATCCAAAGTAAATATTGCATATAACCTTGACAAAGAGGAGATCGTTCAAGTGAATTCATATCAAGATATACGTAATCTGAACATATAATAGAAAAATTCAACATTAAAATCAAATATCAACCGAGAAAATCAACAAAGTAAATTGACAATTGACAGTTTTTAAAAGTGGTTTTATTTCAATATAGATTTCAAGAAATATATTATTAATTCAAATGAGAACACTTTCTATTATATCCACATTGATTGAATTCAAAAATACAATTTACAATTACAACAATTACTAAGTTAGTCAGCAACTTAAAGTACAACCTATATATACAAGGTAGACAGAAAAATATTCAACCAAAAGTTTATCGAATAGATTGAAAATATATTACTCAACTCAGCTTACTTCAAAAGAGTCTAAGCAATACAAAATAATCCGGTTATTTCAAATTTCAAATCTAGGCATATGAAATTATAGAAAAAATTCAGAGAACAAAATTTTAAAAAAAATATCTTGAAAATTTACCATATGGAAGGAAAATAATGAAGAATTATTTTTTTAGAGAAATGTCAAAGTTCCAGGGCCTAACTAGAATTTTTTGATAGGAGCGATCGTATAAATAGAAGCAACTTTACTGAACCCTGTTTACAATCTCCAAATTCGATAATAACAGAAAAAAAATAGTTAGCACTATTGGTGAAGAGAAAAAATCAACTTACCAAATGTATAATCAAGAACTATTATTTCTTAATATAAGCATTTTAATGAAATTCAAGACATAAAAAAATCAAGTCTTCTGGTGAATCCAATCAATTCAAAACCGAACATCCATATCATAAGTGAGGCGCTATAAAAAATCTCGACCTTTCATAGAATCCTTGCATAAGGGATTTAATTAATAAGGAGTAGGAGCTATGGTAATAGAAAGTTCTAGAAATCGAGACAGTGTAACATACATCTGAATAACAATTCTATACTTGAACAAACTTGACAATGTTTTGTAGATCACAGAAGCAAATTGCATACATGCATCCAGAGAATGATCGATCGAAATTTTAGTTTTTTATTATATTAATTGAAATTTTACAGAAATTAAGAATCCTCTCCAATCATAAACAGCCTCACCAGTACAAAATTTAACCGAGCATTTCAAATCAAAATTTTCATTTTCGATATAATAAAATAAATCCATTTTATCGTATCTACTCATATACATATAAGATGCTATGGAAGTTCTTATGCTTAAATAGTTCAGATATTCTAATGAAGCCACAGTCTAGTGAAAAAATTGCTGCTTATTAATAAAAGTTTTTCACAAACTGAATTTTATTCACTATTTATTGAAAATAAGTTATCATCAGTAGAGACTGAGTCCATCAAATAATTGATTCGAAAGTTTTTATTTGATGCTTCATTTGATATTTTATATTTCCTCCTCACTTTATCGAAAGTGGATTTCTTTGATCAAGTTGTTATAGATTTTACTAGATCTTAAATATTTCGTTTTGGGAGTACGCGTCATTTCGATTCTCAAATTTAACTTATAGCAAAGATATTAGTTATACTTTTTAATAACTACTACATCTATTGCGTGGATTTTTTTGCGAACTATGCAAGAAGTATTAAAGAAGATCAAAGAAGACTTTCATAAAGAGGGATCACAAACTGTATTATAAAAGGAGATAATTATTTAACTGATATTTGCACGAAATCATTGACAGCCTTGCAGTAACAAGCAGAATTCATCTTGGGCCAAATTGAAATTGATGACTTTTCAAATGTCTTATTTACTGGACCTTTGCTTCATTAGTTTTCTTCCTAAAAGTAATAATATATTACACCACTGGAATTCCTCTGCCCACGAATCCGACGAGGTGGCCAAAAATGTCTTCATTATGGATCAAGAACACGCAGTAATTTCAATATCAAGCAGACATTTTTCACAGTGGAATCTGCATTGAACAAGACCGAAAATCTTAAAACAATCCCTCATGAATATACCAGATAAGATCAAGATCAACAAATTTATTGTTCCATATAGACCGGATGCGTCGGTTTCAATGGTGCCTTAAACGTTTTCACGCTGCTTCCCATGAAGATGTCTTCAATTTTGGCAACCTGTATGCCGCCATGCCTCATTAAAATGGGAAATATTCAAGAAACACTAAACGAGTCAAAGACAATCGGTTGTTGTTCGGCCCTGGGAGAAACTATGCTCTAATTGTACAAAACAATGCGTAACTGATCTTCTTGCGCTTGACTGGGTTCACACATCTTATATTCGCTTTTATTTATGATGCCGACTAGTGGAGTTAAATCTGCTAGATCGGTAGCGTGACCAGGATATTAAATGTTTTAACTTACTGGATTTTTTCCAACTTTACACCAGTTCATTGAAGTGTACTTCCTTCAGTATTATGCTTCAATATTATTCGTATTCTTGAAGAAACATATGTTTTATTGTAACAAAAAATTTCTAATTAACATGAAATGAGTGTAACTTAATAGAGAATAATTTTATAACCACTTTGATTTGTTCTGACATAGAGCTAATCAATTTATTCAATCCTCCGTCATTTAACCAAATAATACACATATATGTTTATTTGTATTTATGAATATTATTATTATGAGTCATATTGCAACTTCTTCAGTTGATTCGAATAAACTACTCAATAGTTTGGTAAGGAGTATAAATAAGTTCTTGTGGTTTTTGTATGAAATTGAAGCTTTATTGTGATAAATTGGTTATTTATTCAAAGTATGTTGCAAGCCACTACCTTTTTCCATCTTTCTAGCAATTGACGGATCTCATCTCGAAAAAGGGCTGGGCTCTTTGACCGCTATCCATTTTTTGTCTTCATTGGAATCGGAGAAGTGTTGGTCAGCCAGGCCATGTTCCATCGATCGTAAAAAATGATAATCGGAAGGAGCAATGTCTGGGCTGTACAACGGGTGGGGTAGAACTTCCCATTTGAGCGTTTGTAAGTACGTTTTAAGGCTTTTGTGCTTTAAATGCTATGGAAACGTTAGGGCAAATTCCTCATTGTATGATTCATAAGATGAGTAAAATAAAATATACATATATCAGTGGATGTTGGTATTCACAGATATATATCAGTTATATACTTTCTAAGATAAGATGATCGTAGGATCCAATAAGAACAGGATTCATGAACACATACACTGAGTGTTTTTTCATAAGAAATTATATAGACGTCTCAGAATAATATTCAAGTGAATGAATTCAATTCAACGTGTTCAGAAAACTCTGAACCAATGATTAATAATGCACTCCCATAGATAACTTCCCACATACACAAAAAATTTCTGCATATCGATGGATGATACATAAAACTTTATCCTCAGCCAAATGATAAAATAACCGCGGAACTGAAATTAAAACTCTACAACTATATAAAGGTTTTGAACAACGGATTCAATTATAATATTATAAAATAGAAAAGATGGGCATATAATATATAATAATCAAAGTATAGTTCATCAGAAAAACTAAAAACAACCAGAATATTAATCTCTTAATTGTACTTCAGTGACATAGTTGAAAAAGAAATCAATAGTTTTCAAGAATCAGATATCATTTTTGCTTTTGAATCACACGATGAAGTATTTATTATTTTTATCATATAATAATAAAGACTCATTTATTTTGTGAATCTCCATTGTATATTAAAGCATAATATATTGTTTCAAGAATATTCAATAGTTCCACAGAATTAATTGCGAAATTATCAAAAATTGATAATGTAAAAAAGCTGAGATTAGTTTCATTTGATGTAAAAAACAACAAGCATTCCAACAAATTAGAACCTCTAATAAAGAACCATTTACATAAAAAAATTTAATCTACCCACAGCTTCAAATCTACAAAACCCACTTAAGAAACTATTTCAAATTCAAATCTAAATTTTCTCCAAAAATCTGGTTTACTAGTGGGCTCACCCCTATCACCTCCTTCTTTATCAGATATTTTTATGAATAATGATAACAATGATATAAGAAAAATATAAGTTTTTGGTAAATAAACGTAGATGATTTAATTACTGGTTTTAACACTAAATTTATAGATAATATCTGGAATTTATGAACTTCATTAATCTGAAAATACAATTCACAATAGAAACAAATAATAAATTGACCTCCTTATACCTAAATATCTCTAGAAATGATAACCTATTAAATTGTAACATCTTTAGAAGAAGTACATTCACAGATCCAGTCCTCATGATTATTTCAGTCTCGATTATCATAAATTTGCCAGTTTCAATTCTAAGATTTATAGGGCATTCACAATACCTATGTCTCAAGAAAACTTTTCTACAAAAATTTCTATAATATTCTATAGCTCCAAGTATTAAATTTCCTTTATATTTCGTTAAAAGAATGAAAGTTGACTTTTTGAATGATTTATAATTTGTATTTTCACACATGTGTTTGACAGTTTTCAGATATTGAGTCTATGATAGTATCTTCTACATTTTTCTGTGAAATAGCTCAACTCGTTGACCTCGTTTATCAGAAGTTAGCTTTCGAATAGAATATTTGGTGAATTAAGTTATGTAGCATCCAAATAACTTCGAACTAAGGAGAATATGAGTTAGAATTTCAGATGCCTCTTCTGGAGAATGTGCCATCTATTTTTTAAGAAAGAAATAAAAAAAAACATTTGAAATTCAATGTGGAACATTTTTTTGTGATGGAATTTGTCATTTCTGAATATCTATTCGAATATAATTTGTCTTGGATTATGGATCTAGATGATTATGGTCAGTAATTTATGTTTTCTCTTGATTCTTTATTACAGAGAATAGCTGGAATTACTTCTCCGGAATCTGTACATATTTAAATCTAAATTAATCTCCTGAAAACATTAGGTATTAAATTTTTAAAAAACATGTCCTAGATTATACTGTATCACTTTATAGACATATATATTATCATCAAATGTGGTGGAAACTAACTAATAAAGAATTAAAATAAATATAAAATAATGACCAAATTATTTAGACATCACCTTATACATATATGTTTCGATTGGATATAAAAGAATTACAAGTTCCCTTACCAAAAACTGTTCAACATATAATTCAAAAAGGGCCTTAATTTATTTTCCTTTTTAAAGAATGTCTAGCACATTCTCCAGAAAAAGAACCTGATAAATTCGGAACCAAATCTCTTCAGTAAGGGCTAATTTGAATAAACAAATTAATCATTAAAAAACATGCAAAAATACCTTTTTTCACCAGACATTTCTGCAATAACTATCGAATTTTTGGATAAGCATGGCCTATACGAAAATAAGGTTATATCACAGAAATATACAATGAAAGAAGATACGACTTAGACTTAGCATTAGATATATTGCAAATTTACTATGAAGAAGAATTTGGATATTACAGATAATAGCTACAATTAATTCTCCGGAACCATTACAGATTTGAATCTAAATAAATCTGATGAAAACATTTAGGAAATTAACTAACGAAGAATCAAAAGAAATATAAAATATTGACCAATTTGATTCTTTATCAGTTAATTTCTACCACATTTGATGATATATATATATATATATATATATATGTCTATGAAGTGAAACGGTGTATCTAGGAGATGTTTTTCAAAAATTTTATTCTAAATATTTCATGTTCCGGAGAATTAATTCCAGCTATCATCTGTAATATTCAAATACTTGTTCATAGTAAATTTCCAATATATATTAATTTACTAATATAAATTTACAAATATATAATATAGTATATATATATATATATATATATATATATATATATATATATATATAAATATATATATATATATATATATATATATATATATATATATATATATATTTATACAGATAGAAATGTCTGGTGAAAAACAAATATTTCTATATAATTTTAATGATTATTTTGTTTATCCAATAATTCTTTACTGAAGATATTATTGCTTTATATTCTTCAAAAAGAAAACGAAGAAGCGCGTTTTTGAATTACATGTTGAACACTTTTTGGTGATGGAACTTGTTATTCTTTAACATCCAATCGAAACATGTATGTAATAACGTGATGTCTAAATAATTTGGTCATTATTTGAATATCAAAACAGATTTAATCTGTTGTCTTCTACAATTTTAATTTCAAAAAATTCTTTGAAGAAACTTTAAGAATTAAATTAATGTCTTTATAAGCACTGCTCATATTTAATAGACGTATAAAGTCAAAATTCACCATAAAATATCAAACGGAATTAAGAAAAACCAACGAATATAAATTGTCAATTGAAATTAAAATATAAATAAGCAAACATTTTTTGTTTCGTTCCAGGCATGCGTAATGAACTCTTCAGACAAACTTACGAAGCCCTGTTTGTTACAAAATGTATTGTTTTCTGATCCTATATTAATGAAAAATAACTCTTTCTCAAAAATATTCAATATTTTTGAGAAAGCCTGGAACGAAACAAAAAATGTTTGCTTATTTATATTTTAATTTCAATTGACAATTTATATTCGTTGGTTTTTCTTAATTCCGTTTGATATTGTATGGTGAATTTTGACTTTATACGTCTATTAAATATGAGCAGTGCTTATAAAGACATTAATTTAATTCTTAAAGTTTCTTCAAAGAATTTTTTGAAATTAAAATTGTAGAAGACAACAGATTAAATCTGTTTTGATATTCAAATTTTGTAATAATCCTTCTATCAAGTAAAAAACCATTCCTTCTTATTTTAATTTGGTCATTATTTTATATTTATTTCGATTCTTTATTAGTTAATTTCCACCACATGTGATGATAACATATATGTCTATAAAGTGACACAGTGTTATCTAGGACATGTTTTCTGAAAATTTGATTCTAAATGTTTTCATGAGATTCATTTAGATTGAAATATATAGAGGTTCTCCGGAGAATTAATTTCAGCTATTATCTGTAATATTCATAATACTTCTTCATAGTAAATTTTTTAGATTATATCTGTGCAGATTTCGGAGAATCAATTATCTCTACTATTTCAAAAATGAATTCCCAAGTGAATTTTTTATATTCGTCTCATAAGAATATTCAATTTCACATGATATCCAAGCAAACTTTGAATATGAAAACAGATTTAATCTGTTAGTCTTCTGCAATTTTAATTACAAAAAAAACACTTTTAAAATTAAATTAATGTCTTATAATAAGCACTGTTTATATTTTATAGACGTATAAAATCAAAATTCACTATACAATATAAAATGGAATGAAAAACCCACCAAAAATAAATTGTTAATCGAAATTAAAAATTATCAATTTTAATTTTAATTAACAATGTATTTTTGTTGGGTTTTTTATTCCATTTGATATTGCATAGTGAATTTTGATTTTAAACGTCTATTAATTATAAGCAGTGCTTCTTATAAGACATTAATTTAATTCTGAAAGTTTCAAAGAAATTTTTTTTTTTATTAAAATTGTAGACTAACTGATTAGATCTGTTTTGATATTCAAAGTTTGTAATTATCCTTCTATCAAGTAAAAAACCGCTTCTAATTATTTAATTTATATCCAAGAAACATCACATTTCTAGGAAAATAAGAATAGGATTCTTCATTTCCGGATGAAAATCTGTTAGATCAGCGACGTGACTCTGATCTATATCTAACCAGAGTGCTCACTTCTGAAAGGCTAGATATATTCAAGAATTGATGTGGAAACGATCTGTTCAGTCATAAAGATATCTGCCAGGAATGTTTGTATACGAAACACATAAATAGACAAGAATCTTTGAAGTGTGGAGAATGTTTTTTCGTGACATTGTGTGGGTTAGATGTGCGTAATGGGACTAAGAAGGCAATATTTCGTTAGATCAGATGTTGGGAAAATCTTCATTTCCGACTACTTCAACCTGATGAATAGTTTCTGTTGAAGTTATTGTATTTCATTCGAAATGAATGTATCTTCCTAACATGAATATGTATATATTACCGTTTACTCGCTTAAGCTTCATTAAAATTGAATATTTTTATATATTATATTATTATATTACAATTATTATTATATTACAATTAGATATGCAGTGAATGTCCTTCATAAGCTTCAGTGTCGCATGTACGAGTAAGGAAATCAATTTTTATCTGGTTAGGCTTTGTTGCTGTATCCTTACGCCACCTTAGGCACAGAACTGTATTATTTTGTCCAACAGTTAATTGTTGACCGCAAAAAACTCGAATATATGCCCACTATCTTTCATTATGATCCACTACTACTGCTTATTATAGTTCAATTAGGAGTAACTCTTTACAGTGTTTTTTCTCACAAAGTGGGAGATATACATTCTGTCAAGAAAGTACCGGGAATTATCGATTTAAATCTGGCGGGGCAATGAGGCAGGTAAATTTTTTTTTCCTAGGTTGGTACCACTGTCCTTAATTACTATGCCAAGCTTGAGCGGGATCTGTCAACTAGTGTGTTTGCAACAGCTGATTAAGTCAGTCGATGTCAGAGTGCGTGCCGATTTTTACTATGGGTGATTACGTTGAGCAAAGAATTTGTTTAAAGTTTTGTGTTGCAAATGAATTTTCGTGTGCCGATGCATTGAAAATGTTGCAAAAGGCCTTTGGTGATAATGCTCTATCGAAAACTCGTGCATATCAGTGGTACAGAGCCTTCAAGGACGGTCGTGAAGTGGTCGCCCATCGACGGCTTCGATCGAAGATAACGTCGATAAAATTAAGGAAAGGGTGCTGGAAAACCGTCGTACCAGCTTGAGAGAGATAGCACATGATCTTAAGATATCCCACGAGTCCGCACGTACGATTTTGATTGATATTTTGGGCATGAGAAAGGTGGCCGCACGACTCGTACCGAAAGACGTTAATTTTCTTCAAAAACGTCATCGCGAACAGGTTGCTTCAGATATGCTTGATCGCTGTAATTCCGATTCTACATTCATGGAACGCATTATAACTGGTGATGAGACCTGGGTCTACGAGTACGATATGCAAACAAGCCAGCAATCATCGGAATGGGTGGCAAAAAATGAGCCGAAACCGAAAAAACCACGCCAAAGCCGCTCGAAAATGAAGGTGATGCTCATTGTTTTCTTCGATATCCGTGGCGTGGTGCACTATGAATTCGTTCCAGAGGGTCAGGCGGTAAACAAGGAGTATTACCTAGGCGTTATGAGACGTTTGCGTGAGCGTATCCGTAAGAAGCGGCCAAATTTGTGGGCGAAAAACTCATGGATTTTGCATGACGATAACGCGCCTTCTCACCGAGCTACGATTGTGACTGACTTTCTCGCCAAAAACTCAACAAACGTGCTTCAGCAACCACCGTATTCGCCGGATTTGACTCCCTGCGATTTTTTCCTCTTCCCAAAACTAAAATTGCCCCTTCGTGGCACCCGTTTTGAGTCGATTGAAGCCATAAAACAAAATTCGGCGCGAGAGCTAAAGTCCATCCCGGAAAGCGCCTATAAAATATGTTTCGATAATTGGAAGTGCCGTTGGCATATATGTATTGGAGCAAATGGAGCCTATTTTGAAGGCGACCCAATAAATTTTGACGATTAAATGTAAAAATGTTGTTTTAATTGAAAATTCCCGGTACTTTCTTGACAGAGTAGTATATTATAATAATATAATATTAGATAAAATATTTTCGGAATAAACTGAAAGGATGATTTAATAACTGTTACTGAATTTCTCAAGAAATATTTTAATTAAAAAATAGACTCTGTTCATACAAATAAGGAAAACTCCTCATTCAGAAACCCGATGCATATTTTCCTTTTTATTATCTTCTGAATGAAAAAATAGTACTTAAACCTTGTCTCAATTTATCAAGAATTCAAACATAAGAGCGCACGTTTTTATTATTGGCGTACCTCTAAAGAGTATTCGTGAACTCATTAAGTTTTCTCTATTCGCAGTGGATACTATTAATCTGCGAATAATCCATAAACTATTATTTTTGGATATTTTCTGGTGAAATTACATATTTTTCATGGGAAGAATGTTAATTTGATATGCAAAACCGATGGATTATTTATTGCTCTCTACAAATTCACATTCTGTATTCTTTAATTTTATCTATTTGACACAAATAAGTTTATCTACAATAATCAAATTTCAATTTGGATAACCATTGATTTATTTATTAGGAAGCATGAAAAACACCTTCTTCTGATCAAAAATGGAGAAAGGAACAGACGTAAATTCAGGACCTTTTGCGCTCTTGTTCATCTCACCCACAAAATTTTACCTCATCCTCTTTATCGTTATTTAAAATTTAAATACTAAACTCGTTCGTAGGGCTGTTGCTATGGTTCAGGAAGCACTTAATGTTGCTCTGCTGATTAAATATTTTTTTGAATTTTGTAATAATATGATCCTCACGAAAATTTGCACGAACAAGGGCCTTCTTATTTTTATTTTAAATAGCAAATTTCTGATTAATTGGATGTGTACTTTCGAAAATATTTTGAAAACATATGGAAAATTTCGAAAATGAATAACTGTAGAACCTTTCGACCTATTTGGCACTTTAAGAAACTTAGCAGGGATATTTCGGCCGCAAACCTACCCTAAAAGTTTTAAGTTTCTAGCTCTTCCTTGTCGAAAGTTGAAGTATTTTATTTGCAGAAGGAACAAACGAATCCGACCGTGCAGACTTCGGATTCTTCATCAGTAAGTTAAATATAGTGGTTTTTTTCGGCTGAAATTAAGAACTTACAAACATTTGGTTGAGACGATAGTACACTCTAGAACAAGCGCGAAGAAAAATCCTTAAGTTTCTTGGAGGAAATTGTTATTCCTTTAAAATTTGCGCTAATTTCAAATGTCAATTTTCCCTCCTATCTCTATGATTCACAGAGAATCTAAATCTGAAAACGACTGTTAAGAGTTGGATGAATTTTCTCTCAAAAGTCTTGGTCAAACTCTGGGTACGGATCAAAAAAAGTAAGAAACTCAATATTTTCGAGGCTCAAATAATGCTCAATTAAAAAATAAACGAATATAAAACATTGAACTTCACATATTCTCTTATGAAAAATTTCAAAAATTATCTGGTCAAAAATGAAATAGAAAAAGGCTTTTTACTTGATAGAAGAAATATAACAAAATTTGAGTATCAAAACAGATTTAATATGTTAGTCTTCTACAATTTTAATAACAAAAAAATTTGTATTCAAAAAACTTTTAGAATTAAATTAATGTCTACAATAAGCACCGCTTATATTTAATAGACGTTTATAATCAAAACTCAATATATAAGGTCGAATGGACTAAATGAACCAACAGATATAAAAAAAGTCATTAAAATTAATAAATAAATATTCAAAGGAGACAAAATTTTGTTTTTGATCTTTCCATTATGAACACCAATTGCTTTTCAAAAAATATAATTTATTTGAAATATTTATTTATTTATTTTATTAAATATAATTTGTAGACATTAATTTGATTTTAAAAGTTTTTTGGACAAAAATTTTTTGAAATTAAAATTGTAAAAGACTAACAGATTGAATCTGTTTTGATATTCAAATTTTGTTATATTTCTTCTATCAAGTAAAAAGCCTTTTTCTATTTTATTTTATACATAATATATAATTATATTTAGGCTATGAATCTCATTATGAAATGTCAATGGTTTAAAGATATCCTTATAATACCTTACACATTTCTGTAATTTTAGACTATCTTGAATTTTAAAATTAGTCTGTTTAAAGCAATTTATCCTGTTACCACGTGGAGGTGATATATAGTGATAGTTATTTGATTTTGATATTTGGAATATTATTTAGGGCCGATGAAGAGATTATCAGAATTATAATTGTTTTTTGAAGATATAGTGCATGTTGTGAGAGATTTTTGAATTAACTCATTCGATTATTTAAATATATCACATATTTCAAATAAATTATATTTTTTGGGAAGTCCTTAAGTTGTGTTCATGTTTTTGAAAAGGAATTGGTGTTGATAATGTTAAGATCAGAAACAAAATTTTGTCTCCTTTAAATATTTATTTATTGATTTCAATGATTTTTTTATCTCTGTTGGTTTTTTTATTCCATTTGACATTATATATTGAGTGTTGTTTATAGACGTCTAATAAATATAAGCAGTGCTTATTGTAGACATTAATTCAGTTCTAAAATTTGAATAAAAATTGTTTTGCAATTAAAATTGTAGAAGACTAACAGATTAAATCTGTTTTAATATTCAAATTATCTGGTCAAATTCATAAAGATGTTTCTTTGATGCAGATATAGATAAATTCCTTTTTCCACGCTGTTGTAAATCTGAAAGACAACATTTCTGAAAACTCATCCTTTTAATAGTTCTAACGAACTATTTTACACTAGAATCCGATGATTAAAAAAACCACCATAAATATCTTGGCAGCAGTCAGGCGTAATTACCTTCTGATTTCTCAAACGTGATTTACGAGCACTTTATTACCACTAATAACAGATTATTTCCTCAAAAATGCCTGTGGTCCCGCTTCTTCAGCTGATAATGAAATGACCTAATGGCAGATGATCGTAAACTCAGCACTACAAAGCACTGTTCAACTGAAATTATTGTGCTAGAGGAGCTTCAAGTGCGATCAGCTCTGATATAATACCTGAAATCTTCGGATGCCATTTCCAGCATGCTTCTTGATTCTGTTTGGTAATTATTCTATAATATGTTCACCAACCATTTTACAGTATTACAGAATGCCTTTCAGTTTTTGCCAATTGAAATTTATCAACCAAAATTCTACCGAAATACCAAGGAGATCAAATTTAAAGCCTTCAAAGTAATCGACACACACGCTTCTATAAGTTCAATGAAGAATCTGAGCCGAAAAAAACTGAATTGTACTCCAATGAAGATTAATCTATTCTGATTTCGAGTAAATTTGAGGCTGAAATATTTTGAGTTATTATTAGAAAAAATAAACGCTGGCTGGTACTGAAAATTATAAAATCCTGAGCAAGTACACACGTCATCAGAATATGGAGATATTGAAAATTGTGCAGCTTTTGTCGGACAATAATAATAATAATTTATTGCCATCAATTTTACATAGTTCGTCAATAATAAATCATTTAAAGTGAAAAACTCAAAAATTCTTCTACTGAATAAAATGCATTTTTAAGCAAGATATCATGAATGCTCTTTTTAAAAACACGTTCTGGTAAATCTTTCACGTCTGTAGGTAATTTATTGAACATTTTGATACCCCAGAAGTGCGAGAAATTTTGCGTATTTTTCTTCCTGTGCAATGGTGTAATAAAATCGTTCTTATATCTGGTGTTAAGTGATGTGTCCCATTTTTTGGTATGTTGGATCTGTTGTGATGCACGTATTTGAGACACTCCTTTATATAAAAGGATGGAAAGGTAAGTATCCCACTATTCATGAAAGTCGGCTTGCAAGATTCTCGGTGACTTACATTCTGTCAAGAAAGTACCAGGAATTATCGATTTAAATCTGGCGGGGCAATGAGGCAGGTAAAAATTTTTTTTCTAGTTTGGTACCACTGTCCTTAATTACTATGCCAAGCTTGAGCGGGATCTGTCAACTAGTGTGTCTGCAACAGCTGATTAAGTCAGTCGATGTCAGAGTGCGTGCCGATTTTTACTATGGGTGATTACGTTGAACAAAGAATTTGTTTAAAGTTTTGTGTTGCAAATGGATTTTCGTGTGCCGATGTATTGAAAATGTTGCAAAAGGCCTTTGGTGATAATGCTCTATCGAAAACTAAGGAAAGGGTGCTGGAAAACCGTCGTACCAGCTTGAAAGAGATAGCACATGGTCTTAAGATATCCCACGAGTCCGCACGTACGATTTTGATTGATATTTTGGGCATGAGAAAGGTGGCCGCACGACTCGTACCGAAAGACCTGAATTTTCTTCAAAAACGTCATCGCGAACAGGTTGCTTCAGACATGCTGGATCACTGTAATTCCGATTCTACATTCATGGAACGCATTATAACTGGTGATGAGACCTGGGTCTACGAGTACGATATGCAAACAAGCCAGCAATCATCGGAATGGGCGGCAAAAAATGAGCCGAAACCGAAAAAACCACGCCAAAACCGCTCGAAAATGAAGGTGATGCTCATTGTTTTCTTCGATATCCGTGGCGTGGTGCACTACGAATTCGTTCCAGAGGGTCAGACGGTAAACAAGGAGTATTACCTAGGCGTTATGAAACGTTTGCGTGAGCGTATCCGTAAGAAGCGGCCAAATTTGTAGGCGAACAACTCATGGATTTTGCATGACGATAACGCGCCTTCTCACCGAGCTAAAATTGTGACTGACTTTCTCGCCAAAAACTCAACAAACGTGCTTCAGCAACCACTGTATTCGCCGGATTTGGCTCCCTGCGACTTTTTCCTCTTCCCAAAACTAAAATTGCCCCTTCGTGGCACCCGTTTTGAGTCGATTGAAGCCATAAAACAAAACTTGGCGCGAAAGCTAAAGTCCATCCCGGAAAGCGCCTATAAAAAATGTTTCGATAATTGGAAGTGCCGTTGGCATAGATGTATTGGAGCAAATGGAGCCTATTTTGAAGGCGACCCAATAAATTTTGACAATTAAATGTAAAAATGTTCTTTTAATAGAAAATTCCCGGTACTTTCTTGACAGAGTAGTATTCCATAAATAATTCGGAGAGCTTTTTTTGTAGAAGAAAAATCCTGGTAGCATCAGACGCGTTTCCCCACAGAAGTATCCCATATAATAGCAAACTTTGAAAGTTCCCAAAATATGCAGTGCTGCTCATTTCGAGAGAACTATATTTTTTCAATCTCCTAAAGAAGATATAGCACACTGGACAATTTGTTGCAAGTGTAATCAATATGAGCGGCCCAACTCAATTTATTATCTAGGATTACACCCAAAAATCTGGCGTTCGCTGGGTTCCCTCTACTTCCAAATGCTTACTCATCTATTTTCCCTGTATTCAATTTGAGCCCATTCAAGGAGAACCAATTTTCAACTTCAGTCAGTGTGAGCTTTAACCTGACTGTGAAATCTTTTCCATCCTTCGATTTTACTATTATGGAGGCGTCATCGCAGTACAAGCATAGACAGTTACAATTTTTGATAATGATATCATTCAAACACACCAAGAACTGAACTTGTGCTCATGTGAGGCAAGTATTTGTGCTTTGAACTTGAACTTCTAGATGCATGAATAGAGTAAAATATAACTAGGTTTGAAGGTCTGAAAATAGAAGTAAGGTACTCTAAGCACATATGATGATTAGTGAGAATAAGAACGATACATGGGAAAAGAAACTGAATAATTAGACTGACATAATGAGGCAAAAGATCATCAGAAGCGTGGAAGTTAATTAAGTTCCTCAGAACGAATACCACAAAAAAAGGAATATTCATCCTATTCAGCTGAAAGAATGACGAAAAACAACTAGAAGATTTAAGAAGGACCTGTAAACCTTCATATCCATCATAAATAAAGCTAAAAAATACTCGAAAAAGAAAAACTCACAGGACCAGAGGCTGCGGCTGCTGAGTTAAACGGATCAACAATATTAACGAATGGGAAAAAAATAACGAATAGCTGGAAAGAAGCCTTGATAACACCAATTCATAAGAACGTTCCGAGAGATGACTGTACAGATGCATATCCGTCACAGACACCATCTCTGTATGGAATAATATTGAGGGATATAATTGAAGAAGAGTATGAGCCCCTAGAGATAAAGAAACAGGTAGGATTTCGCGCGGGCAGATCATGTATCTACAATATCTTCACGGTGACACATCTGAATGAAAAAATGGCAGCAAGGAACTGTGGAGTTCGTCTTCTCTTCGTGGACTTAACAAAGACCAGTGATACAGTTCAAATAAGTGAACTCTGGGAAGTACTAGAAAAATCCTCCATAGATAACAATGCAATTTTACGAATACCCAACATCAAGAGTTAAGATAGGAACCACTAGATCAGAAAGCTTTAAAGTTACAAAGGGTCTGAGACAGGAAAGCAGCCTCTATAAAATTTATCTGAATGAAGTATTGAGGAACTAGCGAGAATCGCGTAGTGAAATGGCCTTACAACTGGATAATGATAGAACCCGTTATACTATTCATTTCTCAAATGATCAGGTGGTTATTACTCAGGGTGAGGAACAACTAGATTTTATGACTCGAAGACCGTTCAAACACCACGAATGGAGATTATCAGTAAACAAAAACAAACTCCAATATCTTCAGGTGGAGGAGATAAAATGGAAGTTCCAGAATTTAATCAATGAGAGAACACAAATCCCTTCAATGAATATACCTATCTTAGGACAAAGATAGATGATACGGGATAAACAGAAGGAGAAATTGAATGTCAAATTGCAAGGAGAAGACAAGTTATTGGTTGGCTCAATTCCATTCTTTGGTTCAAAAGCATATACAGTGAACGGAAACACATCCTGTACAACACAGTATTTCTGAGCACATTACGAGTATATGGATGCAATACATGACAAACAAATAAGGATCTGAAATGTCAACTATCATCACTGGAAATGGATTACTGGTCTAAATCTGCTGGAAAGTGAAGACTCGAATACATCAGAAATGACCAAATCAGGTTCAATCAAGTTCACAAAAGACAGATAAAATGGTATGGCCTTGCATTTGTGCACTTTCTGTACATGCTGAGAAAAAATCCACTTGCCTTAAGTGTTTTTACTGCATCACATCGGTTTTACAGTTTTTTTTTAATCACTCCATTTCAGGAATCTCATTCTTTGTGCTTTATTCTGTTTTTCTTTATCAAAGCATTTTGAAGACCGAAGAAATTGTTCTTCATATGGTAGGTTTAATTCTGAATAATATAAATTAAACACTGCTTAACTCTGTTTGAAATTCGAAATGCTAATTTTCAAGTATTTACAATGTGCCTAGATTGTGAGCACGTGCCTATATTTCATAGTTTATTCAGAAACCTGACGCGTGTTTCAGTCGTTTATATTTTTACGACCGTAACATGTGTATGGTTTTGGAATAAATTATGAAATGTACGTATGGAGCTTCATTCGTTTTGTCCAAGTGCCTGTAATTTTAGAATGGAGAATCCGAGGTAAAAAAAAAATCTGTTCAGCGAGTCCAGCCGCTCCGTTCGCAAACAGTCAACTTTTTGAACGGACATAGCTAGAGCTTGAAACTTTCAGAAGGTCCAAGTATCTCGATTAAGTTCGTCAACAGGTCAGATCGGTCCAAGGGTTCCGGAATATTTCTTAATTTTTATTATTTTCACTACTTTTTTCAGAACAACAGACTTTTTGATCTGAAATTTGGTGTCACGGAGTAGAATGATGACGCGCATGTTCGTGCGATATATCGTCAGGGGCGTATAATTTGAAAATTAAAAAAATACATTTTGTGAGTATAGCAGCGTTGAACGCTTCCAAAGCCATAGCAACAATTTCTTCTTACATTCAGATACCCAAGGAAGGAACACAAAGAAGCAACAAAGCTTCTATTCTTATTGTTTCGTAGTACTCGTAATATTGTCCGGACCATCTGTCGGTACCACTTACTATTTTGGAACCCATTTGTGCTCATCATGCCGGTAACAGGTCTGACAAGGGAATAATTCTCTCCGAATTGTTTAATAGATTTAAATAACACAAGACATGTCACGTTTGCGAGAGGCGCTCTCCCGTGTACGTCACGTGAGAAACAGGTCCGGTAAATGATAATTTGGAGCGTGGTGAAGTTCCAGGGAACTGAACCATATGAGAAATGAATCAAGCAACGTTCACGATCGGACATCAAAGGAGCCGCTCTCGATGAAAATGATGGAAGTGAGTAAGAAATTTTATGGTCATTGCGATAACTGAAAGTGGGCAATTTTTCGGATGTGCGGTTTGAGGGAAGTCACTGGCCCCATCCAGACCGTATTTAGTTGAGAGTTCCACGATAGTGTGTATTCTGTCGATATTGATATATTCGTGCGGTGTGCTGTCCATGATATGCGCAACATTCTGCGGTAGACCCACATTTCAAAGTCCATTAAACGTTTTGAGTCTGCGTTTTTGATGGTCCAAGTTTCTGCAGTTTCTAAGTGGCAGTACGAAAAATAAGCGCAGAAGGCGTAATTTGGTAGTTTTTGTGATAGTCAAATCTTTTCATATTTTTGTTAGCTTGGCCGTTGCTGACCTGGCCATTGTAAACCGTCTGTGCAGATGACAATATATATAATATGCAAAAATGAGCTGAAGAAAGGTAACTAATTAACGCTTCAACGTTTATGATTTGTATCGCAAACAAAAGAGATTTGTAAGATAATGAAAATATTGTGTATTTTGAGTATTCTCTAGAAACCAAACTGGTAATTTGGATGTTTATAATTTCTAAAGGGACATCGTAAATCGTAAATTCTACCGGTTTAAGTAACTGGTATATGAGCATGGCTATTTCGTCTAGTTACCATTCAGCAGATAGTGTTACAAGGATACGCCTTATCATCGCGCATTAGCGAGAAACACTCCGAAGAGTTGAACCTACCAAGCTTCCATTTTTGGCTTCAGTCCGAAAACCTACACCGTGACTAGTAGCAGCGAAGTACCATCCAACTACTGGCTTTGCACTGTCACTACCCGAATTGTTTCGTGACGCAACTAACTCGCCGAAGGGGCTAAGAAGCCCCTTCGGCAGTCCCAACCCCAACGCAGTCCCATAAACCAGGATAGTTTCGAGAATTAATGCCTCAATTGATCGTTGCTCGAGCACTGTCAATCCGGCATGTACGTCAAGACCCACGAACCCTTGTGAAGTCTTTCAATTGATCCGGGCTTCAAGCACCAACGGTCTGAGCCGTAGCTTCGAGATTCACAAACCCCAGAAACGTCTGACAATCGATCCTCCTAGAGCCCCATTCGGCTGAACATCCACCACATGGGTCCAGTGACTGGCACGAGTGACATTAATTTAGGCATCAAGACTTAATCCTCCATTTTACTGGGATTGAACTAGGATCTTAGTCACGACAAGCTCAACAAGCGCGTCAAGCTACAATGTCATGGAGGGCACGCTCAAGGGACATCATGAATTCCACTGATTAGGTTACTGGCATGTGAGCATAACTCTTTCACCAAGTGACTACTCAGCAGTCTCCATAGTCTGCCCAGTAAGCAGAAAGTATGATAAGGTTTACGCCTTATCATCGCGCATAGCGAGAACCACTACAAAGAGTTGAACCCACCAAGCTTCCAGTTTCGGCTTCAGTCCGAGAACGTACACCGTGAATGGTAGCAGCGAAATACTATCCAACCTCTATTGGCTCTACAGTGTCAGTACCCGAGTTTTTTGTGACGCAACTCGCCCAAGGGGCTCCTTATCCACCCACCTGGATGAAGTCCCATGAACCAAGATAGTCTCGAGATTCAATGCCTCAATTGATCCTGGTACGAGCACCGTCAATCCGGCCTGTACGTCAAGACCCATGTCCCATTGTGAAGTCTTTCAATTGATCCTGGCCTCAATCCCCACCAGTCTGCGCTGAAGGTACAAAATAAAGTTTCCATCAATTCAAGGAGTGTGTCGAGAAGGTGTATTCTACCAGTTAAATGCTTACACATCCTTGGTTATCGTCAAAAATTATTAACTCTTACTTAAGAGTAAATTCACATCCACCGTTTAGTCCATTGGACACTCATTTATTTAGAGCCTGACATAATTCCTTTAGTAGCAAAGAATTCAATAATGGAAAAACCTATGAAATTACATCTATTTTTCTGCTAAAGACCAGATATTCCATGGGCTTGGGAAAATGATGTCAACAAAAATAGAAAAAGTTTACTGATCAAAATGGAAACTATATTGTCGAAAGAAGTTTAATAATTATATGGAAAATGGTGTTTTAGTTCCATGAAAGCAACTGCAATTACCCTGTTATCAACCTGAAGAAAGGGTCTTCGAGCAACAGTTTTAATACGGACCAATTGCTTTCTTGAAAATCTTGATTACAAGCTTTAAAAGAAAAATCTCATATTATTAGAGAAACATAATGTTGCTAACCAGAACTATGCATGGAAAAACAAATGCCCCCCGTAAATAGCAAATAGAATTCTTCTAATCGTGCTGGCCTGTACCCGTAACTATTTCACTCATCTTCATCGTCACGAATACGCATATTTCAATATTTATAAGTGAGATCGAAGTGGCATGCCTAATTCAATGGTTTCAAATTACGAGTCGAAGATTTTCCCACATTTAAGATAATTCACTGCGGACGCTGGGTCCGTAGGTCGGGGAGGCAGCCGATATTACCATAATGGGTCATGACAATTGAATAAATGATAGGGTCATGAAATCTCGTTCATAATTTTCAATTATGCTCACTTATGCATCGGCGGACGAAACAGACTGCAATAACTCATCTTAACCTGAATTATATTTGCAAAATAATAAGGAGTTCATTGCTAACAAATCATCCTGATGCAAGGAAGACGTCTAGTAATTATTATTCTTGCATCAACGACGTTCAAGACGGACTGGCGATGGTATTCGAAGCAGGACTGAAACTTTTATGACTGCGTAATATCATATAATGAATTTTAATTTGATTTGAAAAAAGGCCTGTTGGAGAAGACCATCAGGTCCATTAAAAGTAATTTTATGACTCTTACACGCCCAAGGGAGGAATCACCGAAAGATCTGCTACTTCTGGATTATGAAAGAATGATATACGTTCAAGTTATTTCAGAATCTTTTGATCTCTTTCGAAATGAAATGGAAATTCGAAGGAACATTCTGTAAGAAGTCATGTTCTTCATGATCTGTAATGGTGTAGAAGTGCGAACAGTGACAATCAAGGATCCGATTCATTACGATGATGAAGTAATTTTTAGTGTTCACGAAGCGACTGTACATGAGAAACTCAATGCTTTACTAGAAATATAACTACACGTATTAGAATAGTAGTAATTCCAGTAATAAAAATTTCCTTCCTTAGCTCCTGGTAAGTTGAGTCCATTGATATTAAGGGTTAAAACAAATTGTAGAAATTACTATGTTTTACTACCAATATAAATATATTTAACACATTTTCTTGTGACTCGAGTTTCGGGAAATGAACTATCCCATCATCAGACAACTGAAGACCCAACAGTGGTACAGAGGTATTTAAACAAAAGTGATAAATATTTTGAATATTTCAATAGATAACACCTAATAGTGGTACAGAGGTAGATTCAAATGAAAAGAAACTTGATTATTAAAATTTTCAAATTCGTTCACGATAAAAATAATTTAAAAAATAATGAATGACTGTATGGAGCTATGTAAATCCAAATATTTGAGATGTACAACAAAATAACGTAAAAATAATGAATAACTGTACGGAGCTATGTAACCCCCAAAAAAAATTATTTGAGATATTTGGGTACCATCTGTTTAATAACCTTCTTTGTCGATTGCCGACATTCCGATATCTGTTAGAAGGCCCCTCTTTTTTAACCAGGTTTTTATCACGTTCCGCTTGTAAACCTCTGTACCACTATTAGGTGTTATCTATTGAAATATTCAAAATATTTATCACTTTTGTTTAAATACCTCTGTACCACTGTTAGGTCTTCAGTTGTCTGATGATGGGATAGTTCATTTCCGGAAACTCGAGTCACAAGAAAATATGTAAAATATATTTTTATTGGTAGTAAAACATAGTAATTTCTACAATTTGTTTTAATTATGATCAACTACCAAATAGTAACGGCTGAAACAATTCAGTATCTGATATTAAGGGTCTTTCATTGAGCGCTTCCTATCTTCAAATTAGAATAGCACAAAGTATGTGAAGGATATCGTTGGAACTTTTCATTCATTTGAAAAGCCTATCGGTGCCATTAGGTATAGAGCATAACATCTTGCAAATGTCGCAGCTTTTCTGGCTAGCGAACACCCTGAATATCTAATTTTTCATGACACTACCGCATAAATCAAGCTAAATTTCAAAGATGGCATGTGTTATGCTAGTTTTGAGGTTCGCTATGGTTTGTGATTTATCCGCATATACCTGCCGCTTAAGATAACTCCACAAGAAAAAATGTGACGGGGTAAAATCGCACGATCTCGGTGGCTAGTTCACGTCACTTCCAAATGAAATGACCATGTTCTGAAATCGCTTGTGCAGAATGTCCGATGTGACATATAGCGTCGTCCTGTTGAAACTACATGCATTGGTGTACATATCATTCAATTCAGGACGAAAGCAGTTGTTAATCATAAAGCTAAAGCTTTCGTCGTTGACGGAGATGGCCTGGCAACGCCGTTCTCCAAAAAACTATGGGCCGATGACACTGCAATGTCAATACCAATCAATGACATTTTTGGAATTCATTGGACGCTGTCGAATCTCCTGTGGATTGATATGGTCCCCAATTCGACAATTTCGTTTGCTGACGTACTCTTTCATCTAGAAATAGGCCTTATCGCTGAAGATGAATTTTCGATGAAAATTAGGGTCAATTTCCAAATTCCTCAGGGCCCATTCAGAGAACACACATCATTTTCTATAGTCTTTTATCTTCATATATAACTGGCATATTTCTCATTGAAAAAATGATAATTTTCTATACAATGTTCTGCAAAACCGGTTGATTTCTGGTTTTTCGAAATAGACATCCTATGTTCTTTGATGTTAACGACATAGAATCAAAGAACATAGGATGTCTATTTTGAAAAACCAGAAATCAACCGGTGTTGCAGAACAATGTATAAAAAATTACCATTTTTTCAATGAAAAAGATGTCACTTTACTATATAATGTTGAACAGGGTAAACGCCAAATAAAACTATTTGGAGATTCTCTCAATCAGAAAAGCCATTGAAATACTCTTTGGGAACATCCCAATAACGGATGCTGTTATTTCCATGCGCTATAAAAAACGTAGATGTCCTAAGTGTGATAAAAAAGAAACTTTTCAACTTTAAGTTTAGTTACTTTTTGTACTCCTTTGAAGATGGTCAAAAGACCGAAATACGTGTCAGGATACTGAATAAACTGAGAAAAAACTGTGTGAATTTTCATTTAATGAAACTTTTATTCTGGCTATTTTATGCTTACAGGATGCTCTTATTTTATCAATTTGATTCTTGAATTCTGCAATTGATTTTCGCGATAGCTTATTTATAGATATCTAAGAAATTTGTAAGTTAGAAAGTAAGTCTTGCCATTGATAGCGCTTAACTCTCTGTTATTTTCGTCACCATCACAAATTTGAAGAATGTTTTATACTGTAATGTATGCATACTTCGGTATATCATCTAGACAGCCAGTTGTTCCAGTAACCTAATGGCGGCTGTAAACTTGCAGTCAGAGGAAACATCCGGCAAGCCGGCATAACCACAATCTGGTAACGATTAAGCTAATTCGAAGTACATGTATTGATTTAATATATCATAAACTATGGGTGCCATACTAATAAATATGGCATCAAACCAATCAGACGCTCAACCGCTCATACTACTAAGTGCATAGCTGAGTTCCCCATAAATCACAATGGCGGCCTTGACTTGGTCGCGTTAGTCATCTGTTTCTCACGCGCTACGTACGACGTTGACAACCGATCCGGAAGTGTGGAGAGCAAATGAAACGGAACAGGCTTCCACTACAGTAAACTGTCTTATTGTTGCCGAGGTCACGATTTGGTTTTGTTATGGGTCATAACGCAACTTCATTATAGTCACTGGACAATGAATGTTCCAGTTGAAGGGTTGAAGCAGTGAGTTCTTTTCCTCTAGAACCTGGAAGAAATTCAATTTATAGGCTCATTTCGGAAATTTTGACCAACTTGTGAAGTAATATATAGTGCCAGTTTGAGTGTTATAATAAGAAGGATTGATTTCTTCAATTCTAAACGATTATACGGCATATCGACATTTGAACACAAACTTTTTTTCTCCCAAGTTTTTGTGAAGGAACCGGTTTGTAACGGCTGACTAGTAAATATATTTTTTATTAATGGGTCTCCCACTTCTAGTTACGTACTTACGTTGTATATGAACAGAAGAGTGTATAGGAACACGAAGAAATTCAACTGGCCAAACGAGGCGTTCCACAGAGCGTCGCGATAGGCACAGGTAAGAACTAGCTCTATGAGATCGTTTTGCTACTAGGCAATGAATGGTTCAGAGAAAAAGATAGACCTGTGTACATTATGTCGCTAATGCTTATTCCAATTGGCTGGAAATTTCAAATTTAAAACCAAGTACAACGATTAACGCGTTGAAGGGATTTTTTCTACATTCAGCCTCCCAATAAGTACTGTTTTGTATAATGGCATCTTATTAGTTTAAGAATTTGTAGATTTCTTAACGAAAAACAACTTTAAACATCCATAGAGTGTTCCTAACTCTCCTTCTTTCAATGGTGCAGTCGAAAGTACTGTAAAAACAACTAAAAATAGTGTATCGTTCTACGGTCAGTTTACCGCCGTATTTTGGATATTGTTCCGATATGTAAAAACAGCAAACAAGAGCAAATCAATTAATCACAATGATTAATAATACTAGATATTATACACTGTATCTAATGTAGTGTAGCGGTGATATTAACTTTAAAGAACATCCTGTATGTAATTGTTTCCAACTTCGTTTATCTAATAATGATAAACCACAACGACGATGAGGAGTTGAAGTAAAACTAGAGCACTTATGACAAAAACGAATCAAAATTCTTGGTTTACTGTACATAAACCAAGTTTATATGTATAATTATTACACTTAGAACAAATGTAATGAATTTGCAATAGACAATGTGTTATGTTTAATGTAATCGCGATAATCTTGTGGGAACACATAAATATAATAATTAATACTATAATTTGGGCTGAAGTGATAATGCAATCTCTTAAACCCAAAGACCACGAGTGAAAAGAGTTACTATCAGAATGATAATGAAATATCTTGGCCTGAACGGTCACAATCAACGAGGGTTGATTATTAGCCAACTAATAAAACAATATCTTGGGCCAAAACGTCACAAGTGACAAGATCTACTGTTAGGCGATAATGTTTTTACAGTGTATTCAAAAACTGAATGTAACAAGTCTCAATGCATCTGTTCTAACAAAAAATGGGTAAATTAACGAAATTGATCGGAAAATATGGACTGAATGAGTGAAATAAAATTTCACATTGGTTATAGAAAAAATTATTAGAGCAATGCTAGTGTATAAGGATAGAATGAAATAGATTATAATCGCAAATGCTGTTTCATTGAAAGAACTAATTAATAGGCACTAAATCTATCAAGAGCTTCAAATTCTTTCCATGTTTTCCAAGAGCCTATATAACTATGTGAGAACGGATAAGCCAAGTTGGAATGACACATCTAAAAAACTGCTAGGTTGAAAATATCAACATTGAAATATTAAAGTATCACTCTAGCCATAATAAAATAATTAATTATGTCTACGGTAGGCTGGACCGTCTTTAACTGAGACAGAAAAAATAACTTAACGAGGGCTTCAACTCAAATACTGAAAAAATGATTGCCTTGGTACTTAGTCGGTTCTTACTTGATTATAGAACAGCTCCACATTGCACAACCCGGATTAGTCTGGATTTTCGGAAGAAAGTCAAGAACACGTTTTTAAACATTCTTACCTCTTATTATAGCTCACTCTCAGTTGTACAAATACGCAAAAAAGTTGAAAATTCTCAAAGTAAAAAGGTGAATGATATTAATAGTCATAATATTATGATGTAGGCGGAACAGTTTTAGTCAAGAATTATAAGAATGTTAGTTTTTATTATTGACAAGATTATTAAAAAATTAGGCAATAGTACCTTCTTATTTGTTAGAAGTTACAAGAAAGACATACAAACCCAATCAAACCTCATGAATGTCTTCAATGTCCGCCAATAATCTATGAGATGCCTAGTGAAATAGCGAAAATCTTTGAATGTCCGACTGAAGTAATGGAACTCAAGGAAAGCAAAGTAGAAACTAATTGTCCAGAAATAAAAATAAAACATCTAAAAGGAAATTGAAACATGTTGAAAAGTATTATAAATAATTTGTTTTGTTATTTCCGACATTTTTCTAAAACGGAGGTGATGCTATATATTTAAACTTACCGCTTATTTAGAGATTTACGATAATCTCTCCTCAATGTATCTGTATACCATATGTGTTCAAGTTATGTATCTGTAAAGAATTGCCTGGTATGTAGAGATACCTTTTTGAAATCTTTCTTGCAATTGACTAAACGTTAACCAATTCGTATGCAAATTCTTGATTAAGCATACTGCAAATGGGGTTGAGATAGAGGGATGTATATTAGACTTTAGTGGTTTATTTACAGCCTAAATACATATATTACAAATTTACAAGTTTGATTTGTTTACCCAAATTTAGGGTGTTGTTTCGGTGTAGTTTTAACTCTAAATGCGGTGAAAACACTATCTTGTCCGTGGAATAGTTCTTCTTTGAGCTTTTTCACCATTGTTCACTTTCACCGAATTCACTTTTATTGGTTTCACTGTTGAGTTCACTTTTCACAAATGACTATCTAATTACAAATAAATAATAAAGATAATACATTCGTTTCCAGGCCTTTAGTGTGTTATTGAGAGAGGGTGTACCTTGGAAGGTTAAAGTGAAATCCAAATAAATAATAATTCAAGAGTAGACAGAAATGTGTGCTATGAGTTAAGGGAACTTACAACTCGTGAGCGGTTTATTTTGCGCTTTTTAGGCAAGCGACAATATGCGAATTTTTTGGGGAGGTTTCTTCAAGGGTGCCTTGTGGCTAACTGTAGTGAGAGAACTGTTTTATTGTAACTTGAGAGACAAAGAGAAAAATGTGTTCTGAGCTTACTTGTTTGCAAAAGGTGAGTATTGAGTGACTGTCTGGTAGAGGAAGTGTCTTCAACTGAATTTTTTTGACTGACTGGCCGAATAAGAGAGTGGGTTTCGGGTGGAAAATGTGGCCCAGGTAACGAGTCTCTTCGTCTAGAAACGGCGTTGGTTTTCAATGGATTCCTACAAAAAATGTGAAGGACAAATATTTTCGTTTCCTAACTGGTGTTTAGGCCCGTTTAGGTTTCTAGGAAAAAATGAGACAAATTTGAAAACCTAAATTGTTGAAATCTGGGGAAGTAATTATTATATCTGCCTGCATAGTAAATCAAAAATTCCTTGTTCGATGTAAAATCTTAACAGTATCGAAGCAATAAATTCAAGTTTAGCTCTTTTTTATGTTATTAAATGAAACAGATTTCATAATTGCAGTACCTGGAAATAACATCTAAAAATTCAATATAAATTATGATGACAAATACCACACTTGCGAATATTAATGTACACTAGTATTTATTATTCTTATATTAATACATTAATATTACCAAAAATTCAAGTTCATGATATCATTCCTTCTAGATGGAACACATCTGATGTCACTGAGTATATTCATTTCAATTTCATTAGTTTATAGCATTAAATTTTGATTATTATTGAACAAATTGAAAATTTACTGAAATTATTCATGATTTAATAGTGATTTGAATGTGTTAGATAATTTTTTTGAGTGTACCTAATAAAATTCAAATTCCACAAACTTTTTATTTTTGAATGCTAATGGTTTCGTGGAAATTTAATTTTATTTATTACTAATTAAAAATAAATTTCCATCAAGTAAATACCAAATCCATCAAATATTTGTACCTAATAATATGTTCTCATCTATCTTATTTCAATGGAGACGTTCAGATTTTATTATACTCGAATATTTTTGCAGTACAAAATTTCTCGTAGATACAGTTTTGCGAATCTAAAAAAAGAAATTTATCAGAGAGAGTGCAAAATAATAATTATCATCAGAACACGAAATTAATAGTTGAAATTTTTATATTGGTTCTATTTAATGAAGGTTTTTTAATTAATTAATAATGGCGGATACAAACCTGTACGCCCATGTAATCTCTGAAAAATACCGATTATTTTTTATCTTCTTTCCAATGGAATCAAGATCTGACATGACCTATCATTTCAATATTTAAATGAGCCTTAACTGAGGATAAATGTTGAAAATTGAACTATGAATATACATTCTGTCAAGAAAGTACCGGGAATTATCGATTTAAATCTGGCGGGGCAATGAGGCAGGTAACAATTTTTTTTCCTAAGTTGGTACCACTGTCCTTAATTACTATGCCAAGCTTGAGCAGGATCTGTCAACTAGTGTGTTTGCAACAGCTGATTAAGTCAGTCGATGTCAGAGTGCGTGCCGATTTTTACTATGGGTGATTACGTTCAGCAAAGAATTTGTTTAAAGTTTTGTGTTGCAAATGAATTTTCGTGTGCCGATGCATTGAAAATGTTGCAAAAGGCCTTTGGTGATAATGCTCTATCGAAAACTCGTGCATATCAGTGGTACAGAGCCTTCAAGGACGGTCGTGAAGTGGTCGCCCATCAACGGCTTCGATCGAAGATAACGTCGATAAAATTAAGGAAAGGGTGCTGGAAAACCGTCGTACCAGCTTGAGAGAGATAGCACATCATCTTAAGATATCCCACAAGTCCGCACGTACGATTTTGATTGATATTTTGGGCATGAGAAAGGTAGCCGCACGACTCGTACCGAAAGACCTTAATTTTCTTCAAAAACGTCATCGCGAACAGGTTGCTTCAGACATGCTGGATCGTTGTAATTCCGATTCTACATTCATGGAACGCATTATAACTGGTGATGAGACCTGGGTCTACGAGTACGATATGCAAACAAGCCAGCAATCATCGGAATGAGTGGCAAAAAATGAGCCGAAACCGAAAAAACCACGCCAAAGCCGCTCGAAAATGAAGGTGATGCTCATTGTTTTCTTCGATATCCGTGGCGTGGTGCACTACGAATTCGTTCCAGAGGGTCAGACGGTAAACAAGGAGTATTACTTAGGCGTTATGAAACGTTTGCGTGAGCGTATCCGTAAGAAGCGGCCAAATTTGTGGGCGAACAACTCATGGATTTTGCATGACGATAACGCGCCTTCTCACCGAGCTACGATTGTGACTGACTTTCTCGCCAAAAACTCAACAAACGTGCTTCAGCAACCACCGTATTCGCCGGATTTGGCTCCCTGCGACTTTTTCCTCTTCCCAAAACTAAAATTGCCCCTTCGTGACACCCGTTTTGAGTTAAATTAAATTGAAAATTCCCGGTACTTTCTTGACAGAGTAGTATATTGATCTATTTTGATTTTTATCCCCATGATCCCCATGAAATTTCGCGCGAATATGTATGTTGTTGCTATGCTTCTTCTATATAATAAATTTCACATCGATCGAATCTGCAATTTCTGAAATATTGAAAAAAATATTGAACATTTTAAAACGTGAATATTTGCGAAATTATTCAACCGATTCTGATCATTATCGAACTCTACTGCAGCCTTCAGACCTCAAACGTCCCTTCAAAGTTTCAAAGTCCTAGCTCTTTCCATTCGAAAGTTAGCGTGTTTACGGACAGCCGGCCAGATAGAATTACTTTAGACCTCGGATTTTTGATCAATGAGTTCAACATAAACCATTTCTAGCTCAAATTTAAAAAATTACAGACATTGAGGCGAAACGATAGCATGCTGTTCCATGGAACTAGCGCACAGAAAAAAGTAATTTCTTATTTATTTCATAATTTCAGCTTGACACTATATTCGCAGAGTAAATATCTAAAGTATGCTATGCGAATATACGAATTTTCAGGTTTTATATATTTGCTTTCAAAATTTTCTATCTGGATATGCAATAAAAATGAAAGAAGAAACATATGTTACCTATACTGTTGGATTTTCACAACCACATTATATATTATTTTATTTTCCACGAAGGATTCCATTTTTTCGGAGATTCGGAATCTATTAAAAGTATAATTCCAACTTAAGTGAAAACGATTGGTCATGCTCATAGATCTAACCTGTTTTAACAATCACTCTGGTGGAAGTTTTTGCGAAGAATCCCCCTCACCATTCCAAGAAATTTAGGTCCTTTAAAACTGTCAGGAAAATCACACTATTCCTACGGAAAAAATATATGAAATCCGCAACCGCAGATCCAAATAAAAATTCATGCCGACCAGGAAATTCTCCAATTCATTTAATAGCCAACAACGTCTTAAGGAACAAGTTTTTTGACGGAATCAATTAATTCTTGGATCACATTCTTCGGAATGGGTGATTCGGATGAGTAATTCTTGGCGGATTCCCAGATCTGGTCAAATTGATTTTATGGGACGGGCTATCAAAACGAAGTGTTCTTTTTCATGGACATCAGACTTGAGCGCTATGAAATGTGTCCTCTTCGCGGTTTGTCGGGGCAAAAGTTTTCTCGTTTCGTTTACATAGTAACTTCTTCAAATTCTTGAACTGGTCTCAAATTTGGTAACATGTATTCAAATGGTTTTTATTTTGACATGAGGATACAATGAAAATTTTTATTACTTTTGGAAAAATTACTGGGTCCCTAGGTGAATGGATACACTAGAGGTGGAATATATATTATAACTCAGTTTGTTCTTTCAAAAGTGCCCCATTAATGGGTTTATTTCCAACAGGTTCATCTTCAGTACCTTATTTTCTTGATGCAAAATCTTAAAACATTAATCAAAATCATGTTTCTCTTTTATAGATGCTCCTCATTTGTAGAATCTAACTTATAATGGAGAAAAGAGCATCGGTGTTCCTTCATTCGATTGTCATTACTTGAATTCTTTACATTAAGTACTGATTTTAAAATGGAATTAGAAACTGAGAACTCATTTTATTATTTGAATTTGACAATAATGAGAGTCAATAACCAACATCATTTTTGTATTTTTCGTCAACCTTCTCCTGCAGATATACAATTCTCAAAATCTAGTGTCATCTTAATAATAATAATAATAATAATAATAATATAGCCTTTTATTCAGATCTCTTACAATGGTTTTTAAACTTATGTAAAACTGTATCAACTTATTTAACTTATCTTACTAACATATAGCCTTGTTTAGCTAACATTATCTATATAATCTTATTTAGTATCTAACTTTAAAGACTTAAACTTAATATATGGTAATAAAATTAAACTAATATTTGGTCCTTGGTTATTTTGCCAAGATCTGTTTGCCAGTCGGCAAAGGCCTCCTCCAACCTTTTCCACTCCTTTCTTTCATGGGCCACTCTGTTCCATGTGACACTACATTGAGGCATGCTATGTAAACTACTGATTTTCGGTGGTTGTTGTCTTTGTAAGTTGGAGGGTTGTGGTCGCTTTCCCCCTCGAGGTCCAGTCGGCTTGGGGGAGTTCGTTGTTTTTTTGTTTCTTTCTTGTTTGTTCCTTTGGTTGGTTTTGGTTTCTGTTTGCCGTTCTGTAGTTGCTATTCGTTTTTATCAGTGTTAGGCATGTTTGAAAGGGAGCTGGATCTATGTCTCATTAAATCAAAAGCATTTGTCCTGTTGGTCTTCATTTTGTTTACGGTTTGTTGCTTTTTTGGTTGATTGTTTTCTGAAGAGGGTGAAGCGGATAATCCCCTTTTTCTTTTTTCTTGGCTGTTGTTGTTCTCTTTAACGATTAATTTATCATAATTCAAATACGCTATATTACCCTTTTGTCTCTCTTCAGCTAACTTGGCTTGCAGCTCTTTTCTTCTTTCTAACACCTCCTTCGAGTAATCCTCCGAAATGTATATTGTTTTTAGGTTCTTTTTGTTTTTGATAATTTCGGTCTTTTTCCAGTTGTTTGTGAACGAGCACAGTACCGGCCTCGGTTTATTGCTATCTCTCTTTCTAATTCCTAAGCGATAAATTTTGTTGATATCACGTTCTTCCATTATAATATTTAAATCTAGATTGAAGGTTACTTTGAGCTTTTGTATTAGTTCGTAAGAGGATTTTTCGTTTTCTTCTAAGCCGAATACTATGATGTTGTTGGCTTTCTCAATCCTCTTAAGGTATTCTATTTCTTTTTCCAGTTTTTCTACTCTATTTTTCAGGTTCTTATTTCCTTCCATAATAGGGAATAATTTATCATCAATTTTTTCCATAATACTATTTGTTATAGAATCCTTCAATTCTGCATTCTGAGTTTGCATCTCTATTTTCATTTTTTCGAATAATATTTGGAATTGACCTTTCATCTTATAATTTTCCCGTGTGTAACGGAACGCAGTAGTGGAATATGGCAGAAATATTTTTTCTCAATTGGCAACACTGTTCAATCTGTCGGATTTATTGACGTTTATGACAAGTGTCACTGAGTGAACGTTGTGTTGTTTTCGTGTATTCTAACCTCCGATCCAATATTTGATATTGTGGTTGTAGATCGACGATGGGGTAATCGCGCTTCCCCGTATGTTTATAATCACTTCCAGGGGGTCCCAACACCGTATCGATGAATACCAGCAGGCAGAAATCACGTTTGCTATTTTATTTCACTTAATTTCACTCGGAGTTAATCACTACGGTGTTGACAGTTCGGAAGCCGGAAACGGAATTGGTGTCATCTTATACAACACAAATTATAAGCATATCATAGCATGACACATGGGTTATTCTTAACAATTCCTTTATCTCCGAATGATTTCAATCGAGAACTGAATTTAATTGAACAAATAGCAATTAATAACGGTTATTCGTCATCAATAATAAAAGACAGTTTACCAATCATCATGCGGTACCTGTTCAAAAACTCATATTCGGCCAATTGTAAAGTCCCTTGACACTAGAACTAGAACTAGACTGAGGCGCTCTTTCCTCAATAATAAGTTAGAGTTCACGTACGCGGAACATCAAATGAAAAAGAAACACGATTTTGATGAGCGTTTTTAGATTTTGCATAAAGAAAATAAGAGGGTGAAGTTGAACATGTCAGAATGTTCAAAAATAAACCAATTAAGAAATTCGGAGAATTTATTGAATGAACAATCTGAGTAATCTAATTCACCCCTATTGGATCTATTCATCTTAGGGCCCAGCGGTTACACCAAAAGTAATAAAAAACTTTATTGTACCTTTATCTCAAAACAGAAACCATTTAAATACAGTATGCTATCAAATTTAAGACAACTTGTTTATGAGCATTTGAAGAAGATATCGGGTGTTTTTTTTGGGAGTGATAGAACTTTAAATTGAAATAAAACATATTTAAATCAAGATTGAAGCAAATTTTTTTTATTTGAAAGATAATTATATGACATTTATGTTTTAAAAATTATTTCCGGCATATGTCCACCACGACTAGCTCTGAGGAACCGCATTCGACCAGACCAATTTTCGATCAATTTTTCGAATAATTGAGGCCTTATTTCATCAATACCACGAGTTATGTTGGCTTCCAAAGCGTCTTTTGTTTCTGGTTTATCAACATGAACCAATGACTTGACATAACCCCAAAGAAAATAATCCAGCAGAGTTATATTGCATGATTTGGAGGCCAATTATTTGGACCATTTCTCGAAATAATGTTATCGCCAAATCTTTCTTTCAATAAATCAATTGTTACGGTAGCAGCATGAGGTGTTACACCATCTATCAACGTAAACACTTCTGGGTCAATACCATTCAAATTTTGAAACAAATAATCATTGATCATAGATCTGTAATGAGCACCAGTCACTGTTACATTAGCTCCAGCATCGTTTTTAAAGAAATATGGACCGATGATGCCTCCAGCGTGTAAAGCACACCATTTTTCAGCATGCAATGGAACCTGCAGAACTTCTTGAGGTTTGTTTTCAATCTATATACGGCAGTTTTGCTTGTTTACATACCCGTTCAACCAGAAATGAGTTTCATCACTAAACACAATTTTACAATGAAAAAGTGGATCAACTTCAAGTTGTTCTAGGGCCCAATCAGCAAAAAAACGACGCTTATTATGGTCAAGTGGCTTTAGTTCTTGAACCAGTTGGATCTTGACCAAGATCTTCACACAAAATTTTCCTTGTAGTGGATGCACAGAGTTCAAATTGTTGTGAATGTCGACAAATAGACAAACCTGGATCATCATTAACACTATGACTTACAGCAGCGATATTTTCTTCTGTACGTACAGTTCTTTGTCATGTTGTTGTTTCATCGAGTAGAGAAAATGTTGTCCGAAATCTATCGATAAGTCGACGAATAAGCTGCTCTGATGGACGATTATTTAAACCATAAATTTCACGAAGTGCTCTATAAGATTGGCGAATAGAACACTGATTTAGAAAATGAATTTAAACAATTTGTAAACGTTGTTGCGGCGTGAGTCTCTCCATGATAATTTGTGAATGCTTACTGAACAGAAATGTCAAAACAAAATGTCGTCTACCTTCTGTCAAATCACAGTTATCCCTATCGAAAGTTCTATCAGTCCAAAAAAAACACCCGATACTTTGTAAACAAAACACGTCATGTGAGCAACTCACAATTATAAATAGGAATCAACATATATATTATGTGAATTATTTAATTAAAGTGTACAACATTGTTTTACTGAAGAAACTCGATCAACAAAAATATAATACATGAATACAACACATCTTATGAGACAATGGTCGAAAATCCTTATCCAAATTCTCTTTTGTTAACCTTAAAAATGAAACATGAAAAACAATCCAATTCAATATCAAATACCTCTATTTTAACTACACCTGTACTCTGAAGGACCTTGACAAGAATGAGTTTAACTCAAAGCGAACAGTTGAAAGTGTAATTTCTATTAACTTGTTTCAATTATGACTACCTTATAAATAATTACTGCAGAAGAGTTCGATATCAAAGTGAATAATTGATTAATCTAATTCTAAATCAAATCTAAAGATTGACTGTTCGCTTTGAGTTAAATTATTCTCGTCAAATTCGTTTATAGTACTGGAGTAATTACTGATACTATTTTCGATTAATTTTTTATGTTCAATTTTTGAAGTTCACTGAAGAACGTTAGGATATAGAATTCGAAACGTTGTCCCAGAAAATGTGTTAAATTTTAATTTGTATATTTCATTTTTCCGGTCAGAATTTGTTAGTTTTCCAGTGAAACAATTTTATCTATGTGTGAGTTATATTTCTAAGTATTTCTTCATTTCTATCGATCACTATGTAGTTTCAAATGTTGTTTCAATATCAAAAATATTTTATTCAAACACTTTTAGAATTACATTGAATAAATGTCTTAGAACACACTGTATCAATTTAGTAGACATATAGATTTAGCATTTATTATACAGTACCACAGAATAAAAGAATTCGAAGAAATATAAATTACCAATTAAAATTACTGAATAATTACTTGAAAGGCACAAAATTTTGTTTCGTACCTTGTTCAATGAAAACCAATTTCCTTCCCAAAAATGCAAAACATAACCTCAAAAACTTCATCAAAATTCTCACAACAGAAACTCATCAGTCCTACTTCACATTCAAAAAATAAAAATAACGAGCAAAAAATATCTTACCTGACAAACTGAATGTAGTTATCTGAAAAAACACTAGAACTTTTAAAAATCCTGCATATTCAACGTTCGTCACAGAAATTACACAAAGTTTGCGACATATTTCATGGACTCCTTTAAAACCAAATGATAATATGTTATAAGTGTATATATATATATATATATACATATATATATATATATATATATATATATATATATATATATATATATAATTATTATTTATACAATAAAATAATAAAAAGAGGTATTTTTTTGATAGAAGGGTTATTACAAAATTTTAAATATCATACAGATTTATTCTGTTAACCTCCTACAAATTTTAATATTAAAATCTTTTTATTTAAAAACTTTTAAAATTAAATTAACTAAATGAAGCACTGTGTCAGTTAAGTAGACATACTGTATAGGTTAACAGAATAAATCTTTATGATATTTAGAATTTTGTAATAATCTATCAAGCAAAAACCTCTTTTTTATTATTTCAATGTATATATAACAATTATATATTTTGGCTTATAACATATTGTCATTTGGTTTTAAAAGATTCCATAAAATACCTTGCAAACTTTGTATAATTTCTCAGACGAACATGGAATACGTAAGATGTTTAATAGTTCACTTCATTCTATTGTTTGTTCAGATAACAACATTCAGTTCGTCTGATAAGATATTTGATTTTGATGTTGTGATTTGCTTCTACAACCGATTCAATCAGAAGTCAACCTGTATTGATGGGTGGGTATTTCACTTCCTCAGTTTCATCTCTTCAAAGTCCAAAGCTACTTCTCGTAGTTTTTGAGTGTGAATTATGTCTCAAGTAATACATTATTTCGAAAATGTTTTCAATCTGAATGTATTTTATATATATTGATGGAAGCAATGTTATTATATTTACATTTTATAATTTACTTAGATTGAAAGCATCTGCTCTAAATCCCCTTTAGCCAAATATAAGCACACCATTTCTTGAATATCGTTAAACTAAAACAATACTTTTCTTTAAATATGTGTTATTATTTTTTACGTTTCCAGCCAATATCAGTAACTGACATGTAGGAGAACCAAAAAATTAATTTTGATTTCACATCAGATGGATACTAAGTAAATATTATCAATTTTTTTTCAATATCTCTCAGAGATTAAAGGTCACTCTTTGAAAATATCTGTAGCAAAATATTGCTTGTGTCTACTAGTAACGTTGAAAATTTTTTATGGTATATTAACAATAAGTTTGTGAATACATCAGGATATTCTTTATTTGTATTTTATTGAAGTTTTGCCAAGTTCAACTTATTTCAATCATAATTATTCATGTGAGAAAAAGTGACTTAATTAAGAGACGAAATAATTCGAAGCATTTGATTTTGATTGATTCCATAGATTTGTAATCACTATTAATTACTATATAGTACCTTTAATATTTATAGTATATAGTACCTTTAATGCTGATGCATTATGATTTTATTGGGAATTAAATCTTTGTCTACTTCTGAGTCCATCATTTTCGCGAAATGTTTCTTATTGGATGCTATTTTTTCATAAATTTCAAGAATCTTTCAGTTGTTGCAAGTTATTGATTCTAGTTTGAATTTCTTCACGGCCACAGACGACTGAAGTAGAGAAACGGCTACTCGCCTACCTACTTCGTAGATAAGGATTTTCTCTTTCGAAAATAAAAACCTCCTTGTTGTCCCATTAAATCAAATATTAAGAAAAATGAAGAGCTCGATGTATTCAATTAATTTCGTAATTAATGAACACCGGAGATACACTTAGCCACTATTAAAACGTCAGTGATAGGACATCGGGTGTTTCACACATCGAAGATACGAAACCAGTTTGGTATATCGGACTTGTCCGAAGAAATTTCACCCGAGAAAAAATGGACGCTGAAGGACTCTGGACGTGGAACATGCTAAGCCAATTTGAAGGACATGATACAAAGATATTAGCGGGACTTGAGTGCCTTGTCGGAATATTAAGTTGAGAAATTTTTAATGTCGATTGCTATCCGGTAAAAATTTAATGAAACTATAAAATCTGAGTGGTAAGGTCCGTAAGGTCTTTTCCGTAGCACACGACATAAATCAAGGCTGACGTAAAAGATTTTTACCAGCCATCTGGGGAAAAAATGATACATAATACAAAACTCGGTATCTTAGAGGGCGATTGTCCGCTGGATTCATATTAGATTGGTGGAATTCTCGAACTAAAAGTATTTTGCAGAATATTCCTAAATAATCGAATGGTATTCGGAAATAGCGCATATGGGGATCGATTTCCTGGCTTCATGAATTTCATAGTTAAAAACACTCGTCATCTAGCCTTCTGCATCATACGCATGCATCTTCAAATGCTGTGTTCTGCAATAGTGCATTGTGCTTCCACAGGTGTCGAACCTAACATCAGAGAAATTTCGTTCAAAAGCAGGCCACTCGTACTTCAATTTCTGCATCTAACAAAATTATTTTCTATTATACAGGATGTTTCCAAAAAATTATTCAACAAATGGGTGATTTTCTAAGTGGATCATCCCGTATATTTTCATATATATTCAATGGGCTTCAATATATCTTTCATGGCGCAAAATATTATATATATTTTACCAATACTACAGATCTTATTCAGCAAAAACAGCAAAAAGTTGAGGAAACAATAGTTCGCTAAAAGGCCTCTACCGATTGCAAGAAACAAGTTTAACACCCATTGGATCATAAATATTTTCAACCGAAGGATTTGTCGAGTCATTATCCTAAATTATCTACTTGTCTTATACAGAATGTTCGTTATTAATGGCCATATATGAAGAACTTCAAATTGTTATTTCTCGATTTTTTCAAATGTAATATCCTGTATTTTCTTTAATAATAATGTAGAGAATTAAATGCCTCTTGTAAGTAACTTTAGGGCTATTTTATTCCTTCGTTCAGCCGACACAAAAAATCTTATCAAAATATTAATAAATAATCTATTGAAAATGTCATTTGAATAATGATCACAATAATTAACGCATATTGAAAATAGTTCAAACTATGAAACGTACGGTAGAAATTTTTCAGGTGAATTCGGTATATATTTCTTTATTTAAATCGACGAGACGTTCAAAGTGTTGTACGCCTTCTCTCAAACACAAAGCAAACCGATCGTGGAATGGCCCACTAACCCTAGCCAGTATGGCTGGAGTAATACGTCTACAAGCATACACTGTTCTCTCTCGTATATTGAAAGCTTCATCATACACAACTCCCTTTATGCGACCCCACAAAATATCTGATTTGGTGGGATTCGGTAATCTATCAGCCTATCTTATCGGTTCGTCCCTACCAATCTACATCTCTTTGGGAACTGGTGATCCAGAAAATCTCTCACAAAATGAGAATAATGAGTGGGTGCTCCATCGTGCTGAAACCATATTTCATTTTTTATTTGTCTAGGTAACACTGCTTATAATACAGAAAAAAATGTTCTGAAGGAATTGAAATATGCAACAAAACAGAGGTTTTCTTCGAAAAACTAAGGATCTTATACATGATTGTCGATAACTGTTCTGCAAACATTTAATTGACTACTTGTATTGATGGTCGACTTTCCTTCATCATTCTTGGATAATCGAAAGATTAATAATGCAAATTTTTCCTATTGACAAAATCAGAATTGTGAAAAGCCGCTTCATCGCTAAGTAAAATAAAATCGAAAATGTACGGTTCTGCTTCTGTTCAATTTCAAAACTTGCTCAAAAACAAAAATTGAGACGATTTTCAAAACCATTATTAACAAGCGTCTCGTGCATCAATGTGGTAGGTGTGAAACTTGTGTTTTTTGAGGATTCTTTGAACTACCGCAGGCTACACTAAACTTTCTTTGGCTTGTGTGCGGATCTTCTGTTACATTCAGTATGACCTCAAGCTCCTTGTCTTCATTATTGGCCGATTTTATCATTTCTTATTTTATGTACTTGACATCTCCTGTCTCTAAAAATCTGTTCAGAAACCTTCGAAAACTCGATTCTTTTGGATATCTTCTCTCGGAATGTTTTACGTTCGTCTCATTAATGAAAAGTTTCTGTGGAACTGCCTCAACATGAAAATTATATCAATAATTTCTTTTTTTTCAAAATGAATCCTGATTTGTTTTATTCAAATGTAACTTTTAGTTCTAAAGAACAATAACTTGGTTGATAATCGAATTTTGGAATGCAGATAAAACACTGATGTATTGATTAAATACACATGTGATCAATATGTGATAGTTACTCGGAAAACAATTATCATTTATATGATGACGCTGAGTGCATTTTCGTAATGCTCTTAAGTTTTGTAATTAACTCAATTCGGTCCTATAGAGGACTCCATAATTGTTGGAATTATATTCTAGAGTTGCTGTACACGTGTAGATTTTATTGTAAGAAAAGTTTTTTTTGTACTTGCGGTAGTTTCCGATGAAAAATCTTCGCTTGGTTCCATTGAATGTTATGACGCTCAACCCAGGTATATTCTGCTATTCCTGATTTAGTTGTTTCCCCTTTGATGATTTAATTCTGTATTCCTCCACTCTGACCTTGAGGAGAAGGTTTCGTTTCTTCTATATAGGTTACTCAAAATTCGAAAGGAATTGAGTTGATCCAGTTCATGTTGTTTTCTCCGTGTTAAGTTTTTGTGAAAAATTTCCTAAATTCAATTTCTGATGTGAGTACCCTCTGGATGTTGTATTAAAGAGCAGCCATTGTGCGGATTATCTCCGGCAAGCCTTTCACATAAGGCCAATACACACGGATCGTTACCTGAATTAAAATTCCGATGAGAACCGATTCAATCAAAAGAAAAACAAAATATTCGAAATTAAAAAAAAAACATTTAATATTGCATAATTATTCGATGTAGAAAGAGACTATTAAAAAATTTTCCTCTGCCCAATTCCCTAGTTCACATCATAAAATGTATTCAATTGAGAAATTTAATTTCCTTGCAGAAGTAATACTTCAATATAAAAAAACTATTAAATTATGTGTTACCCCATTCCCTATGGAAACTCATTGATATGAAAATATCAGTTTTCCAATCGTGAATTCCTGCGCAATTTCTTTCGTTTCCTCATGGAGTTCGTCGCAGTTAGGCGTATGAATACAATGAGTTATTGCTGTTTCACCTCGCTTTTGTAACTTTTGTCTTTTCAATGAGCACATTGTCGATATCAGGGCGATTTCACTGTGCGAATATGGCAACTTTGATAGATTATTATGTCTCTTAGTTATCACAAATCAAACTAATGAGTAATGTCAAAGATATGCCTGCTTGAAAACCGTTATCTATATTGCCATTGTGGACTTTTTACGGGACAGTGTAGGTATTGGCCAAACGCATATTTATTGATATTACTATAACTACATATAGTCTCCCTTGTGATTAGAAAACCAAGACTCTCACTCTTCTATTTTTCACACGATATAGAGTATACCTTCAGAATTTCCATCAGCGTTTAATTCTGAATCAGTGTAATCATTACCCTTTATATTTATATATGATACTATTTTTAATTAAATATATTAGAACTTCTCATTTTGTTCAATATTCAGCAATATTTTCTGATATTCGATTAACATATTTAATGATACTGATTTCTGTGTAGTCTCCTCAAATGACATCTATCGTGTGTTTTTTTTAGAGTGATTGAATTTTCGATAGGGATAACTGTGATTTGACAGAAGGTAGAAGCCATGTTGTTTTGACATTTCTGTTCAGTAAGCATTTACAAATTATTATGAAAAGACTCACGCCGCAAAAACATTTACAAAATGTTGAAATTTATTTTCAAAATCAGTGTTCTATTCGCCAAACTTATAGAGCACTTCGTGAAATTTATGGTTTACATAATCGTCCATCAGAGCAGCCTATTCGTCGAACTATCCATAGATTTTGGACAACAATTTCTCTACTCGATACAACCACAACAACAAGACAAAGAAGTGTACGTACAGAAGAAAATATCGCTGCTGTAAGTCATAGTGTTAATGATGATCCAGATTTGTCTATTCGTCGACGTTCACAACAAGGTGGACTCTGTGCATCCACCACACGGAAAATTTTGAGTAAAGATTTTGGTCTGCACCCATACAAGATCCAACTGGTTCAAGAACTAACACTACTTGACGATAATAAGCGTAGTTTGTTTGCTGATTGGGCCCTAGAACAGCTTGAAGTTTTTATCGTAAAATTGTGTTCAGTGATGAAGCTCATGTAAACAAGCAAAATTGCCGTATATGGAGTGAGAGCAATCCTTAAGATGTCCTGCAGGTTCCATTGCATCCTGAAAAATGCACTGTATGGTGTGCTATACACGCTGGAGGCATCATCGGTCCTTATTTCTTTAAAAACGATGCTGGAGCTAATGTTATAGTGAATGGTGCTCGTTACAGATCGATGATCAATGATTATTTGTTTCAAAATTTGAATGGTATCGATCCAGAAGTGTTTTATTTCCAATAAGATGGTGCTACTCCTCATGCTGCTACCGTAACAATTGATTTATTGAAAGAAAGATTTGGCGATAACATTATTTCGAGAAATCGTCCAATTAATTGGCCTCCAAGATCATGTGACATAACTCCACTGGATTATTTTCTTTGGGGTTATGTCAAGTCATTGGTTTATGCTAATGAACCAGAAACAATAGACGCTTTGGAAACCAACATAACTCGTGTTATTAATGAAATAAGGCCTGAATTACTCAAAAAAGTGGTCCATAATGGTTTGGTCGAATTCACTTTCTCAGAACTAGTCATGGTGGATATATGCCGGAAATTATTTTCAAAACATAAATGTCATAAAATTATCCTTCATATAAAAAAATTGGCTTCAATCTTAATTTAAATTTGTTTTATTTTATTTAATGTTCCATCGCTCTAAAAAAAACACCCGATACAGATGCTTCAAATATACGTCACGTGCACGTTTCTGACAACAGATTTATCATTCGAATTTAAATCGTATTTTCTGCTAAGGAAAAGTTTCAGCATAATTTTCAATGAATGCAAAATAAATTATTTTTAAATTATTTAGTACTAAATAAGACAATTCAGATATAGATAATACAACGTTAATGTATGCATTTTCTGTCCTTTCAATTCTAATTTTTTATTGTTATTATAGTACAACAATTGTTTTTCTATCACAGTATCATCTTCAGGTAGGTAACTATCTTAAATTTTGAATAAATTAATTTGTTTTCAAATTCAAGGTTCCTATTTATATTAGAGTAGGTACAAAAGTTTTTATTGAGCACTAAAGTCCAAAAAACGGGGTCTCTGTAAATTCCACCTTATCTGAATATGTTCAACAGGGCTGAGTTATTAAGGCCTATTTGTTCGTCAAGTACTATTACAATTTTGTTGTATTTATTTATCTATAGGGACTCTAACAGGTTCAAGGCATAACTTCTACTGTCTATATGTAAAATTTTCAAATTATGGTTGAAAGTATGTTTTGTTTCTTACAAATGGTTGGTTGGAACATGTGGAATCGAATTGTTGATGAACAAATATAAAAAAATAGCTATATATATGGTACATTCTGATACAAAAGGAAATTTTGAATTCATCTCGTTGAAATATACCGAAGGTATTTCTGAGAAAATTGATACATACATCAAAATAAATTTATATAACATATTTAACAAAATAAATATAATATATAAAACTTACTCAAACCTGAGTGCATTCATTAAAAATAATGAAGACATTACACATACTTATGATAAATCAAGGGTTTATGAGTTAACTTGCGGTGATTGCCCAAAAGTTTACATAGGACAGACTGGAAGAACTTTCCGACATAGAATTTGTGGACATTTGAAGATTTTCCTTAATACCAAAAGTAATTCTACATTTTCGAACAATTTGTTAGAAACAGGAAGTACATTCAACTATAATTTTGAAATTTCACATATAGAAAGTAAAATTTATGCCTTAAACCTGTTAGAGTCCCTAGAGATAAATTAATACAACAATATCGGAATAGTGACTAATGAACAATTAGATCTGAAAAACTCACCCTTGTTGAATATATTCAAATGAACTGGAATCTACAGAGAACCCTTTTTTTAGTGCTCAATAAAAATTGAATTGAATCAGTCCTTACTTAAATTATTATGTTCGGTTTCCATAGTGAATTTTATTGAAGGATATATTTCATTGATGAATAAAAAAAATTTTTCAAAAGTCTGTCTGTACCTGTGAAGCAACAGAAAATATCGTCTACATATATATACTAATATAAAAAGTATTTCTTGAGGGGATTTTGGTGAATTTTAGTTTCAATATTGTCCATGAATATTTCTGCTAATAAAGGACTTAAGGCATTTCCCATAATCAAACCGTTTTCAGATTTATAAATTTTATTTTTGAATAAATGAAATCTGAAAATGGTTAGATTATGGGAAATCCCTTAAGTCCTTTATTAGCAGAAATATTCATGGACAATATTGAAACTAAAATTCACCAAAATCCCCTCAAGAAATACTTTTTATATTAGTATATATATGTAGACGATATTTTCTGTTGCTTCACAGGTACAGACAGACTTTTGAAAAAATTCTTTTTATTCTTCAATGAATATCAGTGAATTCAATAACTTCACTATGGAAACCGAACATAATAATTCTATTCATTTTCTTGATTTATCTGTTACTCGAATAAATAATTCACATGATTTTTCAATATTTCACAAACTAACCTATACGGATTCTATTATACACAATAAATCAAATCATCCTTCAAATCAAAAATCATCAGCATTCAATTGTATGATCCATAGATTAGTTAGTATTATATTTCAGAACTTAACATAATTAAACAAATAGCTATTAATAATGACTATAATCCTAAGTTGATAGACAAATTGTTGATGAATAAAAAATAATAAAATAGCTTTAAATATGGTGTATCCTAATATAATAAAACATTTTAAATACATTTCCTTAAAATACACTAAAGGTATTTCTGAGAAAATTGCTACATACCTCAAAAATAAATATAATTTAAAAACTTCATTTAAAACCAATTCAAACTTGAGTAAATTTATTAAAAATAATGAAGACTGTACACATAAAGATGATAAATCGGGGGTTTTTAAGTTAACCTGCGGTGATTGCCCTAAAGTTTACATAGAACAGACTGGAAGAACTTTCCGACATAGGATTTGTGAAGATTTGAAGAGTTTCCTTAATGATAAAAGTAATTCTACATATTGCAACCATTTGTTAGAAACAGGAAATACTTTCAACCATAATTTTGAAATTCTACATATAGAAAGTAAAAGTTATGCCTTAATTCGGTTAGAATCCCTAGAGACAAATAAACATAATAAAATTGGAAAATTACTTAACGAACAAATAGATTTAAATAACTCAACTCTGTTGAATATATTCAGATAAGCTGGAATTTGCAGAGACCCTTTTTTGGGTTTTAGTGCTCAATAAAAATTTATTGCACTTACTATAATATAAATAGCAACGGATTTCGGAAACAAGCTTAGTTATTCAAAATGCAATCTTGCCTGATGATGCTACTGTGATAGCGAAACGATTGTTGTAAACATAACAATAAAAATTTGTGAAAATCAGAATAACCTTATTTAATTATTACTCAATAAAAATGTTTCGATTTCGAAAACAAATTTAGTTATTCAAAATGTAAAACGCCACCTACCTATAGATGCTACTGTGATAGCGAAACAATTGTTGTATTATAGTAACAATAAAAATTTGTGAAAATCAGAATAATCTTATTTAATATTATTATTATTCAATTGTAATTCTTGAACGGTACCTACTCTAAATAAGAAAAGTTAATTGTATTGATATAAATGATTGTCTACCGCTATAAAAATTCCAGTGTATACACCAGAGTAGACATCTTAGTTCCGTCCATTTGTTCCAATTAGTGTCAGGTGGTCGCCATCGATAGTGGTCATGAAATCACCGTTTTGAGCCTCAATTTCGCCGCAGTTCCGTCAGCGTTCCGTCTTCGGCGTGAGGTACATAAAATGTTTCTTCATTAAACGCGATGCTCACTATCTAATTACAAAATAACTCAACCATAGTAATAATCCGCGCAAGAAACGAAGATCTGACAAAAAGTTGGTTGTTCGCAATTAACTCCGGATAAATGACCCAATTTTTCGTAGAATTTAATACTTCCCGACAGGACAACTTCTTGCGCGTTTTCTTCAGCCATTTCCTTCGTTGTTCTTCCTTCATTAAAATTTTAAGTGATACAATTAGCTGGTAATTGGACGCTGTTATATTCGGCCTGTGACATTTGGGAGGCGAACATTTATTCTCGATGACAAATAGCCGAAAACGTACGAATTGAAGTGGTTTTTCCGGACGTAAACAGTGCCGTAATTACGAGAGTGACATAGTGTATTCTCTAAATGTATTCAAGGAATCAGAATACTTTTTTTCAAATAATATTAAAAGCAGCGTTTTGATTACATTCGATAGGCTCAAAAGGTGCAGCTTTTGTTAATCAAAAAATTTATAGCAAGCAGAATAGTAAGTCAACTTGTCTGCATCTCTAAGTATCTCTTTGTTTAATGAAACACATATACAGGTATGGAAAAGACAGTCGGAAACATTGGAAATTCAATGTTAATCTAGAGGACGACCAGGGACTAGTGGAGCAGTGGAATAATCAAAACGACTGTTCTCTATCATTGGCACTGGCGAGTGGGGGGATACTTCGATCGAAACGAGGCTCTGCACTCTTAGTCCGGTCAAATTAGACCAAAAATAAGGGTAAAAGTTACATAATTCCCACCAAGATGAAAATCGGTAAGATTGTTTAAAATATCATTAAAAACAAAACTTGAAAGTTCCCCATCTTTCCCCTGTGATGAAAAAATTTTATTCAAGGTCAAAGGTCAAAAAAATGAGTTTTTCGTAATTTTCAGCAAACTGGTAAGCTTTATCATTACAATACTTCGGACAAAAATTGTAGATCATAAAATTATCTACAAAAAATTTATCAATACTTTTTTTTCTACGAGCCACCGTTTTTGAGATATAACGATTCAAAAAGTTGTAAAAGTTGTAATCGTCATAACATGCATGAGTACGCCACGTATGTATTTCTCTGTTGTAATATATGTTAAAATATTTTTCTATCGGTCATTGTAACTTACACTACTAATATAAAATATACATAAGTTATAACTATAAGAATATCAGGTAAAAGAAACCTTGAGAAAACATCTGTCCCCTGTTCAATTGTGTGCGTGGCTAGGGATACGTAAAACACAGAAGTCTGCAATTTACGATTGTTTCGAAAAAGTAAACTTTGATATTAATAACACAAATGCGACATACATCATTGACGGAGGATACTTACTACATCGCGTTGTGTGGGATAGTGAAGAAACATTCAACGTTATAGTAGATAAATACGTACAGTATGTACGTCGATATTTTGGTTCCCGAGTTACTGTCGTATTTGATGGCTATAATGATTGCACGAGAAATACCAAAGCTGCAGAACAGCGTCGTCGAACTTTATCAACATCTTCATCAATTGATGTTTTATTTGATGAAAATATGACAGTTCCAACCAGCCAACAAAAATTTCTTTCTAATACTCACAACAAGTCTCGGTTCATTTCAATGTTGAAAGAAAGATTTACTACGGAAAATATATTGGTAAGACAAGCTTATAATGATGCTGATGTATTGATAATTGAAACAGCAATTCAGCAATTCAATTTGACAAATACAACTATTGTTGTTGTTGAAGATATAGACTTACTCGTTTTACTGACTGTTCGAACTCCAACTGAAAAAACTATTTTCTTCTTAAAACCAGGAAAAGCTCAACATCAATCGGAAATGTATTCATCAAAAAGTTTATCTACTTTTGCTAAGTGTCAAAATCATGTAATATTTTTACACGCAATAACTGGCTGTGATACGACATCTGCATTTACAGGAGGGGTAAAATAACAGTTTTCAAACTATTTGAGAAACAAAATTTAATTGAATGTGCTGAAGTTTTTAAAAATAGTAATTCTATTCGACAAGAAAATTATTACTAACGGCATTCGCTTTCTCCTTTCTATGTACGGAGCTCCTAAAAAAACTTCCTGCTTAGATAAGTATAGATATGCATGTTTCGTTAAAAACACCAAAAGTAAAAAACAAGTACAATTAGCTTGTCTTCCTCCAACCTCAGTTGCTGCTCATCAACATCTTTTTAGGGTATATTACCAAGTTCAAGTGTGGCTTGGTTATCAGCTAGACCCTACAGACTGGGGTTGGAAGTTGGTCAACAATTCATTAGAACGAGTGCACACTTTACTTCCACCTGCGCCGGAAAAACTGATGAACTCGGTTTTTTGCAACTGCAAAAAGGGATGCAGTGCTAAATGTGGTTGCAAAAAAGTCGGACTGTCCTGTTCTCCAGCATGTACACATTGTCAAGGCCGGTTGTGCTCTAACATTGAATCACCAACAGTAGAGGATCCGTTTGATTCCAACGAGGCAACATGCGATACATCGCTATTAACGCAGTTTACATGCACTCAGGATGAAGATGAAGACAAACAAGAACAAGAAGATCAAGAAGAAGAACAAGAAGAAGATTTTGAAAGTTACGACTCGGACGATTAAATTTCACTACTTTTTTTTTAACTTAAATTGCTTTTATCTTTTCAATCTCTGCTAATATCCATTATTTTTCAATAGTTTCAAATTAAACAGGATCAAAACTGACCCGTGGAATAGGCCTACTGGGGAAACCACTTAAAAAAAACGCGCTAAGTACACTACCTCATAGGTGGCGAGGAAACGTGTGCATATTATGACGATTACAACTGTTACAACTTTTTGAATCGTTATATCTCAAAAACGCTGACTCGTAGAAAAAAAGTATTGAAAAATTTTTTGTAGATAATTTTCTGATATACAATTTTTGTCTGAGGTATTTTAATGATAAAACTTACCGTTTTGCTGAAAATCGCGAAAAACTCATTTTTTTGACCTTTGACCTTGAATAAAATTTTTTCCTCACAGGAGAAAGATGGGGAACTCTCAAATTTTGTTTCTAATGATTTTTTAAACAATCTTACCGATTTTCAGCTTGGTCGGAATTTATGTAACTTCGAATGTCTAAATTGACTGGACTATCTGCTTTCAGCAATCAGAATAATTCGCAGTCCAAACGTGAAATGCAGTAGTCCATATCGGTTGAAAATAATGTAGGTCGAAATGTTAAGTGTATAAAAAAATTCAGATCATATAATGTTGGTCAATCAATTCAAGAAACAATAAATTCATTTATCGTTGCCTTTGAAGATTAGCCGATTCCTTCAAGTTCAGCTATTCCTAAAATAATTCAAAAATTCAAGAAATGTGGGTGTTTTCGGACAAGCAGGCATTGCAAGATTGATAAACCACAAAAACAGTGAAAATCGTTTGAAGAAAGAAGATGTGTGTGCTGCTGTTGAAACCTTGTTCTAGTAATGAAATTGCTGAACAAGTCGATATGAGCGATAGAAGTGTTCGGAATATTTTGAAAAGGAATGGTTACCGATGTTATAAGACTCAAAGAAACCAAGAAATTTTTCCAGAAGACCATATCAATCGAATGGAATTTTGTGAAACTGTGATGGAGAAAGTAAATGAAAATAGTTTATTCCTTAACAATATGTTATTCACTAATGAGTCATCGTTTTCCTTGAAAGGAAAACATAACCCATAAGTAGTAAGCTATTTGTCTAGGAAGAATAAGCATCTGAGTATTCCTGTGCGTACCCAGTATCCACAAAAACTTAATGTTTAGCCAGGACTGGGGTAAATACATCATTGTGCCAATTTTTATCGATGGTGACCTAAACGCCGCCAAATATCTCGAGCCTTTAGGGAATCAAATTATTCCGACAGTTCGACAGCTATCAATTAATTTCGATGATGTCTGGTTTCAACAGGATGGCTGTCCAAGTCACAAGACAAGAGAAGCCACACAATATTCAATGTAGACTTTTTTGGACCGTGTCATTTCTATAAATGGCATGATCAAATGGCCTCAGATCACCAGATTTTTCTCCCAATGACTTTTTTCCTTGGGGTTATCTGAAAAATTTGGTTTGTGGGCATGAAATAGATAGAGCGACGCATATTAATGAATTGAGGTTCAAAATAATGCAACTTTGTGCCAAAATAGCAAGAACGCCGAATCTACTCAGAGGTATGAGATTATCTCTTGATAATAGATCTGGCTACTGTTAGTCTCAACAAGGTGAATTATTTGAACATTTAATTTAAATTTGTCGACCTTCGATTCTGCATTTTTCAGAATTTGTTTTTGAGTTTCTTATTTTCGTAGAATTCATTTTATTTTCAAGCCAGTTATGGCGAAGGAAACCCAAATACTTATTTTCACGGTGAAAATCATTTGTATCATTAATCGTGGCAAATAAATTCCCCGCATACAATGGAATAAGATTATCGTACTTATTTTCAACGGATATGGTCTAACGTATCTAACGTGTGAAGTGCGAATGATTCTGATTTTTGAAAGCAGAGTACAGAGTCTCGTTTCAATCGAATCATCTCCCACTAGCTACTACCATTGAGAGAGAACAGACGTTTATTCGTCATCGCATCGGGCTGAGGTTTTGATTCTTCCACTGCTCCACTGGACCCTGGTCGTCCTCTACTTAGATCAACATTGAATTTCCTATGTTTCCTACTGTCTTTTACATACCTGTCTGTCAGGGAGGACTGGCTTCTCCAAAACAAGATCCAGGTTTCATACCAAAAGACCCACACAGTTCTCCTCAAAGAAAAGCTGGACCCAAAAAGACCACCAAACGTTCGTCTCTTCCAAGGTCCATTACGGTGGACCACACAGTCTACATACATCGGGGTAGTCCTGGATGCGGAACTATCCTTCTTTCCGCATATAACCTACATCCAGTCGAAGATATCAAGCATGAATATGAAGTTCAGGCGACTTTCTAGGGCAATAGGCATTGATGGTAGAAACGCTATGCGCGTCTACTACAAGTCCGTCTTCCTTCCTGTGGTTCTATACTGTTCCTCGGAATGGGTACACCGCGCTAATAATTCTCACTTTCTTCGAAACCTCTCCGCTTGTCACAGGTCAATCCTCCTCCTCATGTCGCCAGCCTATAGAACCGTAGCCACGTCGGCTCTCGAGGTTCTCACAGGCTACATCCCTCTCAATCTAATGGCAGAATACAACTCTGCCAAATACCAATTCAGACGCGGACTTGCATACAAATTCCGTGACAGAACATTCGATTCCATGGATGTCTCTGACACAAACTTCAAAAGTATGTGCACCAAGTCCTCGAATGAGTTATGGAAATCTCTCCAAAACTCATGGCAGGGGAGCTGAGCCCTCTGTCCCTCTGGCAGAAACACCCATCTCGTCAACTTTGCTAGCGATAATCCATATTTTAAGCCCTTCTACTCCTTAACGTGCTTCATTACAGGGCACGGCCCCTTCAGGGCAACCCTTCAGAAACTCCACCTATCAACCTCATCCCCCTGCCCATGTGGCACTGCGGACGAGACATCATCGCATGTCTTGTTGGAATGTAGCGCTTACGCTACAAATCGTCCACTGGCCATCCAAACCTGTCACCTCAATCCACACTCCCTTGTTGATAGTCCTAGCGGCTATCGACAAATATCGGCTATCACCAAAACTATGTTGGAACGTGTATATCAGGACCGTAACTAACTCAACATGCATTATCGCGCTTCTCATACTTCTAAGTCGACGGCTATATTCATATAGCAGTTAATTTCTTTACACAAATTCTTATGTTTCAGAAATTCATCCCGAAGTGGCTCAAGAAGATACCATAATTATAGTGATAAATTCTTTCAGCTACATCTCGGTTTCTGCTACGGCCCAAAGCCAGAGCAGAAAGCTTCTTACTCGATCTTTTTCTTTCAATTTTCTTGTTACTAACCATGTCATTTCTTACAGCTATCTGGGGGTCCGCTGGGGCTGAACTAGTCCGAGCGGAAATCCGAGACTACTATGATGATATAAGTGCATAACATTATCCAAGAGTTCTGCTCCAATGTTAATACGTACTAAAACTGAGTTGTCCTTTCCATACCTGCCCCCCATGGCATTGGACCTTGGCGCGCGGGGGGAGCTTGTCAAGACTAGGACCCTAGTTTCATCTTAGTGAAATGGAGGGTTAAGTCTTGGTGCCTAACGTAATGTCACTTACGCCAGTCAATGGATACGTGTGGTGGAAGATCGATCGAATGGGGCCCTAGTTTCACCGTAAGGTGGAATGGAGGGCTGAGCTGCGTTGATCAACTCAGTGACAAGGGAGTCCGTCGCAGCACGGGGCCTCTCCCTTAAAACAATCTATTGCAGTAAATCTCCGGATTTTTCTGTCAAATAGCCGAGTGCGTTATGTAGCATTCTTCGTTACCTCGGGAGAGTGAATGCCCACAGGTGGTACTTATACCACCTGGCCATCCCATTGGTGTTGCCACTCGAGGGGATAGTGGTTGGAAATCCGCATGCTGGACTAGGGAGGTTTTCGTTTATCTGTTGGCAGACACTCATGTTTGGGATATTCTCATGAAATGTCTCAGGATTTAGCGGGACTTGACGGTTCGACAACCTCATCCTGAACCTGGATCTATTGAGAGACGTTTCAGGGTTTATGGATCTCAACGAAATGGCTAGTCCGTTGGTGCTTGATGCCAGGATCACTCGAAACACTTCACAAGGGTTCGTGGCTCTTGACGTACAGGCCGGACTGTCGGTTCTCGCATCAGGATCAATTCCATCATCAATTCATCAATCTTGAGACTATCTTGGTTCATGGGACTGCGTTCGGGTGGGTGGCTAAGAAGCTCCTTCTGCGGGTGAGTTGCGTCTCAAAAAACTCGGGTACTGACCATACAGAGCCAAGAGGTTGGATAGGTTCGGACTGAAGCCGAAACTGGAAGCTGGTGGGTTTAACTCTTCGGAATGGTTCTCGCCATGCGCGATGATAAGGCGTAACCCTTATCACTCTTTTTGCTTCTCGGGCAGATTGTGGAGACTGCTGAGTAGTCACTTGGTGAAAGAGCTATGCACATGTCAAAAACCTAACTGGTAGAATTCACGATGTCTTTTCCTTATCTGTATATGTCGATTTCTATTTATTATTTTGCGTTGTTTACATGACATAATTAACTCCTCTAAATGCTTACAAAATAATAGTCTGCAATTTTGTAACATATGGTATATAAATATGTTATGTTTAAAGATAAGGATACAACAAAATCAGATCGTTCCAATTGGTTTCAAACGATGACAAATGGCTATTTGATTAAGTCGAAGTGTTTTTGCGAGTCCCTTTTGCATTTATCATGAATCTTAAACGAACCTTGCCTCTTATTCTTCATCCTTGAACATTACTGGCGCTCTCGTGGTCGTTTTTCATCTCCAAAATCAACATTGTCACTTTTCAATCAGAAAAACCACTTCTAACGCGTTCGTTTAACTAGAGCATGGTCATCATAAACGTCCACTGAAATACGATGACTTTCGGCAGCTTCCTTCTTCAAATTGACTCACCGCGAAAACACATAATTCAAAAGTTGACATTTTCAGGTCGCACTGAAAAGAAAGCCTAATGATGACACTTGAAAATGCAGGCATTTTCAGAGGAAACAATGGTGTAATAAACTAATAACAATATATGTTATCAGAACCGCAAGAACATATTTTCACTCTTATTGTATGTATTTTCGCAGTCTTCAAACAGCTCTAATATTAAGAATTGAACATAATAAGTCAAATAATGTCAAACATTACGATGAGAATATCAAATTTGACATATTCACATTTTTACTGCTTTATTTCAATACTTATTGAGTTTGCTGTTGCCTGCCATCTACACAGAACTGATGATTTGGTAGTTATTGTTTATTGTAGGTGACTACTAGTTCTCTTTAGTCAAAGCAGTATGATGGGTCCCTTAACTGGATGGCGATCTACCCATCGTTTTTCAGAAAGATAACGCATATTCTAATATTGGTCATCGAAATATGGACTTTCCTCAAGATGTCTGGGACACACTGTTCATCAGATTCGAATACCATCGAACATATGAAGGATATGATGTCCTTCATAGGTCGATGCCTTGACATGTGTAGAGAAGTGTTACTCATCTATGAGTTCCAAATCTATTACTAGTTTCTTTTGGATTGCTTGTTGATAAAATTTCCTATAAATGTTATCGTTTCGTACTTGATGTAAGACTAACATAACGCTAAAAAATGAAGTTGAAGAAAACATTCTTTTTTGGTGTTTTTCTTTCAATATCATTGAATATATTTTACCCCACTTTGAAGAATTCTTCCACTGCAACAAATAACACGATTTAGTTCTCTGAGTTTCGAGAAAATAGTTTTGAGTTATGAAGAATTTACATCTGTGATATCCTTAGTACGCGTTAGTCACTCCTGTTTTAGCATGAAAATTATTCCTCAGATTGACTAGTAAATCAGGATCATTAAAATCGGTTGTTTCATACATGCAAGATACATGGTACATACTTTTTGGATGTTGTTAGAAAATTTCTGTTCATTCATTTCGAAACTCATCACATAGATTTGAGCATAAACTGAATGTATTTCAATCAAAATTTGCAAATAGGATGTTTTCCTGGTATGATATAATCTCCCATAGATGGTTAAATATAATATATGTGAGAGTTTGAAGAAGATCTTATCTTGTAGGTTGTTCAAGTAGTAAAACAAGTATTGTTTATGTCGAACATTAATGTCATAAATGAGGTATTTCTCTATTTGTGAATACGATTTTGCATTAACCAATAGATAAAATTTACCTTTATATGGGAATTTGTGAATGACAACCACTCTAGCAGATTCTTATACATATTTTCAAATCGATGTGGACTTCGTTCCGTTACTGAAGCTTGCAGTATATCCAATCATCATTTTTTTGGCCCGCAGCTATAGGCTATGCAGAAGAGTCAGTGAGGAAATTGAATTTTTGCATTCCGCAATATAGCGAGAGTTTGTCATAGTATTTTAAGTGGTTCAGTATTTTGTCGAATAATAACGTGTTGACATTGTATGGCAAAAAAATTAATTTAACTACCGTTTTGTAAGGTTTACTTTCCGTCAGCATTCTGGTTTAAGAAGTTGAACATTTCCTCATGCAAATGAAAACAGAAAAAAAAGTATACTACAAGATTTGGAAACAGCATCTAATTCAACATTTAACACCATATAGATATTTATTTTACAGATGATTACAAGACATGTATGAACAATAAACAATTATATATAAACAATAAATAATTATATTTATTGAAAACACAGCTTAGTACATTTGATCAAGCAATCTCAACCATCAGATCACATCAGATTTTGATGTGACAATTACCGAAGAATCGCCTTGAAGGTATATCAGAATACTACAAGTAGGGACTTAAGATAAGAAGATAAAGTAACTGAACATAGTGATAAAAGTTATTGTGGTTTTTCGCTGGTATTTCTGAATAACAAGAAGATATTCAATAACGGCGATCTGCTAACACCTGTTTGTTCATTTAAGGAAACGATTTGTGAATAATCTGTGCTGTATGAACATTGGTATATAAGATGCACTCAAATAGACGAAGAATTTGGTGAAACCACAGTGTGGTGAAACAAATTATGTTTATCAATGATAAAATTGTAGAAATTGAATCTGCTGAATTGAACTGTTAATGAAAGATGGAAATTTAAATTTTGATGTATGAGGAGATATATTATAGCTGATTATATTTCTAGAACTATTCATTCTTTATGGTTTACGAACTATGGGCAGTCAAATTCTTTGATGTTTTTCACTGACTGACTTTGATAATCATCAAAATTCTGAAAAACTTCAAGCATACACACAAACATAAAATTTTGAATTTAGTTGATGTTGAGCCCTTAAAGACGAAAAAATACAAAAATTCCATTTCAATCCTGTTTTCTTGCAGTTTAGTTCGATTTTTTTATGGGTTTACAAATCTGTACCATCTGATATATTTATGATTATTTCACTGCAGTCAAAATTTTTAATATTCATGTAATATACAAGGTTTCCAATAAATTTTTTTCAATTAATGAATTACATTCAATTAGTGTGAGCTGTTCTATTGATGAATCTGTGCTTGAGATAAACATTGGAAGGGCGGGAAGTGTACTTACGAAAAAACACAAACAGAAGAACGAACAAGAAAAATTTCCAAAAAGGGACACTAAATACCCCGCGAATGTACGGAAAAATTCAAAATCGACAGAAAGAAGATCTAATAATGTACAAAAAAGTGAATAAAACTGAGAACAAAATATCATGTGTAAAATACTGTTGTCATGTGTAAAATATGTTACACTGTCAAATAATGACAGCGTAACATATTTTCCACTGTCTCGATTTGTAGAACTTTTTCTATTACCATAGCTCACACTCCTTATTGATAAAATAATAGGAAAAGGCTTTTTACTCGATAGAAGGAACATAACAAAATTCGAATATCAAAACATTTAATCTGTGTCTTCTGCAATTTTAATTTCAAGAAAATTTTCAGTCGAAAACCTCTGAGAATTAAATTAATGTCTTATAAGCACAGCTTATATTCAATAGACGTATGAAGTCAAAGCTCAATATATAATATCAAATGGAATAAATGAACCAAGAAATATAAATTGTCAATTGAAATTAATAAATAAATATTTGAAGGAGACAAAATTTTGTTTCTGATCTTACAATTATGAAAACTAATTCCTTTTCAAAAATACAAAACATAATTTAAGGACCTCTCAGAAAATATAATTTATTTGCAATATTTAATATGTTTAAATGATTTGATTCAAAAATCTCTCAAAACATGCATAATATCTCCAAAAAAAAATTAGAATTCCGATAAGGTTTTCATCGGTCCTACTACTCATATTTGAAAATAAAATCAACCAACAACGAATGTAACTCACCAGGGACTTGAAGTCCCTGGGATCATCGCTAGGAACAACTAACATTAAAATCCAAGATATTCTATGTTCCTCACAAAAATCACAGAAAGCTGTATGATATTATAAGGTCTTCTTTAAACCACTTGATATTCCATAATGAGATTTTTATTCAAGCCTAAATATAATTATATATGAAATAAAATAATAGGAAAGGATTTTTTACCTCATAAAAGGAATATAACAAAATTCTAATATTAAAACAGATTCAATCTGCCAGTCTTCTACAGTTTTAATTTCAAAAACGTTTTCAATTAAAAAAACTTTTAGAATTAAATTGATGTCTTATGAGCACAGCTTATATTTAACAGACGTTTAAAATCACGTATTTAATATATGCTGTGCTTATAAGACATTGATTAAATTCTTAAAGTTTTTTGAGTAAAAATTTTTTAGAAATAAAAATTGTAAAAGACCCACAGATTAAATCTATTTTGATATTCAAATTTTGTTGTATTCCTTCTATCAAGTAAAAAGGCTTTTTTATTTTATACATAATATATAATTATATTCAGGCTTGCATAAAAATATCATTATGGAATATCAAGTGCTCTAAAGAGGACCTTATAGTACCTACCAGCTTTCTGTGATTTTTGTGACGAACATAGAATATCTGGTATTTTAAAGTTAGTTGTTCAAGATGATCCTAGGGACTTTTATGTGAATTATATTCGTTGTTGGTGGATTTTATTTTTAAATATGAGTAGTAGGACCGATGAAGACCTAATCGGAATTCTAATTGTTTTTTGGAGATATTATGCATTTTTTGAGAGATTTTTTAATTAACTCTTTTTGAATATTTAAATATTTCAAATAAATATATTTTCTGAGAAGTTCTCAAATTATGTTCTGTATTTTTGAAAAGGAATTAGTTTTCATAATTGTAGAATCAGGAACAAAATTTTATCTCCTTCAAATATTTATTTATTAATTTTAACAAATCATATTTGTTGGTTTATTTGTTCCATTTGATATTTGTATATTGAGTTTTGATTTTAAACGTCTATTTAAAATAAGCTGCGCTTATAAGACATCAATTTAATTCTAAAAGTTTATTGAATAAAAATTTTTTAAGTTAAAATTGCAGAAGACTGACAGATTAAATCTGTTTTTATATTCAAACTCCTTATTGATGATATTTGGTACAGATCAGCCGAATTAATTTATTTGAAAACAAAATGTAAAATGGTAAAAAGCACTTACGTGAAGCCAGGAATTCAATTCACATCCCCCACGAAAAATATGAATAATTCTGGTACCATACAACTGCCCATTGATGTACTCAACAAAGGTATTTGGGCCTCAAAACTATCTTTAAGGTTTCAAGTCTATATCACTTTCCGTTTGAAAGCTACAGTGTTTACTGTATTGCTCAAAGCTGCTCCGCTCACAGAATTTTTTTATAACTCTTGAGGACATTAGTCCCACGAAATTTTGCACGAGAATGCATGTTATTATTCCAGTAATGAACTTTAAATTTTAGTTCGTGCGGATCAGTGGTTCAGAAAATATTGCAGAAAATAGGACAATATTTTAAATGTGAATAACTACGAGACTAGATTTTGTCCATTAAAAAACTAATTCTAGATATTTAGACAACTAGCTTATCCTGAAAGTCTCAAGTCTCTAGCTCTTTCCGTTCGAAAGTTATCGTGTTTACGGACGGTCTCCAAACTAGTAGGAAAGAATTTTCACCTCGGATTCTTCATCAATAGGTCGGTCAACCCAGTCATCTGAGACCATCTTCAGATCAAAATGATAGAATTATAGACATTTGACCGAAAGGATAGCACGATGCTCTTTGAAACAAGCGCCAAAAAAGTAGAATAATCCAATGAAAAACACAGTTAGTATCTATGGAAGCACCTATTCGACAACTCTGTCGTAAATTGATACCCGTTAAATTAGTTACCTACCAACATTTATAGTGACCTATATCTCTTTATAAAGGCTTAATATTTCAAAAGTAGCTAGATAGCTAATCTTAGTCGATTTATTATAAACATGATGATTTGGCAATCGCAGTTTATATTTTTCATTTGATAAACACAAGAGTTAATAATTTAGTGATTTTGTTTCTGCTTCACGATCACACTGTTCTAGAAAAAACCGCGTAAATATAATTATAATAGCATGAAAATATATGCATAAGAATTTATGCGATTGTTGAGGCAGCGATTCTTCAGGCATAATTAACCTTTTATGTTATGATAATCATTAATCATTTCTTTTGATAAATGAAACTCACACCTCGTAGAAATATCCTGATGATCCTCATTCCTAAACGAGTTAAAGATGAATTTTGTATGTCAATTGGAAGATAAATTCCGTTTTAATAATATATTGATGTTATTCGAAGAAGAAGTGTTGAAAATTAATGATTTTCTTATCTTAGTTTTATTTCATTAGGAGCGAAATACCAGATGGAGATCCGTTAGAAAGTTTCAGCTGGAAAACAGCAATATTGTCGCTGAAAATGTCGATCGATTGCAGTAACCAGTGAAACGAATTGCTATGAAATATGAATATTGGAATTAATTTTACGGAAATATTCTTATTCGCACGTTACATTTATAATGTTTCTTCCAATTAATATACGAATCTTCTTTACGTCTTTTGAATTAGTGGTTTCTTACGGGCTGATTAGTTTTGTCCGTTTTTACTGGCTTTTTCCAGGAAACAGCGTGGTATCCTTTCGCCGAAATGTCTGTTTTCAAATTTTAAGCCAGAAATGGTCCTATCATAAACGGTTAGATTGGACTCACTGATTAAAAATCTAAGGTCAAAAGTAGTTCTGTCGACCATCCGCAAACACTATAACATTCGAACGGAAAGAGCTTATTACTTGGAACTATCAGATTAGGTTGAAATCTCGGTTGATTTTGTTAACAGGCAAAACAAATATTTCTGCAGTTACTTATATTTCAAACTTCTATTTTACTTTAACAATTGTTCCAAAACTATAAAAGATTTAAAAAAAAATATTTTGTGAGTGCTACAGCATTAAACGCAATCTCGAACACTTTCGAAAGTAAACAGCACTACATAGAGATTTGAAACTACTAATTAAAACAAATTGTAGAAATTACTATGTTTTACTACCAATAAAAATATATTTTACACATTTTCTTGTGACTCGAGTTTCGGGAAATGAACTAGACAACTAGTTGTCTGATGATGGGAGAGTTCATTTCCCGAAACTCGAGTCACAAGAAAATGTGTAAAATATATTTTTATTGGTAGTAAATAAAACATAGTAATTTCTACAATTTGTTTCAATTATGATCAACTACCAAATAGTAACGGCTGAAACAATTCAGTATCTGAAACTTCTAGGGTAGGTTTGTGGGCTGAATATTTCGGTTAAATATATGAAGAAGCAAATTCATTTAAATAGTTCTGCAGTTATACAAATTTGAGAGTTATGTCTTATTTTTCTCAATGTTTTTAAAACTACAAGTCAGATCAGTCTGAAATTTAGTATTTGCGAGAACAATAATGGATCGCATATTCTGTAATGATCGTGTCATCAAACTATTCAAAATAAAAGAAAATGAGCAGAGCAGCGTTGATAGCTATCGAAACCATAGCATACGTCCTTTTATTAAGCTTAAATTTACTATTTAGATGTAAAATAACGATCCTGAGGCTAACGGAAAATTTCGTGGGGATTTAAAAATTACAAGGTTAAAAAAATGAGCAGGGTTAACTACTACTGAAACCATAGCCACAGTCCTACTATTGAGTTCAAATGAAGCTTTTAAGTGTAAAACAAGAAGACTAATGCCAAATTCGTGGGTGATGTGAGCAAGCACGCAAAAGCTAGACTTCTCATTAGTGCTTTTCATCATTTTATTCATTTTATACTCAATTATAAATAAAAATAGAAATTTCTAAAACTCTCACATATATTTAAAAAAATTATTTTGAAATGTCTAAAAAACTCAGTTTCCATTTTGACACACGATGGAATTCTACAAATATTCAAAATTCTATAAAACATGAAAGAAATTTTTAGAATAAAGAGAAATAATTTATCTTTTGGTTAAGACAATTTTTTATCACCTGAAAAAGTTGCGACTAACAAATTGTAATTTTTAAAAAATGATCAATGTACAATATATAAAAACAGAAAGTCAAAGTGAAAATTTTTCACAATACATGAAACAAAATAGATTCATTGAATTTTTGTTGTATGAAGGTATAATACTCAATTAGGAATATATAAACAAAATATTCTTTAAACCTTTATATGATTTATCTATTTTTTGTTTAAGAATTAAATTGAAAATGTCCTAAAGAAAGTAAGTGTCTCTTTTAACTTATTTTCAAATATTTTACATTCCAAAATATATAGAAATGTATAGAAAATTTACAAAAATTTATAGAAATTCCAGAATAAAAATTTAGGTTGGTCAAGCAATTCTAATTTAATTATTTTGAACATGAGATAAATATATGAAGGTTTTCAGAAATATATGTTTTATTAAAATTAAGTCATTTTAACATAGAAAACACTCTCGTTGCTAGATAAAGTGAACGCGTATTATTTGTTTTTCAATGTGTGAATCTCAAAAATTCAGAACGAATGCACATCCAGAAATTCCTGAAGCAATTCTAAAATAAATCAAAAGAGTAACTCAGAATTTGCTACTTGGATACATTGCTGATTTAGCTGAAACTTTTTATCGGTTTTCTTATGGTTCAAACATTCAATGCTAAAGAAGATTTAATGGGTGAGTAATAAGATGATTATGGTTAATTACTTAGAATTCACAATATTTGAAATAAACATTGAAAGAATACTGGACAAAATATTCTAAAATTCTGTTAAAAGAAGCTGTATTAAAATTTATTGATGAGGCACCGAATGAAAGGATTTCAAAGAACAAAGGTGCATTAATATTTGGTGAATATCCTCTGAGAAAACATGCGAATATGCTAGTTCAGGTCAAAGGAAGAAAATCAGTTTTAGTGGAATGCACACCGAAAATAAAACAGACAAGAGGCTCATTTTTAGCATTATTGAGGAAGCAGAAAGAATGAATAGTTCACAGCTCATGAGGGATTACTGTCCATAAAGCCACGTGGTTGTTCAGAAAAAAGATTATTCTGGCAGAGGTTGATAATTATTATATGAAGTAGCATTGTGGATGGAAGGGTACATTGTCTGATTAAGGATATTTGGAGGATTATTTAAATATTTTAATATAAGCCTTCTACATATTTAATTTCAAAAAATTATTATTAATAATTATAAGTTCTGGAATCAAATTAAAATAATGTCATATAAATACCACTTATATCAAACGACATATAAAATAAACATTCATTATAAGACATACAAATGATATAACAAAACCCAATGAATAAAAATTGTTAACCAAAATTCTATAAATTAAATATTTTGAATAGACAAAATTTTGTTTCTGCTGATCAATCTTATGAAAACAAGTTTCTTCCCAAAATGTTTAACATAATCTTAAGAATTTCATCATAAAACTATCTTACTTAGAATAGTCAATATTATTGGATATCTAACTAAGTTATTTTATATAAAATCTCAAGATATGTGAAAACATTACTGAAAAACAAGTTTCAGGAGAGACTTTGCTTCGTCAGTATTCAAATAATTCATATTCAGTAAAATATAACATCAATCAACAGCAAATATTCACTCAACCTTCAAAAATTTAGAAAACTTCTGGAAAATCAATACTGAAAAATTTAAATCTAGTATAAGGTTAACTTACAAATAAATAATTCTGTGGTTTACCCTTGATCGACTACATTTAAATTTTTCAGTATTGATTTACCAGAAGTTTTCTAAATTTTTGAAGGTTGAGTAAATATTTGTTGTTGATTGATGTTATATTTTATTGAATATGAATTATTTGAATACTGACGAAGCAAAGTCTCTGTTAAAACTTGTTTTTCAGTAATGTTTTTACATATCTTGAGATTCTATAGAAAGTAACTTAGTTAGATATCCAATAATATTGAATATTCTAAGATAGTTTTATGATGAAATTCTTAAGATTATGTTAAACATTTTTGAAAGAAATTTGTTTTCAAAAGATTGATCAGCAGAAACAAAATTTTGTCTATTCAAAATATTTAATTTATAGAATTTTCGTTAACAATTTTTATTTATTGGATTTTGTTATATTATTTGGATGTCTTATAATGAATGTTTATTTTATATGTCGTTTGATATAAGTGGTACTCATATGACATTATTTTAATTTAATTCCAGAAATTATAATAATTAAATATAAATTTTTGAAATTAAATATGCAGAAGGCTAATATTAAAATATTTAAATAATTTTATATACCTACTATCAAGTATTAATCTCTATTTATGTTATTTTGAGGATCATATATCTTAAGAAATTTAAATATTCATATTGCTACCAGGTGTACCTTCTGGATCTGCGTCTTTCAGATTCTTGATACCCAACTGAGAACATATAAATAAGTTGCTTAAGGCAACGTAACTATCATAGGATTTTCCGAAGACGGCCTATTTAGAATTGATTCTACTGAATAGTCTCGAGGTAAATATTGAAATATTATTTAATTTCATAATTTATGATATTTCAATACAGTTATCACTAAGCAATTCTGTTGCTGGGCGGACATAAAGTGTATGTATGTAGTTGATCACTAAGCAATAAAACCATTATAATAATGACATATATTTTTGAAACACGAATGACTTCTAGTGACACTGTCGTTTCAACTATGGCTGTCAAGACGTTCTGAAAATATCTAAAAATCCAATACTTTGAGCTCATGGAATGTAAAAGCGAAAGAAGTAGAAGAAGTTTTTTTGCCTCATGCATCTTTCTAGTGGTTATTTTGATTCTAATTGATGCACTTCTGGAGTAAAGTAGCATTCGGAAAATGAGCGACTTCCTAACTGCAGCCGCGAGCAAAAAACGAATTCTGGTCTAGAATTATGCCAATTCAGCAAATACACATCGGACCATTACGAATCAATCTAAATATTCCATGCCTCATATTATTCCCGGCTTGTTGAATAATTAAGCCGCTAAGATCAGCCACCTGGAGCCCATGGCTACGGTTACATTGGAAAAATAACGCCTATTCAGCAGAAATGACATATGATACGTATCTCCCGGTCCTTGGGCGGTACGTCCACTTCGGGGAGATGAAAGAATTACAAGAACGGGTCGTATAAGGCAACGCATTATCGGCAAAAAGAGTTAATGCGCGTTCCAAATCGGACTCGGAGGATATGAAGTAATCACCAGAAAATTGCCGACTTACATTGTAAGACATGACGTTCTGCCCGGTCTAGATAGACGCCATTGCCATCCTAATTTACATTTAAACATACGGACACAGTTCTGCAAGAAGTGCATTAAGTGAAATCTGATTTTTTCATCTCAATTAGGGGCTTTCAGAAAAAATTTAATGCTGCAGAATGATAATTCATCCATCTGATGGACGCGTAATCGAAAAAGAAAAGCTGAAAATTTTAACCTGATACACATAATTTTCTTCATTAAACTTTACGATTTCTTGAATCCTACTCATCATTAACTTTTCAAATATAATTTTCTTATAACTCTGGATCAGTTGGTTGCCAAATGCATGAATTAGTGCAGTACTGATGAACTCATTACGAAATTAATCTATTTCCGTTGATTTTATAGAAAAAATGTTAGTTAAAAATTTGAATATTAAAACAAATTGAAATATGTTTAAAATGTTAGTGTTTCGAAATCTTTACTTTCTAGAGTTTACAAGCATTCTTTGTGTTATTTTTTTAGAAATATTACATGCTTACCATCACAAAAAACAAAAGTGAAGAACTTAATTCCTCTTCTAAATATTACAATAATGTGAAATATGTTTTAAATAGGGTGGATCAAATCATTATGTTGAAACCTTAACCCTTCGATTGAAACATAATGTTTATTCACCAAGAAATCTTGTTATTCATTTGATGTATTTGAATCTTCAGATGAAAGAGTAGCAAATTCTTCTCTGGAATCTAAAGGGTTTTCCAATAAGAGGTTTTCATTTCGAACAGCCCTCTATCTGGGCAGCTGTTATTTCTGAAGCTCTCTTCTTTCGACATTTGACACGTGAAAACTACACCACTACTTCAAATGGAACGACACACGCTTGAACAACTGAAATTGTTAAAATCCACTACAAAAATGGTGAATATTTTGCAGTCACAGTTCGCAAAACTAAAGCACCTTTGGGTCGCCGTGAAGCACGTTCTCGGCCACCAGTGAAACTGGTGGAAAAATTTGAGCTGTTATGGCAAGTAAGTGATGTGAAGAATCGAAACCATGTACGTTATTCAAGGACAACTGAGACTATTGCTACTATAGCCTGCAGTGTTAACAAAAATCCAGGTTGGTCGATTCATCGTTGATCATTAAAATTAAGCATTCCACAATGAGATTTACACCGTATTTTGAATGAAGGCTTAGATTTGAAAGCTTTTAAAAATCAGTTGATACAAGAATCAAACCAGTCGATTACCAGCAACGTCGTATCTTCGCTGATTGGGTCCTTGAAATCCAACATTATCTGGATTTTCATCAAAAAAACATCTTCAGTGATGAGGCCCATTTTCACCTCGGAGGCTTCGTTAATAAGCAAAATTGTCACATTTGGGTATCGGAAAATCCAAGAATGATTGTTGAAAAGCCTTTCCATCCTTAATAGGTCACTGTTTTGTACCGTATTTGGGCTGGCGGTGTGATTGGACCCCACTCATTCGAAAATGAGGCGGATACAACGGTTACGGTTAATGCATTGCATTACCGAACTATGATTCATTATTTCATAGCCAAAATTGAAAGATATTGATGTGCACGACGTTTATTTTCAACAAGACGGCGCTACGTGTCAAACAATTGCAATTTTGCAAGAAAAGTTTCCTAGCCGTGTTATTTCTCGAAGACGTTATCAACATTGGTTATCGAGATTTTGTGATTTAACACATTTAGACTTTTTCCTTTGGGGTAATGTAAAAGATAAGGTCTATGCCAGTACTCCATATTCGATTCAAGATCTTCAAAATGGAATTCGTGAAGTTATCGAGGACATACAGCCGCAAATATGCGAATTAATCATGGAAAATTTCATGGAAAGTATGTGGTGCTGCAACCATAGCCATTTGGATCATATCGTTTTTCATTGTTAATGGAAATGAAATAAACATCCATTGATTTCTCTTAAAATATACCCCTTTTTTTTCAATATCAGAATGAACCCATTATTGGAAACCCCCTTAGATCAACAACGACCTATGAAACCTTAAATCACGCTGAAGTCAACTGTTCAGCATATTCCGATACTATATATCTAGAAATATTTGATCAAAAATGAACTGAATATATATTCGAAGGTATATAAACTATTCATAACTTTACAGTGAATTTTCTTGAAAATATTTTGTTACTACGAATAAGACTTGGATCTCATCGATTATTTGGAACTAACATTGATCTCATGAAGAAATAGTGAGGGTTAGCTCTTTTCAAACTTTGTGACGATTTCTGCTTCATGATCGGTATTCTTCTGAAAACATTGAACTGTTGCGACCTTTAGAGTGTTTCTGAAGACACTCATACCTTCTTATAGTGGAGGGAGAATAGGATGTAAAGTTGTGTAGACAACCCAAGTTATACTTAAACGAGTGACGGGAAGTTCCGAATAAAGGTTAAGTAAAAATGCAATATTTTGTCCTGGAAGTCAGGGTCACGCACCTGACTGGATGTATGGGTGCGAGGTAGCGCTTGAGAAAAAAAAACAGAGATAAAAAACTCCACCTTTCTTCAGCTCCCACATAGTCTTCAACACTGCGCTTCTTATATATTCGTTTATTCATAAAGTTAAGGTTACAGAGATCGACAACCTTGCCAATACCCTAAATAATAGTATGCAAAGAAAGGCAAATGCAGCAGTAATTTGAGTAAATACACAGATATACATTCTGTCAAGAAAGTACCGGGAATTATCGATTTAAATCTGGCGGGGCAATGAGGCAGGTAAAAATTTTTTTTCCTAGGTTGGTACCACTGTCCTTATTTACTATGGCAAGCTTGAGCGGGATCTGTCAACTAGTGTGTTTGCAACAGCTGATTAGGTCAGTCGATGTCAGAGTGCGTGCCGATTTTTACTATGGGTGATTACGTTTAGCAAAGAATTTGTTTAAAGTTTTGTGTTGCAAATGAATTTTCGTGTGCCGATGCATTGAAAATGTTGCAAAAGGCCTTTGGTGATAATGCTCTATCGAAAACTCGTGCATATCAGTGGTACAGAGCCTCCAAGGACGGTCGTGAAGTGGTCGCCCATCGACGGCTTCGATCGAAGATAACGTCGATAAAATTAAGGAAAGGGTGCTGGAAAACCGTCGTACCAGCTTGAGAGAGATAGCACATGATCTTAAGATATCCCACGAGTCCGCACGTACGATTTTGATTGATATTTTGGGCATGAGAAAGGTGGCCGCACGACTCGTATCGAAAGACCTGAATTTTCTTCAAAAACGTCATCGCGAACAGGTTGCTTCAGACATGCTGGATCGCTGTAATTCCGATTCTACATTCATGGAACGCATTATAACTGGTGATGAGACCTGGGTCTACGAGTACGATATGCAAACAAGCCAGCAATCATCGGAATGGGTGGCAAAAAATGAGCCGAAACCGAAAAAACCACGCCAAGGCCGCTCGAAAATGAAGGTGATGCTCATTGTTTTCTTTGATATCCGTGGCGTGGTGCACTACGAATTCGTTCCAGAGGGTCAGACGGTAAACAAGGAGTATTACCTAGGCGTTATGAAACGTTTGCGTGAGCGTATCCGTAAGAAGCGGCCAAATTTGTGGGCGAACAACTCATGGATTTTGCATGACGATAACGCGCCTTCTCACCGAGCTACGATTGTGACTGACTTTCTCGCCAAAAACTCAACAAACGTGCTTCAGCAACCACCGTATTCGCCGGATTTGGCTCCCTGCGACTTTTTCCTCTTCCCAAAACTAAAATTGCCCCTTCGTGGCACCCGTTTTGAGTCGGTTGAAGCCATAAAACAAAATTCGGCGCGAGAGCTAAAGTCCATCCTGGAAAGCGCCTATAAAAAATGTTTCGATAATTGGAAGTGCCGTTGGCATAGATGTATTGGAGCAAATGGAGCCTATTTTGAAGGCTACCCAATAAATTTTGACGATTAAATGTAAAAATGATGTTTTAATTGAAAATTCCCGGTACTTTCTTGACAGAGTAGTACATATAAATTGTTTGATTGTATCGGTCTCTATTTGTCGGAAATACATCTTGATGATTAAAGTAAAACAACTTAATTTCTGCTAATTTATTTAATTTGACAATTGTTTCATCATGACAACATGACTTCGTCAGATGAGTATGGTACTAACTACATATTTGAGATTGAGTTCTTTAAATATTCAAAATGTACAGAAAAGAAGGAAGTGGGAATTAATAGTAATTTGTTTTTTTATTATTACGCAAGGTTTCAGAAAAGGTTAAGTAAGGGGGATTTATCGAGGTCCGTCTGGTCGTTTAGGAGAATCTGTTTTTTATTGTATCTGTTAATTTCGAGGGCTTTTAGATAGTTCAAATTGAGGTTCTTTTTTTCTAGGTGAAGATTTTGTAGTTATTGTCAAAATCATGTCCTGTCTCCAAAAGATGGTCAGCATATGTTGAATTTCCGTTTTCTCCAAGATATGCTTTCTCGTGTTCACGTATCCTAGTGCCGAAAGATCTACCTGTCTGACCCACATATACACATGGGCAAGTACCGCAGTTTAACCTATAGACTCCCGACTTTTTGTTTTCATGGATCAGATCTTTATTATTTTTTATTGAATTTCCTAACGAGTTTCTTGTTTTGAAAAAATGTTGCAGTTACTCTTTCTCTTTAAATATCTTGCTATTTTTTCGGACTTTTTGTTTATGTACGTTAAAGAAATATATTTTGTATCAATAGCTATTGTTGGATATACAAGCGATATTGACTGTTTAAATTGCATTCGTTTCAATAATTTATTTATAATGAACTGATTGAAACCATTGTTAAATGCAATTTGTTTTATTATATTCAGTTCTCTATCAAAATTCTTTTGTGTCATAGGTATGTTGATTAATCTAAATATCATGCTTTTATAAGCTGCTAGTTTTTGAGAATGTGGGTGATTAGAATTTGAGTGGATCGTATTATCTGTATGAATGGGTGGGTTTCCGGAAAATTGAAAAGTCATGTTTATTGTTAGTTTTTGAAATTTTTAAATCAAGAAAATTGATTCTGTTGTTTTGTTTTATTTCATCCCATCATCAGACACACAGAGTTGTCTGACAACTCTGACGTTGACAACTCTGTTTGTCTGATGATGGGATAGTTCATTTCCCGAAACTCGAGTCACAAGAAAATGTGTAATATATCTTTTTTGGTAGTAAAACATAGTAATTTCTACATTTTGTTCTCATTATGATCAACTACCAAATGGTAACGGCTGAAACAATTCAGTATCATCATTAGCTTCGTGAAATATTCCATTAAATAAAAAATAGTTTTGGTCCAAACAAACCTTTAAGATTTCGATAATCTCTTGTTTCACAACCGGATTAGTTCTATTTTTTACTAATAGCAATTCTATCAGATTTTTTGATTCTTTAACTGCAAGGGTATGCAAGGGAACGAATTTTGCACGTCGAAAGAAATGAGTTTAGCATTATTCGGAATATATATATTTTTTATTTTCTCTATTAGGTTATATGAATTTTTAATGGCAAATTTTGGACGAGAGTTTATTTCTTTCTGAATAATTTTGATTAGTTCTTTCAATAATTTATATGGAGGTGCTGTGATGAATGAAACTACTGGTCTAATAGGTTTATTGTCTTTATGATATTTTATAAGGGAATACATAATTGGTGGTTGTGGGTTCATTAACGTTAGCTTATAAATTGGGGGTATTATTGAAAAGCGCTGTTGAGTTTTTCATAAATTGACAATCGGAGCAGGTAACGAAGATCTTCGAGGTAGTTTAAACAATGGCCCTTTGGTCGGGAATTCGCCATTTACACACCTACTATCTAATTAAATTTTTATTATCTAGACGCAGAAAAACTTTGGGCAGAAATATCTTTTTGTGACATGTTCTCTGCTGCTAATAGTATCGTTGTTAAGGACTGTCTTACTGGAATATAATCCCAGATACATGTGTGGTGGTGTCAGTTATTCAAGTGCCTTTTCATTATAACATTAATATCCAATAATATGGTTCTTCAGAAATGTCTTGTTGCGACGTTCTGAAGACACAGAGTTTGTTGTGTCATTTATTTACTCAATTGTGGATCCGTATTTCATTCACTCCAAACACTCTGAATTTTCAAGCAAAATACCATTGTTAACTACCTTTAGATTCAAATAAATGGAATGAAGATTAAGGCGCTTATATGTATGAAATATGTTGAATGGTCAATTTAGATTCAAGTAAACTGGTCGCCACCAAATGTAGCATCAATAGAGTAAAATCCTCCATTTACAAAAGAATACACGATACAAATAACACTCACGTTGACATAAAGAAGGAGTAATTCATTACAGTACAATAGTTTTATAATTTAGAACGGTTTAGGCGACTTGTCTCTGTTTCTACCCTTAATTTTACTGAACAATGAACAATGGCGTTCTATTTGTAAAAAAGGGAAACTCAACCCTTTTCAGCCAGCGTTTTGTCTTCGACTCTAATAACAACAGCTGTATCTCGGGGGTATGTTTACACACGTGAGCAAGTCTACGAAGCGATCTTAGACTCCTACTTGAGGCACTTATGATTGAGCCATATGCTGCCTAAGGTACTTAAGTCAATATAGCCTCAATTTAATTGCCATACCTGAGTTGTTATTCCTTTCACTCCTCTTTTAAGGTGGTTAATCCTATAGAAACTAAAAACGGAAACTGAATAAACAAAATTTAGGGCGACATCACAATAAGGAATATTTCAACCTACAGACATTGATTCTAACTCCATATTGAAGTTGCTTCACCTAAACTTCGAACATAAAACGAATAACAGAGTTATCTCGAATAATATTCAAATTTGTCGTATCGTCCTAACAAATTCCTAACCTAACACTCTAGAAAAACGTACATAATGGCACAAATCGATGATCATCTCCAAGAGAATAGCCAATAAAATGCCACTAAAATCCGCATTAAGTTTAGAATCGGCCATATATACGACGCAACATCTATTGGTATAATTTACTCTACGACAAGAAATTGTAGAGATAATATCATAGACGTACCACATTAGCGTTCGGATGACGTTGGCTGTGGGCGTTAAAGTAGGTGGGCTATTGTCGCGTGTGCCAGTGCCATCTCCGATTTAATTAACGATTACGTTGTTTCAATTAAGGCTATAATGTGATAGCGACTAGCTCTGCTGATTTATGCGCTTGTAGAATCTGTAGATCGATAATATCGATGTGGTGAACTTCCTCCATTATTTTTGGCAGCTATCTGAGATTCATATATAGGATTTTCGTAAAGTATTCTAAATCTAGAAGAAAAATAATCTAAATTGAAATGAGACACAAACAATACATGGAAGGTTATTACTGTTCAGTCCACTGTTAAGTGGACTGTAGTTTCGTTCAATAGCGGTGATTTTAACTTCAAAGAACACTCAGTGTGCAGTCCTTTCCAACTTTCGTTATATAATAATGATAAACCACAACGACGATGAAGAATTAAACTAAAACACTTATAACAAAAAACGATCTTAGTATCAATGTATATGATATCAAGCTAAAGTAATGACAATTACACTACGAACAAATGTAAGAGTTACTACGTTTGTAGCAATCGCCCTTATCTTGTACAATATTAACTATCCGACCAATTTGACTATCCGAATGATAGTTCTTAATGTAGCAAAGGCTACATGCAACAAGTTTAATTACCCGAATGGTAATGCATAGTATAGCAAAAGCTACATACTACAAGTTTGACTATCCTAAAGATAATGCATAATGTAGCAAAATCTACATAGACAAGTTTGACTACACGAACGATAATGCATAATGCAGCAAAAGCTACATACTACAAATTTTACCACCCGAACGATAATTATTTCACAGTCAGAGGTGCTCGATGCACCCCTTCTAACACAAGGAGGGAAATTAGCGAAACTGTGTTAGGTCATTTATAGGTTTGATATGTCTCATTTTAATGAGAAAACGTGAACTGTGCAGGGTAAGCTATTCCTGACTGTCTTTGGCTTCTCTCCCCCCCTGTCTCTGTACCTTGTCGTAGTGGGGGAGCTTGTCATAACGAGTGTCCTAGTTTCATTTATGAGATGGAGGATATGGTTATGATGCCTAAAGCAGAGACTCGCAATCCTAATTTCCTTTCTTCGTTTCTTTGTTGCATAATACCTTTCCATCATGTTGTCCCAATCCTACCTTTTCCTACCGCAGGACTTGGAATCGTACGGGGAAGCTGGCTCTGTTTGACGACCAGAATCTGCGACCCTGCGATCGATTAGAGTTCTGTTTTTTCTTTCATTGGCGAAGGCGATCCCCGCTAGTCCTTAGCGTGGGTTTCCAACCTTCGTCCTCTTAGCCCGCTGAAGGATCTTAAATGGTTGCTGAATGAAAAAGGGAGACTACGACGTCTCGAACAAGCTGGGGGGGTTGGGAGATTCGCTCTGCTCGCCCCCAAATTTGGCTCCGTTTTAGTTCCTGAAGCTCCTGCTGCGGGATCCTGATTGGTCCGTTGGAGGACAAAGGGAGACTACGACGTTTTGAACAAGTGTGGGACCTTGGGATATTCGCTGCGCTCTCCGGCCCCATTCGTGGATCCTTAAGCTTATCTTTTTCCGCTGCGGGTTCGGAAGTGGTCCGCTGGAGAAAAAGGGAGACTACGACGTTTCGACAAGGTTTGACGGTCCTTTAAGATACGCTCTGCTCTCCCCCAAACTCTGGCGCCCTTTTGATCCTAAGGCCCAATCCTATGACGCTTCGGAGCCTCGCTTTTGGCGGCGAACCGCAAGCGACCCTGTTGCGCGCGGGGTCCATGCTGAGATGCTGTTATTTGTGTTGATTCGTTGCTTGGGACGCTTCGGAGCCTCGCATTGGCAGTGAAACCGCAACAACGACCCTGTGGCGCGTGGGGTTCATGCTGACAGGCCGTTATCTGTGTTGATTCGTTGCTTCAGTCTTTCATAATCCATAGGCACTCTGCCCAAATGATTGAGTGGTGGGATCGCTACGGCGATCCTCTTTGGTGTGGGAGAGGTGACTTGTTGGGGTCCCTCACCTAGTTGTGCTGGCGTGGAGTGTTCTATAATTCTTTCTCCAAAAAACTCCTTTCTTTCTCTTTCAGCTTTCGGGGGTCTGCTGGAGTGTCAAAACTTGAGCAGAAACCCGGGACAACAATGATGACAATGGTACATTAATGTTATTAGAGAGCTCTGCTCATATTTTAACTTGTACAATTCTGAGTATGTCTTTGGCTTCTGGCAGTTTTGATCTGCTCTGGAAAATGCACTGAATGATGTCAAAAGCTTTTAAGCGCTTGCTCAACAGTCCATTACTCCTGAAAATTTCAGTTTTTTGAATTACTTCTCAAAGAAACTTGATTAAAAGAAACAGAATTCTTGTTCTGCTATCCGAAAGTAAAATAAATATAATTTTTCTTAATTCTGGAATAGTTCGATGAAGAAACGGAACATGAAAACGAAAATACATGGTTAAAAGGTTCAATCCTTATCCCTTAGATCTGCATAGCTACAAATTGGCAAAGAAAAGTGAGAAAAAAATTATTCAAAAAAAGTTCATGAAATTTTCATCCTCTTTGCGAAATCAGATAAGAAAAAATAATGAACTCGATTGAATTTGTATTTTCGAGAATATAAGATAGAATAAATTTCAAATGAGAATAACTCAGGAGCCACTAAGTCGATTCTGTCCACATCCGAACACAACACGTGAGATCGGTGAAAGATTAAATTTATCGAATTCAACTATTTATGATCACTTGATAGGCCTGGGTTTAACCTCGAAGCTCGATAAATGGAGTTCCCATGTTCTCACGGAGAGAAATTTGTGTCGTCGCATTGACGTCTGTGATCCGCTCCTCAAACCTCTCGAAAATTATACATTTTTGAAGCGCATCAATACTGGAAACGGGAAATGAGTTGTATGTAACAATGTCAAATGCAAGAGATCATGAAACATAAAAGACAAACCAGCTCAAAGCATTTCGAAAGCCAATATCCATCAAAAAAAAGGTGATGATATCTGTTTGGTGAGATTTGAAAAATCTTTTTTTTTTTGAGCTTTTACCGGATAACACAACAAATAATTCTACTGTAATCTACTGGACAAACTGAATGATGCACTTCAACAGAAAAGGCCAGAGTTAATCTACAGAAAAGTTGTAGTATTCCTCCAAGATAATGCAAGACCTCACACAAGTTTGGTCACTGGCCAAAAGCTTTTACAGCTTGAATGGGATACACTGCCACACCCACCATATTCTCCAAATCAGGCGCATTTGGATTATTATTTGTTCCAGTCATTGTGAAACTTTATGGACGGCTAAACCTTTACTTCCAATGAATAGGTCAAAAAACACCTGTAGCAGTTTTTTGCCAGCAAAGTCCAAAAATGTCATGAGCGTGGAATCATACTACTACCAGAAAGATGGCAAAAGGTGTTGGACCATAATAGCCAATATATAATTTAATAAAATATTTATTCATTATACGGAAATTATCCTTCAGTTTCCCAAAAAAAAAAAGAAATTACTTTCCGAATAACCCATTATATTGAAGAAGTTACCACATATAACTCTGAATTTAAAGTTATTTAAATACTTCTATCAAGTCTTGCATTTTGATTTATTCAGGTATTTGTATTCTCGAGAAAAGAGTCATAGACATAGAACCTGTTTGAATTGAGAAGAGACTTGAAACAAAATTAATTTTCACTGTAACTTATGAAACCAATTAAGAATTCCAGTGAAAGATGTGAAAGAGTTATTAATTTAACACATCTGCTTCAATGTGAATATTGCTAAAAATTATATTTATCAAAAATTTTTCTTTATCCACAAATGAAAATCAATAACATTGTTCAAAATATTAAATGTAAATGATATAATTATTGAAAATTGTAGGCATTTCTGAAATAGTAAGTTATTAATGAAATATTAACAAAAAACAATTAGGTCAAAAAATCAATGTTTTCTACATGATAGTTAAAGACCTAATTATCATGATATATGAGGCTCAAAATTAACTTCACTTCAGTTCAATTAAAACGATTCTTGTCGTTGTTAAGGCACTCGTAGCTAATGAGTAACCATCACCTTGACAAGAGAATCTGCTATGTGCTTAATACCCTTAATTAGTTCAAAAATCATTACAAATCAATTTTCTCATCATTATAGCTGCAATTATAGCCATATGCTCCGAAATACGGAGCATTCTTATTAGTCTCTTAGGTCGCAAAATTGCTTATTGAAAAATAAATATGTAAATTTTGATATTTTCCTGCCAGCATTTGCATCGTTTATTGTTTGTTTTCAACAATGAAGAGTGTAAGAAAAAAGAAATTCCTCAGCAGACTGATATAATTATGAATAATTTCGAATGGAAAACTCTGCAGTGACGTTAGATTTATTTTAATTTGTTCGACCACTGATTAACATTTGTGGGTGTGTTCTCTACAAATTATCCAAGAAGAAAACATTTTCGGGCGTTTATAGAAATGTCTGTGTGTAAACAAGAAACATACCAATTTGTTTGGCTATCAAATTTAGATAGAGCAATTAAAAGGACTATTGGGTATATCAACTATGTCCTTCCATACATCATTTTATTCAGGGTTATTCGACGCGGTTCTTTAAACGGGTTATACTAGGGCTGTTCAATATATTCTCGGTACAGGCTTGAAAGAAAACTCATCAAAATTTTGGAAATATTCTATTTTTCAAATAGCCTCATAGAACTTCAATACACTTATTAGTTTGAAATATAATTGAGAAATAAGCTTCTCTAAACCTTGTAAAAAATATTCGTCCAGCTTCTTCTCAAAATAGGTATTAATTGCTACCTTCAGTTCTTCATCGTCGGAAAATCGCTTTCTACGAAGATATGTCATCACAATTGGGAATAGGTAGTAGTTACTGGACGCCAAGTCTGGACTGTACGGAGGATGAGTAATATCTTCTAAGCCACATTTCCGTACAGCAGCCTTCGCCACACGGGCCTTGTGAACCGTTGTTTCGTCATTAAGCAGCAACACACCCGCTGTAAGTTTTCGTCGCCTCTTTCCTTTAATTGCTTCTCTTAAATTACCCAAAGTGGTTGCTGTCATGCTTTTACCCTTTCTAGTGTATTCTACCAATAAAATATCTTTAGAATCTCAAAAGACCGTAGCCATTATTTTTCCAGCGGATGCGGTGACTTTAAACTTCTTTGGGGGCTGTACGCCCTTTTCAATCCATTGCCTGGACTCTTGCTTACTTTCAGGGTCTTAGTGATGAGCCCATGTCGCATCCCCAGTAACCAGCCGGTTGGAAATAGTCGATGGGTCTTTTTCACAGAGCTCTGACATCTCCTCACAGCACTCGACTGTTACTTGCTGCTGAGGTGCGGTGAGCATTCTCGGTACCTATCTTGCACTGACATTTGAAAGGTTAAGATGAGGGATAGCATGTATGGTACATACGGATAGATTAGTCATCTCTGCTAACATCTTGATTTTTATTCTGGAATCTTCAAGTACCAGCTTTTCCACTTTTTTCACATTTACTTCGGTGGTGCCGCTAAAGGGCCCACCCGAGCGAGGATCGTCTTCAATACTTTCTCTGTCTCTTTCGAATTCATTGATCACTTTTGAACGGTGGTACAGTGTTGGTAAACAGCAACCATCTCTTTATCAATGATTTTCTGACTTCTCCCTGCTTAGTGAGGAACTTTATAACGGCGCGATACTCGATTTTCTTCATCATTGTGGCGTCAGTCATTCTGGTCGTCCTTGTCTGAGGATACCTAGAAACTTATGATCGTAAATTAGTGAAGTTTTATATTTATACCCTCAGATAGTGTCATTAGTAAATGAGATAATTAGATAACTCACATTATTAGCACCCTGATACCTAGAATATATTGAACACCCCTCGTACAAGAGGTCAGTTCCAGCAAATTAGGTCTAGTGAGGCGAGTTAATGAGTTATGAAGGTTATTCGACTTTCTAGAGATTTTCTACCTCGATTAAAAAAAAATATATCAATTATGTTCCGTAAATATTCCGTAAATATTCATTTGATACTTTTTTGAAAGATTCAGAAGTAAAAAAGTTGGCCCAAGACTCACATAATCGTAGAAATAAATGGTCTTAGGTGACATAATTGTTTCAAATCTACAGCTCGATTTTCGTTAATTGGAACCTTGATTGGCTCAGTAGTGCACATTGGGGTGATAATTAATTATCCCTTCTCAATTAAATTTATATTCAGCCGTCCAAGAAATATGTACTCGGGATCTTTCACTATCACAATTTATGAGAAATTAGCAAATATTTATTCTTCGTACAGGTTCTCCCTTTTGAAAAGCGAAACTGGTAGTGCAAAAGATATTGTCGTGTAGTATGCATAGAAAACCACACTTTTCACTGGGACAAATTAAGACGCCTCGCTACTTCTTTCATTGAATCTGTAGTATTTGCTGCAAATTGGGCCAAAATTTCTTCCCGTGAATGCGCAAACCATCTCCTCACAACTGATTTTTCAGTTTTTAAAAAAGTGCCAATTTAATGTTTTTTTGTAAAGAGGCAGAAAATGAAAATTGCTAACCATTCATATTTAACCCCTGAATAAATAAAAAAACTAATGACTATTGTTTCAAACTTGTGAGTTTATTAGAAAGGATGAACCTTTAGATTTGAACGAATACAAAATAATTTCATACGAAGGTCCGCTACGACTGGCTACAGCACCCCATCCGATCAATCCAATTTTTCAGTACATTGTCGATTGTTTGGGGCTCAATATCATGTAAATTAATTTAGCGTTACTTTTTTCTTCAACAGATCCCCACTAAAAATGGTCCCCCGAGGTGAAAATGAGCTTCATCGCTATAGATGATTTTTATGGGAAAATGCTCACCTTCGGCCGTGTGATAATTAGCCAATTGGGCGAAGTGGAAACGCATTGATCACGAGGCACCACTCCTTGCACTAGTTGAACTTTATGAGCCTTCATGCCGAGGTCTTCATACAAAATTCTCCTCAGAGAAGTGAGAGAAATGTTCAGTTCACATTTTCGCCTACAGCAGCAATGTTTTGAAGTGTGTTCACTAAACGAGAACGGGCATCGGTTAATAAAAAAGATCCAGTTTTCACTAACAAATTGATTCAGAAATTGTCCTGAGAGCATTTCATTTCTATTGAATTATCCACGTACATTTCTAACAGTTTGTATAAAAGATTCACCACTTTGATATTTCCCAATTTTGTTCAAGTGCAAATCTACCCATTTCATTCATGTTAAATATTATACTAACTTCCTGTCAAAACACGAATAACCGATGTGTTGACAGACCCGAAATAACCACTATTTCAAAATGCAAACTCTAGATGGCCCGCCCTTCATAATCCCTCTGAAGAACACGTCGAATTTCTAATCGCGCTGTATAATATTTGAACTATAATACCGTCATTATTATCCGTTTATATTTCTGAACTATTCATTAATGTGCTTAACTTTTCCATAAATCAATTTGAACGTTACTGAAAAAGTTGAAGAAATAACTTCGAAAAAGAATAGGTGTTCAATTTCATTCACATCTCACAACTTATATAACACCCCTATATTTTAGGTTTTTTCAAATGATGCCTAAAAATAAGAAATTTTCACTTGTTTTAATTTGAATTTGAAGAAAGATAATGAATATCATATCACACTCAAATTAGAGTGGCTCATTGAAATATATCATAATAATAGGTTTATAATACAATGAATTTTCACCAAGTAAATAAAATATCGATCAAATCTACCATTTGTTGTTTTAATGCAGTGGATTCAAATAATCTCTTCCTGCTATGCAAATGAGCCCATTTCCTGCAATAAAACTTTTATGACCACGCGTTCATTTGTCTGACGGAGGAAGATTTGGTTAAATCTTCTGACCCGACCGTTAGAAGCACTTCGGAGGCACAAGCCAGCAGGAAGACGTTCTTTTGTCCACGTTTCCGTTTTATCTATATCGAAATCTCTACCAATAAATCCACGAATATACGGGTCTTGATTTTCTCTCAATTATTTATGGCATCCTATATATCAACACCCTTGAGCAAAGAAACGCTCTATTCGGCCAATGCGGATGGATACAAGCATTCCGATGTGATATTTATTGTACACAAAAGGTAGTATACGTAGCGTTTTATTTAAGTCGAGACCATTCGTTTCGTAGTTTTTGCTAAAAATGCGCTCTTGCATCAGTTGCCTACGGTCATCTGAAGCCAATAATAATTCTCCCAGTTTCTTGGGTGACAGAATAAAGAAATCTTCCGATAGGATGATAAAGATAGCATTCATTGGCTGGCGATGCCTTCAACTTATAAATTACAAATTGCTCTATTCATTCTTCGGCACTGGTCAGTTGGATGCAACAAAGGAAGAAATGTGGGATCGAGTTTATGTGGTCAGAGGTCATTCTTGGAGAAATTCAATCTCGACTACTGGGATCGGATTAATTTGCTGTTCGGAGCAAGGAAAACGATGACAAATGATTGTATGGGAAAGTCTTTTGTGGTAGCCGTCGACTTGATGGTGATGGCTTCATACGTCTTAAGAGATTGTACTTGTGATTTCAACTACAAAATAACAAAATATTTCATTTAACATTCATTTTGTATGAAAACCAAATTATATTTGAAAAAATTCATGTGGTTTTTATGTTTCACAGTTTATTCAGAATCCTGACACGTATTTCGGTCGTTTGACCAACTTCAAAGGAGTACAAAAAGTAACGAAACTCAAAATTGAAAAGGTTGTTTCATTACACTTAGAACATCTGTGTATTTTAATGGCGCATGGAAATAACAGCATCCAATATAAGGATGTTCCCAGAGAGTATTTGGGAATTTGTTAAATTCTCCTTTTTCTCAATGGCTTTTTTGATTAAATGAATCTCCAAATACTCCACCAATTTATCCTTTTTAACATTAGATAGTAAAGTGACATCTTTCTCATTAAACATATGATTATTTTCGATACATGTTCTGCAAAAGCGGTTGATTTCTGGTTTTTCGAAATAAACATCCTATGTTCTTTGATTTTATGTTGTGAACGTCGACCTGTCTGTCCTTTATACATAGCATTACAGTCATCACATTTAATTTGATAAATTTCCGATTCGGAAAAGTTGGGGTTCCTTTCTTTATTGTTCACCAACATCTTAGCTAAATTATTTCTATTTACTGCTAAAGAATTAATTCCCATTTTATGAATACCAATAAAGATCCTACTGCTGAAACCTTTCATATAAGCCATTGAAAAACATATTTTCTTTTCTTCATAAGGATTATTTATATTAATATAAAATTGTTTAAAAATATTCTGGTAAATTTTTTCAAATCATTATGGCAATAATTAAATAATATTTAAATAAGGTTATTCTGATTTTCACAAATTTTTATTGTTATGTTTACAACAATCGTTTCGCTATAACAGTAGCATCATATCAATGATTTAAGTTCTATAGTCATTGTTCACCGCTTTAGTTTCAATTAAATTGACTTCTTTTCGGAAATTTACTTCCTTCAACAGGATGCTCAATTCTCAATTCTCTAGCAGTAAATAGAAAGAATTTAGTTAAAATGTTGGTGAACAATAAAGAAAGGATCCCCGACTTTACCGAATCGGGGAATTATCAAATTGAATGTGATGATTGTAATGCTACATATATAAGACAGACAGGCCGACATTAACAACCTAGAATCAAAGAATATAGGATGTCTATTTTGAAAAACCAGGAATCAACCGGTTTTGCAGAACACTGTATAGAAAATAATCATTTTCTTAATGAGAAAGATGTCACTTCACTATATAATATTGAAAAGATAAATTGATGAACTATTTGGAAACTCCTTCAATCAAAAAAGCCATTGAGAAAAAGGAGAATTTAACAAATTTCCAAATACCCTGTGGGAAACACCCCTATATTGGATGCTGTTATTTCCATGCGCCTAAAAAATACACAGATTTCCTGAGTGTAATAAAAGAACCTTTTCAATTTTAAGTTTAGTTACTTTTTGTACTCCTTTGAAGATGGTCGAAAGACCGAAACACGTGTCAGGATTCTGATTGAAGTGTAAAACATGAAAACTGTGTTGTTTTTTTAATTAAAATTTTTATAATGTTTCATCTAGAGCCAACCTCATACTCCATTCATTTAATGAAAACCAAATACCTTGCGAAACAATATACTCATGCAAACGAATAATCCAATCCAAACATATTTCTTAATGCGTTTTCGTGAATCCAATACAGTTACTGTTGCAAATTATTTTTGTGCTCTTGCTCCAGGCAATAGCGTGCAATCGTTTCGCTCAAATGTCTGCAATTTTCGAATTTTGAGCCGAAAAGGACTATATTAGTCGCTGATGAAAAATTCGAGGGCAAAAGTGATTCTGTCCGGCCAGTCATCCGTAATCACGATAACTTTCGAATGGGAGGTGTGAGAGACTTAATATTGTCGGGCAATGTTATGTTTGTTAACTTTGTTAATGAGCAATATTGGTCAATTGGTTCAGTAGACATTCATATTCTTAATTTTATCCTATTTTTCTCAATATTCTATGAACAATGAAACCGATCGATCCGAAATTTCGTATTAACCAGTAGAATAATAAGACGTATTTTCATGCAGAATTTAGTGAGGATCGTATGAAATCAGTCCAATGGTGTTGCAGTTATTTACATTATTTGTGAGGCCCGTGGATGATATTAACAGGCGCTCAAAAGCTCCTGACTTCTCATTTGTGCTTTTCTAGAACTTTCTATATCTTCTGATGACTGAAAACTGAAAAGAGGTACCTCCAAGAGGTAATTTGAGTTTTGCAAAGAGAAAATGTGAGCTAGAGCATTATCAGGAGAAGATGATGGTTGTTCGATGGGGAGTTTGAAGAGATATTAGTTTCTTCATACTTCGGTTTATACAAAAGTATTACTTAGGTTTTTTCGCTCTTGTGATGAGTAAAATACAGTGAGAGGTCGACGTAGTTGCTTTTTTGCCGGCGTCACTTAGTTCCATTGGAACTTATTCATAGGAACTTTTTTAAGTACTTGTCGTTCAAGCGAACTGGTAGGTGCCAAAACGTGGAGCTGATCTGTCTGACATCATTGACGAGATGAAAATATCGTTGCTGCTGGTGAGCCGTGAAGTGCAGTGTGATAGGTTTGCTCCAAGACTCTTGACTAGCAAAATAAACTTACCTTACTTATTGTCAAAGATGAGTTTGAGTGTTCCAAGGTGTCTACATTTTATTTGCCAACACCTCATATGAATTTATTCGAGCGGGCATCGGTTCAATACATATCTAAAAGTGCTAATAGACTAGCCGTGAATGTTTTGAGTTGAGTTTAGAATGTGATTTTTGCTAATTCTCCTGTTTTAAAGAGCTGCTCACTTGTATATTGGTGGACTATTATTTCGTAACTTAGGTGTTATTTCACATGAATTGATGACACATCAATATATATATATATGTGAAATAACTCCTATGCAGAAATGAAGCGGAAGGCGAAGTATTACAACACTTTGCCCATCTTCACTGAGATATAGCCGCGAGCCTATTTAACTTGTGACCGGCTTCCTCAAAGTCTACGTCACAAGATCTTTATGGGTGGCAAAAAATGAGCCGAAACCGAAAAAACCACGCCAAAGCCGCTCGAAAATGAAGGTGATGCTCATTGTTTTCTTCGATATCCGTGGCGTGGTGCACTACGAATTCGTTCCAGAGGGTCAGACGGTAAACAAGGAGTATTACCTAGGCGTTATTAAACGTTTGCGTGAGCGTATCCGTAAGAAGCGGCCAAATTTGTGGGCGAACAACTCATGGATTTTGCATGACGATAACGCGCCTTCTCACCGAGCTACGATTGTGACTGACTTTCTCGCCAAAAACTCAACAAACGTGCTTCAGCAACCACCGTATTCGCCGGATTTGGCTCCCTCGGACTTTTTCCTCTTCCCAAAACTAAAATTGCCCCTTCGTGGCACCCGTTTTGAGTCGATTGAAGCCACAAAACGAAATTCGGCGCGAGAGCTAAAGTCCATCCCGGAAAGCGCCTATAAAAAATGTTTCGATAATTGAAAGTGCCGTTGGCATAGATGTATTGGAGCAAATGGAGCCTATTTTGAAGGCGACCCAATAAATTTTGACGATTAAATGTAAAAATGTTGTTTTAATTGAAAATTCCCGGTACTTTCTTGACAGAGTAGTATTCGAGTAGGTCTAACTTTTCGATGTTGTTACCTTAATGCAGAGTTTCGGTTTTACTGAGGTGTATGCAGTGGTTTTCTTTTATGCAATGAGCAGAAAAACCAGTAGTTATTTTATTTTGCGGTATGAATTTTTTATGTTCGTCTAGTCTAATGTTGATTGAACGACCAGTTTAACCTATATAAAATGCAGGGTACTCACTACAATGGAATTTGTATATGCCACTTTTTTCTCCAATATATTAAACAATTTTTGTTTTCAACCAAAATTGATCCTAGATTTTTCTCATTTGTACATATGGTCTTGATGTTCTTTTCTCTGAATCTACTGCAAATTTGGGAATTTATTTTTGAAATATAGTTGAGGCTGTAAAATTTTTCTTTATCTTTTTCTTTAAGAACCAGACATATCGATGCTAAGGATTTTTTATGCTGTTTTTGGAAATTTATTCATCTATTATATTCTCGTTAGTTAGTTGATGCTCATGGTTTTAGAACTTTCATTTCATTTTTAAAATTTTCATAGGTCAAACTGGTTGTTCAATCAACATTAGAGTAAACGAACATAAAAAATTTATCTGCAAAATAAAACAACTACTGGTTTTTCTGCTAATTGTATAAAAGAAAACCACTTCATAGACTGACTTACACCTATTCGAATACATGGAGATCTCTTTGAGTCTTAAAAAACATCTGGCGATAACAAATGATAAGATGTGGAATTGTTTCGTGTCCCGAAAATATAATTGTTGTATTGACTAGTCAATACAACAAATAATAAGTTGTAAATTTATTTATCCTCATTGCTGACATCTTTTAATAACAAGTTTCTTCGAAAATAAGCAAATATCGTCAACAGGTATAACTTAATGTTGACGACCTCAAATAAAAAAATCCTGTCACTTCTATCTGTTGTCCGAAAAATATATAAATTTTATTGTTAAGTAAATTCTCTTTAGTTTGAAAAAAGGGTTAAAACCCGAAACATATCTATGTCAATAACATAAATTAAAGTTTTGTGAAACTCAAGCCAAGTGTATTTATCTACCTTATTAATATCCAAAATGTTTCATCAAGTGCTTAGCGAGAAATTAATATATTTAAAAATGTACATAATATTTGTGGTTTCTCAATAGGAAATATCCATTTAACAGAATTCTGCATATCCCTCTTGGAAAGCTCCACCTGTATCGTAATTACCAAGTACACGTGCCTTCTAGATCAGGCATACCAACCGGATTCTCCTCATTCATAATGTAGAAACATGTTGCAGTATCACAACGCTCATTAGATGATAAATGCAAGTAGTCCATACATATACCTATGGTATCTGGAAAAGGGTGCCGACATGGATATCGGCCTTAAATACTCTTAGAGGACGAACAGGTGTAAGAATTGCGATATTCCTATTCGGTATGGAGGTTCTGTAACGCATCCGTCGTCCTGCTCAAGAAGCATGCAAATGGAGTGCAACAATGGCAGTGTTGCGGATGTAGCGGATAAATCAATAGATAATGGAATTTCAAGCGGGATTTTAACGAATTCCCGGGACGTTAGATATACAGGGATGTCGGTAATAAAGGCTCATTTGAAGTTGAAGCACAGATTCTGTGAGGTTATGTGGACTGAAAATATCGTGTAAAGAATACAGAAGATTCAGTAGAATATGGGTGAGAAACAGGATGCGCAGATCATATAAGAATTTTCCAGTAATAAATCCAAAAAAAAATGATAAAAAATAAAAGTTCTTCCTATTTCTTTTCGAAACATGCAGACATAAAATGAAATGAAATGAAAAAGACATGCCTAATTGAAGAGCTTTAAACTTGATTACACCATTTGAGAGTGCGCTTAAATAGATTTTCCAAATTCTGCTTGTCTCTAAGTTTGCACAACTGGCCACTGTACTCTCGCGTATTTGAGCATTATTATATATATTTATATATACGTAGTTGGCAACTCTTCTAGTAGACGAAGTGCTTCGAGCTTGATTTGTTCTTTTGTAATCTAAGAGAAATAATCTAGTAGCCATCTTGTTATTGTCACTACAACATGTCTTACCATATAGTCCAGGTCAGCGTGTATATATTTGTGTGTAAAGTTTGGTATTTATAGAACATATCGGGTGTTTTTTTAGAGTGATAGAAGTTTAAATTGAAATAAAACACATTTTAATTAAGATAGTTAGTCAAATTTTCAAACATCGAATATCGCGATATGTTGTTCATTTATGGATTAGCGAATGGAAATGCTTGCGCAGCGTTCCAAGAGAACGGTTTGCGATTACCCAACAGACGACAACCAACTAGAAAGACATTTGCACAAGTGAAACAGGCTCATTTTGGTGGTTTCCGAGTCAAAGAAGGTGGTCGAAATAGTCAGCAAGGCCAGCATGCACCTGCTATAATTCAAGCTGTCCGAGAGGACCCCGCAACAAGTACTCGTAGAATTGGTTGTACATTGAGAATTTATCATTCCACAGTACACCGGGAACTAAAAGAATAGATACATCCATATCATTTGAAAAAGGTGCAGGATTTGTTACCTGTAGATTCTGAGACGAGACTAACATTTGTAGATAGTATCTGAATAAGTTAGGGGAGTGGGGGGGCGCTAGGTTATTATGGACTGATGAAGCAACTTTCACGAAATCGTAGATAATAAATTTACGACATACCTATGCATGGAAAAGAGAATATCCTCATACGACTATTGTTTCTCATTTCCAACATGAGTTAAGGGTCAACGCGTGGTTGAAAGTCAGGAGAGGTGAACTTTGCGGACCAGTATACTTCCCGATTGCCTCAACTCTGAAAAAATCATTATATTAATCCAAAGCAGCTTAACAGAGATATTGGATGAAATCCTCTAGCCAAGAGACAAAATGTCTGGTTTCAAATGGATCGCTGCCCAGCTCATAATAGCCGGAATGTACGAGACTTAATGAATGAATATTTTGGGGTGCAATGGATTGGAAGGTACGGTCCAGTAAGTTGACCACCAAGGAGTCTCGACCTTACGCCTTTGGATTTTAATGTCCGGAAAACCTTGAAAAAAAAGTATATTAGATTAGCGTTCAGACTCGAGAGGATCTGATCGATAGAATAAAATTGTGTTGTGCAGATATGCGTTAGAAACGTTGTAAACTTCTCAGTGTTGTAGATTCAGTGCGAAAACGATGATGAAATGTATTGAACAAGGCGGTGGACATTTTGAACGATTGTTATAAGTAGTAGTATCTAATCTGTTTTCTGTACATTTTTTCATGAAATCTGTATTTTTAAAATTTTGTTTATTCGTTTGAATTATTTTGATTCGACAGATGAATTCATGATTTCTATAAGAGTTATTTTAATATTTAATTATAAAGAGCTTCAAGATAGAAAAAACTAAGGTTTGGAATATTTCTATGATATTATGGCAGAGGACAAGCAGCTGGTACAAAAGTTGATATGTCATTCGAAAACACACTAAATGGGATACTTTTTGCTGAAAAAAAAACATTTCCAAAGTTAATAATTTCTCATCGATAAAACCATTGGAGAAATATGACTGATTTTGTTCACTTCAGAATCGTGATATTCATCTCCTTACCAAGCCCAAGATAAAAATTCTTATCTTGTAGCAAATCTAATGGCGTTTCCAGTTATGTGGTCAAATTTGATGAGGCTGCAAAGATAACTGAAGTATAATTGATTTTATGGAAAATCTTCAAATATTTCGTGAAATCAAGAAATGTTAAATTGAAGAATAATTATCAACATTTCGACCATGACATTTTTTGTTGCAAATAACTTGTATGATCTCCCCTTGAAATTTGGCCCTTTTAAAAGTAGACACCTTGTATAGAGAAGCGCACATATAACAATTCAACTTGAATAAGCAGTTCAACAGAAAAACTTTGACAAATGTTGATTTCATCTGAAGGGTGGCATCTTTCAATTCTATATATGGAGGTATTTATGAGGATGATTTTCTTTATAAGTTAACCGGAAATTTTCAATTTTTTTCTGTGGGTGAATATTGAGCAGAATAATTATATGAGACCTCTGCAAAATTCAAATCAACAAATGTCTTCAAATCATTGAAAATGAAATCAGAATATCTTGGAAATACTCTCAATTTTTGAATAGACATACAGAATTATCAAAAACAATACAACACCTAAAAAACATTCTCAAGGAAATATAGAATATTGATCGAAATTACGTGGCAAATGTTAACCGATACAGATAAATTTGAAACAGCTGTATCGGCTTAAGGTAGCTAGGTAAATTCGGTTAATATGCTATATTTTATTTGGATTCTTTTGTGTTCTTTGAGTGTTGTATATTGTTTGATAATTTTTAATGCCCACTTGAAAAAAAAGCATTGTTTTTAAGACATTTTGATTGAATTTTTGAAAAATTTAAAGAAATTTCAAGTTGAATTTTGTGGAGGTTTCATGGAATCATTCTGCTGTACATTAAAAAATTTACTTCATTTTATTGAAACTATAAAATTTCATTCACAGTTTTTCTGAATTCGATTACCTGGTTTTTGAGCGTCTACTTTCATTTTCAATGGTAACTTGGGTAATGAAGGTTTTTTTCCTACATTTCGAGCAAAACTTCAATTTGTTGAATTTTTACATTATTCATAAAATTTTTGGCGGCGCCAGGTAGATGATATATAGTCCGACTTGAAAGTATCCGGAAAAAATAAAACTCAAATGTAATTATTCAGTATATATTTTCAATTCTTGAATTAGAAGATTATAACAAAATATTCATCTTATTCACTTATACAACCTCCATTTAACTATAAACACTTGACTATACGTCGAGGTACACCCGAACTAGATCTACTCCATAATTTTCGGTGATGGTAGTCCAGGACTGTAAAACTGACTGAATTAAATCATATTTATTTCGTGGCATTGCTCGTTCAACTTCAATCTTCATTAGTCGCCATATGTCTTCAATTGGACTAAGATCTGTTGAAGCTGCTGGCCATGAAATGGTTGTCATTTGTTGTTCCTGCATCCAAGCTTGAGTATAGGCATATTACATTATCCTGCTGAAAACGCCACCCCTCCGGATATAAAGCATGCGCTAGGATTTTTAAATGAGTTCCACCAAGATGGAAACTAATTCTCTCAGATCTAAAGACATAATTAAATTTATCTTCTTGAAAACGTTGACATAATTCTGTCAATTGCACCAATTTTACAACGTTTCGCAAACCTTTTCTATACAAATATTCTGCCTTTTTCTTTTTCTAGATGCGACATTATTTCATAAATTGTATACTTGTTGATAATCTAGAATATTCGACAAATGTGTTGCCATGCAACTTTGGCCATAGCCGACTATCTGCTTAACCTATTTTATACATATACTTCTGTCTTAGAATGTTACAAAGAAGAAGTATATTAAAATTACGAGAAATAATAAATTCCGGATACTTTCTAGACGGACTACATTATTATATAGAAGATTAAATCATATTTTTATAATCTTGCGTGTATATTTATAATACCATATCTAGAAAATAACTTGATATAATTTGAGTTTCAGACTATGTTCACCTCATGATGTTTGGGTAGGTATTTCGCCGAATTTTTACTCACTTCACAATACCGTTCTTGTGAGAATAATAAAACTAAGCTTTAATTGTGTTCCACGGTCGATGTCATCATACTATGTACACACAGATATTGAATTGTGTAACTGTTGTTTAGAAATATTTCTAATTATAAATATCACATAAATAACAAAATAAAAATAGAAATATAAATATTATGAACGGACATCACCGAGCTATTCAAACTGATAGTCTTGCGAATATGAATATGAAATATCTAATTTTATCCAGTTATGAAACTATTCAATGGTTTATGCTTCCTCATATCGTATATTATGCTATAAAAGCAACTGATACTGCCTTTCAATTTCCTTAACTGTGCGCATATTTATTATTATCTGCAATTAGAGTTAATTCACAAAGTATTCATGCTTTTGTGAGGTGTATTTGTTTTGGATAATTCCACGGTATATGTCAACGATCAAATGGAAATTTTATATTCCATAGTGCATCATAATTGACAATAATTTATCATAATAACAACAGTGGGCTCTCCTCGATCTATGAAAATAAACGGATCCAGTTATTCAGATGCATCCAGCTAAATAAATAATCTCGATGTGCAAGTGTTGTTTGTTGGATATGAATATTGTCAAATTGACGTATTTTGAATTCACTGAAATTTAAATACCGTATACATGCCAGATGGAATTCTGCGAAACATATTTAGTCAAAGAGCAGATTTAGTACATAGGGATTATTGTTCCGTCTCATTAGAGAGTTCGACATTATTTTGTTATTTCGTACTTAGGCCTTTCATGTTAATATTCCGATCTAACAGTTTCTCAGCTGCACTAAACGAACTGTTTAGTATTATTCGACACTTCAGCTTATTTGTTTCCTAATGATTATATATAGCCTTAGAAAACATGGAAAGTCTTTTAGAGGATTTTGGTATATTTATTGCTATGTGAATTTCGACGTCAGCATGAGGAATTGTGAACTAATTCTATCCTTCATTACTTGCATTAATTTCATAATTTTTCTGTAATCAATAAGAAGGTTTATTTCGTTTATTTAGTCCACCTCTAAATGGACCTTCCAATCAATTTCGTTAATTTCCCCTCTTTTTGTTAGAAAAGGTGCATCGAGCACCTCTAACGTTCATTCTTTTGAACAGACTGTAGAACCATTATCATTCGGGTAATCAAACTTGTCGTATGTAGTTTTTGCTACATTATGCATTATCGTTCAGGTAATCAAACTTGTCGCATTTAGCTTTTGCTACATTAAGCATTATCATTTGAGTAATAGTAAAACTTGTCGCATGTAGCCTTCTCCACATTAAGTTTTTCATTCGGATAGTCGAATTGGTCGTCTGTACATTGTACAAGATCATCGCGATTACTACAAACGTAGTAATCTACCTTAAATTTGTTTTTAGTGTAATAGTCATACCTTTTGACTTGGTTTATATACAGTAAACCAAGAGTTATAGTTCGTTGTTATCATAGTGTATTACGAGTCTTTTACTTTAATTCTTTACATTCTTCGTTAGTTTATCTTACTGAATAAACAAAGCTAGTTCATCATCGAGATAACTGCACACAAGTGCCCTTGTAGTAAAACTCTTCGCTAGTCATCAAGAATACAGTCCACTAAACCCATCGAAATTAATCATCGACATTAATTAAATTACGATTGCCTTTTATTTGAAAATACTGAAATAATAGGCAAAATAAACTGCGGTAAATTAACCGTGGTACGAAATAGGGATGATATAACCAACGAATACTGTGAAATAACAAATTCCACAGTTGGTCAACAAGACCAACACAAAATGTTGATTTAACTACAGTTATTCGGATTTCCACACTTATATTATGGATGAAACAATTGTTTCGCTTTTCAAAATAGCGTCTCTTGTTAAGGGAAGACGACAAATTAAGGGTTTGCATGTGTCGTGCAGGCGTTTGGTGGTAACATATTTGTTGAGGCAGTTTGGTCTTTTCTTAATTTCGCATAATGCAACTTGTTAGCATTTTTTCCGTTGCAATAGATTTACAACTATCAAAGTCAATTTTGTGACAAGTATCTGCGTGATGTGTCAATAGGGCAGGGGATAGATCAGCTTTACGGACAGGAAGTTAGTGTTCATATACTCTGTTAATGACTCGTCTATTAGTTTGACCTATGTATGACCTAGGACATTTCGAGGATGGTATTTCATAAAGGGTCTTTCATTAACAGCGCCCCATTTTGTTTTGTAAATAAAGCACATGAAAATTATTGAAATTTTTATTTTATTATAAAGTACAATGGATACCATTAGTTATGAAACAAAACATCATTTAAATGTCCACCACGCCTCATAAGCTTCGTTAAGAAAAAATGAGGTCCAATGAGTCTTCCAGCATAAAATACGCACCAAATAGTAAGCTTGTCAGAAAGTAATAGCAGTTCTTGATATTCTTCAGGTTTATCACCGCTCCAGATACGGAAATTCTTATTGTTTAGATAACTCTTTAACCAAAAATGAGCCTCATCGACGAGATAGTTCAGAACAGAATAGATTTGTGCCGGATGGTGGTGATAGTTGGCCTGATTTCGTGAAGAGCACGTCTAGAAAATGAATAGAATTAAAAGTATCAATTGATGTTCGGATGGCAACTGTTGAGATGGTCAAGGAATTGATGGAGATTTTCGATGCCATGTGGCCATATGACGAACACATCATCTACGTATCTTTTCCAATACATAGGTTTGAGGTGAAATGTTTCAATGGACCTGGTCTCAAAGTTTTCCATTAATAGATATCAGCGAGAACTGGGGAAATGGGAGAACTCATAGCAGCACCTAACATTTGTTTGTAGAAGGTGCCACTGCTGTTATTATATCACCAAACCGTAATTTGTATTTTTCAATGAACGACTAATTCTCCCACATCGAATGAACAGTGCATAGAACTATAATAGAGATACTATAATATATTGATACTATAATATCACACCTTGAGAACACAAAGATAAAACTTCAATCTTATTCGTGTACCGTGGGCCCATGAATCAAAATAATGAATAACTTGATGTAGATGTAACACGAATACGTCGATAAAAATATGTATTACATAATTTGTTCGTGGATCAAGGCGAGTGATTCGTGATGAAGAGGTATGGGAATTCACGCGAATTCGCAATAAAATCAGATAACGCGAATGAATACGAAACGAAGAGAAATTCGACTAATCAGTTTTTCTCCATAGTCATTATGCGCCGAATTGGATCAGATGCATTGGCTGAAATTATAAGGCCATGAGCTTTTGCGGGTCTCAATTGGTCCTGCTAGGGAAGATGCAGCGATACGACACGATCTCATGATATGGAAATGTGTAAGTTTTCACAAAACTTCAATAGTTCAATTGAGTGCTTCATTATCGTAATTAAAATGCATAAGGGATTTTCTGATTTCTTCAGAAGTCTATTTAATTGTCTGAGTGCTGATGAAGATTTTACAACTGAACTTTCAGAAACTTTCTTTATCCACAGCGATCTAGGTGGCCGATTAGGAATAAGAAATGAGAAGAATATCGACTCATTAGTTTTTCTCCATAGTCATTATGCGCTAAGTTGAATGAAATACACAGTTGGTACTGCTGAGATGTACTGATAAGACACGATGTCATGACATCGAAATGTGTTAGTTTTCTAGAAACTTCAATAGTTCGAATAAGTGCTTCATTATCTTGATTAAGATACATAAGAGACCAGGTATGAATTTTATGTAGCAACTGAATCTATTGAATTGTCTGGATGCTTTTGTAGATTTTGAAACCAAACTCCGAAGAAGTTTTGTTTATCGATAGCAATCAATGTGGCAGGTTAGGAGTATATATTAGGATTATTCTTAATTATAGTATGTGATTTAAATATTTGAATAAATATCTCAGCCCAGAGGCTTCACGAACGTCTCGAACTCCACAAAATATTGAATAAGCCCTCCTGCAAGTCCAGGTTGATGTGCTCGAAATCATTTCGCTGAACCTTAAGTAGTCGGACGATATTTAAGGTGTATTCTACATTTTGAATAGCATTTCCACCCTTTAAAGTTGGTAGTTTTTCATTAGGTACATCCAGGGTATTACGAACAGCGCCTACTTTTCGCGCGTGAAATGGAAGCACTCTTCAATGAAAAGCTTATTATCTTCTTATCCCATGAAGCTCAATTCCATCTAAGCGGCATGATGAACCAGCAGAACTGTTGGGCAAAAGAAAATCCGAAAGAGTACTGCATAGATCAAAAGTTACAGCGGTGTATTTATTATTAATCATGGCCACCACATGTCAGATGTTGTTTTTTACTATCCTGAATGTTAGGAACTGACGTATACCAAAATATATATAAAACTTTTATTAACATGAAAATTGACAGTTTTATATATTTTTGATAAACATTGTTATTCACTTACCCAGTATTATCTCAGCTCTACCTGATTGATTATTTGTATTCATCGAAACAAGAAAGAGATTTACATTTCCGTTCCGAGGCTCAATATTTCAGGCGGAAAAATAGTTTTCAATGAAGTTTATTGGATAAAATACACCAAAAACTATTGAAGTCGAAAGAGATATTAATAAATTGAGACATTCGGGTAATTAGCAAAATAGAAAATGGAACTAAGCTTCATCGTAAGGAAACCATAAAAAGGAAGAATCGTATCTGATTATTTATCAGGTATAGTCAAAAGAAGCAAATATATAGACACATTAACAAACAGGACGTATAAAGAAAAAAACTGATCATAATGTCTTGCCCAGGATTATTGAAAACCATTCATTAAAGGTCAACACCATAATTAAAAAAGAAAAAACTTCTCAGACAAAGCTTCATAACATTGATCTTCACAATGGCCACATCTTTTCCATATACTCCAATCTAATAATTAAATAGCTAATGATGAGTGTACAGCGATATTCAAACAATTTATAATACACTGTTAGATGAGAACGAATTTCGATTTCCCATGAATAAATCGGTGATTGAGAACCGTGCGAAAGAGCTTTAATGTTTATTTTTCAACGTGTGCTATCTCACATTTGAACAAATAGTTGATTAAATACTTAAAGTACGTGCAAAACTCAATCCCTTTCAATAAGTTCGGTGTTTTTTGACTAACGGACATGAGTTCGGAAATCTATTTTAGGTAGACAAAAGAGCTCCAAGATCATTCATCATTTAACGGACACAAAGAAGATGAAGAAAGTTTCTTGATGTTTGAATGTTTGTTTGTTTATTCGGTCGAAAGAATCTGAAATCTGATGAAAAGTTCTGCTTCTTTGTTGCAATAAATTGATTTCGAAAGTTCATTTGCTATTGTGATTCAAAGAAAGGATATGCGAACAGTTGATTCGATCTTATTTTGATAAGTGAATCTGGTATTCGTACAAGGCTTTGTCATGTTCAATTGAAAAGTATTCACAATCCCTTGTTCCTCAAGAATACCATGATAGCACATCAAGCTCTCACGAGTTATGACTTTTGGGTAGAAAATTTAGCAAAACACTATCAGAAATTGATAGAACTAGTTAGTTTAAAATTTTTCGTTAATTTCTATCGCAAGAATTTCCCTTCTTTCCAAAAAATATCAGGATGTGCGGTTAATTTCATATGAAGTTATACAACCACATTGTGAAGACAGTAAAATGATAAGTGCATTTTTAATCGAAACTATTTTACTGCGATTTAGTATCGTTCAAAATTAAAAGTTATGTTTCAGCAGAATAGACATTTTGAGACTTCTAATACCTCAAGAAAATTCCCGCATCTTTTACTCTGGCTAAGATTGCCCATAAGGACAACCTAGATCTTTGCCTAGGGCGCAAACCCAAGAAGGCTCGAATTATAGAAGGTGTTAAATGTCTTAGTTTTCATGCCATTATATGATATCGTTTCAGAGTAAATTTTTTGTATGCTAATACCTTCAAACTGCTATGCATACAAAAAGAAACAATCTGCTATCATCGACATATTAATTGCAGAAAGGCGATAAGCCTTTCTGCATCCCAGAGCAATGAGTTACGAAATAAATATATATTTTATTGGTCTTCATTTTAGCCTTGCTTCAAAAAAGCGATATGAACTGTAAACAAAGTAGTAGGCTCAAATGCTGCCAGTTGTGGGGGTGTTTTGTTGTCTTTATTTCTATGTGTGCTGACAGCTCAGTGGTAGTGCATAGGGGTCGTGACCGGAAGGTCCGGGTTCGAAACCTGTTCAGATGGAAAAGAAGTTTTCTAGTTGGACGGCTATCGGCCACCATTTCAATGCTGGAACGAAAATTAACAGTGCTGTGACCTTTAGTGACGCAAGATCGCAGTAACAAAGCCTACGCAGAACACAACTGAACTCCTAACTCGCACAAGCTGAAAAAGCTTCTGAGGGATTCTTCACAGATGATCTAGGAGTATCAGAATAATAATAAAATAATAAATGAGTATTTGGAATATAAGTCATTACTAGCATACTAAGGCGCGATCAAGGTAAAAAGTGTATATTACATACAACAAATTTATTGAATAAGGCTTGAACAGGGTATTGTAAAAAAGTTATTTAACGAGGGTAAGCCATTTAAATCTTATTAGTACCAGCGGAAATTGCATTAATATTTATGCTCATGCATATTCGGAATAAAAAAAATCGGCGCAAACGCTTTTGCAAGATTCTCAATGGCTAATAAAGTTTAAATCGGTCGCCTGTACTTGTTCGCTTAAGAAATCATATCAAAACCAAACTCTGATTATTATTTCTAAGAAAATGACAAAACATGAGAGCGAAAGTTGACAAAATTTTCTTAAAAAAGTCTTAATTTTTTTTTTCCTATCGTGGTATCAATTTTTCAATTTTTTTTGTTTGTGAGTGTACCAGTGAGTGTGTTAAAATTAAAGCGAATTTCCCTCAATTCTCCTAAAAAAAGGGACTGCCATATTGAACATAACAGGGTAACAGGACATCTTCAATAAATTGGTAAGTACATCTTTCCACATATAATATGATTAAATTATTTAAACCTGAATGAGATCGACCACCTCAAAAAATTAAAGCTTTAAGTAATATGTAAAAATCGAACATGTTTTGAATTCTCTAAGGCCAAAATATGTTTCTGTTGAAACAATTTTCATGAAAGATCTTTACGGCAATGCAGGTATTTATTTTTTGTGTTTATTTCAGATTTTGAATTAATCGTTCAAAGAAGTTCTTTGGGGAACAGTTCAGAAAAGGAGCTAAATTGGAATCCCAAGAACACAGGAAGTACCGCGATTTCTTGAAAAATTGGCTTTCACAACATGAAACAATAGAACTAAGGCACATGCATAGTCTTCATTTTCAATTTGTTGTTTAGAAATTAATATACATTTTATTGACTCTACCGCCATCTCTACAACAGTTACAAATTACGAACTGGTAAAATTACTACTGCAAGACACACATATGCATAGAAATTCACAATTAAGTTGAAGAATACAAACAGTACCAATGTTTGGTTTCGATACCGAACTAGTAAATTGAATAATTAATAATGAGCTACGAGATTACGTATATAACTTGATAAGTTGATTTTTATTTATTTCTGATTATGTAACACAAATTTAAATTTTTGTTTGGTCAAACTCCTCTTCATGGAACTGGATTTTCCGAAAGGAGAACGATACCTTCAGTACGGAGATAAATTGAATACTGACTCTGATTTCCTCGACGACTGTTTATACCTTCAATTTTATTTATATATATATATATATATATATATATATATATATATATATATATATATATACACACATATATATATATATACATACAAGATCTTTGAGGTTCAACATCTGCACAAAAATGGTTTCTCATCAATTTTTTCATATATTTAATATCCAATTTAATTTTGATAATATGTTTGTGAGCGTTATTATGGGTAACAGCTTGCTATCGTTTTACTCAAATGTCTGTAATTTTCAAAGTTCGAGCCAAAAGTGGTTGGACTCATTGACGAATAATCTGAGGTCAAACGTAATTCTATCCAGCTGGTGCGTCCGTATATACGCTAACTTTCGAAAGAGACTTGAAACTTCCAAAGTATGTTTGGAGACTCAGTATCTTGGTTACGATTGTTAATGGGCAAAATTAATCCGCAGTTCATGTTTGAAATTGGTTCATATATTTCCAGACATTTTCGAAATTGCAGATACGATTCATCTGAAATTTAGTGTTTAGAAGTGGACACGCATGTTTTGTACTTTTTCACTTAAGAAATCAATTAACCAAATTCTGATAATTATCTCTTAGTGCATGCTGAAACACGCGAGCGACAATTCAGAAAAAATTCCTAAAAGTTGAAACAATTTCCTATTTCGCCTTATCTTTATATCTTGGCTAGGGATAATCAGTGATGCTATATTATTGATGCAGATTAGAAAAGAGCGGGCCCCACTACATGACTTACTATGTCACTTAACTCATCATTAATTTCGACTATCTGGATTCTTCCAGCTGAATAACTTTTTGTGAGTTCCTAAGACTTACCCCAGATTCTCAGTTTTTCGATTCTTTACAATAAAATGGAAATGGGACACGATGCTGGTTGTTAGGTTTTTACGATACTGATTTTGGATCAAAATATTCAACTTACTCAAAAAATCCGTTATTCCACTCTTAAAGAATTTTAGGCAAATTTCTGTGAAATTATTAATGAGAGATAGGGCTCTAATATTCGTCATTTTATTGCTTTCATCCACCTTAAACAACTAATGATTCCTTCAATTTTTGTGGTATTTTGAAAGTTTCATAGACCACATTTATAATGTGAATCACAGGAAGCAGCAAATGCTTTAAAATCTCAGCAGGAATATGATCTGGCCCCGGCGCTTCATAATTTTCAAATTATGCTATTTTACCTGGAAAGTTCATTTTTGTTTACTGGATCTAAAAATATCGATTACAATTTGTTCTTTCACTTATATACACAGTATTGTTTGGATATGACAGAGTCTTGAAAAATATTTTATATAACTCTTTGTATATTCTGTGGACATATCATAGAATGCAAATGGCTGTTTAGTTTAGCTACTAAATGACTATTCTCATTCATGGCTATTCTAAATACACGAGGCATACAGGTATTGAAGACATTTTCATTGGTTGTTTTTATTATGAGAATTTGAAAATGGACTGATGATTACCGGTGAGTTTTTTCAAACTTTTTGAGGAAGGCATAGTTTTGGAGGATGTTTTAGAACTTTTTTATTTTCTTGTTTCGGAGAATTTGTAAATATTATGTTGGACGTTTTTAGAGTGGAATTTTCGCATAATACCTATAAGAAACAGTTGTCTCCACCAATTTTTTGTTCCGTTAATTTGATGAATATTCTGTATTTCTTTAGATTCTGTTATCTCCGTTTGATACTGTGTAACTAGTATTGATTCTAATGTCTATTAAAAGGTGAACAGTGTTCTCTAGGGCATTTATTTAAATAAATTTCAAGAGTTTTTAAGATATTTCATAAAATTAAACTATGAAGTAGGTATATTCTAAAATTTCTCTGTTTGATATTTAAAATATCCATGATTTGTTTGGACAATTCTTAGACGTACCAGATATTTCTGGTTTTTTGACTCGATACCATATTTCTCCCTGAACTTGTGAAAAAATAGTAATATTTCCAGATGTGCGACAATCTAATACGATATTATCATATATATATATATATATATAAAATTTGCTTTCTCAACATTTTGTTGTGACCCAATTGTAAAAAAAATAGTACCAAATAATTTAAAAAAAATAATTGACACTTTTAGTCGTTCTAAGAAATCGATTGTACATTACACACAGCTTGCTTTCTAATGGAAAATATATGTTTTCAATTGACTCTTTGCTAAGGTCATTGGATAATATCAGCAATTATCTCCTTCATTCTCTCTAATTCACACATAGATAATAAATGCTTCCTCTTAAAACACGTACAAAAGTTCTATTTGAATCAAAACTGCAATAAAAAATGCCGTTCAGTCACGTACCACATTGATACAGGGTTAGAGGTGGAACCATATATACATCAAGATTCACATTAATTTGTGACCTCAGACTTCTATCGATAGACTATAAAAACTGATCGAGAAGGTCCCATATTGTCTTAAGAGTTCACACTCAATTTGGGAGAATGTAGGAAATTATCCTTGAATCTACCTTCATTCTAATATGAGGGAAGATTAAACTAAAAGCTATATGAATTTTGTTGTATCCTGAAGTTTCAAATCAAATCCAATGAATTTAAATTTACAAGTGACAATAAAGAATCATTGAATATAATAATGAACACAATTATACGAACCGTTTTGGTTTTAGATACAAACATTAGGTGAATAAAATGTGAGCATAAACATTGCGTTCTTTGCTCGAAGAGTTTCTCAAATAGAAATTAGAAGAATTCTCTAAAATCTCTAAAAATTTAAATCTGAAGATGCTTTTGAAACTCTTTGATTGAATTCAATAAAATGTCGTATAGGCCAAACCAACCGCAGAGATTCGAAGACAATTTGAAAAGTTATCGATTGAGTAATCATGATTCAAATTATGCAAACTATCTTTTCGGATATAATCATAAATTCATAAAAGAAAACAAAATTTTGAATATCTGACCTGAAGGGTAGAAAACAAATATATTGGAATTGCTACAAATTAGGAAACACTTAAATAAAGATAAAAATCTGTTTCTGAACAATCAGGTAGATTTGTCATAAACAATCTCAATTATAACAACCATAGATGCCTCCGGAGCACAGATACCGACAAAATTATCAGAAAGTCAGTTAAGCTATTTGAACACCTAAATACACATGCAAACAATACCTATTTGAGAAGACGACGTTTTTGATGTTGTTTAGTTTATAACTCGCTCAGATGATAGCACTGTGTGTTGAAACAATTGTCAGCTTCATAAAGATTGATTGAATGAAATATATAGTAAACTGGAAATTATTTTTCATTTTTTTCTGTTTATCATTTACGATGAATTTACACGTATAAAATGCAAAAGCTATAGAATATGTATCAGAAATACTGTTTCTTTTCATAAACAGATACAATTATCAACACATATGTGCGACAGTCAACATCAACATCAAGAGAAAATATAACAAAATCAAATAATGAAAAAAGCTGTTTTTCTGCTCTTTACATTTGATTAAATTTAATGAAAATGATTCTAGTCATTAATTGAAAAAATACTTTGAAGTAATATTGATGTTTCTTCATAATATTGGCAGCGTCAATTGATTTTGTCCATGTTTTGAGCTCAAAAATGTATTTATTTCAAAAGATAAATTATTCCAAATATTGTCCATCATTACTTCCTACTTTTCCGCACATCTCAGGTAATTTTTGAATCTCGTCTCGGACAACTTCTTGTATATTTGAGGCGATAAAATTTTGAAGCCAATTTTCTCAAAAGAAATGAAGCGATGACCTATCAACTTATGTTGCAACCTAAAAGGCAGCCAGTAGTCAGAAGTAGCAATGTCTGGAGATTAAGGCGGGTACAGTAAGATATCCCAATTTGATCTTTTCTTAATATTTTTTGATAACTTTTGCGACGTAAGGCCTAGCAAAAAATTGACTTCTTCATGTCTATCCTTATATTCCGGCCGTTTCTCTCGTAATGCACTGTTCGAGCGAAGTATTTACAGTCTGCACCGATCACTGTTAATGAAGTCACTAGGTGTTTTAGCAGCTCGTAGTACACAACGTCCCCTTGGTCCCACAAAACAACACACAACCTAACTTTCGAACCATGAATGGTAAATTAAAACTTCCGCAAAAATGTTACATTTTCAACAGCGTAACAAAAACCGCTTTGTACGAAACTCAAAACAATTCAAACTTGATATTACTGGCAGATCTCCAATCTGTCTAAAACAGCGGCAATCAGCTGTTAAGATTTAAAAATTTATTGTTTTTAGAGCCATCATTTGAAATGGATCGAATTCATTTGTGCTCTCAATAATTATAATTTGTTTTTTCAGGCATGCGCGTGGCAGTTTTTAAATATTCTCGTATTCTCTTTTTGCTCCAGACCGGATATATATTGAGTCGAGGATATGTGGATATATTTCTTATTGATGGTTTTTATTTAAAATTAAGATAATTGCCGACTGATGAGAAAAAAATAAGAATTTCAAATAGATTTTCTGGAGAATATGCAATATATTTTTTAAAAGAATTAAAGAAAAAACTTCTTTAAATTCATGTGGAATATTTTTCACAATGGAATTTGTAATTTATGACTATCCGTTAGAAACAGCTGCTTCGGCTGATTTTTGCTGGTAGTCGCGGTCAATATTTTTTATTTTTCCTTTATTCTTTATCCGTGACTTCCGCACAGATGAATTGATAATTCTCTATGTCTTCAAAAGAGTGTTTCTAAGACATTCTGTTTGATTTATAAGGAGTTTTAACAGATTTTTCAGATTAAATTTTGTAGAGGTTTCGGAGAATTGTTCTATATAATCTATATAAATTGATAATTACTATGAAGAAGTATTTGCATATTCCAGAATAATAGCTGGAATTAATTCTCCAAAACCTCTACAGATTTTAATCTAAATAAGTCTCATGAAAAAATTTAGAATTAAATTTAAAACACGTCCTGAATACACTGTATCACTTTGAAGACTTATATATCATCATCACATGTGGTGGAAATTAACTAATAAAAAATCAAACGAAATATAAAATAATGAACAAATTATTTAGACATTACCTTATACATATATATGTTTTGATTGGATGTTAAAGAATCACAAGTTCCATCACCGAAAAATGTTCTACATATAATTCAAAAAGGCCTTTTTAATTTTTCTTTTTTAAAGAATATATAGCACATTCTCCAGAGAAAGAACCTGAAAAATTCAAAATCTCTGTCATGTCTAAATAATTTGTTTATTATTTATATATCTTTTGATTCTTTATCAGTTAATTTCCGCCACATGTGATGATAGTATATATGTCTATGAAGTGATACGGTGTGTTTAGGACATCTTTTAAACTTTAATTCTAAATGTTTTCATGAGATTTATTTAGATTAAAATCTGGAGAATTAGTTCCAGACATCATTCTGTAATATGCGTTATTTCTTCATAGTAATTTTCAATTTATATATTTCAATAATTGAGAAAATTCTTCGTATTACATCTCATACACGTGGCGGTTATCTAATGCAGAGTCTAAGTGGTCATTGTATCTTTCTGTGATATAACCTAATTTTCGTATAGGCCATGCCTATCCTAAAATTGGTTAGTAGTTACAGAAATGTCTTGTGATAAAAAAGGTATTTCAAAATTTGAATATCAAAACAAATTGAAATATGTTTATCTTCTACAATTTTAATTTCCAAAAGAATTTTTTATTCAAAAAACTTTTAGAATTAAATTAATGTCTAAAACAAGCACCGCTCACATTTAATAGACGTTTATAATCGAAACTCAATATACAATGTCAAATGAAATAAATAACCCAACCGATATACGAAAGTAATTAAAATTAATAAATAAATATTCAAAGGAGACAAAATTTTGTTTCTGGTTTTATCTTTAAAAAATACTACTTGCCTTATAAAAACATGAACACACTTAAAGGACTTCCCAAAGAATATAATTTATTTGAAATATTTAATATATTTAAATATTCGAACAAATTATTTCAAAAATCTCTAAAAAATGTGCACTATATCTTCAAAAAACAAATATAATTCTAGATAATCCCGTCATCAGCCCTTTTTTCAATATTACAAATATCAAAATCAAAAACATAACCTACATCACTCACGTGTTAAAAAACTTAAGCTTCGAACTACAGATCAACTATATATTCAAGATTGATCTATGTTCTAACAAAATCAAAGAACAAAGTGAGTTATTCTAAGGTTTAATGACGGGATTATCTAGAATTATATTTGTTTTTTGAAGATATAGTGCACATTTTTTAGAGATTTTTGAAATAATTTGTTCGAATATTTAAATATATTAAATATTTCAAATAAATTATATTCTTTGGGAAGTCCTTTAAGTGTGTTCATATTTTTATAAGGCAAGTAGTATTTTTTAAAGATAAAACCAGAAACAAAATTTTGTCTCCTTTGAATATTTATTTATTAATTTCAATTACTTTCGTATATCTGTTGGGTTATTTATTTCATTTGACATTGTATATTGAGTTTCGATTATAAACGTCTATTAAATGTGAGCGGTGCTTGTTTTAGACATTAATTTAATTCTAAAAGTTTTTTGAATAAAAAATTTTTTGGAAATTAAAATTGTAGAAGATAAACATATTTCAATTTGTTTTGATATTCAAATTTTGTTATATTTCTTCCATCAAGTAAAAAGCCTTTCTATTTTATTTAAAAAGGTATTTTTATATATTTTTTCCTTTATTTTGTTTATTCAAATAACTCCTTACGGAAAGATTTTTGGTCCGAATTTATCAGGTTCTTTCTCTGGAGAGTGTGCTATATATTCTTTAAAAAAGGAAAATAAAAAAAGCCTATTCGAATTATATTTCGTTCGAACATTTTATGGTGATGGAACTTATGATTCTTTAACATCCAATCGAAACACATATAATATAAGGTGATGTCTAAATAATTTGTTCATTATTTTATATTTCTTTTGATTCTTTATTATATAATTTTCACCACATGTGATGATAATATATATGCTCATAAAGTGATACAGTGTATTTAGGAGATGTTTTAAAATTTAATTCTTAATATTTTCATGAGATTTATTCAAATTAAAATCTGTAGAGTCTCTGGTGAATTAATTCCAGCTATTATTCTGTAATAGGCAAATATTTCTTCGTAATAATTTTCAATTTATATACTTTAATAAATGAGAAATTTCTTTGTATAACATCACATGCACGTGGCGTTTATCTAATGTAGAGTCTTAATCGTATCTTCTTTCATTGTATATTTCTGTGATATAACCTAATTTTCGATTAGGCCATGCCTACCCCAAAATTAATTAGTTGTTGCAGAAATTTAATAAAATTAATAAAATAATTAATTAAATATTGTTAGATATTTTTAAATGATAATTTTGTTCATTTAAATAACTCCTTACTGATGAGATTTTGAGACCGAATGTATCAGGTTCTTTCTCTGAAGAATGTGCTATTTATTCTTTAACAAAGGAAACTAGAATAGTTCTATTTGATATTTGAAATCTTTGAAAAAACCATTCGAAGTTTACGTTCAATAAATTATTTTTCACTGTCCCATGACGAAGCTACACATTTCCAAAGAGAATAAATCAAAAACAGAATTTTTGTCGAACTCTATCGATCTTCGATTTCAATTTCTTTACTGAGAATTTGCCAAAGCGAAAAGTTGTCTGTCCAGGTCAGCAGGCATATATGCGGCAAGAGCCTCAAACGAGGCACGTTGATTTCGAGTTCTTGTCTAATGGTACCTAGTACAAATTGATGTTCACTAATGGCTCTAATAAATAGACCGACTATGGACACACACGATGTACGCCTGGGCATCTTCCCAATGCTTCACCCATAATAATTATTGCTGCTACGTGTAAGAAGTTCTAACGTATGCCAGGTCGATACCAATCATATACCCAGTGTACATACCTACCTTAATTACGACCTACAAAAATATTGATTATAAAATGATCGTCTCCGCTTTCTCCAGCAGCAGAATCGTGAAGTTTTTTGCTCAGAATTTTCCGTTAGTTGATGTTCCACATTTTAGAGGATTTCGTATTCATTTGATTGCATAGATATGATGCAGAATATCGGCGCGGCAGTTTGTTTAAATTGTTTTTGGTATGGGGATATATTCGTGGTTGATTCCTAGCTTTATCGAATCTATTAGGTGAATATTTGGTATGAAATATGTGGTGAGAAAATTTTTACGGAAACAGGTCGATTTAATAGAAATTTGGTCTTCTTTATGCAGGCTCCTTTCAGTATAATAATTCCTTCCCATCTGACGGATACTCTATGAAACTTCAATTTATTTCTCAATCTGAAAGAAGAACTTTTTCACGTCAATAAAATAAAATAATATTAGGAGTCGAAATAAGTCTGTGCGGTGTTGATAACAGATGTCGTTACTAGTTGATTATTCCATTGGTAAATCTGGCAACACCTTCATTTTGAAGTGTCATCATTGAGCTTTCTGTTCAGTATCTGTCATTGGGCTGAGCGTAAACAAAATAGTTTTAAAAAATTTTAAAAAATTAGCCTTCTACATATTTAATTCCAAAAGATTATATTCAATGATTGTAACTTCTGAAAATAAATTAAAATAATGTCGTATAAGTACCACTTATATCATGACATAGAATAAACATTCATTATAAGACATCCGAATGGTATAACAAAATCCAATAAATAAAAATTATTAACCAAAATCCTATAAATTAAACATTTTGAATAGACAAAATTTTGTTTCTGCTTATCAATCTTATGAAAACCAATATCTTTCAAGAATATCCAACATAATCTTAAGAATTTCATCACAAAACTATCTTACTTAGACTATTCAATATTATTGGATATCTAACCAACGTACTTTATATAAAAACTCAAGATATGTAAAACATTACCGAAAAACAAGTTTTGAAATCGACTTTGCTCATCAGTATTCAAATATTCATATTCAATAAATATAACATCAATTAATAATATATATTCAACTCACCTTTCACTCTCCAGAAAAAGTTCTACTTAAATGAGACCTTTAAATAGGTATTCACTACACACAGAAATATCTCTGTGGTTTATTCTGATCTAGAAGATTGAAAGACAAATTTAACGGCCTCTGCTATAGCACAAGGACTATCTGTATAAAGAATGTTGAGGAAACCAAATAATTATATATTATGAATAAAATAACATAAATAGAGGTCAATTCTTGATAGAAGGTATATAAAATAATATAAATATTTTAAAAATTTTTTTAAAAAATTTTAAAAAATTAGCCTTCTACATATTTAATTCCAAAAGATTATATTCAATGATTATAACTTCTGAAAATGAATTAAAATAATGTCGTATAAGTAATAATATTTATATTATTTTATATACCTTCTATCAATAATTGACCTCTATTTATGTTAACAAAATAGTTTCTTTGTGATTTGAAAGTGTCGACCTTTGTACCGAATAATGTGTTTTTGCGGAGAGTTTTGCTTCATTACTTCTATATAAAGAAGAAGGCTGCCGAAGATCATCATGTTTTAGAGGATGTTTATGATGACCATACTCTAGCTGAACTAAGGTGTCAGAATTAAAGGTGGCAATTTTAATTTGGAAGACAAAAAACGATTCGGAGCGCCACCCAAGTTTATTGATGAATAATTAGGGGTAAGGCTCAATGAATATCCATCACAAACGCAAAAGTAACTTGCAAAAGCCACCAAAGTTCAATGATGAAGAATTAGAGGCAAGCCTCAATGAGAATCAACCACAAATGCAAAGGAACTTGCAAAAGCACTAGGAGTTACTCACCCTGCCATTTGCCATAGTTTAAATGGGAATCATTCGAAAGGTGATAAATTGAGTGCCGTATGAACTGACGCCCAGAGACTTTGAACACGGTTTTTTCACGTGCGAACAACTGCTCCAACGGCAAAAAGGAAAGAATTTTTTGCATCGAATTGTGACTAGCGGCAGTGTTTGGAGTCATTTCTAGTACCTTGTCTACATAGGTCTCATTTGCAGCGAAACATCTATTATTCTAGACCAAAATTTTTTGATATCCTACCAACCTGCCTAAATTATATAAATATAGAAAGTTAAGAGAGCAGTGATAGCTTAATAAAATATATAAAACAATTTTTTTTCAGTTTCTCAGCATCATAGCCTGATTTCTTTTTATTAATGCTCGTTAGCAGTTCCTGCTTTAGACTCAGACTGTACATGTGTAAATATGTTAGTGAAATGACAAATGTTTTCTCCTCCTCTGAAGTGATTAAATGTATTTATTTGAGTGGAGGTTTATTTGAATGATGATTTTTTTTCTCATTCTCTTGTCTTTGAGCTGTCGAGCTTATTCAAAAACTGGGGATTACTGTGTAACATAAAATCTTTTAGCTTAGGTTATGCAGTTTAAAGTTTACCATCTTTATTATTATTTGGTATTTCTTTTAATTAATATAAATTTCCATAAAATAAGGACCGATTCTGTTAAATTATTTTCACTTAGTTCTCCATGTCAAACTACGAATTTTTCCTTTCGATTTAAAGAGATGCTCGCATATACTAGAATCCGAGTAAACAGAATGGTGGGGTGAAAGGTGTTTTTACAAATATTGTGGGATTTTGGAAAATGATACAAAAATGTTAGGTAGAAGGGATCTGCTCAAATCTGTTTTGGGCATTCAAAGAAATTTGTTTTTATTGTATCTGTTAATTTGTAATATCTCTAGTAGATTGAATTTGTGGTTTTTAGTGTCAATATGTAACCTTTCAATATTGTTATAAAACGTATGGATAGTGTCTAATAAGTTATTTGGATAGGTTGAATTTCATTTGTGTTAGTACAATATGCTTAATTGTTTTGTTTTTCCATTTTTGTCTGGAATGATCTTCGTGTCTGGCTAACATATTCATACGGGCAAGTACCGCAAGCCCACTCCTCGCTGAAATATTTATATTCTTTTTCGAAAGAAAAATCCTAAAATCCATACACGCAAAGCATATAATTTTTTGGTACATATATGTAGAGGATATATAGGCTTGCTTCTGTGGAACGTATTCAAAACAAGAAAACACACTAGAATATATTAATGGTTCACCCCATAAGGTCAAATTTAGTATGGAATCACTATGTGATAATTAAATGAATCTTCAGGACCTTACTTTATTTGAGAATAATGCTGAAATTTCCTTTGATATATTCAGAAAACCCGCAACGATAGATATAAACTTACCCAACTTTTAAAATCATCCGAATATTCATGAACTCGTTGCTTAGAGATCAATAATACATATAGCATTTTCAATTCCTTTAAATAATATTATGTTGAAGAGCGAACTAAATACAATCAAACGAATAGCCACAATCAATTCGAACCAAAAACTATAAATTCTCTCTTGAACAAAAAAAGAAAAAACGACAAGATGGCTGGTCTCATTGGTGTTGCCGAACAATTTGGTGTCGTCGGCAAATTAGGAACATCGAGATTTGAGCATCTTCGGTAAATCAGGGAAGAGAAATGGATCAAAACAGATCCTTGGGGAACTCCACTCGCAACAGGTCTAGCCGACAAGAAGTATCTATCGACACGAACCTGGAAGGTTCGATCGGCGAGAAATGCTTCTATCCAAGAAAACAGGTGTCCTCGAATTCCGAAAGGCTCGAGTTTTATAGGAGGGACACGATCAAATGCTCGACGAAAATCCAGATAGACAACATCAACTGTGCAGGATTTATCTAAGGACTCACACCAGGAATTGATGCATTTGAGGAGGTTTGTAATCATTGATCGCCCTGGCAGAAACCCGTGCTGGAACACTCTGGAATGAGGTTGTTACTAAGTGCAAATTGATGGATAATGAACACAGCAGTCCATGCCATAAGTCACAACGAAAAAAAAAGAAAGCATCGGAAATAACCTTCTCACAAATTTTCGCCACAATCAGGACCAGGCTAATTAGACGATAGTTCTCAGCGCTGCGTTTGTCTCTCTTTTTGAAGATTTGCATTCCAAGTGCGTTGTGCAAGGCAGCGGGTAGACAAGATGTTTCAAAAGAACGTGCGTATAAGAAGGAAAGAGGATACGAAAAAGTTCGGGCATATTCTTTGGGTAATCTAACAGAGAGTTAACTTTTAGAGCAGAAAGATGGGACTCAACAACTGCAGGACTGAAACAGGTTTCGGTTAATGATGAAGAATTGCAATCGTTACTCATTTGAGGAAGTTTATGGGTTCCTCCAGTAAAAGAAGCAACGAAAAGATCAGCCAGCACGTTAGCTGTCACCTCCGGGCTGTGGCAAGGTTTATTGCTTGAGTTGTGTACGAACGGTATGTCAACTTTTGAGTTAAGGGTTGATCTAACGTATTTTAAGAAGTTAATGTGGTTCTTCGAACGAAGAACCCTGGACTCGAAGTTTTTCCTGGCGTCAGAAATTTTAGAGGAGAGTGAGTTGGAGAATATATAGGCCTAACCGGGAGATCTTTTCAAAAAAAGTTGAAAGATTATCGTTCTTCATTTACAAACCGGAAAAGTAACTCTAATTTGGCGAAACATTTTGTCGAAACCAGTCATAGCTTCCCAGAATTGTCTTGAAATATTGCACCTGAAAGTGAAAGAAAAACACTAGACATCCTGGAATTCATAGGAATATTTAAGCACTAGTACATTTTATATTAGAAATAAAACTATTTAATGATCAGACGGATCTTTGGGACACCCCATTTTTCGAAGTTTTGCACAAGCCAAAGCTTTCAACGATATATGTAATAGTTGAGACATAATATGTTTTATTCAGTTTGAAAATCTAGTAAATACTACGGAACTGCGAGTTATTCAGTTAATAAAATGTGATAGAAAACTAAGTAATTTCTTATTTCAGTCTATTGTTAATTTAATATTGATATTCTACAACATAATATTATAAGGATTGCCCTCTAATTGTTGATGGTAGTTGATATGCTTTAGTTCACTTGATTTGTCCTATACACTGATTGAGGGATTATATGAATAACTAGCTGACCCGGCAAACATGATTGAATTACTAAAATGGCTATTAAAAAGAGGGGTTGGTGATAAAAAAAAAGGGTTGTATGTATTTTTTAATGCGACATAATAAAAAAATAAAGAAATTTAAAAAATGTCTAAAAATTAAAGAAAAATGTTAAGGGTGGACAACCCTTATCACTAAGGGCTATGAAAAATAGATGTTGGCTGATTGTCAGACCTACTCAATATGCTTACAAAATTTAATGAGAATCGGTCAAGCCGTTTCGAAGGAGTACGAAAACGACCCTTGTGACACGAGAATTTTATATATAAAATTATTATTGTTAGTATCATAGATGGCGTCAGCTTTAATCATTACTTTTACATCATATACAATATTCATTTTCTTATCTGCTGTCAATGGAATTTTTGATTTAACATTTCATTAATATCAAAGTGAATATTTTTTCTATATATTTAAACTTTCCAGTATGTACCAATTGAGTGATATTTTTTATGGTGTCCTTAACTGAGTAATATTTTTCAATGGTGTCATAAATTTCTATATTGAGATTGTATAGTCCAATTGAATAAAATGGCAAATATTCTATCTTCTCCGCTCCTAGCATAACCTAACTTATCTGAATGAAACATATTTGCCATTGTTGAGCAGACAAGTGTTTGAACTTAAATTGAAAAGTTCCGGATCCAAATTCAGACCTCAAATCGAAACGTATCCAGCCCGAAGGACCAATTACTTTTAAGAACTCATTAAGCTTTGCATGAAATTTGCAGTGTTTTTCTTATTTGGCTTAGGTAGTTCAGTGAATAATGTTTTACCTCTTTCCTATTATCAAAGAATACCTTCGAGGGATATAGGTCCCGAACATCCGCTTCCGAAGTAGTCCACTCATGCACTCCATTAACGAACGTCAATTTTGAATCATTAGAAATTTTACAACTCGCGTGCTCCATCACTTATCCGAACCATTCGCAGCAATTTCTCAACTTTTTGCGATGTTCCACTTCAAGTCGTCTCTCATCTCGATTCATCACCGGACTTAGGAGAAATACAGATGCACACCGGGAGTTGATTCTTATGCATTAAATCTCAATAGGCTCGCTGAAAGGATGGGAAGTAATCAAAATTCTTCTTACTCTCGGTTTCAGACATCTCCACTTAGCAGAAACGGAATGCGGAATAAATAAGTAATTGAATAAATGAACGCCTGTCAGGAAGCGTCGGTAGAGACGTCTTAGGCCTACTTACTCTTGAAGAACCTCACATTTACTATTAGAGTTAAAAAAGTCTTCATTTCATAATGTCGAATATATGTATGGGTTTCAATGTATAACCCAAAGCTCGTTTTGACATTTTATTCTTTGATTTCTGGCTTTCAAGTACGTTGCAAATTTTTTTTCGATATTTCTTATTTCAGCCTAATAATATTCAGTTTTGAACCGGAACTAAAAACGATTACTTCTTCTTCGTTACTCTTCATTATAAAATATGCAGGTTGGATCATAACTATTGGGACATTGGTTAAGGACAGGTTATTTGGACCAAAATATGGCGATTGGATCAAATATGCCTTAATAAAATATTGCTGGGAAAAAAGACAGGGACCGTTAAAGTTGATTTCTGTTCATGTTTTGCTGATAATTTCACTGCTCAATTTTTATCAAAATCAGCACAGAGGCATAATATTAGACGAAGAATATTATTTTATGTATTACTTCACTTTTTGTTATAGGGGGCGCCTCGTGAATCATTAAATTGAGTAGTACCTTTTTTTGACGAAACTTAGTAGTGATTTTCATTAAAAAATACGATGTAAAAATCAATATTGGTACCCATGTTCGAATACGATAATTTCACATGTTTTTGAGGAAAACCTAGAGTTAATTGTCTCAGAAGGGGATTTCAAATAACAGACAATAAAGAAACTTGTAACGTAAAGAAGAATTAAAAACTATGTCAAAGAAGACATTTTTCTGTTCCCCTTCAAAATTAGCCGCATTCTGTATTCCTCTCCAGAGCTCGTCTCGCGAATTAATTTCATGGGCATATACTAAGGACTTGCATTTATCTCCAAACATAAAAATCGCCCCTCAGGCATTAGATCTTGACGAGATGGGGGCGCTTGTCAGAACTAGTACCCTAGTTTCGTCCAGGCGAAATGGAGGGTCAAGTCTTGGTGCCTAACGTAATGCCATTCGCGCTAGTCACTGGACCAGTATGGTGGAAGATCTCCGAATGAGGCCCTAGTTTTGCCGTTCTGGTGAAATGGAGGGCTGAGCCGGTTGATTAACTCAGTGACAGGGAGTCTGTCGCAGCACAGGGCTTCTCGCTTAAAACTGGCGTACTCTACCCTATCGCAGTATTTGTGGGTTTGCCCACAGGTGTTACTTGTACCACCTGGCCACCCCTTTCGTGTTGGACTCGAGGGGGCAGTGGTTGAAAGTCCGCATGCTGGACTAGGGGGGTATTTTGTTTATCTATTTGCAGCCCCCCATGTTCGGGATATTCTCATGAAATGACTCGGGGTTTAGCGGGACTTGATGGTTCGACATGCCTGTCCTGGCCCCGGATCAATGCGTAACAATTTAGGGTATGTGGATCTCGAGGAAATGGCTCTGCCATTAGTGACGCCAGGATCAATCAAATGACTCCACATGGGTTCGCTGAGTCAGGACGTACAGGCCGCTAGACGATGCTCGTACCAGGATCAATAGAAGTCATCAATCTTGGAATTATCTTAGTTCATGCGACTGCGTTCTGATGGATGGATAAGAATTCCCTCCGGCGGGTGAGTTGCGTCTCAAACCAATTCGGGTACTGACCTGCAGAGCCAGTAAAGGTTGAATAATGCTTCGCTGCTACCAGTCATACGGTTCTGGCTTTCGAGTCGGGGCCCAAACTGAAAGCTGATGGGTTCACCTTTTCGGAACGGTTCTCGCTTCGCGCGATAATATCCTTATCACACTTTCTACCTCTTGGGGTGGACTGTGGAGACTGGTGAGTAGTCACTTGGATAATTCTAGGCTAGGCTCAACATGCCAATAACATTACCTTGTAGAATTCACGTGACCATTCAAAATCGCCCCCCTGGCATTGAAGCTTGAAGCGCTAGGGGCACTTGTCTGGACTAAGATCCTATTTTAATCATAGTGAAATGGAGGATTAAGTCGTAATGCCTAAAGCAATGTTATTCGCGCTGGTCACTGGTCCCGCGTGGTGGAAGTTCAACCGACTGAGGCCCTAGTTTCACCGCAAAGGTGAAATAGAGGGCTGAGCCGCGTAGTTCAACTCAGTGACAAGGATGTCTGTCGCCGCACAGGGCTTCAACCCTTACAACTAACGTATCTATTGCAGTAAATCTCCGGATTTTTCTGTCCACTAGCCGAGTGCGCAATGTAGCATACTGCGTTACCTTAGAAGGGTGGAGGCCCTCGAGAAATATTCGAATGACCTGGTCACCCAATTAGTGTAGGACTCGAGGGGGCAGTGGTTGATAGTCCGCATGCTGGACTAGAAGGGTATTCCATCTTTCTGTTCGTAGAAACCCATGTTCGGGATATCTTGAGAAATGCTTCAGGGTTTGGTGGGACTTGACGAATAGACCGGCCTCTTCCTGAACCAGGATCAATTGCGAGACATTTCTGGTGTTTGTGGACCTTGACGATACGGTTAGACCCTTGGTGCTCGGAACAGGATCGATTGAATAACATCGCAAGGGTTCGTGGGTCTTGATGGTAGGGCCGGAAGACTTGTACCAGGATCAATTGAAGCATCAATTCTTGAGATTATCTTATTTCGTGAGACTGCTTTCGGGTGGGTGGATAAGAAGCCCCTTCAAAGTTTGAGTTGCATCCCAAACAACTTACACTGCAGAGCCAGTAGAGGTTGGATAGTGCTTCAATGCTATCAGTCACGGTGTAGGTTTTCGGACTGAAGCCGAAACTGGAAACTTGGTAGGTTCAACTCTTCGTAGTGATTTTTTCTAATGCGCGATGATAAGGCGTATCCTTATCACACTTTCTGCTTCCTGGACAGATTGTGGACACTGCTGAGTAGTCACCTGATGAAAGAGCCTTGCTCACATGCTAGTAACCTAAAAGGTAGAATTCACGATGACCATTCAAAATCACTTTCTCTGCCAATCCATTAGGAATTATGTCACTTAAGTGATTTCTTACAATTAATGACAAAAGGGTGCTATTTATTAATATTAAAGTCAGGAACAATAACTTAATGACGTTTGCTTATAATACTTCTCTTTGTATAGCGTATTATGTCGTCTATTAATCCCCAGTTCAAGCCAATTTTTTTTCGATTTTTTCAACGTATAGAAAAATCAATACCAGGAAATGAGAGGGTTGGCTACCAAATGACAATGAGTAATAGATACTAAAAAATGTCCTCACTCCAACAAAAAGGTCTGATTTCTCATACAATAGTTTGGGTAAAAAATTTTTGTCTGATTGTCTGATTTGTACAAAATATGTACCGTTATGTTTTTTAATTTGTTGTAATTTCAAAGATAGCTTCATAATGCCTCTCCCATAGAAATCTTGATCCCTTATAGGCAGACAACTCTTGTAATCGATTTTCCTAGTCTTCTCTTGATGCCAATTTCTCATCACTCAGGAAGTTTTGCAATACGATAAAAAAATATTAATCGCTTGTTGCGAGGTCATGACTATATAGTGGATGCATTTAAACTTCCCAACCAAGCTCCCGGAGTTTCAGTCGAGTCACTACAGACTTGTGTGGCCTGGCGACGACGGGTATCTTCATGAAAAATACCTAAATGGAATCAACGAAACCAAAATTACACGTAATTAGCCGTTACAGTATCAGGACTATAACCACCATTCATAATTCCAGCTGCCTTGGTTACATTTTCGCCTTTATCAAAGAAAAACTGTAAAATGTACCGAATTGCTCTTTGCTGACTTCCACTTTCAACACTCTGTAACTCACCATTGAATAGACCAAACAAAAATCAGCAAAAAATTTTTTTAGTGTAAATGTCACCTGGACAACGAGCACAAATCTGAAATTGTTTGATCGATATTTTACGAGATATCGATCATTACCGAAAAAATATTGGATTTCTCTTTCTCCAACCTTTTATATGCACAATAATTTAAAGAAAAAACTCATTCTTTTTTTGGCATACACTCAACAAGAAAACACGAATATCGTGAATACACATCTTGGATATTTTCAAGCAAAATGGAGTGATTTCCGTGATTCGTATCAGATTCCAAAGAACACTAGAATTCTAGAAAAAAAATTCAAACACTCCTTTCCGAAGCAAATTACTGTCAGTCATCCCTTTCGAAACCGTGCCGTCCAGCGTGTCCTGCATGAAAGTAGAAAAAAGCACGGAGAAATTCCTCGTTTTTACTTCACCTGTGCAGCCAGCATGACACGCACGAATGACTTCGTGTTCTTACGACTAGATGTCACCTCATTGACTCGATTTATGGTCTGTCATTCCGTAAAACACCTTCACAGTATGCAGAACAAACTGCACAAGTGAGCTAGCGACTTCCTCCAGGATATCGCCCGGCATTCGTAGAAATTGGGATCATCTATTAACCAGATCGAAGAATCTCGAGTTTCCGTGCCGCAAGAAGTCGAAAAAAACATGGTAGCAGCCTCCAAATACGATGGAACCTCATATTAAAGATAATTTAAATTAGATTGGTTCGTGTAGTAGTTTAGTATGAATGCACGAAATATGTTATTATCGCTGTTTTTTTCTGTGAGTTTATTCTGCATTTTGTAACACTCTATTAATTGGTTTTATGGGTCAGGTAATTCTCGAAACCCATTCAGATCGAGGTTGTCTTGAATGAAGAATGATACTAGATTGAAAATATGTTATTTGGAGTGATTTGTAGATCAATTAGTGTATGGGTTCCCCAAATTAGTTTTATGATGTAAAGTAATAGGTGCACCGAATCAATAAATTCAAGATATACTTCTGAGCAGTTGCCACCTAGTGTTTACATTTTTATTGTAGATTCAAGAAAAAAACCTTGATTTCTATGAGAAATATCTGGAAATAGAGTATTTCAGATCTCATGCAAACTTCAAAATAATTTGCTTATCTTGAAAAATCTTATTTTTATCTGCAATGATCAAACGATCAAAAAACGTAATGTGTCGAAAAATAAAGGAGTTTTAGGTTGCCGATCAATAAGCTTTTTTTCTTTCGTACAGATCATGTAGAAAAAATTCAAAAATATCTTACAAATGATTTCAGAATAAATTTTGTTTGAAATAAATCAGTTATTGTCCCTGAAGTTCAATGGAAATACATAAATTTCTTTAGAACACACTATGTCAATTTAATATGTGTTAATTCTATATGTCTACTGATTTGACACAGTATGATCTAAAGATATTTATTTAATTAGATTCTAAAAGTTTTTGAATGAAAATTTTCTTCAAATTAAAATTTGTAGGAGGTTAACAGAATAAATCTGTATGATATTTAAAATTTTATGAACTGCTAATATAATTGTTGATTTTAAAGGCGACTTCAATTTATACTTTCGACGGTAGTGTTTTTAATTTTATTTCGATGAATCGTAACCGAATGGATGAAGTTTTCCTAGGCATTCTTTATTTCACATAGTTTTATCAATCTTTCTATCAGATGTATGATATCTTTTGTTATGGGCAATTTCTAATATGAAAAATAATAAAATAACGTGAAATAAAGAGTACCTTGAGAGAAAATTAGTTGAAATTATGTGAAAAATATCACTATACAGTAGAAAATACTACTATCAAAACAAAATATTGAAGTCGACTTCAAAAACCAATTAATCAAAAAACGAAAATGGATAAATTCAAATTTTCAGGTTCAAATAAATTCAGTTGGTAAGATTGCTCAAAAATCTTTATTGATAAAAGAGTTGAAAATTTTGGAATCCATTTATCTGAACACAAAAAATTTTTGGGAAATATAACAAATACTCACACAAGGCAACATATCTTTTAGAAACTAATCGTTCTTTCTCAAATAATTTCAATATCGTACATGTTGAAAACAGAGGTCTAAAATTGAATTTATTATAAATATTTGAAATAAATATAACTACATCCTTTTAAATAACCAGACCGAACTTTTTCACCTCTATTTTCAACATTTTTAAGGAATCAGACTGACAAAGTACTTCGAGATGGACGTTAGTATCATTGAAATAAAGTACAAATAGAAACATGTCTTTCATAAATGAACCAAGAAATACAGTACTAAAAGCAAAAATATGTCTTTCAATATTGATTAAATATATTTTTGTATGTATGATGTATCGATATGAGTTATCATAAAATTCGTCAGGTATATAGCTATTTTATAACTAGAGAAAATCGAGTCCTCCTGAAAATTGCTTAACATCATAATGATGAATGAATATTATTACATTTAACTTTGCCTAAGTGTCCAAATTAAATTACAAAAGTTTATTCTTCTAAATACTTTGTGCTATAACATATGCATCTTCAGCAAAGTAATTGTATGTATGGTTATTTCTACTAATGCATATTTTACACCTACACACAATAAACATATGTTACATGCAATTATCTATTGAGGGCCATAAAATTGATAGCGATGTGGTTTGCTGTTAATTTAGATACTTAATCACTAGAAATCATGTAATCATAGGGTATCCAGAAAAATCCTCAGTTTTTCCTTCAAATAAAAAGTTCATAGCTGAATTTTATGAATACCATTTCAATGATAATATAATATATAGGTGTCCCAACGAAAATCTTACACTCCCAGCACTCAGAAACGAAGAATTTTCGAAGATTTAGAAAAAACTTCTGTGTGGAGGCGGACGAATTTCATTATGAGTTTGTTCCGAAAAAACCATCCCCATAAATGTGGCATCAACTCCCATTTTTTGAATATAGAAGAGATGTAGAATGTTGGATAGTTTGAAAGTTATTTATGTTCTGTACACAATCCAGTTAAAATTTTCAAAACCGGTACATTATTCATGAAATAATGTAATATTGAACTTTCCGTCAAAGGGTCAAGTTGAACAGACAGTTGAGCCGCTCAAACTCAAGAACCTAAGAGTTTTGAAGAATCCAAAATTAATTTTCAAGTTCTGTATTAGGGAGAAAGAATTCCTATGACGACATTGTTCTGAAAAAACCACCTGAGGGTAGCAACAAACCCCAATTTTTTTTTAATAGGAAAGAGATGGTGGATGTGTTTTAGTTCGAAAGCTTTTTTGTGTTCCCTATACATCCTAGGCCATGGTTATCTCTTTAGAGGATGATAAACAAAGAGAGAAGAATTTGAAGAAATAGAAGTTGACTAAATCATCAAAGCAATGTCATACACACAGAACATTTTCGAACGAGTTTAAGTCAAACCCTCTGAAAACAAAAAAGCACTATGAGGGTGGGTTGATTAAGGGTGAGAATTTTGGATGTTTTTGTAAGTATTTGAGGAATAGTTTTAGTAAAAATATAACTACAGTAAAAATTCAATTCATAACAATTTGTAAATCTACATAACTCTTCATGAAATATCTAAAAATTCATGTCATCTTCACATTAACCGTATTACAATAATGCTAATGAATTTGATATATTAGATCATGTATAGAAGGACATATAGTATTTTGTTTAGGTTACAGAATATATAATGTAATATATTAATAATAATAACAATGATAATAATAAAGGCCTTTATTCAATCAATATTATTTCAGTAAATTACATTATTATTTACATAAGGAAAGGGCGAGATCCAGTGCATTAAGAAAGTGCACTGTTCAATCTAACCCGCAATTCATTGAAAAAAAAAAACAAAAAAAATTCAAGCTCGATTAACAGAATTAAGTATTAGAAATAAATACAAACCTCATTGATATGCTATCATTACCCTGGTAAGTAGAGAAACTATCATCAAATCATAATAAAAAAAAGGATTCTTTAATTCACCTCGACAACAGTTCCACCTGTTGATTTATAAGCTGTCTGTACAACAAGGTTCTAATACGACCCATATCAGTCACCTTCCTGACGTCCACAGAAATGCTATTAATGCAAAATGTGATAAAATATGAAAATGACCGTCGAAAAAACTGAGTTACATATAGAGGCGGAGTTAGTGTACCCCTAAAACGGATATTTAAATTATGAACATCAGAACGGTAGATGATCTGGTTGTAAAGATAAGGCGGGGTTCATAATTTTCATGAACAATATGGCCGAGTGGAGAAATCTCCTATTTTCCATGTTGAGCCAATTTACATCCCGCAAAGTATGGCTTATTCTATCGAATTTTCTTATACCAAAAATTAAGCGTAGACAAGAGTTCTGAAGTTTTTGGACGCGGCGCTTATCTATAAAATTAAGGCAAGGACCATAAACCGAGTCAGCTTAGTTCATATGAGAAAGAACAAAAGATTCACAAAGCATTATTTTTACTTTCCTCGACAAAAATTCCCATAAATAATTTTCAGCATACTATAAGCCTTCCGCAAACAAGAAGAAATAAGTTCTGTGAATCGCATTTCGCAATCTTACCAAACACGCAAATCTCTTCATCGCACAACTCAACTCTTTCAGGGCCAATAGCAATAGGGGAATCACAATCGAGAAACCTCTTCCTGTCATTTCGTCTTCCAAACAAGATAGCAACCGTTTTGTTGGTATTTAGATGCAAGCAGTGCTTTGTGCCTACGTCATGAATGATACTCAAATCCAGATTTAATGCTGTAATAGCTTGGACACTTTCATCCGGGTAGAAACAGATATATAATTGAATGTCATCCGCGTAAATATGCATCAAACTGGATATAATAAATTTTATGGATAGCGAAATATACATGATAAAAAGCAGTGGTCCCAATATGGAACCCTGTGGTACACCTTTGTATATTTCTAAAAAGGATGACACTCTACCACCATGAAACACCGCCTGAAACCGATTCATCAAATAAGAGCAAAAAAGCCTAACCGAATCCTCAGAAAAACCAAGATGTACTAAAATTGCCTCAAATATTTTGTGATTGAGGCTGTCGAAAGCTTTAGAGTAATCTAAGAGTATCAACAAAGTCAACTTACCCTGATCTGTAGCCCTTATTATATCGTCAGTTATATGTAAAAATGCAGTAGTACAACTTTGATTCACTCTAAATCCTGACTGTGTAGGTGGAATTATTTTGTTCTGATCCAAGTGTTACCAAACTTGTTTACTAATGATTTTTTCCAAAATTTTTGACAAGGTAGGCATAATACTTATCGGTCGTAAACCATTCAGGTCCTTAGGATTAATGACCTTCGGCACGGGAATAATTAGGGCCTTCTTCCATTGACTCGGAAAAATAGAATTCAGCAAGCAATTATTCAAAACATGTGTGATATAGGGCAGGATGTGAGGAACACATACATGCCGGGTGATTATGTTGACGCCATCATGACCAGTAAGCTTTACTACGTATAGACCTTATAATTTTTAATACCTCAATCTCGCCAACTGTTTTAAAATCAAAGTTACTAGCTGCCATACAATTATCTCGATTAGAATAAAAAGCTAACAAGTCACCATCTGGAGAAGGATCAGGTTCAGAATTCAAAGAATGACGATTCATACTATCGATATCATTGAACTCAGAGGGCAATACTATATTTTTACTTTTGTTGAAAACGATTCTCTTCAGATGGGCCCCAGAAGTTTTTAGGTTATTAGAGTCGTTAATATATTTAGTGTAGTAATTTTTCTTTTTCTTTTTAACAGCGGCTGTGATGAAATTTCTGGGTTGTTTATAAGTATTCCAAACACCGATCTGCCTAGTCTTTTTGAACTCAGAAAAGACCCTGTTTCTCATCTTAATCATATTCTTCAGGGTGTCAGTTAACCATGGCGCATATTTTTTCAAAATTTTATATGTTCTGTACGGGGCTTGCAGATCCAATAGAGTGATGATATTCGAGGTAAGAAAATTAACCTTCCCATCAACCGTTGCCTTGTCATAAATGTTATTCCACGGAATGGACATTAGATCATATTTGAATTGGACATAATTTAGATTTTTGAAATCTCTAGAAGTACTAAAGACCAGACTTGTCCTCTGAACTCTAAAATCAACAGTGCAATGAACAAAATCGTGATCACTCACCTGCGGTACAGGCGACACCCCAGAAACCTTCACCAATTCGACATCAGACGCAAGGATATAATCAATTAATGTTGAGGAGCTTAAAGTTGTTCTAGTAAGCTCCTAAATTATCTGTTGCAGGCCCACACTCTCCATCACCTCCAGTAACGTTTTTATTTCCACACTTACTTTATTGAGATAATTCATGTTGAAATCTCCAAGACAAAATACACAATCAACAGTAGGTATCATCTCTGTGACGACTGTCTCGAAGCCATCCAGAAACAATCGGTAGTTATATGTAGGAGGCCCGTAGACAACAGAAATTGGAACTTTTATACTACCGAGATTCAAACCTAACCAAAGTTGCTCAGCATCACCATCACACCCTAGTATTCTACAACGTATTGTACCCCTAACATAAGCACCGACCCTCCCCCACGACTTCCCTTAACAAACACGAATACATTCGTAACCACTAATTGCAAGTAAATCACTGGGAGTTCGCCCATCCACCCGGGTTTCCGTTAAGCCAAGTATATCAAAATCAGTAGATGTTAAAATATCTCGAATTTCATCGTAATGTAATATCAACGAACGCTCGTTCAGATTCTCAATTAACTATCAGAAGATTTTTGAATTCATAAAAATTATAGATTTTATCTCTATTTAAATTTGTTCTTTATTCTATTTTCAGTTGTTGATAAATCAGATTCGCATACATTTCAGATTTGTCTTTTTATTCTTTACAATATGAAGGATGAGTATTATAGCGAAAAGCTTATATTGGGTTGCTCGCGAAGTAGTTTCGTTTCTTTTTTAGGAGAATGAAAGACAATTTCCGTATAATGAATGAATATTTTATCTAATTATATATTGGCAATTCTGTTAAAACACCTTTTACCATTTTTCTGTTAGTAGCATAATCATGCCACGTAATAAAATTTTTGATCTTTGCTGGAAAAAAAATGATCCAGGAGATTTTTGAACTCTTCATTTGAAGTAAAGGTCCAAAAGCTTCTGCAACGATATGATGCTACAACACCAGTAGATGACCGTTTTTTAACTCTTTCGGTGAGAAGATAGTCTCTCAGCACTTGAAGAATAGCAAGTCAACATCTTCGAGATGCCTTAAGTACTTCAGTTCTCCTAAGTACAGTAAGAAGACGCCTTGATGATGAGAACCTAACATCGAGACACTTATTAACAAGAGTTTTACTCACTCGCGAACACAAACATCAAGGATTAGAGTCGGCAGTGGAGCGGGTACACTAGCGAGATGAATAGCAAACGTGCTCTTCACTAACGAATCCAGATATGGACGTTTTTCTAATAATCGATGAGTACAGGTGTTGACACGTTCACCATATAAAGGAACCGCCTCTCTATTACTTTTCGAGGAGGCACAATTATGCTTTTGGGAATGCAGTTTGTTTCGATAGCAGACTTATTATTAGTTATTTCGTTGTTACGGATGATAATACACTGCCACATAGATCCCACTAGATGCTTAGTACTAGAGAAAATCAGAACATGGCACATCTAGCATTACCTGTAAGATCTCCTGACCTAAATTCAATAGAGCTTGGAAATAAGTAAAAGGAACCGTTGATGCCCAGAAACTACAGCTGGAAACGCTTTAACAGCGAGATCTTTGACAAAAACTTGGGCAGCAAACTGAGCAATATTTTCTAAACAACGTAATAAAAAGCATGCAGAGAAGATGCCAAGTAGTTATTGATGCACGTGATGGTCGTACTTTATACTGAGGAGGAATAAATATCCCTCGATACAAATACATCAGACATAACTTGTTATTCATAGATTGAAAAGGAAGTAGTACTATGAAAATCAGTGTACCTATTTAATGCAGAATGATAGAAAACAAGATGGTTTTCTTATTTCATTAATCTTCCTGTTATGCGGATTTATCTTCTCGTAAAACTATTCCTCCTCTATTTTAACGGAACTATAGTCACTTGTAGCCCTAGTTTCTGACGTTAAAATATTCATTGATTTCAATCGAAATTGTTGGACAAAAAATTACATCTATTAAGACTTGAAACTAACAACGAAATTATACATTCAACAAGTTGTCAAACTATCTTTCATGCTTCAAATCACCCGTTTAAAATTAATGATCAAGTTATTCACAGCACCTTTGTTATGGACATAAGAATGAGAGAAATCAAATATTTGATCATTGAATAATCCCGAGGCATCTTTCATCCATTCTAACAGTTGTTGAGTATCTGCCTACGTAAAATATTGACATGTTGTAAATGCGCCGTATAGTCAGCTGGGACCAGTTTACTACTACGTCCGTAGATTGTTTGTCCTTTGTTTATAATTGAAAGATTTGATGGGCTTTATTACATACGTATTGTGGCGGCAATTCTAAATAACATGTGAACAAAAAGTTATTTCTTTTTGTTGTTTCTTGGAGCTGTCCACACATAAATATTTCGAAATCCATCACGTGAGGAATGGGGAAGAATCAATCATCTCTCAATAATCGATTCATTGGAATTATGTATTATCAGATGTGAAAGAGAGGCTGTCAGGTTTGGAAAAATTCAATTAAACAGTAATTTTCAACCTGCAAACACACTCATGAATAAAACTGTTATCTCAAATTCGATTCAAGTATGTAGAAGAACGCAGGAATGTATCTTCGAAGCATTCATTCATTACATTTGATAGAATATTTCTACATCATCTGTTGCATGGGAAGAAAATGATAAAATAATTAACATCAACATCTGAAATTCAATTCGATGAGTTGGGGTTGTCAGTCTTAGAGCCTCGTTGAATATTACGGTATGACAGAAGTTACTTGCGATAACTTCTACAGGTAATGATGTTATAACAAGATTTTTCATCGTATGTGAATATATAACGTATTCTCTTATATATAGTTTCATTTTGGAGTTCGTTATTGTTAAATGGGATTGTGCAAGAAGACGAACCGGCCTCTCACAAGAAGAAAAGACGGAAAGAAATATGGCTGCAAAAACCAAGCCAGTTCTTCTTGTCGTGTTTTATTGGAGGTTCCAATGGAGGGGGTTATTTCACAAGATAGTGTAGTTGATCTTGGTTCTTTTCATAGAAATGGTATACGCATACTGACATGGTCTACTTTCCTCTTCAAAATAAAACTCTCTTAGAGTTAGTCTTAAGCACTTCTTTTCACTCTATATGATAAGCTTCGATTGATCAGTTGATTTTCATCGAAATACTCTACCTTCTGTTGTGGATACTTGGTACACACGCCTTACCACTATTGGAGTAAAATCAACAAGGTGGCCAGTTTCTCGATAGGACAAACCATTATCCCGATAAGTGACAAATCTATCCTTACCGAAGTAGCTAATACCACTATTGCAGTAAAACCAACAAGGTAGCTCGATGGGATAAGCAACAAATCTATCCCTATCAAAGCTTTTCGTGCTTGCTTGACTAAAAAAAGTTTTTGTTGTTTGGATTTGATTGTTTGACAAAAAAAGTAGAAAAAATTGCTATAAGTGTCGAATATTTTATTTTTCTTTATATTTTATTTTGTACAGAACATTGATATCTGTACCACGGTACTCGGAGAGAGTGCCGATCCAAACATTTCAGCAGCCACCAGAGCTCTTTGTCGACGAGTATTGTCACTCTGACCACCCTTCTGATACTAACAAAGATAACAGCAAATATGAGGGGGTGATACTTCTCCCACATTTGAACAAGCATGAATTAAACGATCTCAGCAGAGATCTTAACTGGTCAAAAAAAGCTTCTGAATTTCGTACTTCTAAGTTGAACGATACAAATTTATTGGGAAAAGGAATCGGATTTACCTTCAAAGAGATAATTGTCTCCTACCACCTTCTCCTAAGAAGACAATCTTGTATTCTGTAATGATATTAGAGGACTCTTGCAAAAAATGAGTATTTACTATATGCTTGGTGCCTATTAATTGACGGATCCGTTCAAAATGGTGATAAATATGGTCCAATATCTATTGATCACTCAACCAAAATGGAAGTAAAACATTACAGCAGAGCCTTGGTTTTAAAGAAGTTGAAGTTTTATGGATATTAATTGGTGAATTATGTGGACTTAAAAATGGACATCTTTATCATTGGCCTCAAAGTAGTTAAAACCGGCATCCTTGTTTCTTGTGTCTCTGAGACAGCAAAAGGCATAAAAAACCACTTGGTTAGAAAGGAGTGGTCTAATATAAAAAACATGGTATTTGGAGAAAAAATATTATTAATAGCCCATTTGTTGCAGTTGTACGAAATTTAACTGAGCAACCTGCTAAAAATTACGCTGAACTGGTAAGTAAGACTCTAATCAGTTTTACATCTCTACGGTATAACATGAGCATTTAAGTACAATATTAACACACCCACCTACACTGTTTTCCTCAGAATTTGGTAGTACATATATAAATACAGAGGAGTCATAATACTTACCTTGATTAATAAGGTCTAAATACTACTATACATCCCGAATAATCATTATTTTTTTTGCTGTTTTTCGTTGAATTACAATAGTAGCTTGATCAGAGGATTTTTTTGACAGTAAAATAGTGAAGTCATACGAAACTGAAAAAGTGAGAATTACACTGCACTTAAACCGTTTGAATATAATCAATGTCTTTGATTGTTTCGGTCTTTACGGTCTTTCATAATTATAATCAATGTGTCTGAGCTATGTAAAAGAAACAATATATTTGAGAGTTTGTGCTTCAATTGTTCAATATAAGCACTCCACGTTCATTTATGATCCCATCTTTCACTGAGTAATTAGTTAGTTATCCTCTGTTCTTCTTGTTTAACATACTGGCAGCTATTAGTAGCCTCTGCAGTTTCTCCTTATATGGTTTTAGATTGTAGTCTCAAAACCATATTTCCAATTTTTCTTCAATATCCCTAGAATCTCATTCTAAATCCTATGGATAAAAAAAACAAATTTCTCTTGACAGGTTCAATTAACTTAACCATTATCCTAACAATTATTATGTTCATTTGAAAATCTTCCAAATAGCTCTTTTTGACAGACACGTTTGTAAAGAATTAATCACGATGAGTATATTGCATCGAAGTCCCTTCTTGTATCCAAGAACTTTCATGACTCATTTTGCATTAACATTTTTGAGCATTTCATCCATTCAGGAACTTGTAATTGAAATGTTGATTCTAAGTGAACATCCTCAAAGTATAAATGCATCGTTGTTAACTCAAATTGCAACCCGTGTGACATGACACATATTTACTTCAACCCTTTTACTACACGACGCCTCTATGTATCCAATTAAACCGACAAATTGAAATTCAAGTTTCGTTTAGCAGAATCTATAAATAATTCATTCGAAGAAGCCGGCCAATGTGACTTTGATCCTTTCATAGCTTCGTAGCCGGTGCAATTATGATCGGAGGCATTGTCGAGACCATGCGAAATTCTGCGTATTACGTAGCCGTCTTTTGAAGTACAATATATCTCCATAGTTAACGGCGTGAGGAACTTGATGTCTTAATGTTTTAACATTTCAAATTCTCTACCATTTTGTTATGGTAAATATAGAGAATTTTGATTATTGCCATCAGGAAGCACTTATGTCTAATCTTGCAGATCTATATGATGAAACAACAGATATAAATTGTCAGAATTGACTACAAAATGGCTGAAGATAGACTGCAATTTTTGAGTTGTTATTTGGAATAGTGCGTAATCTTACTAATTGTTACTTGAGTATTTTTTGACTACTCCGATGAAACAGGAAAAAGTCATTACCTTTTTCATTTGGATTGATGATTGATGTTTTTATATCACTGGTCGATTACTGGCTACTATCAGGAAATGTTAACGATACCATATACCTTTGTGATTAGCTCCATCCCCTCAAGTTTCAAACCATCTGTGCAGCCTTCAAGTTATAGGTGGGAGTAGTTAGTTACTTGACTAAATGAAATAAATTTTTATGTGTATGCTGACTGTTATATTTTTCATTGTGAATGAAACGATATACACGGATATGCTTATTGAAGTATGGAATAGTTATTATTATCGGCCGTATTATGGGACTCAGTTCCAGCTTTTGCTAACTTAATAATAATGAGAATTGACTAGTAGTTTTATTGATGTCTGTAATGGTATTATGACGAAACAAACATTGAGCGTTTTGTTCTAAATGTAAATACCAAGTTTAAATATGAACTTGGCTGTACTTTTTCTATTTTCTTGGGTTGTCTACACAACATATAATTCTTTCATATGACGAGATCATCAAAATAACACAGCCCAAGGTAGATAATAAAATATGGGAATTTGTAACAGAAATATTTTCATCTGCAAACGGTCAGGTGTAGGATCAGTACGACCTTCTTTAAAATTTATATGAAAGAACAATGATTGCAAAAAGAGTTAATACGATTTTTCTTAGTATCACATATACATTCTGTCAAGAAAGTACCCGGAATTATCGATTTAAATCTGACGGGGCAATGAGGCAGGTAAAATTTACTATGCCAAGCTTGGGCGGGATCTGTCAACTAGTGTGTTTGCAACAGCTGATTAAGTCAGTCGATGTCAGAGTGCGTGCCGATTTTTACTATGGATGATTACGTTGAGCAAAGAATTTGTTTAAAGTTTTGTGTTGCAAATGAATTTTCGTGTGCCGATGCATTGAAAATGTTGCAAAAGGTCTTTGGTGATAATGCTCTATCGAAAACTCGTGCATATCAGTGGTACAGAGCCTTCAAGGACGGTTGTGAAGTGGTCGAAGACTTGCCTGATAACGTCGATAAAATTAAGGAAAGGGTGCTGGAAAACCGTCGTACCAGCTTGAGAGATCTTAAGCTTGAGAGATCTTAAGATATCCCACGAGTCCGCACGTACGATTTTGATTGATATTTTGGGCATGAGAAAGGTGGCCGCATGACTCGTACCGAAAGAACTGAATTTTCTTCAAAAACGTTATCGCGAACAGGTTGCTTCAGACATGCTGGATCGCTGTAATTCCGATTCTACATTCATGGAACGCATTATAACTGGTGATGAGACCTGGGTCTACGAGTACGATATGCAAACAAGCCAGCAATCATCGGAATGGGTGGCAAAAAATGAGCCGAAACCGAAAAAACCACGCCAAAGCCGCTCGGAAATGAAGGTGATGCTCATTGTTTTCTTCGATATCCGTGGCGTGGTGCACTGCGAATTCGTTCCAGAGGGTCAGACGGTAAACAAGGAGTATTACCTAGGCGTTATGAAACGTTTGCGTGAGCGTATCCGTAAGAAGCGGCCAAATTTGTGGGCGAACAACTCATGGATTTTGCATGACGAACGCGCCTTCTCACCGAGCTACGATTGTGACTGACTTTCTCGCCAAAAACTCAACAAACGTGCTTCAGCAACCACCGTATTCGCCGGATTTGGCTCCCTGCGACTTTTTCCTCTTCCCAAAACTAAAATTGCCCCTTCGTGGCACCCGTTTTGAATCGATTGAAGCCATAAAACAAAATTCGGCGCGAGAGCTAAAGTCCATCCCGGAAAGCGCCTATAAAAAATGTTTCGATAATTGGAAGTGCCGTTGGCATAGATGTATTGGAGCAAATGGAGCCTATTTTGAAGACCCAATACATTTTGAAGATTAAATGTAAAAATGTTGTTTTAATTGAAAATTTCCGGTACTTTCTTGACAGAGTAGTAAACTTCGGGTTCGTAATTTATTTTTGAATGGAAACCTTCATACTTTTCAAGTAGACAAAAACAAAGAATCAATAAATTTAAGTTAAGTCTTTGAGAGAAATGCTATAATATTATAGATATATCACAATAAACGAAAATCAATAGCGCTAGTGATTTTCAATAAGTCTTAATTCAAATGACCTCTGAATGAAACGATTGACTCCTTTGGCTTTAAGTTTGTCTGTGGCTGTCAGTTGATACGTAATCGACGAATTGATCGAAATTGACAGTTCAATGCGAAAGAACATATGTTCCAGTCGTAACGAAATATATTGCATCGAAATAAATAGATAGCAATGTTGACCATTATCTTTCACGAAATCGAAACATACAGGGTGTTTTCAGAGGGGATTTCCTTAACATGAGGATATGATTATATTTATCGACACACAGTTATGAAATATGGTGTGGTACTCATAAATCTCGTAAGACGGAACCTTGGTCTAATGTTGTATTCTCGGTTATGTTTATTCCTATATCTTATTCGATGAAAATTTTTCTGGTTCATACTTTACAGAAGAAGATGCAGATTCTTAATTTGGCTATAACAGAAAAAGGGTGTTGGAGATATAGTCATTTTTGAAGTTGGCGAATATTTCAGCGAAACAATTGTCATATTTATAATAGATAAGTGAAAATTAGAATATTCTATTTCAAAACATTATTCATCATTCATTGAACATCCGTCGATGTGTACATAGCTTATATGGTTAGCTCCGCATTTACAAATATACATACTCCAATTTCAATGAAATCAGTATCATAATTCTATCTATTTAATCTCTAAGAAACCCACGATACTAAATTGTGACGTTAAAAATGTCGACAAGGGGTGCTAGAGTGCAAAAAAGTGATCTCGTTGAATTAAATTCTCGCGTTGACAGAATTGAGGAGGTTCTACAGTCTGGATTATGTGAACTCAGAAATGAGGTCATCAAAATAGTTAAAACTTCAAACCTAGGTGAGCCTAATGCTACTCCTGAATGTATAAATGATTTTATGACTAAACTTAATGTCTTTGAAAAACTATGAAGGATTGATCTAAACACCTTGAAAGATTACATTGATAATATAAAATCACAAATGGAAGATGACAGGTTTTCAATAGAGAACTAATTCTTCATGGTTTAAAAGAGGAAGGTGATGAAAATTTGTAGAATTTGGAGAATGTGGGCCTGCAACAGATAATTGAGGAACCTACTAGAATATATTTAAGCTCCTCAACATTAATTGATTATATCCTTGCGTCTGGTGTCGATTTGGTGAAGGTTACCGTGGTGTTGCCTGTACCGCCGGTGAGTGATCACGATCTCGTTCATTGCACTGTTGATCGGTCTTCAGTACTTCTAGAGATTTCAAAAATTTAATTTATGTCCAATTCAAATATGATCTAATGTCCATTCCGTGGAATAATATTTATGACAAGGCAACGGTTGAGGAGAAGGTTTATTTTCTTACCTCGAATATTATCACTGCATGTCCCGTACAGAACATATACATTCTGTCAAGAAAGTACCGGGAATTATCGATTTAAATCTGGCGGGGCAATGAGGCAGGTAAAAATTTTTTTTCCTAGGTTAGTACCTCTGTCCTTAATTACTAAGCCAAGCTTGAGCGGGATCTGTCAACTAGTGTGTTTGCAACAGCTGATTAAGTTAGTCGATGTCAGAGTGCGTGCCGATTTTTACTATGGGTGATAACGTTGAGCAAAGAATTTGTTTAAAGTTTTGTGTTGCAAATGAATTTTCGTGTGCCGATGCATTGAAAATGTTGCAAAAGGCCTTTGGTGATAATGCTCTATCGAAAACTCGTGCATATCAGTGATACAGAGCCTTCAAGGACGGTCGTGAAGTGGTCGCCCATCGACGGCTTCGATCGAAGATAACGTCGATAAAATTAAGGAAAGGGTGCTGGAAAACCGTCGTACCAGCTTGAGAGAGATAGCACATGATCTTAAGATATCTCACGAGTCCGCAGGTACGATTTTGATTGATATTTTGGGCATGAGAAAGGTGGCCGCACGACTCCTACCGAAAGACCTGAATTTTCTTCAAAAACCTCATCGCGAACAGGTTGCTTCAGACATGCTGGATCGCTGTAATTCCGATTCTACATTCATGAAACGCATTATAACTGGTGATGAGACCTGGTTCTACGAGTACGATATGCAAACAAGCCAGCAATCATCGGAATGGGTGGCAAAAAATGAGCCGAAACCGAAAAAACCACGCCAAAGCCGCTCGAAAATTAAGGTGATGCTCATTGTTTTCTTCGATATCCGTGGCGTGGTGCACTACGAATTCGTTCCAGAGGGTCAGACGGTAAACAAGGAGTATTGCCTAGGCGTTATGAAACGTTTGCGTGAGCGTATCCGTAAGAAGCGGCCAAATTTGTGGGCGAACAACTCATGGATTTTGCATGACGACAACGCGCCTTCTCACCGAGCTACGATTGTGACTGACTTTCTCGCCAAAAACTCAACAAACGTGCTTCAGCAACCACCGTATTCGATGGATTTGGCTCCCTGCGACTTTTTCCTCTTCCCAAAACTAAAATTGCCCCTTCGTGGCACCCGTTTTGAGTCGACTGAAGCCATAAAACAAAATTCGGCGCGAGAGCTAAAGTCCATCCCGGAAAGCGCATATAAAAAATGTTTCGATAATTGGAAGTGCCGTTGGCATAGATGTATTGGAGCAAATGGAGCCTATTTTGAAGGCGACCCAATAAATTTTGACGATTAAATGTAAAAATGTTGTTTTAATTGAAAATTCCCGGTACTTTCTTGACAGAGTAGTACATATGCGCCATGGTTAACAGACTCCCTGAAGGATATGATCAAGATGAGAAACCAGGTCTTCTCTGAGTTGAAAAAAATAGGCAGAGCGGTATTTGGAATGCTTATAAATAACTCAGCAATTTTATCACAGCCGCTGTTAGAAAGGAAAAAAAATTACTATAGTAAATATATTAACGACTCTAATAACCTAAAAACTTCGTAGGCCCATCGGAAGAGAGTCCGTTTAATCAAAAGTAAAAATATAGTATTGCCCTCTGAGTTTAATGATATCAATAGTATGAATAGTAATTTTTTGAATTCTGTACCTGATCTGCCTCTTGATGGTGACTTCTTATCTTTTTATTTTAATGGAGATAATTGTATCGCAGCTAGTAATTTTAATTTTAAAATAGTTGGCGATATTGAAGTATTAGAAATTATAAGGTAGTAAAGCTACTGGTCATGATGGCGTCAACACTCTCACCCTGCATATGTGTATTCCTCTCATACTGGCCCATATCACACATGTTTTGAATTTTTGCTTGCGGAATTCTGTTTTTTTCGAGCGAATGGAACGGTTTATTCCCGTGACGAAGGTTATTAATCCTTAGGACCTGAATGGATTACGACAGATAAGTATTTTGCCTACATAGTCCAAAATTTTGGGAAAAATCATTAGTAAACAAGTTTGGTCACACTTGGATCCGAACGAAATAGTTCCACCTACACAGTCAGAATTTAGAGTGAATCACATTTGTACTACTGCATTGTTGCATATAACTGACGATATATTAAGGGCTACAGATCAGGATAAGTTGACTTTGTTGACACTCTTAGATTACTCTAAAGCTTTCGATAGCTTCAATCACAAAATGTTTGAGGCAATTTTAATACATCTTGATTTTTCAGAGGATTCGGTTACGTTTCCTTCCTCTTATCTGGTGGATTGGTTTCAGGCGGTTTTTCATGGTAGTAAAGTGTCATCCTTTTTAGAAATATGCAAAGGTGTACCACATGGTTCCATATTTGGGCCACTGCTTTTTATCATTTATATTTCGCTATTCATTAAGTTTATTATATCTTGTTTTATGCATATTTACGCCGATGACAGTCAATTATATACCTATTTCTATCCGAATGAAAGTGTCCAAGCTATTACAGCATTAAATCTGGATTTGAGTATCATTCATGAAGTAGGCACAAAGCACTGCTTGCATCTAAATACCAACAAAACGGTTGCTATCTTGTTTGGAAGACGAAATGACAGGAAGAGGTTTCTCAATTGTGATTACCCTATTGCTATTGGCCTTGAAATAGTTGAGTTGTGTGATGAAGTTAAAGATTTGGGTGTTTGGTTAGATGGCGAAATGCGATTTACAGAACATATTTCTTCTTGTTTGCAGAAGGCTTATGGAGTGCTGAAAGTTAGTTATGGGCACAGGGCATTTTTGTCGAGAAAAGTAAAAATAATGCTTTGTGAATCTTTTGTTCTTTCTCATATGAACTATGCTGACTCGGTTTATGGTCCTTGCCTTTATTCTACAGATAAGCACCGCGTGCAAAAACTCCAGAATAATTGTCTACGCTTAATTTTTATTATAAGAAATACCCTACGGGATGTATATTGGCCCAACATGGAAAATAGGAGATTTCTCCAGTCGGCCATATTGTTCATGAAAATTATGAACTCCAAGATCTCGCCTTACGTTTACAACAAGATCACCTACCGTTCTGATGTCCATAATTTGAATATCCGTTTTAGGGGTACACTAACTCCTCCTCTATATGTAAGTCTGTTTTTCGACGGTCCTTTTCATATTTTATTACATTTTGCATCAATAGCATTTCTGTGAACAGCAGGATATGGGTCAACTTAGAACCTTGTTATACAGACAGCTTATGAATCAACAGGTGGAACTGTTGTCAAGGTGAATTAAAAATACTTTTTTTTTATTATGTTTGTTTCTCTACTCACCAGAGTGATGTTAGCATATTAATGAGGTTTGTATTCATTTCTAAAAGTTAATTTTATTGTTAATCGAGCTTGAATTTTTTCGTTTTTTTTTCAATGAATCGAGGTTTAGATTGAACAATGGAGGCCTTTATTAGTATTATTATTATTTTATAATTTGATAAACTATTTACTAAACACCTTCTGTCGAGAAGGATTACTTTCAGAAACATATTTATTTTTAGAATTTCACAAATAACAATTGGAGTAAAAGAGAATGTACTTACTCATTCGATGTGTTATGTACAGGATTTGAACAGGTTTAATCTGTTAAATAATGATTGAAACAGTTATTATTTCCTCACCTGTAACAAGAATAAATATTTATTAGGGTTATGAATTAATAACAAATTTTATTTTCGAAACAAATCAAATTTTCATTTCGCACATGTCATAACTTGAACAGTAAAACCGCGAAGATATCACTGCATAAAATGAGTGTCGATAGCTTAGTGGTTATAGGTTTGGGCTCGGTCCCGGGCTTAAATCCTGTTCAAGTGGAAGAGAAATTTTCTAGTTGGACGGGTTTCGGCCACTACTTCACTGTTGGGTCGATAAGAACCAGTACTGTGACCTAAAGTGAACAATAAACAACAGGAACTAATTTGAAAGTCACATGGCGAACTCAGGTATTGCCTTAATAGAGCTAAGCATTCGAAAAGAGTCTTTTGGATAATATTAGGCAATCTTTCTTATCCTAATTATGAAAAACATTCTACCATCTTTCGGACTATACTTTTTCTCCGTTCTGAGATTTTATTTTCCTGGGTGGTTTCGTGACAGTATTAATGAATGAAAGCTCCTTAAGCTTAGATCATTTTGGAATTGAATACCACCGTTTTTTGAACTCGTGACCCCGTTCATAGGTTTTTCAGCTTTTCAACAAAGGTAGTGTCACTTCAAACATGATCTGGCACACTGTCGTGCTCTCAGGCAACAAGCTGCAATTCTGTGTTTCATTATGTATACTCGCGAAAGGAAAGTACATAACTAAGAACCGAAGTACAAATAATTCATTTTACAGTCATCCTCTAAATCTTCTTGCGTATATGAGGACGAGAATGTTGAGGGTTGTCAACTGATCCCTGGAGAAACTTCCCCAAATTTCAAATATAAGGAATAAAGGGTAAATATATAATGTGTCCATAAGATGAAGATCTCAATTCCTTCCCAACGCATTCCTCCACAAGTCGAACGAACTTTGTTGCTTCATAGGTCAAAATGCACCGCGATGCTCCCTACGATCTGCAGAATGTCGCGCACACCCATGACAGAGGTCGCCATCGCAGGAGGCGGCAGAATGAAGGTCGCCCACGCGAGAAAATGTCATGGGAGGTATTCTTCTACGAATTGTTGCACAATCTTGACGAAACCCATCGGTTCACTACCGGGCTTTCGCAGTCGACCATCTAAGTTGGTTGGTCCCAAATGTCAGCGAAATTATTGTCGAGATATGTTGTGTGCTTTCGGTTGATTTGGCAACGTTGATCGGAAATAAATGATGAGAAAAATTTCGCACCGTTTTCTCTCATCACAACCAATGTAAATTATATTGAAAACAAAATTAGATACCATGAAAACAAACAGTTTTATAATCGAAGAATCTAGGAAAGCACTGACGTGAAGTCTGAAGCTTTGACTGAAAATTTCATTATCTGTGTATTCATTTTTATATAAGATACATATTAGGAAATAGTAGAAATAAGCTCGTGCGATTTTGATAACAGATGTTGCTACTAGTTTATAATACCATTGTTTCATCTGATAACACCTTAATTTTGAAGTGTCGTCATTAGGCTTTACTAATATCAGTGATATTTTAAATTATAAAATCAAATCAAATTTATCCAATGATTATTCACACAGTCTTTTACTTATATCAATAGACACTTTAGAATAAATTTAATCTTTATGTGATGCCTAGTACAAGTCGATTCATATATTCATTTTGACGTTTCCGTGAATTTTTACAGAAAATATCAGCAGAGCATTTAAATTACTCAAATTATGAATTCTGCTCTATGATAACAACGAAACGTACATTAAATATTGTATCAATATTGTATTAGGAGTACAAATAAGTTTCCGCCGTTTTTTAACACAAATTAAATATTTATTATAGAAGAACGACGTGAGACTGCTTGCTGAGTGACTTCTAATGTTAGAGCAAGTTCTTTTTGTGTTTGAGATGAATCTTCCTCCAATTCTGCATCCTCGTAAATTTTTGGCCTTCCACTGCGATCTTTGTCTTCTACGTCGAAATCACCGTTTTTAAACTTTTGAAACCACTCTCGACACGTTCTCTCACTCAAAGCACCCCCACCGTATGCTTCTACGAGCAATTGATGCGCCTCAGCAGCAGATTTCTTTAAATTAAAGAAGTAAACTAATATTTCCCGCAGATGACGCTTACTTGGCTCAAATTTTGACATTTTCAACTCATAAAAATTATATTTTACCAATATAAAATCAATGATATTAATAGGTTATGTTGGTCTTGAATGTCCAAACTATTTTTAAGCCGGTTATCATCTGCGAAAGCTAACCGAAACTCCGTGCCGCGCCATCTACAATAAAACGGCGGAAACTTATTTGTACTCCTAATATCTGTTTAAATTTTTAAATTCCAAGTATTATACATTAAATATATTATCTCCAATATGTCGAAGTAATAGTGATTTTGTCACATAATATAAATTTGATATGTAGTGTATACAGGGTGTCCCAACGAAAATTTAACCTCACTCCCAGGACTCAGAAACGAAAAATTTTCGAAAATTAAAAAAAACAGGTCAACTTCTGTTTTGAGGTGAACGAATTTCCATTATGAGTTTATTCCGAAAAAATACCCGCATGAAGGTAGCATCAACATTTTTTGAATAGGGAAGTGATGTCAAGTGTTAGTTGTTTCGGTGCACTATTCACGAAATAATGTAATTTGAACTTACCGTCAAAAGATGATGTTGAACAGACAGTTGAACCTCTCAAACTCAAGAAACTAAGAGTTCTAAAAAATCCAAAAATAATATTCAAGTTCTGTATTAGGGAGAAAGAATTCCTTCGACGACAATGTTCCGAAAAAAACACTGGAGGGTGCCAACAAACCCCAATTTTTTTTTAATACGAAAGAGATGGCCGATGTGTTAGTTGAAATTCTTTTTTGTTCTCTAAGCATCCTATTTGATATTTTCAAATTCGGTGTTTTTGTTTAAGCAATTTGATATCGAACATTATAAGAAGGGTAACTCTAACAGAAACCCAGTACATTCAAATACATCAGACCTGTAACTGTAAGTAATGATAGGGAACATCCAGAAAATAATATAAACTATTTAAAAAACTAACGTATGTATTGCTCAAAATGACCACCACCAACCTTCATACAATGATCTCCTTCCTATTCAAAAAATGTTGGGGTTTGTTGCCAATCTCAGGTTGTTTTTTCGGAACAATGTCCTCATAGCAATTATTTCTGCCTAATACAGAACTTGAAAATTATTTTTGGGTTCTTCAAAACTCTTAGATTCTTGAGTTTGGGCGGTTCAACTGTCTGTTCAACATCAGCTATTGACGGTAAGTTCAATACTACATTATTTCGTGAATAGTGAACCGATTTTGGTTCACTGGGTTGGGCACAGAACATGAATAACTTTCAAACTAACCAACACTCGACATCTCTTCCCTATTCAAAAAGTATTGGGGCTTGATGCCACCTTAATGGGTGTGGTTTTTTTGGAGCAAAAAGAAGTTAACCTATATCTTTAAAACCTTCGAAAGTTCTTCGTTTCTACGTTCTGGGGGGTCAAATTTTTGTTGTGACACCCTGTATTAAATTTTGTAAAGACTACAGAATATTCCATGTTTTTCATTTAAAACTTTAACAAGAACTTAAAATTATTTAATTTTCAATTGAACTGTTTCACCCGATGCTGTTTGATAGTTGATCATAATTAAAACCAATTTTTCATTACTATGTTTTAGAATCAATAATTTCCAGGTGTTTTATATTATGTAAGGTTTACATTTTTGCAAATAGTTTTGAACTTTCGTTCAGTTGCCTGAAGATGAACGAAAGTTCGCAATTAGTTGCAAAAATGTAAACCTTACATATTGTAAAACATCTGAAAATTGTTGGTGGTAAAACATAGCAATAAAAAATTTGTTCATACGTGAAAAAGTTTTTTTAAGAGTTGAAATCAACCTTCGTATGAGCATTTAGGATATTGATTTTAAAACGTTGCTTCAAGAAGTCTATTATATTTTAATTTGTTGAGTGCATTTTTACAGTTGAAAATTGATCAGTCCAATTTTTTCCAAGGTTAGCTCAAGAACATATAAGAGATATCTTTTCAAACGATGTTCCAAGAAAGGGGTTGCATTCTAGTTTGAAAAATTAATTTTTTTAGGTCAAAATATCTTGGTCAAATGTTTTCTGCGAAAGAATATCATCTTAACCAAGATTCAATCATATTTTCTAAAAATTCTCTTCAATTCCTATAGATTTTCTATATTTCAAAATGTTACTGGCTCCTAAGTTATTCTCACTTGAAATTTTATGCTTCAAGCATTTTCGAAAGTATAAAACCGATCGAGTTCAAGTTTAGCATTTCGATGTAAAATAATGACACGAGAGCTCATGCATAGTAATTTTCATGGAAAAGTAAATTCAGTCTTCAAATATTTCAACTATTTGGATATACATATATCTATAAAGAAGCCAAAGTCTAGTAGTTCAGGTACAGATACTCGTATGGCTAATCCGTCGTATCGGATGTTTTTTTTAGAGTGATAAAACTTTAAATTGAAATAAAACACATTTAAATTGAGATTGAAGCCAAAATTTATTTTTGTGGGAAGGATAATTTTATGAAATTTATGTTTTAAAAATAATTTCCGGTATACTACTCTGTCAAGAAAATACCGGAAATTTTCAATTAAAACAACATTTTTACATTTAATCGTCAAAATTCATTGGGTCGCCTTCAGAATAGGCTCCATTTGCTCCAATACATCTATGCCAACGGCACTTCCAATTATCGAAACATTTTCTATAGGCGCTTTCCGGGATGGACTTTAGCTCTCGCGCCGAATTTTGTTTTATGGCTTCAATCGACTCAAAACGGGTGCCACGAAGGGGCAATTTTAGTTTTGGGAAAAGGAAAAAGTCGCAGGGAGCCAAATCCGGCGAATACGGTGGTTGCTGCAGCACGTTTGTTGAGTTTTTGGCGAGAAAGTCAGTCACAATCGTAGCTCGGTGAGAAGGCGCGTTATCGTCATGCAAAATCCATGAGTTGTTCGCCCACAAATTTGGCCGCTTCTTACGGATACGCTCACGCAAACGTTTCATAACGCCTAGGTAATACTCCTTGTTTACCGTCTGACCCTCTGGAACGAATTCGTAGTGCACCACGCCACGGATATCGAAGAAAACAATGAGCATCACCTTCATTTTCGAGCGGCTTTGGCGTGGTTTTTTCGGTTTCGGCTCATTTTTTGCCACCCATTCCGATGATTGCTGGCTTGTTTGCATATCGTACTCGTAGACCCAGGTCTCATCACCAGTTATAATGCGTTCCATGAATGTAGAATCGGAATTACAGCGATCCAGCATGTCTGAAGCAACCTGTTCGCGATGACGTTTTTGAAGAAAATTCAGGTCTTTCGGTACGAGTCGTGCGGCCACCTTTCTCATGCCCAAAATATCAATCAAAATCGTACGTGCGGACTCGTGGGATATCTTAAGATCATGTGCTATCTCTCTCAAGCTGGTACGACGGTTTTCCAGCACCCTTTCCTTAATTTTATCGACGTTATCTCCGATCGAAGCCGTCGATGAGCGTCCGGAACGAGGCAAGTCTTCGACCACTTCACGACCGTCCTTGAAGGCTCTGTACCACTGATATGCACGAGTTTTCGATAGAGCATTGTCACCAAAGGCCTTTTGCAACATTTTCAATGCATCGGCACACGAAAATTCATTTGCAACACAAAACTTTAAACAAATTCTTTTCTCAACGTAATCACCCATAGTAAAAATCGGCACGCACTCTGACATCGACTGACTTAATCAGCTGTTGACAGATCCCGCTCAAGCTTGGCATAGTAATTAAAGACAGTGGTACCAACCTAGGAAAAAAAATTTTACCTGCCTCATTGCCCCGCCAGATTTAAATCGATAATTCCCGGTACTTTCTTGACAGAATGTATGTCTATCACGACTAGCTCTGAGGAACCGCAATCGACCGGATCAATTTTAGACCACTATTTCTAGTAATTCAGGCCTTATTTCATCAATAACACGAGTTATGTTGTCTTCCAAAGCGTCTATTGTTTCTGGTTTATCAGAATAATCCAAAGGCTTGACATAACTCCACAGAAAATAATCCAGTGAAGTTATGTCGCTTGATCTTGGAGGCCAACTAATTCGACCATTTCTCGAAATAATGTTATCCCCAAACCTTTCTTTCAATAAATCTATTGTTACGGTAGCAACATGAGTTGTAGCACTTGTTGGAAGCAAAACAATTCTGGGTCGATACCATTCAAATTTTGAAACAAATAATCATCGATCATCGATCTGTAACAAGTACCATTCACTGTAACATTAGCTCCAGCATCGTTTTTAAAGAAATATGAACCGATGATGCCTCCAGCGTGTAAAGCACACCATACAGTGCATTCAGGATGCAATGGAACCTGCAGAACTTCTTGAGGATTGTTTTTACTCCATATACGGCAATTTTGCTTGTTTACATAACACTATGACTTACAGCAGCGATATTTTCTTCTGTACTTATAGTTATTTGTCTTGTTGCATCGAGTAAAGAAAATGTTGTCCGAAATCTATCGATAGTTCGACGAATAAGCTGCTCTGATGAACGATTATGTAAACCATAAATTTCACGAAGTGCTCTCTAAGTTTGGCGAATAGAACACTGATTTCGAAAATAAATTTCAACAATTTGTAAACGTCGTTGTGGCGTGAGTCTTTCCATGATAATTTGTTAATGCTTACTGAACAGAAATGTCAAAACAACATGGCTTCTACCTTGTGCCAAATTACATTTATCCCTATCGAAATTTCTATCAGTCTAAAAAAACACCCGATACTTCTAAATTTTGAATGGGTATTTGAATCCAGGCACAGCGTAATTTTAATTCATTTCATACGGCTTCTTCATGAAGTGTGGTAAATTACAGGTTTAAAAGTTTCAGGGAAAATGGATTATTGTTAAAGCGATCTAAAGCTTCCAATTATACTTCAGTGCTTCTCACCACTTCTATATTTGAAATATGATCTTATATAATATTCAGATTGATGTGAGCAATGGAAGTCATTTTCAGAAAAAATTTTAAAATTTAAACTTTCAGTAGTAACTTTCACTCGAGATTCCATCGTTACCAAGATAGTAATGTCCTATTTTCAACAAATCATTTTCATATGAGAAAATATTAAGGTATTACCAACATGGGAATTCACACGCTAGAAGACAAATCGATTAGATCCAATGTCATTCAATCTGTTAAACTTCACATTCGTAAGAATTATCGATATTGCATCGAGATGTTACGCACGTGTAACATCTCATGAATTTCGAATAATAGACAGGACATCTTCAGTTCTCGTCATGATATCTTCTTAAACATATCTTCGCCTTTCACGTGTTCCTTTATCAGATGATTGTGGTATATATATATATATTGACTGAAATAAGGAAGGTATACATACATCCATATATGCTTATTCAATTTCAATTACTTTTGGCACACACATTCAGTCTCTCACTCAGTAAATCAGTAGAATTTGGTCTTTATTAGTTAACTCACCGAAGACAATTATTCAACAGTGTGTTGACCAACTGTGACTTATTATGCACTCATTCCTGTAGGCACGGTTTTGATGAAATGATGAATGTTTTATAGGCTACACAAACTTCATGGGAAAGTGCAGCTGAAGTCTTTGGAGGGTTCTGCAAAGTGAAAAGCATGCGTTGAGTCATATCTCAGACATGTACATTCTGTCAAGAAAGTACCGGGAATTATCGATTTAAATCTGGCGGGGCAATGAGGCAGGTAAAAAATTTTTTTCCTAGGTTGGTACCACGGTCCTTAATAACTATGCCAAGCTTGAGCGGGATCTGTCAACTAGTGTATTTGCAACAGCTGATTAAGTCAGTCGATGTCAGAGTGCGTTCCGATTTTTACTATGGGTGATTACTATGGGACGATAACGCGCCTTCTCACCGAGCTACGATTGTGACTGACTTTCTCGCCAAAAACTCAACAAACGTGCTTCAGCCACCACCGTATTCGCCGGATTTGGCTCCCTGCGACTTTTTCCTCTTCCCAAAACTAAAATTGCCCCTTCGTGGCACCCGTTTTGAGTCGATTGAAGCCATAAAACAAAATTCGGCGCGAGAGCTAAAGTCCATCCCGGAAAGAGCCTATAAAAAATGTTTCGATAATTGGAAGTGCCGTTGGCATAGATGTATTGGAGCAAATGGAGCCTATTTTGAATGTGACCCAATAAATTTTGACGATTCAATGTAAAAATGTTGTTTTAATTGAAAATTCCCGGTACTTTCTTGACAGAGTAGTATAGTCGGAATAAGATATGTCTGTCATAGCCATAAGTAACAATTGGCCATCATATTCAATGTTTCTTTTCCGAACTTCTCTCAGAATAACAGAAGATCGTTCCCTGTAATCAAAAATGGTTTGGCGGCAAGCTATACATAGACTGAAATTCCTATGTGAGAATCTTTAAACGTTTTACCTATTGTTTGTTTTCCCATTTCTCTAATATGCGCAATATAAATAATATCATCACACTACTTCATGAAATTCTGTAGTTTAGGATGCTCAGAGAATTCTTATACAATTTAGATTCATTCACTTAATATTCTATATTTTCAGAGTATGAAGTTGCAATCGTGAAAGAGTAAAAATAAATTGTACAGAGAATATAAAAGCCTCAAATGATTAATTTCATGGTGAAAAGTTTCGAATGGAGTCGCCAGCTTGTTCAACCGCCCAATGCCCCTGAAAATTTCTAATCTGTGATCTACTTCTTCGAAAAGGAACTTATGATAAACAAAAATCAATTCGAACACTAGTTCGAGATTTTTATGGCGTTATATATAAATATGTGAGTATATTACGTTTGGGGAAAAGTTTTTTCAAGTTGACTGAATGAAATGTCTATAAACATAAGCCATATACACCACAATAAATATATTTGGCTCTTCAATAGTGTTGTTAAGATCTGAAAGGTATGTATTCTATAAAACCTTTTACACCTATTACAAACTCTTCATTATTTTTACCATTCATCATCAAAATTATACAAATTATACATCGAATTTATAGTATCCGGAATTTATTATTTTTCACAGTTTTAATATACTGCTTTTTCGTAACATTCTAAGACAAAAGTAATGTATAAAATAGCTCGTGCAGGTAATCGGCTATGGCCAAAGTTGCATGGCAACACTATTTATCGAATATTCATGATTATCAACAGGTATGTAATTTATGAAATAATGTCGCAACTAGAAAAAAGGTAGAATATTTGTATAGAAAAGGTTTTCGAAACGTTGAAGAATTAGTTCCATTAACTGAACTTGGAAAAAGTGCAGTATATAAGTATATGAAACAATAAAGAGGATAAAAAATGGCATGGATATGAGGTAAAGACCAGTTTCAGGAAGACCGCTTAAGATTAAAGGAAAGAATTTGAACACTTTATTGTCCTTAAGATGACACAATCCGAAACGACAAACGAAATATAAAAGTATGTCCAGAAACCATCCGTATGTCACTGAAAAGCCAAGGCTACATATCAAGGAAACCAAAAGAATTCCTATAATGAGACCTTTACAAAAGAAAGGAAGGATAGAATTTTATCAACGTTTTCAAAAAGTAAATTTCAATAATGTCTTTATATCTGATGAAAGTTGTTTCAAACTTGGTGAAAATCACTTAAAAATCCTTTCAAAGTAACCTGTTACCGTTCAAATTTCTAAATTTCCCATGGTTTGGGAAGCAATATCTCATCGTGGTGCTATGTCTCCCCGTATACTTGATACTACCATTAATAGTGAAAAGTATTGTGGCATTCTAAAAGATTTTCTCCTTGAAACGGCGCATACTTTATCAATATGGTTATCAATATTGTTATTATGATTTGAAAAGTTTATATTCTAATATCTTATAGGGCGGTAGGCCAAGGTAGATTTACATGTTTGATCGGCTATAAATAAAAAAACTAATGTATATTTTTTCAAATTTGTGAGTAAGGTTGATCCTTGACATTTGCGAATGGAAAGAATATCATTCAAATTACCGCCCCGACTAGCTACATTACCCCATCCGTTTCGCCTAATTTTTTAGTACAGTGTCGATTGTTTGGGGCTCATCCTCATGAATGGCAACTTCGATTTCGTATTTCTAGGCATCGAACGTTTTTTGGAGGGTTAGCGTAACACTTATCCCCAACTTATCCCAGCAAAAAATAGTTCTCCGAGGTGAAAATGCGCTTCATTGCTACACAAGAGTTTTCTGAGAAAATTCTCATCTTCGGCCATGCGATCATGATCTCATTAAGTGAAGTGGTAACGCAACAGATGGTCACGAGGCTTCACTTCTTGTACTGGATGAACTGTATAAGCCTTCATACCGAGGTCTTCATGTAAGATATTTCCGTGAGGGCATTCAATTTCTATTGAATTTTCCATGTAAATTTCTAACAGTTCAGATAAAAGACTCACCATTTTGGAAATGAGTTTTAGATCCATTTCCTTATGTCAAATATTGAACTAACTTTCCGTCAAAACCCGAATGAAGTGTTGCCAGACTTGAAATAATCGTTATCTCAAAATGCAAACTCTAGATTGACCACCTTTTAAATCTTTAATAAACCAAAGGTTGTTCTCTGGACTGATAAATTGTTATGTTGAATTAAACATATATTCACCTTTTATGTGAATTCTTTTTTTGTCAATTTTTAGTTCTATACTGTTTGCTCATATTATGAATAGTGCATGATAGTTGAATACTCACTTGAGTCTTTAGAGGAAAACTGTGTTTAACAGACATTATTACAAATTCAATATTGATAATTTTTCACAAGGATCTCATAATACTGTTACAGGTTATCTATTTCGTGGTCCGGATTTCACAGCTCTGTTTCAATAACATATGTCGAACAGAATTGTGATCCGAAGCCTCATATGTTTAGATGAAAGTTAGCCATTAAACAATATGTATCGATTATTTTCTATTGAACGTGTGGAAATTGTGAAAACTTACTACAAAAACTACGATTCTGTAGTAAGTACGTACAGTTGTTCACAAAAAATTCGAAGAGGCTGGATCTTTTACTGGTGTCCTTAGGCCCACACATCATTGCAATGCACGCTCGATCAAAAATATTTCAACTGTAAGTGAAAGTGTTGAAGAAGATCCAAATTTATCAATTCATCGGCGCAGACAACATTTGGGCCTTTTTTACGTTATGGCGTATTTTCCATATGGATTTGCATCTCCATCTTTACAAAGTTCAGTTGACACAAGAACTAAAGCCAGTTGACCATGGAATGCGTAGAACATATGCCGATTTTTCACTCGGTGGCTTTGTAAACAAGTAAAATTGTCGCATTTGGGGTAATAAAAATCCTCATGTAACTGCTGAGAGACCATTACACCCACAAAAAGTCACTGTATGGTGTGCAATTTGGTCTAATGGAGTGATTGGCCCATATTTCTTTGAAAATGAAAAAGGTGTCAAACTGTTAATTCTCATCGCTATAGCCAAATGATCATCGATTTTTTTGGCCTAAAATTAATGATATGGAATTGGAAGAGATGTGGTTCCAGCAAGATGGTGCAACAAGCTACACAACACGACCAGTTTCAGTTTTGTTGTAAGAAAAATTCCCAGGACGCGTAATTTCTCGTTTTGGCGATGTGAATCGGCCACCAAGTTCTTGTGATTCCTTGCCTTTGGATTTTTTTTTGTGGGGTTATGCGAAGGATCGTGTTTATGCTGATAATCCTCAGACTATTGACGATCTGAAAACCAACATCCGTCAATTTAATGGTTAGATGTTGCCCGAATTGTGCCGGCGAGTCTTGGAAAATTACCTCACAAAGATCAAGTCTTGTGAGAGATCGTGCGTGGAACATTTAAATGATGTTATATTCTGCACATAATGGCAAGGTCCAAGAATTATGTGGAAATGAAATTTTGATCGATATTCTGAATGAAGGCTTGTTTTATTTACGTGTACTTTCGGAAGCACAAAATGAATGACCTATATATTTAAGTTCAAATTTCTATTTTTTGTGTTCAAACTAACTGAGGATATTCAACTTGTCCCTAGACACTTCCTTGTTTACTTAATTCCTCTGGCAATCAACACACAATGAATTTGAACCTCATTGATGCATCCATCAGGCTCGCGTGCCTGCATTATCCTAACTGTACGTGGAAGTGAGTGTTAAATAACCCTAAACAGAAACAATTGAAAAAAGGTCGTGCCCGGATAATAAACCTCAACTTTCGGAATCTCAAATGAGACGGGTACCGCACCATGGCTTTAATGTTATATCATTTTCCATATGTTCCTCGTACCGTCAACAATTTCAGTAATAACGGGTAGTTAGCCGAAGATTCGAATTTCGCGGGATCTATAATTTATATTTTAAATAAGTTGTACGAGGTATGTCCATGATGCTATTAGAATAATTCGTTATTTTGAAGGCAATAATAAAATTAAGATATAGCGGTATTGGCGAGGAAGTTCTCTGAAGAACACATTGCGTGCGTAAGGAGATTTTTTCAGGTTTAAAATATCCACCTCAGACACATGCAGACGTGAAGAAAGTATTATAATCAGGAACTCTTCGGGCGCTTGAATTTTCGATTAACATGTCGTCTCTAGATGCTTGATCATGACAAAAGTTTGCACGAGAAAAATTGCACGCTTAGGATAAACGGAGAGAAAATAATGCATAGAAAGTGTAGGTGGAATTTATGTCGTCTTGTATTATTTCCTTTGTTGTTATTTCTATATTTTAATTGAGCATAAATCAGCGCATCGACTTTTCGAACGTATACCAGATTGATTCACGAAGATGGACTTTTATATGATGATAAACATTGTTCTATACAATCGATAATGGTAAAGTTTGTATTTCGTAATTTTTTGGATAATACACACAAAAAACTAAATTTCTGTTTCGAAAATTCACGTGTGAATGAACTTCCGAAAGTATCGACAAATAATGAAGAATTAGAATAAACGAAAATCTAGATAAACGAAAAATGATGTATACCTTGATATTATTTTTAATCAGAAAATAGTTTTAGCATAGTATACCCTTTCTGGAGGATAAATTATTTATTTGAGAATCAACTGTCCTTAACCTTTAAAATAACAAAATTCAAGAAATAGCTTGAAATCACAAAAATAATTTAAAAACCATTTTCGTTGTTTCAAAACGACGAAAACAATTTAATCTATTCCTCGAATTTTTTTTAACGTTTTGAACGTTTATGCCAGTTGAATTTTGAATAGTTAATTATTCCCTTAGTGGAAGTATGGCATGTTGAAACAGTTTTTTAAGTATAAAATAAAGCTATGTTAAAAATCATAATATTTATATATACGTAATTCCTCTGTTCTATTATTATTATATTATCCTGATAGTCCTAGATCTTTTATGAAGATCTCCCAAAAGCTTTTTAGCTTGTGCGAGTTGGGAGTTCAGTTGTGTTATGGGTAGGTTTTGTAAATGCGATCTTACGCCACTTTAGATCACAGCACTATTAATTTTCGACCCAACAGTGAAATAGTGCCCGAAACCCGTCCAACTAAAAAGTTTCTTTCCCACCTGAACTCGCTACCTTTCGGTTACAATTCCTAAGCTCTTACCACAGAGCTAACGACACTCTATGTCATTCGAAAGTCGAATGAACGTAATTTTTGCAATTTCAGGATTGCTTTCATGAAGGAACGGAAAATCAGATGAAAATGAAAAAATACGAGGTTCAATCTGCCTCGTTACATATAAGCAACAAAGATTAAAAAAAGAATATATTAAACAAAATTTTATAAACTTTTCGCACTTTTTGCCGAATTCAGGTTAAAGAAAATTCAAAAAAATTCTCGTGATTTATAACTCAATCGGATTTCTACTTTCGAAATTTAATAAAATTTGAAATGAGAATAACTGGAAAACATTTTTTCAAATAGCCTGAAGAATTTTCAGAAACTTCACTGAACTTCCGTGCAATTTTCTATTCATTTCATAAGAATCCTGCCTCTCATTGATCTTGAGCATTTAAGTAACATTGATGCTCATTAACGTATTAGAATTCAACACACCTTCACACTTTCAAATCGAGGTTTATTTTGGTATAGAGAGGTCAAAATTTTCCTGAAGCAAATTCTTTCCTTGATAGATATTTTTACTTCATATCTCATAATAATAAAATTATCTAATTGGAGGGGGTTGAGTTGATAAAACCCGTCTTTTGAGTTATACGAGTTCTTGCTATAAAATAATCGAATAAAAATCATTTCCGTCCACCATACCTTTTGTTACGCTTCATTGTTCTACTATAATTCACGATAAAAAACTAGTTTACTTTTTTTATATTAAAAAATTTATTGAACAATTATAATAAAGCTAAATTAATTGATCTGGTGTACTTATTGATAAATATTCAGACTACGATTTTGACAAGGTCAGTCAATAAATATCCTTAAACTATTTTGTGGTCTATAACCATCGAATTTTAGGAATTCCAGAATTACTCTTTTATAACCCCTGTGCTGAATCAACTATGTTGTTATAATAATAATAATCCCTTCATTCAACAGTCCAAAGTTATTAAGAAAATGAAATCTGACATACAAAAGAAATAAACAAACATAAATAAACCTATAATTAAATATAAAATAGATTATATTTTGTACATATCACAATTGCCACAGCAGTTTGTGCTATTCGAAAGTATGTTCGAAATATTCGGACAAACAGAATGGTACTGAATTCAGTAATAATGATCTGACTGGTTTTTTGAATGGCTTTTGGTTTTTCATAATCTTTATTGTTTGAGGCAATTATAGTTCAAATTTCTTCACTTCGTGCCTTCAAAGCGCTGACGGAAGTCTTGTTTTCGAACAAAAAGATGATGATTTCATATAAATAGAGTCCTGTCCATATGAGGATGTTATTTTCTCGGAAGTGGTTTCTGCGTGATTCCTTGTACCCCAAATTTAATATAGTTCCAAGTGTTCGTTTTTGTATTATGAAGAAATCGTTGGCATTGCATCTATTTCCACAGAAAATTATTCCAAATCTAATAACGGATTGGAAATTGGAGAAATACAAGGTTTGTGTGTGTTCCGATCAGAGTAAGGTTTTAGTACTCGTAAAATATATAGAGTGGAGTTCAACTTTCAATATGCAAATTCCATCAAACATTTTCATCTATAGTTAAGCCTAAGAATCTGATCTGCTTTACTTTTTTCGAAGTTTCATTTGCGAATTGGATTTCTCTGGGTCTATCAATTTTGGATTTGTTGGTCTTTGAATATAATTACATTTTAATTACATGAATAGAGTATGCGGTTGGCACTAGGTGAAACATTATAACAATATTATTTCAAATAATTCACACAATTTATTCAGAATCCTTCCACGCGTTTCGGTATTTTGACAATCTTCAAAGGAGTACAAAAAGGAACTGAACTTAAAATTGAAAAAGGTTCTTTTAGTACACTTAGGACATCTGTATATTTTTATGGTGCATGGAAATAACAGCATCCAATATAGGGGTGTTGCCGAAAAGTATTTGGGAATTTGTTAAATTCTCCTTTTTCACAATGGCTTTTTTGATTGAAAGAATCTTCAACTATACCATTAATCTACCCTCATCAACATTATATAGTGAAGAGACATTTTTCTCATTGAAAAACTGATTATTTTCTATAATCTGTAAAACCGTTTGATTACTTGTTTCTCAAAATAGATATCCTATGTTCTTTGATGCTATGAAAATCGAGCTGTCTGTCCTATATATGTAGCATGACAGTCATCCCAATCAATTTGATAAATCCCCGATTCGGAAAAGTTGGGGTTCCTTTCTTTATTGTTCGCCAAAATCTTAGCTTAATCATTTCTATTTACTGCTAAAGAATTAGTTCCCATTTTATGAAGACCATTAGAGATCCTACTGCTAAAACCTTTTATATAAGCCATTGAAAACAATATTTTCTTCTCTTCATGAGGATAATTTTTATTAATACATATTTTTTTCAAGATATTGTGGTAAGTTTTATTTTTAATCATTTTGTCAATGATTTCAGTTCTTTAGTCATTGTTCACAGCTATAGTTTTAATTATATTGATTTCTTTTCGGAAATTGACTTCTTTCAACGGAATTCTCAAAAGTCTATGAATGAAACTGTGGAATATTGAGATTTTAATTTGCAATGATTGATTAGATTTTGAATGTATTATGGTATCAGTAGTGGTAGGTTTTCTAAAAAGAAGAACCGATAAAGGGTACAGATTGATGCAATATGTCGTCTCTTCTAACTGTTTGAATATCACCCATACAGTAGATTGCGGTTCCAACATGTTGACCCTCCTCCCTACAGTAAGATGATATGTTGCTCACACCGTACAGAGGTGATTGCGTTGATGATCTACAATGCTCCGAAACACAAAGATATAAACAGTCCCTATTTTTCCCTAACAGAATGTGGAGCCGGCTTAGAATTTTGTTGTCGAATCACCAAAAAACACAATTATAATATACAATAGAACTAACAGTTTACATCTTTATTACTAATGACCATAATATCAGAGACTATATATTTTACCTATTTCTTAACTTGAAGTTCTGATTTAAAATTGAAACGAAGTCGTTTCGGCAAATACAAAGTTTGGTTTTGCATTCGACTATGATCGAACACAAATTTGAAATACTGGTCGATAAAAACAAATAAAAGGGGAAATTGATACATTTCTTCATGCAATATCTTAGTGAAATTTGATGCACATTTTCGTAGTATAAGATGAAACTCAATAGAGGAACAAAACTCGTCCCAAACCCTCGAAAAACAATGAGGATATATTCACTTAACACTCTGTTGAGGAATAGGTGAAATATCATATAATTCTGAGAAATTATCTTGGGAGGTATATACCGAAAATGGTATAGACTTTTTATAGTGAAGGTAAATTATTCCTCAAGGTTTCAGCTTCCTCTTATTCGAAAGAATTTGAGTTTGAAATCTATAGAATATCCGCAATGCATGTCACTCAAAATAACAAACATTTGAACTCATAATTCTTTACCGACACTTCTCTAATAAAATATGATACTGAAGACAACAGATATATTGCATGCTAACTCATCATCTTGCCAAGCACATGGAAACACGGACATCACGAGAAAAATCTCACACCAGCATCAATCTTCGTTGACGTAATGAATCACCATAATGAAACTTGACATACAGATAGTCCCTCTCGGGCAGTGTGCGTCTAAGTTCAGAGAAAACCCATGCCCTCACACGAGGACTTTGGGTTCATCCCGAAAAAATCCGACAGATGGCTATTTTCGAGTCAACAGGTGTTTTCAGAACCTCAATTAAATATCAATTAAACCGGGACAGAAACCATCATTAAATATGCATTAGAGCCTCGAATTTTTCCGAGATTTTTCCAGACTCGTGACATCCATTATGCCATCTTCCCAAGTCGGACATGACGACAGTGGAAACGATCCCAGGACTGACATTTTGAACTCCATCAATCAAATTAAGCCGCTTGTGCGTCGGATCGTTTATCAACTCAATGCTGAGGCCATTAGGACGGAAGAAGGGGATACAGTTAGTTTTGTTGATAAATTGTCAGGATGGATGTGGGTGTTTGTTATTGATCTCGATTAGTGGAAGAGGTGTTTGCAGACGCGGTATTTAGAGGATGCCGGAAGGTGCGTTTAGTCGCGAATTTATGCGAACGAATATGCATATTTGTAATTCAAGATGATGATAGGTTCATTTCATGTAGATGAATGTTTATTGGAGAATGATCTCCATAATAATATGATGTACTCGTTATTGAAAAAAAGCTATTTGCATGAATAATGATATTGTTATGCTATCTCAAGGAACATAAATAATAATAGGAGAAAATGAGCGTAGAATTTCAGTGAAAAATTCAGAATGAATCATTCCATCGATACAAAACGTAACGAACTACGCGTATCAATTGCATAGATTATTACTTCCTAAGATAAATAATCACTCTCATTTTTATATTCGACATGAATTATTACAACCATTTGAATTAGTTCTTGAAGTTCAATATTTCAAGTTCAACGGCTGCGAGTAAAGGAGAATAGTTGAATAGACAATACCTTCAACATTTATTCTGAACATCACTGGGTTCTCGTCAATTATCGTCAGCTGAAAATATTAAATCATTAATGAAACCATGTGTTGAAATCCACTTGATACACATAAAGATGTCTTGAGAAGTTCTATAATTTAATGGATTATATATTACTAGCAAATAATTTTCTATTCGTCATTGATGTAAACAGTGATTCTGAAATAGATAATAAATTCTAAGAGTTACTGATTATTTTGTGCTTTGGTACTTTTACTGGTCACGTTTGCTAATTATTATCATTATGAAAACCTATAAGCAAGCGGTAATACAGTGATAAAAAACTTATAGATATTTTAATGTTCGATCAATGCAGTACTCAAGTAATAATGGTAACTTTCAGGCCATAATAACATTGAACAGCTAACGAAGCAAACTAATCTGCTTATGTGCAATAAATTCAATAGTTTCATTAATTTACATCGTACCACAATAAGTAAAAATTCTGAATTACTATATAGATCAAGAAAAAAATCAGAATAAGATAAGCAACTCTATTTAATTTATTGTCCAGATAATGTAACTAAATATACATATCAGCTCGCAAGAGCATTTAAATTTGTAGCATTTATCGAGAAAAAAGCAATAACTGCATTATTGAATACATTAGAATCTCAATATTCGTTTATATTTTTTCAGCGTTCATCAATAAACATCAGTTAATTCGAATGTGCACGAAGAAGATGCTGACTTGAAGTGGAAAGTTTATACAAAATATTTATTTATCAGTCGATATAATAACATTCAAATTGATTAATATTATTTTAAACACTGCAAAATGGGCCGATTATGAAAATGAGTTAATGATAAAAATAATATTAATAATGATAATTGTAACAATATGACTTTATTTACTTTCAATACATTTTTACTAAAATTGAAAAAAAATATCAGGTGTTTTTTTTTTAGAGTGATGGAACTTTCGATAGGGATAACTGTGATTTGACAGAAGGTAGAAGCCACGTTGTTTTGACATTTCTGTTCAGTAAGCATTGACAAATTATCATGAAAAGACTCGCTCCGCAACGACGTTTACAAATTGACGTTTACAAATTGTTGAAATTTATTTTCAAAATCAGTGTTATATTCATACAAGCAAAATTGCCGTATATGGAGTGAAAACAAGAAGTTCTGCAAGTTTCATAGCATCCAGAAAATGCACAGTATGGTGTGTTTTACACGCTGGAGGCATCATCGGTCCAAATTTCTTTAAAAACGATGCTGGAGCTAATGTTACAGTGAATGGTTCTCGTTACAGATCGATGATCAATGATTATTTGTTCCAAAATTTGGATGGTATCGATCCAGAAGTGTTTCGATTTCAACAAGATGGTGCTACACCTCATTTTTGAAAGAAAGATTTGGCAATAACATTATTTCGAGAAATGGTCCAATTAATTGGCGTCCAAGAACATGCAACATAACTTCACTGGATTATTTTCTTTGAGGTTATGTCAAGTCATTGGTTTACACGCAGGATATACCGGTAAGCGCACAAACAAGTTAGTACAAAATGTTGGCAAATGGAAGAAAGTATCAGATTTAGGGAATGGCAAAGTTTATTTTGGCAGGAATTAGGATGAGTCGAGGTGACCCAATAAGTAGATTCTTGGCGAATTTAGCACAATAGTGTTCGTGTCTTGCAGTCAATAATAACATACATATCTCTCTCATAATTGAGGAAAGTTCAGCACCACGTTAACTGGTTTGTTGAAGCATACTTGAAAAACTTCCTATTGATTCTTTCAAATAGATTCAGATGACACTCGTACCTGCTAAACTAAAGGATGTTACCATATTGTATCTTTACTGAAGCTAAATCACTGCACAGAGCTACTTAATATGGGGTATAAAACTTTATTTATTGTCAAGAAAGGTGCCAAGATTGCGATTTTGATCCACTCGGGTATGGAAGTAGTCTCCAATAAAGTACTTGCCAACGAAGGCAATGTTCTCGTTAAAGCCATCTGAAAGCATTTTTCTAAATTAAACGTTAGCCTATTCCTCCAGCACTAATCCCAGACTTATTGTGCTGAAGCAGCCTCAGATCATTCACATCACATATTGTCAAGAACATCTTGAAGTCATACGCCAAGGCCATGGACCCCAGGCAATTTAACAGAGCATTTAGGAATATCACAAACAGTAAGGGACAAATATTGAATCCCTGCGGAACTCCAGCTTCTAGATCACATTCAAGAGATTAGAAATAATGATAAAATACATAATTCGTTCTACCATTCAAATAGGAAACAAAGAAATAGGGTAAAACCCCAAAAAAAAATTTTAAATAAGAGGACCGAAGAAAAATTAGCGAAACATGAAAAGGTTTGGATAAATCATCAAATTAACAAATATAACCAATTAACTGAGTTGCTGAATACACTTCGTACATGTAAAAATGACATCTACACTCTAGACAGATAACTTCAGATAAATACACGGGATTTTGAAACAAAATAATAATCTCTAATAAATTAATAAATGATAAAATCAAATATTGACTGAAAATTCATGAAAATTTCAAATATCATACAGAATAAATCAAAAAAAAAAATATTTTTTATTATTTTACTGAAAATTTAACAGAATATTCGATGAATTTCACGAATTATTGTATGTGTCATAGACACTATTTCAGTTGAATGCATAATACTAATTTTTATTTACCCATAATTTTGTAAACACAAAAAAACCGCAAGGAAAAATTATTACAAGTAAAAACTAAAATAGTCAATTTTCTTGGTATAACATACCAAATACAAAAATTTGTTTAAATCAAATTCTACAAAATCTACACATTCTTCAAACTCCTCGGTTCAAATCTAACCTAATTAATTTTCACTCTGATAGATTTCCTGCTCAGCCACGAAATGAAGTTATTATAGTTCGATAATGATGTTTACATCAGCATTCAACAATAAACAATCCGCCTCTATCAGATCCAACGACAATAAACAACAGCCTGTTTCCTAAAAATAACATTAACGCATACTCTCGAGATACTAATCGTTCACAAGTCTATTAATTAAAGTTAATAAATTATCTTCTTTGAAACACTATCGGATCCGGTGGAGAAGTGTATACGCCTGAGTAATTATTTTCGAGGTTTGTCTGGAAAAAATTGTGACTCCGTTATTTTTATTTGGACAAAGCAGGATGGGATAAGTTATTTTGCCTCATTACGTTATGATGTATTGCCATCCGATAAATATTAGCGGCGTTTAGATTGCGTTAACTGGGAAACGAATATCAATAATTAACTTCCAGTTGTAAAGACTTAAAGCTGTCTTGAAGGAATCATTTGAGAAATTAGTTATAAAGATGTGTGAAATTTCTTGGCTTCTAAATAGAAGAAGGTTATTGGTTTCGACATGAAATAACGGATGCTAGTTTATTAGTTTCAGAAATAATGAGTAAAAATTCAAAAGACACATAACAATATCCTTCCATCTGCCGTCGGCTGTCTTGAGCTATTCTTTGAAACTATAAGACAAAAGTTCGATAAACTTGTGATCAAAATCGAGTTACTCATGATAATGATCCTTCAAGCTTTTAACCGATGAAATTCACACTAGCGGTTGAAAACTAAGGGATGCAATTTTAAAAACTTACTAGAATATCTTATTGTGAAATAATAAAGCTGTGTATACAATATTCCGCATTTTGAACATTTCCAAGGATTGACATAACGTCTTATTTTGAAAACTGTTCCCTGATACTTGGAAGTTTTTATCGCTTTCAAAAATACCTAACTTTGAAAATAAGAAAAAGGAGGGTTTTTACTTATGGAAGGCTTTTACAACATCTTAAATATCGAACAGATTAATTCTGCTAACCTCACTACAAATTTTAATTTTATGAAAATTTTTTCTCAAAAACTTTTAAATTAACTTAGTGTCTTAAAAAACACAGGTTTAATTTAATAGACATAAAGAAGAAACACTCATTACACAGCATCAAAAGGAAGAAAAGAATCCAAAGAAAATGTATTGAAATTATTATTTTGTTCTGTGTTATAAGTGTTAATGCTATATGTCTACTAAACTGAAACTGTATTTTGTAAAATAAGCCTTCTATCAAGTGAAACCCTTTGTATTCTTTCATTTCATATATAATAATTATATTTTGGTTTTCCACTCTTACACAAGGCATCATTTGATGATGACCGAGCTCCTAATAATATTTCAAAAACTGTGTTATTTCTATGGATGAACCCGGAATGCGTATGATCTGCAATTTAGAAAAATCATTACTGTTCTATGTTTGTTTGTCGATAGACATTAGGTTGGTCAGGTAAGATGTATTTTATGGATTATTTCAATATAGTGGAAGTTTTTTAAAGAGAGTTAATTCCGAAGAAATTCTCCTGGTTATATTGTGCATTTTTTGGAAAGCTGTTTTTCATGATACATCGTTACGAAACAAACGTTTGTATCCTTCAAGTATTCATTTAATAATTTCAATAAATATTCTAAATTTTCTTTGGATTCTTTTATTTTTTCAATGCTGTATGAAGAGTGTTAATTATATGTATCTACTGAATTGAAACCGTGTTATATAAAACATTTATGTGATTTAATTTTAAAAAGTTTCTGAGAAAATTTTGTTATAAAATTCAAATTAGAAGTGAGGGTAGCAGAATTAATATTTCTGATATTTAAGATTCAAGTTTTGAAGAAAATTAATATTTGTTCAAAAAAAGTTTTCGTTTGAAATTTCAAATGGACTGCACAACATTTGCTGGTGTCTACTAGTGATGTCATGGAGTGCTTTGTCAATAATAATAACTTATTCAGTAATGAAGTTATTTCTCCTTTAGCTCATTTGCGTGGGGGGTACTTTCATTAAGAGTTTAACTTCATTTCATAAATTTTAAAATCATTTACAGAACATTCAGAATAACACTGTGAAAGGGCTGAAAATACAGGAACTCGTATTAATATTATTAATAGGAATTGATGTGAGCATGTAAAGAAATATCAAAAAATGAACTGTTTGCTTTTGGAAATTGAATTTAATACATTAAAATAAATGCTCAAAATGATATCCACCTTGTTCTTGGTAATAATATATTCTGCTATAAAACTTGTTCCTTACTTTCTTTAAAGTATTTCGCATTTCTGTAGTTATCCTTCCTTTGAGTTCTGGGATGCTCGTCGGCTGTCTTGCATAAACTTTGTTCTTGTTAAACCCCTACAGAAAACTCCAACGTTGTGAGGTCTGGCAATCTAGCTGGCCACTGAAAAGTACCTCTTCGTCCAATACGTTTATTGGGTAAGATTGCGTTTAAGTAAACTCTGTCCTTTGAAGCATAATGGGGTGGGGCTCCATCCTGCTGGAACCAGACAGTTTCAACCGGTAGGCTTGGATCTATTGCATTAGAAAATAAGTTGATTAACGCAGGAATAACTTCACCCTTAACCAAACTCAAATATTTTTCGGCTGTCAAAGTTCCATCTATAAATAAAAGACCAATACTATGGTCACCTATGATACCTTCCCAAACGTTCACCTTGTGAGGATGTGTCTCACGCATCCAATGGGGAGTCTCCGCTGATCAATATCTACAATTTTGTCGGTTGACCGCCGCGTTCAATGTAAATGTTGATTCATCAGAAAAAAGGATTGTACCAACAGCTATTCCATTTCTGTTCAGTTTATTAATCATTATTTCGCAAAAATGCATTCTACGATCTACATCGTCTTCTGTTAGCTCCTGCACAAAAGTCATTTTATATGGATAAATTTTATCTTTGTGGAGATACCCTAAAATCAGTTGTAGGGCTTTTATTCTATTATTTTCACGTGAAATTTGACGTATACGTTGGATCCTCTGCAACACCTAACAAAATATCTAATTTCACAGTATCTTCAATATTGATAAGGTAATCTTCAATAAATTGAGGTTTTCTTTCTACTGGTTTGACATGTCCAAATTTTCTAAATTGTGCATGAATTTTAGACACAAAATCTCGTGACATATTAGGAAACTAAAAATCTCTCTAATTCAATAAGTTTGCCACTTCAACTTGACTTCTGCAATTATTACCGTACCATTAGAATGCCAGTTCGGTGGGTCGCAGTTAAATACTCCATTATTATTTCTACAGGAACTACGTTTTAAATTGGGAATTAACTATGTCAATGTAAATTTCAACACTGCCACATCTGACTGATAACAATCCACATTATTTGCAGATTTTATTCATTTATCGGTATGTATAGATAATTTTTTCGGTATTCATGACAAAAAATGTTAACAGAGTCAAGATTCCTGAGCGTATTGAGAATTGATTTTATAAATTTTCCCTACTGTATTTAGGTTACTTGAAGAATACCATTATTTAACGCGTGATAAATTATTAATTTCATTATTTCACGTGGTACTATTCTCAATAGACAAAACATGATATAGTTCCTTTCATCAGATTATTAAGGAGCTTTAAAAATATAGAAATGTACAGTTCCATTTAATAAAATAGAAAGGCTTTTTACTTGATAGAAGAAATATAACAACATTTGAATATCAAAACAAATTGAAATATGTTTATCTTCTACAATTTTAATTTCCAAAAGAATTTTTTTATTCAAAAAACTTTTAGAATTAAATTAATGTCTAAAACAAGCACCGCTCACATTTAATAGACGTTTATAATCAAAACTCAATATACAATGTCAAATGAAATAAATAACCCAACAGATATACGAAAGTAATTAAAATTAATAAATAAATATTCAAAGGAGACAAAATTTTGTTTCTGGTTTTATCTTTAAAAAATACTACTTGCCTTATATAAACATGAACACACTTAAAGGACTTCCCAAAGAATATAATTTATTCGAAATATTTAATATATTTAAATATTCGAACAAATTATTTCAAAAATCTCTAAAAAATGTGCACTATATCTTCAAAAAACAAATATAATTCTAGATAATCCCTTCTTCAGCCCTTATTCAATATTACAAATATCAAAATCAAAAACATAACCTACATCACTCACGTGTTAAAAGACTTAAGCTTCGAACTACAGATCAACTATATATTCAAGATTGATCTATGTTCTAACAAAATCAAAGAACAAAGTGAGTTATTTTAAGGTTTACTTAAATTCATTGACATTCTATAATGAGATTTATTGAAGCCAAAATATAATTATATATTATATATAAAATAAAATGAGTTTTGATTATAAACGTCTATTAAATGTGAGCGGTGCTTGTTTTAGACATTAATTTAATTCTAAAAGTTTTTTGAATAAAAAAATTCTTTTGGAAATTAAAATTGTAGAAGATAAACATATTTCAATTTGTTTTGATATTCAAATGTTGTTATATTTCTTCTATCAAGTAAAAATCCTTTCTATTTTATTTTATATATTATATATAATTATATTTTGGCTTCAATAAATCTCATTATAGAATGTCAATGAATTTAAGTAAACCTTAAAATAACTCACTTTGTTCTTTGATTTTGTTAGAACATAGATCAATCTTGAATATATAGTTGATCTGTAGTTCGAAGCTTAAGTCTTTTAACACGTGAGTGATGTAGGTTATGTTTTTGATTTTGATATTTGTAATATTGAATAAGGGCTGAAGAAGGGATTATCTAGAATTATATTTGTTTTTTGAAGATATAGTGCACATTTTTTAGAGATTTTTGAAATAATTTGTTCGAATATTTAAATATATTAAATATTTCGAATAAATTATATTCTTTGGGAAGTCCTTTAAGTGTGTTCATGTTTCTATAAGGCAAGTAGTATTTTTTAAAGATAAACCAGAAACAAAATTTTGTCTCCTTTGAATATTTATTTATTAATTTTGATTACTTTCGTATATCTGTTGGCTTATTTATTTCATTTGACATTGTATATTGAGTTTTGATTATAAACGTGTATTAAATGTGAGCGGTGCTTGTTTTAGACATTAATTTAATTCTAAAAGTTTTTTGAATGAAAAAATTCTTTTGGAAATTAAAATTGTAGAAGATAAACATATTTCAATTTGTTTTGATATTCAAATGCAGTTCCATTTAAATTGAAGAGTACGGACTGTGCTGGACTTGAGCAAATCAGCCTGTATATTTGAATTTATGCTTTAAAAGCCCACCATTGAATTTGAAAATTGACGTGTTCAAGTAGTTTCCATAATTTAATATTAGAAATAACAGTATCCGTTAGAAGCTGTTCATTTATTCTACAATTTTCCAGTACTTTTAAGTCATAGTAGTATATGGGCGATTTGCAGTGCTTAAAAGAAATACAGTATAAAATATTAATTTCTCAGCATCTGTGTTCATTTGTTTTTTCTCCAGAAAAGTTATTATTTTTTTGTTCAAGTTTATATTATTTTTTTCATGTTTTACTGGATTATTCTTGTGAAATAAATTCGTTTGTGAAAGAATTTTAGTTTTTTAATATTTTTTTCAATCTTCAGATCTAACATATCAGTGTTCTGAAATTTTTGTTTCTCTTATGATATCTGAAGGGAACAAGAATTTTGAAAGTGAGAGTATTCAATGAGCCTTCTTTCTTCAAACCTTTATTATTGTATTCCAAAAAAGTCTCAGTTTCCACAATATGCCTAAGAAGGGAATTATATTTTTCAAATAAATATTTTATTTCACTTAGTGGAAGAGATGCTGTTATAAAAATATTTGTAAGAAAAATTGGAAAAATTACTTAGGACATAAGTTTACGGATAAAAAGCAAACAATTATTACGTTACACCATAGTTCCCAATAGCTATCTAAATAAAAATAAATGTTTATCATCATTAGATCTTGAACAATAAAGTTATTACATCATCCAACATTATTATTTTCAATGATTTACTGAATTATACTCATCAGAAATATCTGTACATACTGTTAAATCCAAGTACTAATTGGCCAAACGGTAAGTATTTACCAATGAATAGGTAGCATGATTCAATAAAAAATTTCATAACTCAATTATTCTCGTTAGAAGAACGAAGAATCCAGTAAATTGAATTGAAAGATAAAGACTGCGACACAGACGTTTCGCAATAAAAATAAGAGCGACAAATATGCCATCACGGTAATAGCTACACAGCGCACAAAAATTACCAAGCATCGTCGCTGAAATGACATTATCAGCAGAAATATCGATCACATACCATGGAAGTCATGTTTTTTTCTCGTATTGCGTTACTGTCGAGTTCGTAACCCAATTGTAGTGAATTCCCAAGTATCCGATGTCAGATAATAAAACAGACAGATACCAACGTGAAAAAAATGAGATAATATCTGTGCAGACTTCGTAGATTACAAAATAGATTTATCGGATCCTTTACATGATCCTAATTGCATGTAACAGAAAAACAAGATATTATTTACTCCGACTGGTTGCATTAGAGATACATGTTGGATAAAACCATTCGTACAGCTCTGCTAAAATGTCCCCCGATTGTTTTTTTTATACAATTTAGAAAGCTCAAACCATATGGAATTTTTTTCTTATTATGCAAATATTTCTGAGGAAATAACTCTATTATTTTCTCTTGGGACAAACACATTATAGTGAATTATTAGTGTGTTTCAACACGAGAATAAGTTATGGGTAATCTATGTGATTTAAGGGGATTTTTTTAATGGTTCTGACCCGATTCGATCAGATTCAATGTTATGGTTTATTTGTGCGGTTAATATGATTGCAATTTTCTTCGATCGTATAAAGGAATATTAGGTCCTTGTGCAATACATAAGGTTGTTTGGAAAGTAATTTCGTTTTTTCCGGACAGAGGATTTAATCATTGTTGTACATCTCAAATATTGGGATTTACATAGCTCCATACAGTCATTCATTATTTTTTTAAATTATGTTTCAGCGCTCCTTCACCTTCAATGCGGGGAAGTTACATAATGAATTTTTAGTTTCGTGTGAAGGCGTTTCTTTGGGCTCACTGAGAAAAATTTTGAAGTCAAAATTCTTGACGAGCCAATTATAAATTAGGAAAATTTTATGAATATGAAATATGTTTTGTTTACTCACAATGGAATTGATTCGTTAATTTTATTTTTTTTTCGCTTATTTGTTTCTATCCTTTCGTTTTTTTTTCCATTTTTGTTTTTTTTTTCAGGGTTGAGTGGAGTAGCTTTAAGCTAGACTTCGCCCTATGTTTATATATTGTCAATGTATGAATAAAGGCACTATTATTATTATTATTATTCTTATTGTGAACGAATTTGAAAATTTCAATAATCAAGTTTCTTTTTGTAGATTCAAATGAAAAGAAACTTGTTCAAATTCGTTCACAATAAAAATAATTGAAAAAAATAATGAATGACTGTATGGAGCTATGTAAATCCAAATATTTGAGATGTACAACAAAATAACGTTAAAATAATGAATGACGGGGCTATGTAACCCCAAAAATTATTCGAAATTTTTAAATGGATACCATCTGTTTAACAACCTTCTTTGTCGATTGCCAACATTCCGATATTTGTTAGAAGGCCCCTATTTTTTAACCCGGTTTTTTATCACGTTCCGTTTGTAAAGCTCTGTACCACTATTAGGTGGTATCTAAAATCCATTGAAATATTCGAAATATTTATCACTTTTGTTTAAATACCTCTGTACCACTGTAAGGTCTTCAGTTGTCTGATGATGGGATAGTTCATTTCCCGAAACTCGAGTCACAAGAAAATGTGTAATATATATTTTTATTGATAGTAAAACAGTAATTTCTACAATTTGTTTTAATTATGATCAACTACCAAATAGTAACGGCTGAAACAATTCAGTATTATTCATTTGATTCAAATTATTTTGACGTATAAAAATAAAATACTATTTCTTTGTGATTAGATTTATTTTTGTAATATATATATATATATATATATATATATATATATATATATATGGGCCGACACAATCCGCGCCTGCGCTTTCGCTAATTGGCTAACAGAATTAGGAAATCAACGAAATATAAAAGTATGCCAGAAACCGTCCGTATGTCATTGAGCTACATATCAAGGAAACCAAAAAAATCCCTATAATGACACCCTTACAAAAGGAACGAAGGATAGAACTTTGTCAACGTTTTCAAGAAAATAATTATAATGATGTCTTCATATCTGATGGAAGTTGTTCCCAATTTGTTAGAAATCACTTGAAAATCTTATCAAGACAACATGTTACCGTCCCAATTTCCAAATTTCTTATTAAAATAATTGTTTGGGAGAAATATCTCAGCGTGGTGCTACGTCTCTCTGTATAGTTGATGGTACCATTAATAGTGAAAAGTATTGTGACATTCTGAACGATTTTCTCCTTGAAATAGCGCATGCTTTATATCCAGAGGGGTGGCGTTTTCAGCAGGATAATGAAAGATGCCATACTTCGGCCTATACTCAAGCTTGGATGCAAGAACACCAAGTGACAACCATTTGATGGCCAGCAGCTTCACCAGATCTTAGTCCCATTGAGAACATATTGGGCCTAATGAAGATTGAAGTTGAACAAGCAGCGTCACGAAATGAATATTATTTAATCAAGTGAGTTTTACAATCTTGGACTACCATCACCAAAATTATGGAGGTGATCTAGTTTCAGGCATACCTCAACGTTTAGTCAAGTGTTAACAGTTAAATGGAGATTACATAATAATATCTGGAATTAATTCACCAGAAACTCTACAATTTTAATCTAAATGAATCTCATGAAAACATTAAGAATTAAATTTTAAAACATGTCCCAAATAAACTGTATTACTTTATAGATATATCAAATCAAAACAGAATCAAAATATTCACTAAAATGAACTATCATTATTGATATAAACTCCAATAAACACCTAGAATTTTTGAGACTTGTGCTTCCATTATTTGGTCACGTACCTACCAATGTATTTAAACTCGGTTACACTGAATACCATCAGGCAGTATAATGTAATACCTGAAGAAGCCACATCGTAGTGGAACAATTGTTGTAGTGGTACAAACATTTTTGTGGAAATAAATTAATCTCATATACATTTTTTTAATTAAAATGAGTTTCCACCAAGTAAAGACCGAATCAATCAAATAATATAATTCATTTGCTTAAAGAGTATTCTTGAAATATAAGTATTCGATTTAACATTTGCTTTCTTCCAGGTGAGTGTTTTTTATTATATATATATAGTTGTTTCTTGACTATCTAAGGGTATCATTGATTATCAAAACGCCCAAAACTTCTCATTTATTTTCGCTTGTATCGATTGAAACACCTAATGTACTTTATATACGTATATACAGGTATTTACACAAATAGCAAAACATCTCAATTTTCTAATACAAATCAGTGGTAGTATTACTGAACATCATGAACTTTACTCTCGAAGGTTTCTGTCTTTAACGTCTAAATCCTACTTAACACATGAACCGGCTTTATCGTCTAAACACTCTTTATTACAACTCTTAGCGAACTGCCCTCTTCGTTGAACTGAACTCCGTTTGTGAACCCATATTCCAAAATACAAAATTTCCACTCCTTATTTAAGGGTGGAGAACGTCTCCTTTACCATATAATTGGACAAACAGTAATTCCAGGAATCTACTCTCAAATATTCGAAATCGTGGGATATCCTTTGTAATTCACGCTCAGGTCAGTTAATTCCTATCATAACTAACTTTTTGAAGCTCAATCGCTAATCCAAAAAAGGTATGATTAAATTAATTGGAACCTTCTGAGATAAAACCAGATGGTATTCGAAAGTTGATCGAACATCTAGGTTTCTAGACACTAGATGTAAATCAAATGATTGAAAAAAATTAAAATATTCAGGATCCATCCGCTCCATTTTGCATAATATACACAATTGGAAATGAAATTTCTGTATACGAGAAATCCAATTCCTACATGCATGAAACGTTTTTGTATTCATAGTCGATTAAGGTTTTTTTTTACTGGTATCGTTTACTTTATTTTATTGAGGTTTTCTATTATTTTAGATCAAAAATGATAGTTCATTTTGGTGAATATTTGGATTCTGTTTTAATTCGACATAATTTGTTGTTTTTTATGTCAAAAAAATATTAACTTTTGATATCATAACACCGTCACCACGACCACGCCTTTTTCTGCAGATACAGCAACCCAGGTTATCACTTGATTGAATTTAAAATGTTTTCATCTAATTTATAAACTTCTTCCAAGATTTTCCATTTAGAATTTTTCTGATCAGTATTTGCCACATTTCTATTTGGAACTCTGTTACTCAACTTTCTGTTACTATAATTTCTGTAGCATCATCTGCGTACAGTACCAAACACCTTTCATCTCGCAATATCCACCGTCATGGTTGAAAACGGTTGCCTCGCGTTCATTTGAATTGCCTGTTCCATTTACATTGGATTCAACGCAGGGAGCCAATTTGTATCAATCAGAGTCATTTCCACTGGTAACACTTCAATAATACAATTAAAGGTAATCATGAATAACTCGTAATATACTGTGGGAACTAATATCAGATCTCTTTATTAAAGACTAGGCATCCATAGATGCTTCTCGGATAACCGAGGAAAATTAATTTATCTCAGCTTGAAATTACGCCGTATTTGTGTATGTAGAGTTCATGAAATGCATTAAGTATCTGGGAATGCAAAATCTATTTCAATTTCGTTTCAATTGAAAGCTTGATGGCTGAGCTATATACTGGTGAAAGATCCCACGCCATGAAATAGCTGAAAGCTATTCGAAGTTACATATTCCGATAATTGGTCCACCGATTTATAGAAGTGAAGAATTTAATTTGGATGGATTTCCGTTTCCATAATTTTGCCCAAAAACAGATATACATTCCGAGCTTCGTGTCAGTAAATTGAATGAATTTCGGTCGCTCAGCCACCCATTATCAAAAAATAAATCCAGATGGTAAGATCTGTGAGTTATGCAACGTTATTCACGATTATTGATTGGCAGAGACTAAACCAACAATAGTGTGAAGGAAATGTCTCAGTTTAGTTTTAGTTTAGTTTTTCGATTACAAATACTAAACCACAAGTTTTACAAAGGTTAAAAATTAGCTCATCATTAAAACAACCGGCCATTCGTACAATTAATCCATTACACCAGATCTGTAATTGAATAAAAGTGGTCATAAAGCAAAAATTGAAAAACTGCCTAGAAATGAAATGGCTTAGTTTTGTGCCCAATTCTGATAAAATCTCACCTGCAGACAGAATGCAGGCATATGTTGATACACCTGTATGTCAAAACACCCGAAATATTTACAAGTGCTCGTTCATCCAGAAATTGTAATAATAATTAGTATTTCAAAATTGGAAATCATACAAATTCCAAAGTAAATTACAACTAATACAAATCAAAAGGTATAGTTGAATATTCACTTGCAGAAAAGGGCTCTAAGTCAATGAACAGTAGTTTTACTTCATTTTTTAAAATATCAAGATCATTCCTGAAAATCAGAAAACAAAAGCGTTCCCAGAACATTTCCCTGAGCGACACCGGTATTACTGTTCAGAAGGCCAGATTTCTCAATTTTTTCATTATAGAGTATCTTCACTCTTTGTTTCTTTCTGACATGTATGATTTTATCTACTTGCCAGCAATTCCTCTTAAACCATAAAGTTTTAGTTTTTCAGGCAGTATATTTGCGTCTACACAGTCAATGTAAAAATAGATCTAATGCTAATTCATCATCTTCTAAGAATTCAACACATCATATGTGAATCAATAAATGGCAGTTTGGGTTGACCTCCCCTCCAAATGTTCATGTTGTGCGCCTCTTAATATTTAAAATTGTTTCATGAAAGATGTAAATCAGGAAGACATAGCTCATTCAAAAATCCTTGAGAAGCTAGAATACAAACTGATGGTTCGGTTTTCATTTATTTCTTATTCACTACCCTTGAAAATTGATTTCAATACTGCCAACTTCAATTCATCAGGTAAAACACCATAATTTAAAGAATTGTTAATACTATACAATATGAATCTATGATATGTAGTGTACAGAATATCATTATGTTCGTAGCAATTCTGTCTTCTGCGCTACTTAGTTTATTTTTTAATGAATATCTGATCTTAAAATTTCTTCTGTAGTAGGGTGTAGAAACGTCGATGTTTTGTTATAATAGGTGTGATCCTTTATTGAAGATGAATCTGGAAGTTCTTCTAGTAGTGCAGGCACCATTTCAGTCAGGTATTGATTAATTAGGTCAAAACCTCCTTTAATTTGATAATCATCATTCATTTTAAAATTTCCGCTTCTTCCTTCGCAAATTTTCCATGTTTATTCATGATAAAATGTATTGATTTCTCGCAAATTATTTTATGAAATATTTAGGATATTAACAAGGTAGACAAATACATTTTACTTAAGTTTCATAAAAATTTAATTTATGTTGTTTACATATATGTTTCGAGTTTCAACCCAATTTCAGAAATTAGTTTTGAAGCCAATTGTATTTGTCTACCATATTAATATAATACCTGGATAGTTATTAATATTTCCTCAATTTTGTTTTGATATCGGTGAGGGAGGAAATAATAATTGAAAATATTTAAGAATATCCTGAGAAATTGTGCCTACTGACTGTTTATATTATTTCCATATATTCATATATCAGTTTATATATTGTTTCATTCTTCAATTTATAATATTCCCCAATCTTGTTCATTAAGCCTATTTAAGGAAATATTTCTTTTGGCAATTTCACCGAGAATTCGAGATACTTCGAGGGATATTTTACTTCAAGTAGAAAAAGATATCATCTAAGTAGTTAAGTTATTTGATAGATTGTCCACTGCAAGTCTTTTTGAGAAAAGATTCAATATTTCTATAATATAAGAAAAACAAATGTTAACTTCCGCTATTTCATTGATTTACACGACAATTGTTTCGTCATGCCATGACTTCATCAGGTCAGGTGACTATTAAAACTGAGGTATAAAATGCAAAACATGACCTTAAATACACAGCTCTGTTACAAAAAATATAGGGGTGGAAAGAGATGGTTTACAATCAATGAAAAATATTAATTAGGGGGGATCTGTTTGAATCTATTTGATCATTCAACAAAATTTGTCTTTTATTATATCTATTGATCTCTAAAGTTTCTAACAGATGTAGTTTCTGACTTTTGTTTTCGATATGTAATATTTCATAGTTCATGGTATAACGAAACAATTGTCGTGTAAGTCAATAAAATAGCGGAAGTTAACATTTGTTTTTCTTATACTGAAGATGCATTTCCGTCAAGTAAAGACCGAGACAACCAAAAATATGCCTATATTTTGAAGTATTCCAACGAATTATATTTATGCATAAAATGACCAGATAATTTCACATTCAGGTATGTTATTCTCGACATGAACCCGTGTTTTTATCTCCTTCGCCGACAGTTTTTATCAGGAACGACTCCACCTTCACTCCGCCCTCAAGGATTATTTTCCAGGAGAATTTCGCTACAAAGTTTTCTTTCATTCAAACAGCTGCACCAGAGGTCGAACTAATCTTATTCTAAAAGATTATCGACTATTCGTTTTTCTCAGACCGTTTGAAGGAAGTGTCACATGTCCTGTTTTGGACTAATAGTCTCAGCAGTTCGGAAAAACTTCCATTTATCACTTAATCCGCTAAAATCGCTTTAAATTGATCGCAAGTATGCACTCACATGCGAAGTTATGAAAGAGGATAAATACGCACGGTTTTTGCGCGAATTCCAGAACCTTCATTAGAGCGTAATTGACGGAAATATCCAACCACCATAAATAATACTCTTAAAATCTATCGGTTGATATCAGAATATCACCTGGAGCATCTAAGGCATTACCTGAGGCCGGAAATTTCATAATGTCACATATTAAATTGATAGTATATTTATGTATAATCTGTTTCACGTGTAGGAAAAAAGGTCTGATTGTAGATATAGACTATTTATCATAATTTTCAACAAATGTCTTTCAGCACCATGAGACGTTAAGACTTACTTCTAATGGATTACGTTGATGTTGCTTAATAGGGTACGTTGAAGAGAAATCTGCAAACTCTCGGGTTTCTGGCTGTATTTCTATCATTAATTATCAAGTTTATACAGTAGCTGTATTCATTACATCCAGCCGTTAGCACAACGTTATATTTTGCGATTTTATGGCCGGCCGTTGATTATATATGCAAATTTCTCTTTTGGTAACATAATGCTCGGAGCAGATATATTCAGGTCTTCAGTCGTTGAAATATGTATATGAAATAGAATACTTGACATTTTTATGTTTCATTTCAGTGTTTAGTCATCTTTTATAGCTCCATATACTACATTTTTATCTGAATGTTGGTTATAAATATTGTGTGTATTATGTGTTGCCATAATTTTTCATTTTATTGTTTAAGATTTTCGGATTTATTCCGTCTGAACTGAAATTGTACAATTAATAATGTGACAATTTGAACTGCAATAACCATCAGTGAGTACCTCGTGAGTGAAAAAATAAAAGATGGCGGAGATAGGTCAGTAAAATTAGATGGATACAAAAGAATATGGATAATTATGATAGTTTCAGAAAAAGGAATGAAATTTAGTCTACAAACCTTTCGCACTAGAATAACTTCATTCAAATATCTTATAAAAATTACATATTATGTTCATTCGAGTTCTTCTCATTAAGTTTCTTGAGTTCAAAATGTAAGACTTATGAAGCCACAGTGTTGGCAAAAAATTGTAATGAATTCAATAAATTGTGGAAATATTATTCATTATTTTACTTTATCATGATGTTTAGTGAAACAAAAATGTATTATATAAAGATCTTTTTCCGATAACTGTCGCCAAATGGATTCCGAAAAATATGTTTCGATTTTTAACGATTGACTCAATTTTTTCTCAATGTCCTATAGTAAGTATATTATGATATTATGAAAAATAGGTGACATAGACAAGTAAAAAGGGCAATTAGAATATTTTCATGTGTAATGTGCAATGTCTTGGTTCTTTCTAACAAAATGATTCCTATCAACATAAATCCTAAAAGGAGAAATTTTCAAGAGGAGAGTCTCAAAAATCATTCATCATTTATGGCTAACTTTCTGCTGGTATAGAAGAAGAAGTTTGAGAAAATAATTAAGGTACGTAATGTGCTGTACGCAGCTTGTTGTTGACACCACATCTTTTTTTCGTCCATTTCATTTTTTTTATGTGAGAGGAATGTGAATTTCAGTGAAGAAAAGTGATTCTCCATAATTCTTACGCCATTTTGAAAAATGATTTCCAACCACCCATCAATAATTCCTTTTCAAATATTTAATTTGAACTGCCCTCAACAAAAAACCATTTAATAAAAAAAATTATGGATAGAATAAGGCAGATAATCAAATGAGAAATATAATTGAAAAGCATCAACATAATTAGCTATAAGTGTTAATGATATGGAAGACGAAGAACGAATTGGAATATACCTAGATCCATATCGAAACCAAATATTTATTCAATAACAAAAAATCTTAGAAAGATTATCCGAAAAAAATATTTTTACCTGTAAATTAATGGAATGAATTTGGGCTTAAGAAAGACTTCAGGAATCTCTTCGACCTCAGCACATTGGATATATAGTACAGCAAGTTTGAAATTATATAATATCAATGAAAGCTGCGTACAAAATATGATTTTTGTATATCGAATAATTTCCGCAATATCGTCCTAAATCTGAATAAAAAAATTTTGGTAACCCTCTATTTCAAAGATGACGCATTTGCAGATCATTTCTAATAAAATTATTTTTCTAATATATAGTCACAGAATCACATATTCTATTTTCTGATACATAATAATAATAATCCTTTATTAATGCCTATATGAAAGAATACAAAATTGTGATACACATTATTTCAATAATTCTACAAAAACAAGATTTTTCTTCTCAAATAAAAATTTATACATCCTTTACAATATTTGATTAATGTAATTTTTTCTGCCGGATAATAATAAAGACCATTTGGAACTAACTGTAATTGTTTGTTATTAATATTCCCTCTGTAACCATTTAAGACGAATCTTGTGAATGTTTTCAATGATCTGTACTGCACGTAAATTATTAAGAAATTAACGCTTTCCTGAAATGAAATAAATTAATACTAAGAATAAATAATAATAAATGTGTTGAACTTCATCCATCTTCTTAAAACTACGTACATTTAAAGTTGGAGATCCCAACAGTGCGTTAAGCGCGAAACCTTTCCAGGTAATGTTGAGGTAGATTTTACACCTATACATCGAATATATTAAAATATTCGTATGAATGGAACAAGTTTAGAAATGAGACGCTCAATTCCTTCAAGCGTCGTTTTGCAACTTCATCGTTGCATCTTCAATCTCTATAAAGAAACATACTCGAGGTAAAAAACGTTCTGACAATTTACCATTCAAAATAATGTAAAGTAAAGAATGAATAAATAATTTGATATTTGGCTGATTGCTCAAGTCAGCAGATTAAAACAATATTCTCTGTCGTATATATTATATTATTAATTATGTCACAATTGAAATAAATAAATATTTACGTGCTGACGACCAGATTTTTAGCGGCAAACTCCAATAAACACTTTAAGTTTTTATGTCTTGTTCTTCCATTGTTTTGTCACTTACCTAACAATGTATTTAAACTCGGTTACACTGAACACCATCAGCCAGTAGAATATAGATACCTGATGAAGCCACATCGCGGTAAAACAATTGTTGAAGTACAAACATTTTTGTGGAAATAAAATACTGTCTCCTATATATTTTTTAATTTGCGGAACGTTTACCACTCACGAGGTAGATTACAAATTCTACAATATTTTGTTTTCTGTATGTGTGTTGTTAATGATTTAGCGTCTCATCTCCAAACTCATTCCATTCCCACAAATATTATTGAAGAAGTAATAATAATTATCAAGTATTTTCAATCTAACATGGACTGGATTCATTTACAATATTGTATCATTTGCTCTTCTTCACAGAAATCTTTTAATTGAAAATAGTTGCAACAAACTCTCACTACAGAAGTACATATTAATCGTATTTCTTGATCTTATTCATAAATATTATCTGCTCAAGCGAATCTTTCCTGTAGAACCATTTTCCTGTAAAGGAATCTTGAAATTTGCAATCTCATGACAAACTGCTCGTTCCATTGTCTCCACACATGTTTATCCTACAATCAATCTTAAAAGTAATTTCAAACCTTATTCTTCTTATGGCTAACTTTCTTCTATTCGCACTTAGAAATGGCTAATAATCGTCTATGGAATCTGTAAAAACGCGAATGATCATCCATTGAGTGTGTACACAGACCATTCATTAAGAATACAAGCTTCCTTAGAAAAAACTAATGACTACCAGCTCGTATTTGAGTTTTCTACCTCCATCTCACAAGTCTCCTTGTAACGCTTGATTTGACTTGATTAAAACTAACGGGTTCTAATTCGGGGAACCAAAGCCAGCTGCCTGAGTCACGTATGAAAATTCCAATTTTTTGAATTGAGATGGACACCATCTGTCACTTTCAAATTTATTTCATCATCAATTACTCCAATAAATACAAGAACAGTAGTATTGGAATGTCCAAGAATGAATATATTCATCTTAAATTGACTGGGAATTTGGAAATCATAGTAACAGAACATAATTTTTAAATTTTATGTCTATCTATTTCTATTTTTGTTACGGATAACTTCCGAGAATTCTTGACGTATTTTCGTATGGCTTAGTAAGTGAATCATGGAAAATCTGGAGAGACAAATCAGATTACAAGGTACAACGAAAATTCGAACCCCCAGAACTCAGAAATGAAGAATTTTCGAAGATTTAACAAAAACAGATCAACTTCTGCTTTGGGGAGGACGAATTTCCATCATGAGTTTATACCGAAAAAAACACTCCATGAAGGTGGCATCAATCCCCAACATTGTTTGAATAGAGAAGAGATATCGAGTGTTGTTTGGTTTGAAAGTTATTTGTGTTATGTACACAAGCCAGTTAAAATTTTCAAAATCGGTTCATTATTCACGAAATAATGTAATATTGAACTTACCGTCAAAAAGTGATGTCGAACAGACAGTTGAACCGCCCAAACTGGAAAATCTGACAGTCTTAAAGAATCCAACAAAAATTTTCAAGTTCTGTAGGGAGAAAGAATTCCTATGACGACATTGTTCGGAAAAGTCCACTTAACGATGGTAACAACCCTCAATATTTTTTTTGTGGAGACATTTCTAGTCCAATGTCTATGCAATTCCACCTCAAAATCTTGCAGAACTGCGAGAAAAAATCATCACGGAAAGCCAATTACTGACACCAAACATTTTCGAAAATTTTTGATTGTCTCGGTCTTTACTTGACGGAAATTCATCTTCAATATAAGAAAAACAAATGTTAACTTCCGCTATTTTATTGATTTTCACAACAATTGTTTCGTCATACCATGACTTCATCAGGTGAGTATTTAAACTTACCTATTTTAAATACTCACCTGATGAAGTCATGGTTTAGGAAAATCAATAAAATAGCGGAATTTAACATTTGTTTTTCTTATATTTTTGAAAATGTTAGAGTAGGATTTGAAAGTAGGTTATACCATTGTATAGAGGAGTACAGGTCTCAAGCACAGATATAGAAATGAACTCAAATGAGCAATTATATCCTAATTTTTTCATAAACCTAGAGCAGATCCAAACCACAGAGTCAACTCATCCTCTACTTGTGACAAAAACGGAAATAACAAGCACCTTCGTAAACTTTTGAAATCCTGAATATTACATGACAGTTGACATTGACCCGTTTTTTCATATAATATATGGTCAAAATTTATGTAAAATGAGTCTTATCTTTAAAGGATTTATATATATAAATTGACAAAATGTGTATCGGAGGATACGAAAATATCGTAAGATATTTACTAAAATGTATTACTAATAATTTATTTTATTTTATTTCATGTTAATAAAAGCCTTCTATAGTAAGACACATTCCACCTTAAGATTGATTATACTTCATAAATATCATTGACAAAATTTCAGCATTATATTAATATACTTAATTCAAGTTTAATTTTAAGTCAAAATGATCATATACCAGATTTTAGACTTAACTTCGAATAATATTACGTAAATCATTTTAATATTTACGTGGACGAAGTCACACGTATTGGTTAGCAACAATTTTATACCAATAACCAACATAGGTAATTCATACAAGGAATCTTAGATAGCTTCAATTGACATATTAAATATACGAGTTCAAGAGTTGACGTAAAAATAGTCTTCTGAAAAATTCTATTGAATAGTTGTATACTGTAGTCATACAAGTGAAGCGTACATTTGTTGATGATGAAGTTCTTACATAGCTGGATGATGAGAAAAAAATCTTTAATGATTACTTGTAGATGTTGAGAAGATATCATTAATTAGTTAGGATGCTGTTGCACACAGTGTTGTTTTTCATAAAGAAGAAATGCTTACGAAACTGTGTTATTGTTCCTTCGTCGTGTTTTAGTATTTTTCTTTCCGTATTCTTTGTCGAAGTTCTAATATATCGTTTGCTCTTTCTTAATTACAAACGAGTCTATATGTCTGATCGAATGTGGATCTACATCGCAGATCTCAGAGATATTGTTAATTACTCCTTATCTTGGAGACGTAGTTACTTCTGAATATTATCCACTGTGTAAGGCTATCGGTTGATCTAATGCGGATGAAAATGTAAAAACTTGTGCTACTACAGCTTTCATTTAGGACAGGATGTTTGGAAAGCTGAGTGAGGATATCGAATGATACATTGGTGATGCAAATACTTCTTGATAAATCTCGAAGGAATGTTGAAATGAATAAAATCTCATTCTGGTTTTTCGATGGAAAAGTTCTCACTCTCAATGTCGGTAGTATATTTTGATAATTGAAGCGTGGTGTTTTTACTTTCATTATCTTTATTTCTCTATTTAACTTTGCTCCTAGTTGTTATTTAGATATCTCCCTTCATGACTGTGATATTGAGTATTCGTCCATAATTCATTAAATTTTGTTTTATTTATAATTTCAAAATACTTCGAATATTTATGGACTTTGAATATCAAATAAATAAATATATTGTTGATGAGTGTGAGTTCAAAAGTTATGATAATATTTACTCCTGTTATGCATGATTACTCGATAGATGAAACGTACGTCTAACATTGTATAATTTTAAGATTAGTCTGTTTCAGTAGCTTCATGTGAAAAATTTATGAATGCCGATCATCACTTAATACTTCCTTATTGATCTTATTTATTTGTAACCTATAGTCAGTAGGATGGTCAGCCTTTGATGTTTAAAAACGAATATCGATTCATTATTGGTAAAACAATACAGAGTTGATTCAACGATCAATTCACTCAATATTTTGAATATAACCATCCTTGCTTCGAAATATTGAAACCCAACAAATTCATAATGATAATCAATTCACGATACGAACATAAGTGTATCGAGTAAAATATTGATCATTTATTAGGATGTATTGTGGACTACCGGCTTAACTCGAGTGTAATTTAAAAGTTTATAACTGCTTATTGAAAAATTTTTAAATATAATTAATTTTGATATTTAGGAGAGAAAAATTTGAATTCCTGATTCATTTTCGAAAAATATATTGAAACTAAATTAAATTGAAATAAATCTCTGAACTACTTACTTCTTACTTCTATCTTCTAATCTATTTCTAAACTTTATGATAAAAGATGGAATTATTTTAAAATAAAAATTTCACAGAATTGAAATGGTTTGTACCTTTGGTGAGTCTGTTTTTCACTCAATTAATGTTCCTATCAATTGTTTAATTGTTCTAATTCAGAAATTATTCTGAATTACCAATCTTCAATATACAATTGTTTACATCTAGGACTTTTTAAATACTATAGCGACCATTATTTCAAAAGTTATGATAATATTAACGCCTGTTATGCATGATTACTCGATAGATGAAACGTACGTCTAACATTGTATAATTTTAAGATTAGTCTGTTTCAGTAACTTTATGAATGCCGATCATCACTTAATACCTCCTTATTGATCTTATTTATTTGTAACATATAGTCAGTAGGATGGTCGGTCTTTGATGTTTAAAAACGAATATCGATTCATTGTTTATTATGATTCTATTCTTTGGTAAAACAATGCAGAGTTGATTCAACGATCAATTCACTCTATATGTTGAATATAACCATCCTTGCTTCGAAATACTGAAACCAAACAAATTCATAATGATAATCAATTCATGATACGAACATAAGTGTATCGAGTAAAATATTGTTCATTTTCTCATCGAATCAAATTCAACTGAAGAAACTCCCTATAAACTGAATACGATAAACTAGGCATTTTACTGTTGCAATGCTTTTCAATATTATTAGCCAACAGTACGACTTTAACAATTAACAATTTCCACTATGTTCTAGTGGAGACGAAATTAACAGAAAAAAAAAACAGTTATGAAATATAAAAGTAATAGTCATACGAAAATTACTATTTTAAAATCCCAACTGAGTAACTCTCAGATTTGATGGAGGAGGTAGTAGTAGTTGCATTCAGGGCGTCTACCGACAGACCAATCCAGATATGTTTCGTAAGATGTACACGTATATTTATAGATTATAAAAGATTATTTTGTTTATTCAAATAACTCCTTACTGAAGAGATTTTGGGTTCATTTTTAACACCTTATAACTCACAAATGAATGGACCAAACAAAAAGCAGCAAAAAACGTTATTTGTATGAAATATCACCCTGACAACGAGTATAAATTAAAAAAAAATAAAAGATTTTAATTTAATATCCGCAATTTAAGAATTCTATATGTTTCGAGTTTCAAATAAAGTTAAGACATAATGCACACCTTTTCGAGGTGATCTAGCACTAGTTTTGAAACTAATCGAACGCTGGATCTAAGAAAATCAGATCATCACCATCCCTGTTGCATTCCTAGAATAGCTGCGTTCTAACAGATGGCAACGGATCAAATGTTAAACGATTGCATCTCCTCCGACATCTCGCCCAGAAAAAAATGGCATTCTCTCATTGTGGGTGCAGCGATCCTGCAAATGATGGCTGGATTCGCATACGGTAATGTTACGATGCACTAGTTTCAATTTTAAAATGGAAAACTGAACCGTTTCCAGTTTGCCGTCAATGTAACGTTCATGATGCGCAATAGCGCTCGCACTGAATTGGTAGCTATAAATTCAGGTGAAACGAATAGTCATTATCATTCTTATTCTTATTCTTGTTTTCTCCCTTACCCAGCGCGATCACCCTGAAAAGTGCACAAACACATTTCATGAGTTTTGCATTATATATTTTCACTTAAGAGGAAACTTCCAAATTCAAACAATTTCGTAAAAATACTAATAGCACATCGGCTAATAAGTTTTTGGTTTAATGAGGCAAACGGAACTTGTTAGATCAAATCTGACTTTTACCCAACCAATTTCCTCCGAGAATTACAAGAATTATATTATATGAAATTTACAAACTATTTTTTTTGCTAAAGACAATAACCACCGGCTTAATAATTCAGAAATTTATGAATTAAATTATAATGAGTGGGGTTGCGTATATGTAGGACAAAACAGGAAAAAGTTGAAAAAGAATATCCAGCATCATTTAAGTATCGAAAAGATTATTCTAATTTTGGGAAATAATTTTTCGAAACATGTCCATGTTTAAAATGAACTATGAAGTAACGGACTATCCCATCGAATATTTTTCATTATTGCCAACAAGAGTGTGCATTGTCTTAAAGAAATATCACTTTTTCTCTTTGCATATGGGTCCGTTTTTTCGAAATTTCCTCATTCGATGGATGCAGTTGGGCCACGTAGCGATCGCTATTGCTAGTTGCTCTTTTCACAACTCATTTTCAATAATACAGAATTAAATTCAGTTGCTACGAGCGTTTTATTAAACAAATATTGTTTCATCATACTGTGGCATCATGGAGTTCTAGATATGAACTGTTAAGGTATGAGAACTTACAAAGCAACCTATTTATGGGAAGGCACTGTTATGAATTATTTCAATGAATTTTATAATTAAATTTATTTAAAAAATTTTTATTATGATTTTATTTTGCAACGCGTTGAGCTTCAATATATATGAATTCTACTTACAAATTTTGGTTTGAACCTTTTTTTCTGCTGACCCTTGTACGTCAGGATGTATTGTGGACTACCGGCTTAACTCGAGTGTAATTTAAAAGTTTGTAACTGCTCATTAAAAAAATTTTAAATATAATTAATTTTGATATTTAGGAGGGTACAAATTTGAATTCCTAATTTATTTTCGAAAAATATATTGAAACTAAATTATATTGAAATAAATCTCTGAACTTGACTTACTTCTTATTTCTATCTTCTTATCTAGTCCTGAACTTTATGATAAAAAATGGAATTATTTTAAAATAAAAATTTCACAGAATTGAAATGGTTTGTACCTATGGTGAGTCTGTTTTTCACTCAATTAATGTTCCTATCAATTGTTTAATTGTTCTAATTCAGAAATTATTCTGAATTATTAATCTTCAATATACAACTGTTTACATCTAGAACTTTTTAAATACTTTAGCGACCACTATTTCAATTATCTTCACTGATTGTCCTGGTTCATACTTAATTTCATTGTTGAATTTTTCATATAGTCCGTCTTGAAAGTATTCGAAAGAAAAAACTCAATTGTAATTATCTAGTATATAGTTTTAACTCTCGAACTAGAATATTATAACAAAATGTTCATCTTATTTACCTATACAACCTCCATTTAACTGTAAATACTTGACTAAACATCGAGGTACACCCGAAACTAGATTACCTCCATAATTTTTCAATGGTAGTCCAGGACTGTCAAACTGAGTGAATTAAATCATTTTCATTTCGTGGCGCTGCTCATTGAAGTTCAATCTTCATAAGACCTCAAATGTTTTGAATGGGACTAAGATCTGGTGATGCTGCTGGCCATGAACTAAGTATGGCATCTTGCATTATCCTGCTGAAAACGCCACCCCTCAGGATATAAAACATGCGCCGTTTCAAGGAGAAAATCGTTTAGAATGCCACAATACTTTTCACTATTAATGGTACCATCAAATATACAGGGAAGTGTAGCACCACTCTAAGATATTGCTCCCTAAACCATTATTTTGATGGGAAATTTGGAAATTTGAACGGTGACAGGTTGTTTTGATAGGAGTTTTAAGCGATTTTCACCGAATTGGAAACAACTTTCATCAGATATAAAGACATAATGAAAATTACCTACTTGAAGTCGTGGACAAAATTCTATCCTTCTTTCCTTCTGTAAAAGTGTCATCATAAGGATTTTTTTTCTTTTCTTTATATGTAGCCTTGTCTTTTCAGTGACAGACAGTTTCTGAACATACTTTTATATTTCGTTGATTTCCAAATCTGTTAGCAAATTAGTGAAACCGCAGGGGCGGATTGTGTCATCCTAAGGGCATAAAATGTTTAAATTCTTTCCTTTAATCTTAGGCGGTCTTCCTGAAACTGCTCTATGCCTCATATACATGCCGTTTTTATCCTTTTCATTTGTCTCATATACAACACTTTTTCCCAGTTTGGTCGAATGAACTAATTTTACAAAATTTCGAATACTTTTTCTAGACAAATATCCTACCTGTTTGCTTCTTTCTTGTTGGGATATTATTTCATAAATTGTATATCTGTTCACAATCAAAAATATTTGACAAATAGTATTGCCATGCACTTTTAGCCATAACCGACTATTCGCACAACCTATTTTATATATCACTTCTGTCTTAGAATGTTACAAAAAAAAAGTATATCAAAATTATGAAAAATAATAAATTCCGGATATTTTCTAGGCTGTATATTCAGGTAACGTATTTTGTGATAATTATTTCTTCACTTTTGATTGCGATTTTTTATAACTTCTCGAAAAATTGAATTTTCCAAAGACTACTAGAAATTGTCGAAATTCTTGAAACATTATGCTCTGAAACTACTCTAGAAAATTAACCTGAATTTTTATCTAAATTTCGACACACATTCACATTCACAAAGTGTTTCAAATTCTACTGCTTTTAACCTAATAATTACTTACAAATACTCATGAAATCACATTTCTATGGCCCACATGCTATTACAACTTTATCCATGCTTAAAGTATCTTACATTTGTTTTCCATCAATGATTTATGTAGTGAAATAATAAGAAGCGGTTTTTTACTTGATAGAAGGATTATTACAAACATTGAATATCAAAACAGATTCAATATGTTAGTGTCCTAAAATTTTAATTAAAAAAAATGTTTGTATGTTCACAAATTCAAAATATTCAAAGTTTGTGATAATCCTTCTGTCAAGTAAAAATCGCTTCTTATTATTTCAACGAGGTCTATTTATTGTTATTTGATTTCATCTTTTAAATGTGAACTTGAACTGACCTTATCTAAATTCTAATTGTTTTTGAGGATAAGCTACATGTTTTGAAAGTTTTTGAAGTAACTAATTCAAATATATGAAATATTTCAAATAAATTAGTTTTGGAGAAGTACTTAAAAAATGTTGTGAATTTTCGAAAAAGATTTAGATTTCATAAATATAAGATCAAAAACAAAACATTTTATCACAGGCAGACATACGCACCACGCCTGTCTGAAGAGTTCAAGTGCGCAAGCTTGTAACTACATTCAAATATTATTTATTTTTTAATTTTAATTAACAATTTATATTTGTTGGGTTTCTTGATTCCATTTGATATTGTATAAGGAATTTTGATTTTATACGTCTATTAAATATAAGCAGTGCTTATAAGACATTAATTTCATTCTAAAAGTTTTTGAATGAAATATTTTGAAATTAAAATTGCAGGAGAATTGCAGAATTATTCATAATATTTGGTTTACAAAAACTACGTGAAGAAGATAAAAGTGTTAAGGGTATGCCGCTCATGAAAATATAAGACAACTTAACATAAAAGTAACTGAATGTAGAAATATAAGTTATTAGGTTTTGTCGATATGTCTACATTAGTGGAAGATATTTAGTAATGAAAACCTCTTGACATCTCTCTGTTCTTTTGAGAGTACAGAATTTAGACTGACACTCTTAGAATTACTTAAAACCATCGTTTTCCATACTCACACGCATAGTTTAAGCGTCTTCTGTCATTTGAATCCATTTTGTCAGTTAATTTCAAGTGCTTTTTGTGACTCTCGAATTGGATCAAAATATCGAACGAATAATCTGTCTTGAATTTTGTATAGCGAATGGAATTTCATGTGATAAAGAGCTAAAAATGTTTCATTAGGTTTACGTCCAAAAACAGATTCGTATGCACAAAACAGTGCAGTGAAAAATTTTCCTCGCTCTGGAATCAATTCCATCTACTGAATCCAAAGTGAAATCCTAAAGTGAAGAAAATGGGAATTTCTATGCCTCCCGAATTAATTCCTTTTATTTCAGACGACTTGCTGGCAAGAATGCGCCGCTACTAGATTAGTGGTGAAAGACAGATATTTTGCAAAAACTCAATTGCGTGAAGGCGTAACGTTGAATCTTTACTTCATGAAGATTCTTGATAAAACTCAAACAAAACAAATGATCATAAAAATAGATAAAAATCATACAGTAGCCATATTGAGCTCATGTTTTGCAATTTAAAAACTGTTATCCTGAAGGAACGCAAAATTTCATAAAAATGAAAAATTAAATGCTCCATTTTTCTCCCTTCGATCCACATTGTTACATATTAGCCAGAAAGATTATATTGAACAAAGCTCCATACATTTTTTGGAAAAATTTAAAAAAATTGTCTTGATTGATCTTCACGAAATTATGCATGAGACTTCGCGTCGTTATTTGATCTAATTAATGAATCGATCGGATCTGTACTTTCGAAAATATTAGGAACGTAACATTGTTGAACGTAACCGACATATTCAGACTCCAAACCTATTCTAAAAATTGCATATTAATCTTTTATGAAATTTGGAAATTCTTATCGTTTTTATATTTTTAATTGAATCAGCCTTCAATTGATGAAAATCCATATTAAGTAGGGTTCTTCTGATTTTCACAAATTTATTGTTATTATAATAAAACAATTGTTTCCCTATCACGGTAGCATCTTTAGGTAGCTAGTATCTTACATTTTTGAATACCTGAATTCGTTTTCGAAATAGATTTCTATTTATAATAAAGAATTAAGGATCAAAACCCAAAAAGGGGACTTCTGTGAATTCTATAATAGTTTATCTGAATATGTTTAACAGGAGTGTGTTATTTAGGTCTAATTGTTTTATTTAAATTTTGCTGTATTTGTTTATCTCTAGGGACTAAGAGGTTTGAGGCATAACTTTTACTTTCTATATGTAAAATTTTAAAATTATGGTCGAAAATAGATATGTCCTGTTTCTAACAAATGGTTCGAATATGTGGAATTACTATTGTCATTGAGGAAACTCTTCGAATGTTCACCAAGTCTGTGTAGGAGAGTTCATCCAGTCTGTCCTATGTAAACTTTGGGCAATCATCGCAGGTTAACTTATAAACTCCTAATTTGTCATATTTATGCGTAATGTCTTCATTATTTTTAATGAATTCGCCCAGTTGCAAATATTTTACAGACAGACTATTTCAATCATTATTTTTCGTTATCAACGAAATACATCTTCCAACATTATTCACCGTGGAAACCGAACGGAATGACCCTTTTAATTTTTCTTTATTTAACAGTAACCTGAACCAATAATTCACGTGAATTTTCAATATTTCATAGAACAGTGTATACTGATAGTATTATACATAATAAATAAAATCATCCTATAAACCAGAAATTATCAGCATCTAATTGTAAGATAACTTGAGTAAATTCATTAAAAATAATAAAGACATTACACATAAAGATAATAAATCGGGAGTTTAAAAGTTAATCTGCGGTGATTGCCCAAAAGTTTACATACGACAGACTGAAAGAACATTTGAAGAGTTTTCTCAATAACAAAAGTAATTCCACATATTCGATTTGTTAGACACAGGATTTACTTTCAAATAAAATTTTGAAATTTTACATATAAAAAGTGAAACGTATGTCTTAAACCTTTAGAATTAATAGAAATAAATACCACAATTGTAATACAACAATTAGACCCCTATTCAACATATTCAGATAAACTGGAATTTACAGAGAACACTTTTTTGGGTTTTAGTACTCAATAAAACTGTTTATACCTACTATAATATAAATAAAAATCGATTTCGAAAACAAATTTAGTTATTCAAAAATTTCAGATACCACCTACCTGAAGACGCTACTGTGAAAGGCAAAAAAAATTGTTACATTATAATAACAATTAAAATTTCTGAAAATCAGAATGACCTCATTTAATATTATTCGTTATTATATACCTCAATTTCACTGTTTGGTCGAAAATTGAGAGTACTGTGACCTAAAGTAGCGTGAAATCGAAGTAACAAGGCCACAACTGAACTCCTAACTCGCACAAGCTGAAAAGAGCTTCTGAGGTATCTTTACAGAAGATCTAGGAGTAACAGAATAATATATCATATCATATCAATACCAAATCTGCTTCCAATAGAACCAGTAGTTCTGGAGTGAATCCAATTTAGTCGTTTAGGACCACTTTTTGCTGTACACTCAAAATAACATAGATTTGGGCAAAACGGTAGAGCACTGTTCCCAAGAACAAGCGCACAAAAACACGGAATAAATGATCTAATCTTTCATATATTGCGGCAAAAATAATATACAATCTACCGTAACTATTCGAGGTTGAACAAACTCGTAGGAAGTCACACCTGTCGCTCTGCACTTCATTACAGACAACGATGTTAACACACCCTCCTTCCATTTCTTTCATTGCCATTTGTGACAACACCGAAACACTAACCTTGTTCGCACCAAATTCGAAATATCTGTTGCACCAACACATCAATCGATCCCAACATATGATTAAATACCAATTAGAAGATTTTGTATTTATGTAATCAAGATACGTATAAGGAGGACGAATTTGTTAAAAGCTTATTAATTAGAAAATAAGCAATTAACTGTCTAGATCAAAGGAAACCATTTTAGGAATAGTCCGACTACAAAGTGCCAACTATGTATAATTATTTCTCCATTTGGGTGAAATTACACGTTTTGAAATGTGGAATGTGAAAAAGGTATGTACTTGCTATTAAAGAGGACTATATTTAGATGTTGCTAATTATACTGGTACATTACTTGAGACCACGACAAGATCCAGAACGGAATGAATGAATTACAGAGAAAATGGCTACTCATTGTGGACCTTCTGATCTTGAAAATACGCAACATCAAGGAATTGGGTCGTTAGTGATGCAATATTATACATTAGTGAAAAGAGTAAAATTCAATAAAGCTCGCCTACCCCTGCACATCAATTATCGATAAAGGGTTTTTGATACAACATTGTTCAAGTGTATGTTCTATTTATGTATCGAGAACTGGCAACACTGGTGTTGCTGGAGACGTCAGTCTCTACACCCTAAATTTATTATTTATTATAACTTTTTATATACTAATCTAATGATTATAATTTTGTTTGTTGAACATATTATCTTCAAAATCAACCCTATTCATAATATGACTTTGAAGATAAAATGTTACAACTCTTACAGGATGACAATGTCTACAAAAAACTTAAACAAGATCCAACTAACAAATACCAGTTACAAAACAACAAACTAATAAAAAAGGGGTAGGAAAAAAATTATATATCAATTGACGCAGAAAAACTGTTAAAGACAAATAATGCTACCTCTCCCAAAATTTAAGGTTTACCTAAACTCCATGAAGAGAATGTTCCACTGAGACCCATAGCATCCTGTATTCAGTCCCCATTCTATAATCTATCTAAGCATTTAGCCGACAGCATATCTAGGGTAGTAGAAAAAAACGAGTTTTACATAAAAGATAGTTTCTCATTCAAAGAATTTGTCAACACAATTACGATACCCGATAATCATATATTAATTTCTTTAGATGTAGTTTCCCTGCATACCAACATCCCTAACCTTCTTTTAAAGGATGCATTGAACAGGAAGTGGACTGAACTGCAGGAATACACTTCTTTACCCTGTGGAGAATTTATCAGTGCGATTAAACTAATACAGTCACCAAATTATTTTCAGTACAAAAGTGATTTTTACCAACAAATAGATGGATGTGCCATGGGCTCACCCATCTCAAGGCCTATTGCACAATTGGTGATGGAATTGGTGGAGGAACTTATAATCCAGAAAACAAAAGTTGAAATATTTTTCTACAGGAGATACGTAGACGATTGCATCATGGCTGTTACACACTACAAGACGGATGAAATTTTGAGTTCAATAGTTTTCACAATAAGATACAATTTACAATAGAAAGAGAAAATAATAACAAGATCAATTTCCTAGATTTAACCCTCATAAGAAGTGATAATATCATACTCATACAAAGGTATACAAAGACAACCTGGTCAGGGAGATATTTGAAATTTTTTTCAGATCATCCTTTCTGTCTGAAAACGAAGTGTCATAGTAGGCATAACAGAGCGTGCAATTACCCTAACTAGCCCATGCTTACGAATAGAAACACTAAACAAAGTTAGGAGAATCTTAACCAACACCAACTACCCGATAGATCTAGTCAACAAAATCGTTAAACAAAGAACGTACAGGTTTTACAGCAAGATGAGGAACAGGAAAGAAATTCATGAACAAAAATACATCTGGATTCCTTTCGTACAAAACTAAAAAATAAGGTAAAATTCTGAAAGCACATAATTTACAAATATGCCATAAAAGACATTATACACTGAAGACATTTTTTAGGCGATTAAAAAGTAAAATACCACCTATGAAAAAATCAAACTTAATATACAGTATACCATGCAACGATTGTGAGAAGGTATACATAGGAATGACATCACAACTCTTAAACAACAGATTAAATATGCACAAATACATGAACAACTCTAGCACTGCACTAAATAAACATATACGAACAGACAACTACATTATAGACTTCAAAAATACGAATATTCTTGCATATGAGACTAATAGTGACAAAAGGAACATAAAAGAGATGATATATGTAAAGAACCGATATAAGGAACCTGAGCCTGATTTACCACACCATTATATAAAAATAAATGCTCAAAATTGATTCAATACCAAACAACAATACAAGAAATTTTGCAGTATCACTTAATGAATTCACGACCATCGTATAACTGCTAATGATTTGTTTTGAAAGACATACGAAGATATTTGACGGAAATGTTAAAAACACCGATATTGCAGGTTGGACTGCTGCATTCATGCAGAATAACTAATACATAGACGATACTGCGTGCCAGTGAAAGATAAATCATTGTTTTAATATTTGACTTCAAGATAATAATAATTTTCTGCTTAGGTACATCACCTCTTATTTCTATTTTATATGTTTATTATTGTAATATTTTTTTAATGACTTGTCAAGTGACTGGAAAGTTTTAATTTGTTGCTGATAAAATTGAAAATGTCCTCAACCGAGGACGAAACGTCCTTTTAATATAAATAGTACTTTTCTGTTTCTGTTTACGGAATCCGATATCCCAAGAAACTCCAACATTATTATAGATAACAGGATTCAAGAAGATTTAAGTCCTTAGCCGAGGACGAAATATTAATAGTAATTTTTTGTCTTGCTTGTGGAATCCAATATCCTAAGAAAAACAAACTTCAATATTTTTTTTAATGAGTAAGATTCTCTACTATATAATGTTAGTAAGGATTTGGAGATTCTTTCAATCAAAAAACTCGTTGAGAAAAAGGTGAATTCAACAAATTCCCAAATACTATTCGGCAATATACCTACATTGGATGCTGTTATTTCTATGCGCCATAAATATAGACAGATGTCCGAAGTGTAATAAATAGAACCTTTTTCAATTTTCAAGCTTTCAGTTGTTTCCATGCGCTATAAAAATACACAGTTGTCCGAAGTGTAATAAATAAAACATTTTTCAATTTTAGTCTAGTTCCTTTTTGTACTCCTTTGAAGATGGTCGAAATACCGAAACACGTATCAGAATTCTGAACAAATTGTAAAACATTAAAACTGTGAAAATTATTTCAAAAAAAATTGTTATAATGTTTTACCTAGTACCAACTGCATACTCCATTCATGTTACATTTAAATATATACAACTTGGGTTTTCTTGAATCCTATTGTTTATGATAATGTTGGGTTTTCTTAGGATATTGGATTCCACCAACAAAACAGAAATGTACTATGTATATTAAAAAAAAAGTTTCGTCCTCGGTTGTGGACATTCTCAATTTTATTAGCAAACAAATTAAAACTTTCCAGTCATTCGACAAGTTTAAGCAGAAAATTAGATCTATATCGTCATCTAATCGTAAAATAATGATTTATTTTTCGCTGGCACGCAGTATCGTCTATGTGTTAGTAGGTTGTTATACACGAATGACGCCGCCAAACAGCGATTCGATTTCTTCGAATTGATTAGCTTCAAATAAAATTCTTTGTCTCAGTTTCGAAGTTATTACGGGTTATGACTCGTTGTAAGCAGCAACTGGGTTTTTATTTACTCTTTTCTTGAAGTATAAGTTTTAATCTTGTTATTGTGTTTAATTCTCAATGCTAGAGCAATGTTGATGATTGATTACAACCATGAAATACGTATATTACCTTATTTTAAATTGGGTAAATTATCAATGCACCTTTTGAGCCGCGAGAAGTCTTGAATGGAGAAGTTTATTTGGATTTTCTACAAAATGATTTATGAAATTTACCGGAACTTCCCGGGGCACTATGACTATTCGGTTAGAGAACATCTCGATGAAGAACACATGGACAGATGGTCTGCTTTTACTAGGTAGCAGTGAAAGAAAAATTCTCTTAAAGCCTTTATTTTGCTACAGTGATATTATAGAATTGACTTGGTAAATAATGGATTAGCCTGTTTGATACTCCGATCTTTTTTAAGAAAATGTCGGGAGTGCATTGCGGCAGAAGGAAGGCAGTTTGAACATTTCTTGTAATGTAATAAACTTAAAATACAAAAAGTGAAGTTCGATTTGAAACATGAAGCCAGAAATTAAATTTAAAGCACAACCAAAAACTGTAGATATTCTAGATTTTTTTAAGGGCCTATAGTTTAAAATAAACTTAGCTTAAATTGTTTTTATAGTTTCTATATAAATATTATGACTTGGCGTATCACCTGTTTTCGGATGTATTAGTAAGATCTACAGAGGAAATACTCTACAAAACTAATGATTTATTGGTCGCGTGGAGCTTCTATTACGCAATCCTACTGTATCACTGATTGAAAACTTCTGTATAAAATCACTAATGAATTGGGTAAGACTTGAAATGCTCATAATCGAATAAAAGATTTTTCTAATGTTTGTAGAGATACTGGTATACGATGTAATTATCTAGAGAGAATAAGGAGCGTTACACAAACGACACCGCGGCGGCACCTTTGATCTTTAGTAACCCCATTTTGAATAAACTTGTGCTGTTTCTATGGTTTTCGGGAGCAAAACATTTTTTATTCGGTTACAAATGATTCTGTTGAATGTGTAGTTATTTTGCTTTTTAACGAGAATAAAATAAATTGTGATTGAGATTTTTACTATATTTTTCAACAAAAACCCCCTTGAATTCATTTAAGTCCACACTCGAAGGACTCCACAAAAAGTTTAAGTAATATTCATTCCATGTAATTGATGATTGTCATTGTAATATCATCTTAAATGAACTCTAGCAACTTTTCATTTGCGTTACTTTGTCGCAGCATATGAACGCGTGACTAAAATATTTCAGGTATATTACGGGTATATAGCAGGAAGATCAAGCTCTTTTTAGTCTCGTCTTCTTCTTAATACTCTGTCAAGAAAGTACCGGGAATTTTCAATTAAAACAACATTTTTACATTTAATCGTCAAAATTTATTGGGTCTCCTTCAAAATAGGCTCCATTTGCTCCAATACATCTATGCCAACGGCACTTCCAATTATCGAAACATTTTTTATAGGCGCTTTCCGGGATGGACTTTAGCTCTCGCGCCGAATTTTGTTTTATGGCTTCAATCGACTCAAAACGGGTGCCACGAAGGGGCAATTTTAGTTTTGGGAAGAGGAAAAAGTCGCAGGGAGCCAAAACCGGCGAATACAGTGGATGCTGAAGCACGTTTGTTGAGTTTTTGGCGAGAAAGTCAGTCACAATCGTAGCTCGGTGAGAAGGCGCGTTATCGTCATGCGATGTTCGCCCACAAATTTGGCCGCTTCTTACGGATACGCTCACTCAAACGTTTCATAACGCCTAGGTAATACTCCTTGTTTACCGTCTGACCCTCTGGAACGAATTCGTAGTGCACCACGCCACGGATATCGAAGAAAACAATGAGCATCACCTTCATTTTCGAGCGGCTTTGGCGTGGTTTTTTCGGTTTCGGCTCATTTTTTGCCACCCATTCCGATGATTGCTGGCTTGTTTGCATATCGTACTCGTAGACCCAGGTCTCATCACCAGTTATAATGCGTTCCATGAATGTAGAATCGGAATAACAGCGATCCAGCTTGTCTGAAGCAACCTGTTCGCGATGACGTTTTTGAAGAAAATTCAGGTCTTTCGGTACGAGTCGTGCGGCCACCTTCCTCATGCCCAAAATATCAATCAAAATCATACGTGCGGACTCGTGGGATATCTTAAGATCATGTGCTATCTCTCTCAAGCTGGTACGATGGTTTTCCAGCACCCTTTCCTTAATTTTATCGACGTTATCTTCGATCGAAGCCGTCGATGGGCGTCCGGAACGAGGCAAGTCTTCGACCACTTCACGACCGTCCTTGAAGGTTCTGTACCACTGATATGCACGAGTTTTCGATAGAGCATTATCACCAAAGGCCTTTTGCAACATTTTCAATGCATCGGCACACGAAAATTCATTTGCAACACAAAACTTTAAACAAATTCTTTGCTCAACGTAATCACCCATAGTAAAAATCGGCACGCACTCTGACATCGACTGACTTAATCAGCTGTTGCAAACACACAAGTTGACAGATCCCGCTCAAGCTTGGCATAGTAATTAAGGACAGTGGTACCAACCTAGGAAAAACAATTTTTACCTGCCTCATTGCCCCGCCAGATTTAAATCGATAATTCCCGGTACTTTCTTGGCAAAATGTAATTCTGGTTCTGGTCACTCCAACTTTTCAAGCGTTTATCTTGGTGGAACACTACACCTTTTCTGTTGATTAATTCTGGCCTTTTCTGTTGAAGTACATCGTTCAGTTTGTCCAGCTAATACAGTAGACTGCCGAATTAATTATTGTGTTATCCGGTAAAAGCTCAAAAAACTATTTCTTTAAAATTCCACCAAATAGAGTGTATCACCTTTTTTTGATGGATATTGGCTTTCGAAATTCTTTGAGCCGATTCTTCTTTTTTGCTCCAGGATCTCTTGCGTTTGACATTATTATATACAACCCATTTCTTGATCCCAGTAATGATGTGCTTCAAAAGTAGATAATTTTCGTGACGTTTGAGAAGCGAAGTACAGGTGTCCACGCGACTACACAAATTTCTAATCTATATTATTATTATAGGCTAAACTTGGCATTGAGGAAAACAACATATGACCCTAGAATATATTCGCGTATATATTATGTCATATACATATGTCTCTTTCCATTTGGAAGCTAGAGTGCTTACGGACAACTTACTTTTTACTTCGAGACGTTGGCATATGTTATCGACGAGAGTGTTTCTTTTCTAAGCTTCCGCTTTCACGATGTGGATTCCAGAAAAGGTAAATAACTTTTTGAGTAGTCTCCGAAGCATTGAAACCCTCAACTACTTATCTTATAACATATTATTTCATAGAATGTGAAATCCTGCTATATATTGGAAATTATTCCTCGAAAGTTTCACTGTATTACATCTGAGCAATAAATGAAAACCCAAAGGTTTTACAATTTCACTTCGTTTCAGTGATCGCAGTCTTCATCACTTTAATATTCTTCGTTATAAAAAAAAATTAAAACCATATGAAATTGTTCTTCAAAATAGGGACATGAATTTTAAATGATATATAAAAACTGAAGCTGTTAAATTCCACAGTCTCCATAGATTTTGATCACTGCAATCAAATTTCAAAAAAATCCCTTAGTGCCTTGCAGAAATCAGGCTCAGCGAACCATTCCTTCGAAAGGTCACATCCATTCGTCCTTTAGCTTGAGCCATCATGCACGCAAGGAACAATGTAACAATCAGCCTCACGCTGAAAATTTATATCACGAGTGTCTTTTGTTCGGCCTCACGCACGACCAGCTGAATTATGATCATTATTAATTTGTTAACCTTTCTATGAAATATATTAATTATCTCTAACATATCCAACGTGACCATTTACCACCGTGCGAAGTTGCTCAATTTCAAAATAAAATATAGAGCAATTTTAGAGCCACACCCTGTAGTAGGAGTTCCGCGTTAACTATGAATCAAACACCTACGTCATTCCGTAGTATGATTAGAATATAAACACTAGCCAGGGTCGTAGTGAAGAGATAACGAGAAATTGTTTATGGCTGTTGGCCAGGATATCGAAGTTGTGGCGGTACGTGAGGAATGAATTCGTTGCAAGGACGAAGGACGAGTTATTACAGCTCATTCAGTTTAATGGAAATGAACAATGACAATTCTAATCTCACTTTCGACATCCACGGTTCATTCAATTATCAGTGTAGTAAACTGTGGTATTGCTATGTACGAGGATGTACTGAAAATTACTCAGGCTACTATAGAAGCCAGTAGAATTTGAAAGTTAACGCATTTTATTATTCAGCATACTTTCCTTTTAATTGGAAACATTCATTACAACGAATCTGCAATGCCTCCAGCCCTACGAGAAACAAATTTATATCTTGGTCTGCAAACAACGTTTCGACAGCTTCTCTTACCTCTTCGTTGGAAGCACATTTATCAACTTCAAAATTTTTTTCAGTTGTGGAAAGAGATACTAGTCTGATTGAGTCAGATAAGGTGAATAAGGAGGCGCTTTGATCAACATTAATCCTAAATCACGAATTGTCCAAATGGCAACATGTGCATTGCTCTCCAAAAACAAAACACCTTTAGATAACTTTCCACGCCTTCGCCCTATAAATATTTCTCCTAGAGGAGTAAGTAACATCAACATGTTATTCCTGTTATTGTCGTACCCCTATCCAGACTTCAGGCCAAAATACTGGAAAAAGAAGTTTTCCATCAGATTATGGATCACGCAATTTTCCAGAAAGTTGGAGAACAATGGTGTTTTTATTTAATATATTGCTGCTTTGCACCCTCGCATCATTCATGGTAAAAACACTGTTCAAGAAGTCTGCATCTCATTCAACCACATATCAAACGCGATACTTCTATCCTTGAATGCATCCTGTCAACATTTAGACATTTTGCAGACATTTTTCTCACGTTCAAATTGACGTGAACTGATGGCCGCGTTCATATGAACTATTAATTGCCTGATACATAAATTTTTACTTATTTGACAATATGGTAATATAATAAGAAGGGAGGCAGAACGGACCACATACAAACTATATCAACTGGCGATTCACAAGCCAGAGGCAATAGTGATGGGAGGCTCAAGACTACTGGACGAGCTTTTAACGAACAGTATCCTATCGATGCCCTCGGATCTAATGTCAAAAATCACGAGCCAGGAACGGAATTTCAATGTATTCGTCTCCAGCCGGGACGAGTGGACCCAGCATGCTGAGGTTCTATTGAGTACCGACCTTGGCTTGTTCACAGACGGCTCGCGAACGACGAACGAAACAGGAGCGGGAGTCTATGGGAGTAAACCGAGAATTAACATCTCATTGAGTCTCGTTCAAAACGGAACCATATTCCAGGCAGAAATATTTGCCATTGAGACCGCGGTGGAACTGCTGATAAAACGGCATAATCAAAATATTTACTGATAGTCAGTCAGCACTAAAAGCTCTGGAATGCAGCTGTTTTACATCTAAAACAGTCTGGAGTTGCCGCACGGCTTCAAACAGGCTCGGTATGTATAACGGAGTCACTCTGGTTTGGATACCGAGCCACTCAAACTATTTGGGTAACGAGGAGGCGGATCAGCTGGCATTTGCTGGAGCTGCGCTGCCTCTGGTAGGACCGGAACCATTCCTGGGAATACCACATGAAGTGGCTAACGAGGCGATAATAGGCAGAATGAACTCAAGGCTAGAGTCTTTCTGGCGGAGCCATTCTGGCCTGAAACACTCGAAGTTGTTCCTTAGAACAGCTTCGAACAAAAAGATGGCGAACCTAGCGCTAGGTCTGGATAGGGCCAAACTAAGAACACTTGTCGGAATTATGACAGGTCACTGCAGACTGAAAGAGCATTTACACAAAATCGGTCTGGCTGAAGACAATGAATGCAGGCTGTGTCTTGAGGACACTGAAACAGCTATCCACATCGTCTCAGAGTGCCCAGCGGTGAGTCGCATTAGTTGAGGGTGAGGTCTTTGGCCAGGCTTCCATAGCCCACAGTGAACTGAAAAAATTACCCCTGAACAAGATTATCGGTTTTATTCAAAAACTAGATCTCGTCGGGGAGATACAAATTAAGGGTGAACCACAATAGTCCGTGCGGACGCAGTGGTAGGGTGGACAGACGCCCGCTCGCCATAAATAATTATAATAATAATAATAAGAGAGTTTATTCAGATCTACAAAAACAAACTCTATAATACTGTTGGGTTAAATATTATAGAATATTTAATGTGCACAGTTGATGAAAATGATAATATCATGTCGTGAACTGCATATATATTTTTGGGCCTTCCTGAACTGTTTTCATCTTCAATGAAAATTTCACCTCTTCTGAAGATTGCAATCCATTTTTTTATGGTCATATACGAAGGATATTGATTTCCATGGGTACTCAGCATATAACGACAAATTTGTTGAATTGTCATTAAGGGATACATACGAATCATGATATTCTCTTCAAAATGATGAATGAACATAAGAATTTATATTAAGTATGGAAAAAATATCATTTATTCATATATGAATCATAATGTGATGGTGATCAGAATATATCGATTTCAATTTAAAATTGTTGATAATCTTCACGACTCCCACAATCTTATAATATAAACAATATTCCTCAGCCCCAGAGTATTTTGCAAAAGATACAGAATATCATAAAGTATCTTCATCAACATTATCTAGTTGGACTCAAAAAACTTTATTTTTTATGAATGTAAAATAGAGTTTCAATTCTGAATATACATTACTTAAAATGTAACTTTTTGAAGAGGTAAAAACTGTAGAAAATCGTTTCAATCTTTATGTTTTCAAGATAACATAATATATTCCTTTCATGTTGAAATTCATTATGTTTTATTTATTCTATGCTGATATTCATTATTCATCTGAGATTTATCCTTTCATTCTGAAAAAGTTCGAAATAGTTATTACTTAGACATGTTATATTAATAATAAGTTTCTTCGACGAATAAAGTGATCCAATATTATATTCGAAATAAATTCAGAACACAGAACTCTGTATTTTAACTCATCAAATGTACTGTTCAAGAAGTAATTCATAGATTTGAAAATTTCAGGAATAATAGATTATTGTATAAGCTTGTTGAAGCGTCTGACTTCATTTCAATGCTTTCCACTATTTTCTGAACTTGCCATAATTCAGATTATAGCTTTTCAAAATAGGTGCACTTCGCACTTGTTGAATGGAGAAAATTCTCACCAACTTCAATGTCCTCATTACGTTCCTGTCCTCATTGAAATACAAACACTCGAAGCACAAGTGTACAAAGTTGCATTAGGAATTCAGTGGTACTTTCTTTGCTCCAATTCTGCAAGTATTTACTATTCGAGAAATCTCAGTTGGAATAAAATACCCCGTAAAAGCATCAATTTCGCCATCCAATTCCACTTGCAAGCGCATTTCGCCCATTCCATCACAGTGGTCCATCTAAGGCTCAGGTGTTCAATAGCTGCAAGAATAAATTCTTCAAGATGATCATCTGCGCAGTGTCATGTTACAGTGAAACCATTTGATTACGCCTGCTTGCATTCTCACTTCGAATATTCATATGGCGTTTTATATGTTGAATTATCTAATTTCTCAGCGAATTTTTTAATTGGTAGGGGATTTTCTCAATATCTTGAATATCAAGAAGAGTAATTCTGTTACACCTCTCTACCAATTTAATTTTAGTAAATTTCCTGAAAACTAAAAAAAATCAAATCAAATAAATGTCCTAGAAACAATGTTTCTTTTTGGTAGATATATACAATCAACACGCGTATTATGCCATTAAAAAAAATCTTAAGAAAATATAGAAAATCATGCGTATCAACAAACGGTAGTGGATACATCACAGTTTCATACCGGCAATGTGAAAAACAAATTCCACTCCATAAATGCCCAATATAGTCCTGAAAAATATTACATAAGAAAACTTTACAAGACAAACATGCAGATTTTTCTAGAAATGCTTAAAATAAATACATCCAATATGCTTTCACAATTGTTAAAATAATTCCTTGTTCAAACCATTCATCGACCGACCATATCTTTTGGATTTTACATGTTCAAATAGAAGCACCTCCCAGGGCTGTAGAATAATAGAATAGGTACTCGTAAAATAAAATTGAAATAAGACCAAATGAACACACATGTCTTAACCTGTGTTTTAAAAAGTTACAATGCTAAATTAGAAACAATTTTTCAATAATATCCACTATGATGTCTATTATTGAAATGGATTTCTATAGAATTAATTTTATTACACAGAATGCCCTAAAACTGAAAGTTAAATAGATGCGGGAAAAGAGCAAAATTGAATTTAACAGGGGGGCAGAATAGATCTAAAGGTCGTGGTACAATGTAACCTCATTTGAATTTACAATCTAGGAAATAACAGGCTGTCGCTTCGACCAAATGTTATTTTCGAATTTTGAAGCGAAAAAATTCTCAGACGACAAGGTTGAACTCACTGATGAAGAATTACAGGCCAAAAGTAATTCTGTTCGTGAACACTCTAACTTTCGAACGGAAAGAGGTATCTCAACACCAAGCAATTATTTCACTGTCTGTCATTATTCATCAAAATCATCATTACTCTTATTTTGAGATTAATTTCCATCAACTATAAGCCGGACCAATCGGATGCAGAAGGTTTCCCTTTAAGAGACCTTTAAACTAATGTAGACGATATTATAATAATACATCAGGAAATGGAATTTACCCACCTGGGCATGAACATATCAAGCTATGATGACGTGGAATCAAAACTGCGAGAACAAACAATAAAAGTAACAAGAACAGTTGCTCAATTGAACGTTCCGGCATCTCAAACATGTTTATTTCGGAAATAGAAACAAAAGCCAGAATTTACAAAACTTCAATAAGGTCAGTTTTCACATATGCGGCGAAACCAGACCTGAGACCTCAAGAACACGGCAAATAATGGAAACAGCCAAGATGAAAATAGTTCGAAGGATAGCAGGGATATCTTTGGGAGACAGAGAGGAGCAAAGACGTGTAAAATAGACAACAGGAATGAATGGGTTCTGGGAAGGAAGATAGAATGTAATATGAAGGTCGAATGAAACAAGATCGAATAGTGAGAATTTTCAGAGGTAAATTACTGTTAGGAACAAGTAGTATCGGAAGACCCAGGAAGAGATGGAGTGACAACAACTCGCCCAGATAAATGATGAGATGAGGATGGCGAACCTTCGATGCAGAACAGGCAATATGCTATTTAGAAGAAGAAGAAGAAGACTTCCAGAAACAGCAATGAAGAAAATATCAATCACTGATTAAGGTCCTAATTCTATCACAATATGAAAAACGTCGTTCAGCTGCTCGATAAGTAAAGGGTATTTTAATGGGAACGCTCCATTTTTAAATAGACATTATTCACGCATGACAGCCACTGTTTATTTGTCACATTGACAGTTGTATTTGTCAATGTCTACCATTTAATCATGTGAAGGTACAATAATCCAAATTTATTATGAAAAATTGCGATCTGTTACTCTCACTTTAGGTGCTTTAACTTTTTGGTTGTTATAATAGTCCAGATAAAAGAACAGTTGAACGTTTAGTGAAGAAGTTTGAAACAGATTTTAAACTTCATGATGTTATTGTGCGATAAAGAAATGCTAGAAGTGAAGAGAATATGACTGCCGTACCTGAAAGTGTTCATGAAGACCAAAATTTAGCGTTTTTTTGATGTTCACAAGAAGTAGGCATCTCCCAGACGTCTGTGTGGCGAATTTTACGGAAAAACCTTAGTTTATATCCATGCAAAATTGTTTTAACCCAAGAATTCAAACCAAAAGATCATTTGATTTGACACAATGTATTTATTGAAAACAAAATTCGGTTATTCGATTATTTCAAGAAACGGACCGATAAATTATCCGCTTCGTTCCTGCGATTTAACTCTAATGGACTTCTTCCTTTAGGGTTACCTCAAGTCATTGGTTTACAGCAATCATCCAGCAAATTTAGACGATTTACAGATCAATATTTGAAGAGTAACTGCTGACATACGACCTGATTTGTGAGAGAGAGTGATGAAAAATTAGGTTCAACGACTTCATTCCTGCCAGCGTTTCCGTGATGGACATTTAAATGATGTTTCATAAGTAATGGTATTCATCGTACTTCATAATGAAATAAAAATTTCAATAATTTTCAACTGAATAATGTGTTTTATTTACCAAACAAAGTGGGGCGCTCTTAATGAAAGACCCTTTACACAGGAATGGATAGTTGTGCAAGAAAACTATTATTTCTTTTACATTTCTTACAATCGACACTAAAGCGGTGGCTAAGCAGTTGGGAAACGCTACTCGTGATAGTCAAACAAAAGGAATTCTGATAACATTCGAAATATCAATCAGAATTAAGAGTACCGAACAAATCAAATGTCCCCTGTCAGATGAGGAAATTCCGATAACCCGTATTATTCACAACACACCGCAATCTCAATAGTGATCGAATGGTTGCGGCAACGATATCAATTTGCCCATGATCGATCAAAAGTCCTCTTATGCCGGATTAATATTCATAAGGATAACCTTGCGATGCCACGCCCGAAAAAAATCAATTTCTGATTATTTACCCACTATGTTAATTAAAACGGGGCAAGTGCAACGAATAATTTTACCGTTACGTTCTGATAGTAATAATTCATTCTTGTGGTAGTTTCTGTGCTAAATCACACAGTAGAATTATTCACTAGTAAATCATATTTGGGAAAACTGATACACACTACCAACAGCCAGTTAGTTGAAAGGAACCATATGAATGTGCATTATTCAGAAATTGAAAGAATTATAAGTAACTGACATATACACCACATATGAATATAGGAATTCATATTCTTGAGCGCGGTAATTGCATTTCTACTTTGTAAATAATATGTGAATAATTTCAAGATGAAACTTTACGTGTATGGATTACTTTAGCCAAGGGTTATGGAAATACCAGCTATGGTCCGTTGTTGGGATACAGGCTTACTCGTAGCGACTTGATCGAAAGCACTTCCGGTTCTTTAAGTCATTACGACATGCTGCTTCAAGAAGTTTCGGAATGAAACGTGTTAGCATGGAAAGTTTAGTCCGTCGTAATGAGAAGAGATTTATTGCTGAACCGAATAACGTCAACAGCTTCCTGGAAGAACATATCTTTGATGGGGTGTCTTGATATTCCTCCCCATTTTTCTATTTCTCGCCATAATTGATGTAGTATCTAAGAGTTTTCCAATAAGCAGAAGTCGAGCGTGGCTCCAACTTAAGAATGAGGGGTATAGTCGGGGTTTGACATCGAAGCGACCACTGCAAGAACAGTTAGAAAAAAGCAGTTCGTGGAGAAGGCACGTTCACGAAGAGTTGATTTCACTGATTGAGAGTTGATAGAGCGAACATTTAGACGAGAGTTAGAAAACGAAATAAAGACAGAATAATTCAGAAACTCAGTAACTGTTTTTGCATTGAGTATTGTTAAGACGTTCGAGTATAATTTCAATTTGTAAATAAACTCTATATAGTACAGTCTTTGTTTTTTTACACTTAAAAATAGATAGGTCGATTCATCAATCAACAGCCCCTAGATATTGGCATGAAATAGCCCATATGAATTTAAAAATTCTCACAAACACAAATGCCATTCTGGACATTTCCGTTTAATCCGAAGGAGTTATAAGATGTTTATCTTTTCGGCTTCTGACTCATGTTTCCACACTCAATTATATCTACAACTAGTTGATTTGAGCTGTCGACTGTTCTTATTGTAAGTTGCATTGCTTCAAATATTGGATGGAGTAGTCCGTTACTTTGTGATAGTTCGTTTTAATGGAATGAAATAAGGAATTACTTTGTTTTCTATCACTTTTTATCATAACTGATATACAGTGACTCGAGTTTCGTAGTGTTTACTACATTTTCGAACTGAATGAACAAATTAGATCACAACTATTATATATGGGGATTGTAGGCTTCGGCAGAGCTTCGAAGAGAGGGGTTTTCCAAAGTTCCGTATGTTCGTTAAGTAGTTTTATTATTGGTACGTGCTTTTTATATTTTTCAATTTCTATGGATTCCAGGATGTCAAGTTTTTTCCCTTGCGCTTCCACGTGCAAGATAACAAGGTTGTTCAATTCTGGGAACGTTTGATCTGTAGTGAAGAAATGGTTCGCAAAATTGGAATTATTCTTCCGGTTCCTAAAAGCAGATTCGTGCTCTTTGTACCTTTTATGGAAAGGTCGGCCCGTTTGTCCTATATACACACTATTACACTCTTGACAACTTAATTTATAGACTCCAGAATTATTCAGTCGGTTCTCTTTGTCTTTCGGATTGAAAAAGAGATGAGAAATTTTATGGGAGGGTGTGAAAGCTGTTACTATGTTAATTTTTGATAAAATTTGAGCTATTTTTTGTGAAATTGGTCCAAAATATGTAAGTTTTATGAATTTATTGTTATTATGATCTGATTTGGAGATGGGGTAAATTTGTTTACGAATTAGCTGCTTTCGTTTTTTGTTTATGATGGAATTTATAGTTTTGGTTTCAAACTGATTTTTTGTGGCTATTTGTCTGATTGTATTCAATTCCCTCTTTAACGTAATATTATCTAAAGTAATTGAAAATGCTCTATGTACCATTGATCCATAAACAGCTAGTTTATGATTGATCGGATGGTTTGAAAAATTTTTGGTATTGTTGTATCAGTTGATGTGAGTTTTCTATATATATCAAAGGAAATTTCATTATTACTGTTAATTAAAGTTATGTCCAGAAAATTTATTTTATTATCAAATTGTGTTTCCATGGGGAATTTGACCTTATTGTGCAAACTATTAAGATATTCTAATGTTTCATTTAATTCTGAATGTGTTCCGCAGAAGCAAGCCAATATATCGTCTACATACCTGTACCAAAAAGTGATATGCTTTGCGTGTGTGGATTTCAGAATTTTTCTTTCAAAACGGGACATAAAGATTTCAGCGAGTAATGGGCTGAGAGGTGAACCCATGGCAAGTCCATCTTTCTGTTTGAAGAATTTACTATTGTATTGAAAGTAATTTTCTTCCTCGCAATGTTCGAGAAGGGTTAAAATTTCGTTTTTTATCACAGGATTGATGTAATTTTTTGTTAGGATATTTTCGATTATATTCATGCATTCTATATTTGGTATATTCGGGAACATATTAACTACATCAAACGACACTAGAATACTATTAACTGGAAGGATAACAGTTTTTAGTAGGTATATTCGGGAACATATTAACTACATCAAACGACACTAGAATACTATTAACTGGAAGGATAACAGTTTTTAGTTTTTTTGTGAGCTCGATTGAATTTTTTATTGAATAGGGTGAGTTGAATTGTATGTGTAGCCTCTAAATTAAACCAAATTTTTAAAGAAACAACACAATTCAACTCACCCTATTCAATAAAAAATTCAATCGAGCTCACAAAAAAAAAAAACAAAAAAATGTTATCCTTCCAGTTAATAGTATTCTTGTGTCGTTTGATGTAGTTAATATGTTCCCGAATATACCAAATATAGAATGCATGAATATAATCAAAAATATCCTAACAAAAAATAACATCAATCCTGTGATAAAAAACGAAATTTTAACCCTTTTCGAACTTTGCGTGGAAGAAAATTACTTTCAATACAATAGTAAATTCTACAAACATAAAGATGGACTTGCCATAGGTTCACCTCTCAGCCCATTACTCGCTGAAATCTTTATGTCCCGTTTTGAAAGAAAAATTCTGAAATCCACACACGCAAAGCATATCACTTTTTGGTACAGGTATGTAGACGATATATTGGCTTGCTTCTGCGGAACACATTCAGAATTAAATGAAACATTAGAATATCTTAATAGTTTGCACAATAAGGTCAAATTCACCATGGAAACACAATTTGATAATAAAATAAATTTTCTGGACATAACTTTAATTGACAGTAATAATGAAATTTCCTTTGACATATATAGAAAACCCACATCAACTGATACAACAATACCAAATTTTTCAAACCATCCGAACAATCATAAACTAGCTGCTTATAGATCAATGGTACATAGAGCATTTTCAATTCCTTTAGATAATATTACGTTAAAGAGGGAACTGAATACAATCAGAAAAATAGCCACATAAAATCAGTTCGAAACCAAAACTATAAATTCCATCATAAACAAAAAACAAAAGCAACTAATTCGTAAACAAATTTACCCCATCTCCAAATCAGATCATAATAACAATAAATTCATAAAACTAACATATTTTGGACCAATTCCACAAAAAATAGCTCAAATTTTATCAAAAATTAACATAGTAACAGCTTTCACACCCTCCCATAAAATTTCTAATCTCTTTTTTAATCCGAAAGACAAAGAGAACCGACTGAATAATTCTGGAGTCTATAAATTAAGTTGTCAAGAGTGTAATAGTGTGTATATAGGACAAACGGGCCGACCTTTCCATAAAAGGTACAAAGAGCACGAATCTGCTTTTAGGAACCGGAAGAATAATTCCAATTTTGCGAACCATTTCTTCACTACAGATCACACGTTCCCAGAATTGAACAACCTTGTTATCTTGCACGTGGAAGCGAAAGGGAAAACGAACAGACGGAACTTTGAAAAAACTCTCTCTTCGAAGCTCTACCGAAGCCTACAATCCCCATATATAATAGTTGAGATCTAATTTGTTCATTCAGTTTGAAAATGTAGTAAACACTACGAAACTCGAGTCATTGTATATCAGTTATAATAAAAAGTGATAGAAAACAAAGTAATTCCTTATTTCATTCCATTGCATTGCTTCGATTTGAAGTTTTTTAATACCAAGAATTTTTTTTGTTGTTGACCGCCCAAGGAAAGGATCACCTAGTTAGTTCCCCTAGTGGAAAATTGTGTCCTGTTTACTTTCGTCTTCTATGCTGAAGATTATACACTGAAGGTAACACATGAGCTGGAAGCTTGTTCCACAACTGGCACAGTTCGCTGGAAGAAGGACTTCTGATAAACAAAACTTCTCGAAGCTATTGATTCAACTGCATAGGGATGTACTTTTCGTGGCTTAGTGAGCATAGACGCTGGCTATAGTATCAGAAATTGTGGGTTCGAATCCTGCTTCGCCCATGGGTGTGTTTGTGTGTGTTAGGAAATTATATATATACCAGTGAATCCTATAATAATAAAAATTGTCCAAAGTATGGGAATGAATGAGTTTGAAAGATTAATTGAAAATTACTATGATCTGGCTACATGACGTGTGTGCTAGGGCCATTAACGAGATGAATGAATGAATATTCTGAAGGAAAAAGGTGATACTACTATTCTTGGGAGAAAGTTTTAAAAACAATTAAATCAAGTTGAGGAATATTGTGATCTAGAATCATCCTTGTTATAAGGGATTATTTCTTCAACTTGAGTGTTTCCTTTGGATATATTTTGATTTGGAATATTGACGGGAAGAGCGTTTTATACGCGATCAAAAATTTTTCCACGAGGCCGATCTTCAGTCTTTCCTCCGAACATCCAAGAGGTATGAATTTCCTTTTTCATTTTACTCCATAATCTTTTATTAGGTTTAGAATCGTAACGATTCTCGAATTTTGTATGTGACTTTACACGAAGAATTGGAATTGGAGGTTATATCTAATATACATTCCCTCGAAAACAACCAAGAGGTATGAAATCATTTTTATTGTTAGAAGAATACTCTTTTGTTAGAGTCCAAATGCTGGGCAGGGCCGATATTCATATCCAAGTGCTGGGCAAAACTAGTATTTAAGTCAACATACAAGTGTTGGGATAAACCCGTATCCAAGTGGTAGTCACAACATTTACGTCCTGAGTGAAAAGTTACTTACTGGACAATTATTGAGATCTACATCTGGGGCCTTCCTGTTAAGTTGCGGGGTATTTGGTATCGTGTGTTAGCTTGAGGACCGCTAGTAAATTGTATCAGGTAACCAGTGCATTGCACTGGCTTTGTAATCTTTATTCCATAATTATCCCTAATAATAGTTTATATATTTGACTATGGTGATAAGAAGTGTGAGCAATTACCTGAGGTGCACCCCACGCATTTGCAATAATAATATCCCTTCAGGATTTGTGTAAGCTCATATTGAAGTTCCTATTTTAATTAATTCATTTAATTTTTTTTTGTTTATTTATCAAATTTCTTCATCAAAACTTTGATACAGTTAATGTTTTATAAGTCGAGAACGAAGTCACGTGTAGGCTGATAAACGATCAAAGTTTGGTGATTCATTTATTGTTGTAATTGTATATGTTTTATATATTTGTTAAAGTATTTATCTGTTATTATTATTTTCTTCATTTTTTTTATATGAAATTATTAGTTACTAATTGGTTGTTCAGGAGATTTTTTATTTTCCTTTGTGTCGTATCGATCACTGCATTGTTTGTAATAAACAATTAAAATAGGATTTTTGGGATATTTTCTTCTGCTACTCTGGTAGAGGAGTACGTAGTTAATTTAATTAAGATAGGCAGGCCTATCTCTACCTGGCGCCCATTTCCTCTTTCGATAAACTCACGCCCATCCTCACTGAGTTATATCCGCAAGCCTATTTACCTTGTGACCGGCTTCCTCAAGGTCTACGTCACAAGACCATTATATATTCGAGTAGGTCTAACTTTTTGATGTTATAAGTTATTATTTAGTTATTTATGGCGAGCGGGCGTCTGTTCACCCTACCACTGCGTCTGCACGGACTATTGTGGTACACCCCTGATTTATCTCCCCGACGAGATCCAGTTTTGGATAAAACTGATAATCTTGTACGGGGGTAATTTTTTCAGTTCGCATTGAGCTATAAAAGCCTGGCCAAAGACCTCACCCTCAACTAATGCGACTCACCGCTGGGCACTCTGAGACGATGTGCGTGGCTGTTTCAGTGTCCTCAAGACACAGCCTGCATTAATCGTCTTTAGCCAGACCGATTTTGTGCAAATGCGCTTTCAGTCTGCAGTGACCTGTCATAATTGCGACAAGTGCTCTTAGTTTGGCCCTATCCAGAACTAGCGCTAGGTTCACCATCTTTTTGTTCGAAGCTGTTCCACGGAAGAACTCCGAATTTTTCAGGCCAGAATGGCTCCGCCAGAAAGACTCTAGCCTTGAGTTCATTCTGCCTATTATCGCCTCGTCAGCCACGTCATGTGGTATTCTCAGGAATGATTCCGGTCCTACCAGAGGCAGCGCAGCTCCAGCAAACGCCAGCCGATCTGCCTCCTCGTTACCCAAATAGTTTGAGTGGCTCGGTATCCAAACCAGAGTAACTCCGTTATACATACCGAGCCTGTTTAAAGTCGCGCGGCAACTCCAGACTGTTCTCGCTGTTGCGCTTTCTCCAGTGTTGTTCCGGTGGATAATCTTCGCTTGATTTCATTGGATATGATGATGCTCGTCCCAGGTGTGCTCTGCTTTTCCTGATGTGGTCGTTTCTCCTCTGATTGTATGATGTTTGTGTTCTTTGACCCTGACCTCCAAGGATCCTTTCGTTTCTCCTATATATAGGTCGCTCCGCATTCAGAAGGTATCGAGTAGATGCAGTTCTTGTTGTCTATTGATTCTTCTGGCTTAGTATTTGTGAGAAAACTTCTTAAGGTATTATCTGATTTGAACGCCGTCTGGATGTTGTAGTCATGAGCTATTCTGCGGATTTTCTCTGATAAGCCTTTTGCATATGGTATTGATATTCCTGTCTCGCCCTCTGGAAATTCAGACTTTTCCGTTTGCTGGTCGCATTTCTGTACAGTATCTTCAATTTTTTTAGAACTGTAACCATTTGCTGGGAGTTTCTCACTTCGTTCTCTCAATAGTCTTTGTTATTACAGATGGTTTTTGCACGAAGGTATAACGACCATGTGATACCCCTTTTTGTTGTTGCTGAGTGATTGGAGTTATTATTCAGGTACTGCCCCGTATGCGTTGGTTTCCTTAGACTGTAGTGTGGAGCTTGTTTTGGTTTCTCTTTACCAGGACATCCAGGAATGGTAATTTCGCGTCTTTTTCTTTTTCCATAATAAATTTGATCGATGGTCGGATGCTGTTGCAAGAAAAGGTCGAGTTCTTCTGCGGTGTTGTTCCATATGATGAAAGTGTCATCAACATATCTCAACCAAGTCTTGGGCGGGATCCTTGCTAATTTAATTGCTTGATCTTGTAACCGCTTCATATATATGTTTGCTACCATCGGTGATAGCGGAGACCCTATTGGAAGGCCGTCGTCTTGAGAATAGTACTTGTCGTTGAGCTGGAAATAGGCATAGACAGCAGGCTAACAATTCCGTCAATACCGTTAATTGGTCATATTGTACGGTCAGAGAGGGAAGTGTCTACTTCAATTCTACTTCTGATGATCGAAAGTGCTTCGTTGATTGACACATTGGTGAAGAGGTTCTCCACATCAAAACTTATGAGGCGGTCTTCTGGTTTGAACTCGATGTTTTTGATGATTTCCGTGAAATGGCTGGAATTCTTCACAAAGGAGGTTGTTCTACCCTGGAGAGGCTTGATGATTTGTAACAGAAAGGATGAAAGATTACTGGTATCAGAAATAAGTGAACTGGTCTTAGAGGCATATTTGCTTTGTGAATTTTGGGCAAACCATATAGGTGAAGTGGCTTGCTATAATGAGGAGTCAATGTTGTTCTGATATTGTCAGATATGTAATCCTTGTATTTCTTGAGTGTCATGTATATTTTTCTTTCAATTGACGGTGTTGGATCCTTGGTGAATGGTTTATAATTTACCTTCTTCGGCACCTCTTCAATCTTCTCATTGAATGTTTTCACGCACATAATAACATTGTGTGTTCAATTGGCTCAGCAGAAAATTACATAAAATCCTTCAGCAATATACAGATTTACAATTCCGATACTATATTGGGAACATTCATGACAACAATGATCAAAGCATCTGGAAGGCCACGAAATGATTTGAAAGACCAATACCAGAAACTGTCTAATTAAAGAGACCAATGGAAAATGGGCTCACGATGAAACATGCAACACTTTATCTGCACATCTGGCACATATCTTTACGCCAAACGACCCCTATTCTGGCATCAGCGATAAAAAACTTGAATCTTTTCTGGATGTTGCATGTTATATATCTCTACCAATTAAACCTTTCATACCAGGAGTAGTGGCCAATGAGATAAGAAAGCTAAAGGAAAAGACATCCACTTACGACGTTATAGTGCCGGAAATATTGAATAAATTACACAGAAGAGCAGTCGTCCTGCTCAACACGGTATTCAAGAGAATGATATGTGTATCCTATTTTCCCATCATATGGAAGTATGCTGAAGTTATAACGGTAGCCAAACTTAATGAACCAGAATATGAAGTGGGATCATGTAGGACCATAAGTCTGCTAATAACAGCCAGGGTTTTTAGAATATGTCCAGGGATCAGTATACTATCAATATCATCTTACTATAAAAGAAACAAACGCACCCTTCTTATCTCCGATCTCCTCGACTTCATCATGGTTTGATTCTCAGCTTCGATGACCGAAGCGCCTAACCGGCAGTCGGCTTGGTCTATATACATAACTAAGCGTGTCGAGCTAGCCAAGTCCGGCCGATATCTCATTGTTAGGCCGACCTTAGACCCCTCGATAAACACGGAACTTGAAGCGGCCGACCAGAGATAACGCAGCTGTAGGTAATAACGAAGAATAGCGCGGTGGCCGCTATGCGAGGCTGTGATTGCGGTGTAAAGGGCAGGCTGGCCTTAATTATAGCTTTCGGCGATGTTCAGTGCCAAGGATTGGTGTCTCATTGGCAGCGGCACACCGGTACAATTCAGCCTGTGCCGCGGTTGCGCTCGAATTATAATGTAATTGTTCGGTGAAATGTTGGAGACCGGAGTTAAATGAGGAGATTCCGAGATTAGGCCCAGATTTATTGATCGGAAAAAGAAGCGACAGTCTGGCATTATCTGATAAGATTGATTGTTTCCTGGGGTCTTTGAGGAGGTGAAGTTTTGCCGGTGTATCGGCGCAAATAGGAGATATATCATAGTTGACTGAATGATGAAGGTTGAATCAGAATCACAGGATCCGATTATGATAATAATGAGATTATTTCCGCATTCAATCAATAACAATCACATAACGGATGTATGAATTTTGCATGAGGAATTAGAATCATTTGATTTGACCGGATTTTTTAATATTGAATGTCAAAAAGGTAAAAACCCATATACAGGTTTGGAAAAGACAGTCGTAAATATAGGAAATTTAATGTTGATCTATAGAATGACCAGAGAGCAGTGGAATAATCAAAATCTTGGTGCAATGCGATGACGAATAAACAACTGTTCTCTCTCTATGGCAGTTGCTTGTAAGGGGAATGCTTTGATCGAAAAGAGGCTCTGCCCCCTGCTGTCAGCAATCAGAATCACTCGTTCTTCAAACGTGAGATGCGTTAGTCCATATCGGTTGAAATTGAAGTAAATCGAAATGTTCAGTGTGAAAGGAACAATTCTGATCATAAAATGGTACTTTGGTGGTCATCAATTCAAGATAACATAAATAGAGGTTAGTGCTTGATAGAAGGTATATAAAATTATTTAAATATTTTAATATCAGCCTTCTACATATTTATTTTCAAAAAATTATATTCATTTATTATAACTTCAGGAATTAAAATAAATTAATGTCTTATAAGTACCACTTATATCAAACGACATATAAAATAAACATTCGTTATAAGACATCCAAATGATATAACAAAATCCAATAAATAAAAATTGTTAACCAAAATCCTATAAATTAAATATTTTGAGTAGACAGAACTCTGTTTCTGCTGATCAATGTTATGAAAACAAATATCTTTCAGAAATGTTTAGCATAATATTAAGAATTTCATCATGAAACTATCTTACTTAGAATATTCAATATTATTGGATTGCACCATCAGTGAATATAATATTATATATTTTTGTTTATGTTTTTCAATAATTTCTCGGAATCTTTGTTGGAGAATGCATGGATGAGTTTCTGTTTTCTTGTAGGCTGTGAGAGATATGTCAATTTCAAATTCTCTGTTGGTCCATGGTCCGTGTACTGGTAACTTATAGCTAATAGTTTCAGGGATATTTGATCCAATTATTGAATGGTTAACTCTGAAATATAGTGGGGTTCTGAGATTCGCTTGTTTTATGTAGTGTTGTTTGAACCTTTGGCTATAAATCTGTTTTTGTACGGGATTTGGTGTATCAGCAGAGATTCTCGAGGCATAGGTCAGTTGAAGCATTTCTCTCCGGATTGACAGGGGCACTTCTCCCATTTGTCTGCAGAGGCTGTTTGAGGGATTTGTTACGTAAGCTCCAGAAGCCAAACGTAGGGCAATGTTTTGAACAACATCAAGACTGTTAAGATGAGTTTTACTAGCTGTTGTATATACAATGGATTCGTAGTCTAATTTTGATCTTATAAGGGTTTTGTAGACGGTGAGGAGTGTTTTTTCGTCAGCACCCCAGGAATTATTTGCTAATACTTTCATTATATTTAACCTCCTTATGCAGTCTGCTTTGAGCTGCTCCATGTGTTCTTTCCAAGTCCATTTTGAGTCGAAGATCATGCCTAGGAAGTTATGTTGTTGTACGTTCTCTAAGGGATTATACTTCAGTTTCAGATCACACGGTTTAGGGTGTTTTTTCGTGGATATCATTACTTCAGTTTTAGTGAAAGAGAAACTGAAACCAGATTTTCTGGACCATTCTTCCACTTTCCGTTATGCTGTTTGCATTAATTCTATACTAGTGTGTATGTTGCGTCCACGGCGCATAATCAAGAGATCGTCTGCATGAATTGATGACTGTACAGGTGCTCTTATCTGGCAAGTTATGTCATTTATTGCTATCAGGAAGAGTGTAGGACTTATGACAGATCCTTGCGGTAGACCGTTTTCTAAATTGTGTAGTAATCAATAATATATACGTACTTTCATTCAACAAATCATGTTTTGAAGCGATCTAAAATAACTTACATTAATAAGGAGTGTGAGCTATGGCAGTAGAAAGTTCTAGAAATTAAGACAGTGTAATATACACATATATGTGTAACAATTTTATACTCAAACAAACTCGATAAGGTTTTTGTTGGACGCAGGGGCAAATTACAGACATGAGCACGTTTCAAATTGGTTGCTTTTCATCAGTGCAATGAATGCCAGGGACTACAAATCTGTCAAGTATATATATTCACTATACACAGAGACACTAAGGTATTAATCATACTCTAGCGCCATCTAGGATATGCACACATACATACAGAACATACCTTTGCGGGCTAATTCAAGTCAAGAAATACCCGATACTTTCACGTTACAAACGCAGGAAAAACTTTTCTCATGCGGAAGTCAGACCAAAATGCTGTAATGAGAAACAAAACTTTCTATTATTATAGCTCACACTCCTTATTGATGATATTTGGTACAGATCAGCCGAATTAATTTATTTGCAACTAAAATAAATGACTTCAGCTAACTGAAAAGTATTGATGAAACTAAGCTTTGCTTTTTCTGGAGAAGAAAAACAGAAAAAACCTTTAAGAGCTGAACACGTGCTACAATTTTGTATACAGATTGACAGAGGTTCGTCATTATTTGCAATTTCCGTTCGTTTGCTTGGAGAACTTGAAAATGTTTCTTGTACTCAAATTTTCGCCTACTCAAAAATATTATATTCTTTTTCTATTTTTGTAACATTCTTATTCATTACATTCTTCTCGTATCTTTCAATATTTACGGCGAATTTTCACGAACAGCTACGGATGCATATTAAAAAAGGAGTTAAGAAAGCAAGAGAAAATGTTATCATTGAGTTGCATAACGATACAAATCAGTGAGGTAACATCAAAAGTAAATGAATAAAAAAGAAAGAAAATAGTAGAAATTATTCGAAAGAGAATATATAGAAAGTTAGGAAGATTTCGGCCATAAGTTCATGAGCATATTCTTCATATTCACTTCTGCAATCACAATGTGTAACAAATCACATGATGATTTGTTACACTCTCTATTTGTCGATGAGAAAATTTGTCTCACTGTCCCTTCTAAGATGTGAATATATAGAAGTTTTAACGACTTTTCCTATATAAGGAAACAATAAAAAAAAACAAATTCCCAAATCACCATGTGTTTCATGAACAACTGTTGTTTGTCTTTTTTGACTGATATACCTTCATTTTGCTCTTCTTGTAAATTTGAAGAATAAACCAGGTGTTCAATGAAATCATAGAGTACTCATTTCGAGTAATATCTTGAGGTATCAAATAATCATGCACTGAACACTTGATCAGAAATATTTCTCATATCCCGTATATATGTTCAAGCATGGTTTTTAACATTTATTCGAGAGTAAACCCAACCATATAACAGTGTTTGTACACGAGGTTATCTCAGTGGTCAGCATGAATAACTATTTACCTAATTGTACCGTATTGTTCAAGCGCGCAGCGCGTCCAAATCGATCCCAACTAATTATACATCTCAGACTCCTGAATTTATTGTATTGCTATGGAATCCCGATGCTCTCAGGATCTGAAAACCGTTATCTTCTTTTAATGGACGTATAGAGGTATCATTTACGACGGTCCGTGTCAAAATCGACTCAATCCACCGGACTCTATAATTCGCGCCTCTGCGCAATTGATTTGAATGGTTTTGGTGAATATTTACGAGTGCGGCGTGCATGGTGTGTCATTATCAAAAGCAGTATTTTTGGGCGCAACAGTTATTTCGGAGATACCTGCAAATTAAGGTTGTCAAAACCGGAGAAATGTGGGAAAATCGTGCGTTTCAGGTTGAAACGGCTTTAACAGAAGGATTATACGTGTTGACCATAGTTTCTTAACCTTTTATTGAGAATATGTGTTTTTCTAGCGTCCCCATCTCATTTTTACTAACCGTCTAACGTGAATTTGAAACATTATACAGGGTCCTGAAAAAGTGTGTAGCACTTCCGTAGCTGCCGAACCAGACATCCAGAAATTTCATTCGAAAACAGACTACTTGTACTTACATTTTTGCATCTCAGGAAATTAAATAATAATATGCTCGTGTTCCCAAAATAAATTATTCAACTAATGGGTGGTTTCTAAATGAATCAATACGTATATTTTCATATACATTCAATCGCTTTCTACATCTCCATCATGACGCAAAATATCAGTGATTTTTGTTCAATGTTACAAATATTATTCATAGAAAACTGCAAAAAGTTGAAGAAACTGTGGTTCGATTAAGGTCCTCTGCCGATTGCCAGAAGCAATAGTAACATGACTTTGATCAGAATTTTTTCATCTGAAAATTTTAACATTTTCATAATTCCTAAATGATCAATTGGTCATATACGTTGTGAAAGAATTGATATGTAGAGATACCTTTTTGAATTCTTGGGTGTAAATGATTAATGTCAATCAATTAGTATGCAAATTGCGGGATAAGCTTACTTCATTGGAATAGTAGAACTATATATTAGACTTAAATTAGATTGTTTACATCCTACCTATATATATTAATAAAAATAATAATAATAACTTAATTGATTTTTTATTTGTACATAAAAATAGAAAGAAAAAAAGTCCAAAATCACGAAAAATAAAATCACTTCAGATCTTTACAGTCATTAAAAAAATCCTCAATTCTGTAAAGTTCAATTAACTAAATCAAGAATAATTTTCCTGAAAGACCCATGGTCATCCAACTTCTTTATTTTGCTGGGTAAACTATTAAAGAATTTTATACCCATATAGTGAGTGTGTTCCGCTCTCAATTAAAGACAACGAATGAGCCGGAAATATATACGGTTGCTTCCTTCTAGTATTATTTGAGTTCACAAAACATTTTATTCTTGAACATGAACATAAGGATTTTGAAGATGTATAATCCATAAACAGTCAGAATGTTGTTATCCCTGAATCTTCCATGGCACGATTCTTTGAATATTAGAGTGTACAAGTTTGAGTTGTTTACACAAATTTGAGGGAATTGTTTCGGTGTAGTTTTAAATTGGAATTGCGGTGAAAATACTATTTTACCCATAGAGGAGTAGGTCGAAGGGCTTTTTCACCGTTGATCACTTTCACTGGGTTCACCTTTATTGGGTTGACTTCTTAGATGTAGTACTTAATCTATATATATATATATATATATATATATATATATATATATATATATATATATATATATATATATATCGCGGAGTTTCCACAGCTACTGCTGCTTTCCGCATCTAATACGTCATAGCGCTCTATCAAGCCAGTCGTTTTCCCTCAAGTCTCTTCTCTTCATGGCATCCTTTATCCCTTTTTCTATGATTGTGCTGGTCTTTCTCCTAAGTTGACCACAGTGAGCCATTTAATTGTTGTATAACCGTCTTTCCCTTATTTTCTCTCAACTCAATATCCCTGGTTATTTGCATATGATTCACAATAAAAAAGGCATATAACACATGGTCAAAATGTTGTTGGTTATTCTTCAATTAAACACTTCTTGATTTCACGAAATATTTCAAGTTTTTTCATGAAATCAATTATACTTCAGTTATCCTTGTAGCCTCATCAAATTTCACCATACATTTGGAAACGGCATTAAATTTGCTACAAGATAAGGGGTCTTGTATGCCAAAAAATTCTTATTATGGACATGGTGAGGAGATAAATCTCATGTTCCTGAATTGAACAAAATTAGTCGTTTTTCTCGAATGGTTTTATCGATGACAAATTATTAATTATGGACATGTTTTCTTTTCAGCAAAAACTAACTTATTTAATGTGCTTTCGAATGACATATCATCTTTTGTGCTAGCTGCTTGACCTCTGTCGTAATATTATGACTAAAAAGAAAACAACGAAAAGTTGAAATATTCCAAACCTGAAATTACTCTTTCTTGAAGCTCCTTGTGATTGAATGTCAAAGTGAATATTGAATTTGAAATCTGACAGTTTCAGTTGCTTGATAATTTTGGGCATTAGTACGTGTCCTTCAATATCACGAATTAACTCAATTTATAATAAGTATTCTAGAAAAAATCTAGAATATTATGCCTGTTTTTCCAAACATTGGATATCGCCATATGTTGTTCATTTATGTATACATATTTGATTGATTCGGTCTTTACTTGGTGGAAACTCATTTTTATTAAAAAAATATATATGAGACAGTGATTTATTTTCACATAAATGTTTGTACTACTACAACAATTGTTTCACCACGATGTATTACATTGTACTGTCTTATGGTATTTAGTGTAACCGATTTTAAATACATTTTTAGGTACGTGACCAAATAATGGAAGCACAAGTCATAAAAAACTCTAGGTGTTTATTGGAGTTTACCGCTAAAAATGCCATTAAGGAAAGATATTCAATATTGGAGACTTATCAACATCTGTTTGTTCGTTCAAAAGGATTTTACGGGCATTATACCTGTTGATTTAAACAAATTCTGAAAGTGTTAATCTAGAACTTTTGCTTTCAAGGGGGATAATTTCATAATTATGGTTGAAATTATGCCTGAATTCCTTAAGATGATTAGGATATGTCGAATTTACAGAATCAATTATATATAACCCTTTGGTGTTCTTGGACACGTTTCTTGAATGATCTACCAGTCTGGCCAATGTATACTTAAGGGCAATCTTTGCAAGTCAACTTGTAAACTCCGGATTTATTTTCTTTATTTGTTCGATCTTTATTGTTTTTTATGTAGATAGTAAGGTTATTAATTGTCTTAAAAGCCGCGTTAAAATTGAAACAACTTTTGAAATATTTAGCAATAGTTTCAGATAATCCATTGACATAAGATAATGAAAAATATTTCTGTGTATTGTCCTCTTTTATGACTGGGTACACGAGATTTAATGCCATTTTCTTTTGTTTAATGGATACCATTTTGTCTATGATAAAGGGGTTGTAACCGTTGTTTGACGATATTTGTTTAATAATATTTAATTCTCTCAAAAAGTTTCAAAAAGATAAATTTTTGAAAGAATTAAATTTTATTAATGATCGAAAGAATAAAATTGTGTTATGCAGAAATGTGTTTGAAACGTTGTGAACTTCACAGTGTTGTTGATTCACTAGGAAAACGATGTGTGAAATGTATTGAATAAGGCGGTGGACATTTTGAACAATTGTTATAGGTGGTAATAGTCTGTTTTCTTCACATTTTATCATGAAATCTGAATTTTTAAAATTTAGTTCATTCGTTTGAATTATTTTGATTCGACAGATAAATTCATGATTTCCATGAGAATTACTTTAATATTCAATCATAAGGAGCTTCAAGACAGAGCAAATTCAGATTTGAAATATGTAATTTTTTCGTTGTTATATTACTAGTCACGATAATATAGCAAAGGACAAGCAGCTAGCACAAAAGTTGATATGTCATTCGAAAGCACACTGAATGAGTTTTTTTTCACTAAAAAGAAAACATGTCAATAACTAATAATTTTTCGTCAATAAAACCATCGCAGAAATATGATTAATTTTGTTCAATTCAGAATCTTCTTACCACGCTCGCAATAAGAAGTTTTTGGCACACAAAACTTCTTCTCTTGTAGAAAATTTTATGCCGTTTCCAGATATGAGGTCAAGTTTGATGAGGTTTTATGGAAAAACTTGGAATATTTTGTGAAATCAAGAAATGTTAAATTGATGAATAAACATCAATATCTCGACCATATGACTTTTTTGTTGCAAATAACTTGTAGGATCTCCTCTTGAAGTTTGGCCCTTTTATTAGTAGACACCCTGTATATATATTATTTCTGTTTTTTCATTAAATTCGGTTGTTATAATTTTTCTGAATTTCTAAAATGAATCACATTATTATCAATACTCATGTCAGGAATTGAACACCAATCAGCCTCTTTAACACGGCGAAAATACCTCTGGCGAAGTATTTATTGGGTTGGACCCTTCGTAACTATAATTTCTATTCCTGCTTTCCACGAGGAGTATAGTTATCTTCAATATATAAACATATAATCATAATGTTCTCAGAGAAATCAATTTCAAGTTGGCTGTTTTCACACCCACAACCGAGGAAATTACCGCGTGAGTTCAATACGAGAAACAGAAAATTGATATTGAATTGAGCTTCATTTCAAGGCAGCCAGATACTGCACCGAAGTTGGGAGGAGCCGAGCACGTGAATCCGCTACTAATTCAAAATAAATTGTGTATAAATTGCCGTGGATCTTCTCCAAATGTAGCCCCAACCTTAACATTTAGCGGAAGTAGTACAAGGTGGAAAAATTTTGCCTATGAACTGTGAACTCCGTTCTTGAGTCATGCTCATCACTTCAATTATCTACGGAATAAATCTGTTGGAAGTTTGTTATGGTTTTCAGGCACGATATGGTGTTATCTTTATTCCAGGTGATGAGAACATGAACGTAATCAATTTAATTATTTGATAGGTTCGCTCATTTGGAACTTGAAACGTCGTAGTATCTCATATTATCTCAAGAAATCTGCGGAGATTAGTAAGATATCGAGGTTTGACCTGATACGTTCGATATTTCGTGTTTCGCGCTTGACGCATCGTTGAATTTTCTGATAAGGATGATTTTATTTCTTTGCTGATTTATTCTTTCGCTTTGGAAAATGTATGCCTGAGTGCCTCCGAATTAATAGATATCCATTAATTAAATGAATTATAAGAAATGTAAAATATAGATAATTATATGAATGTAAAATTTTCTCATTATTCAAAATTTTATATTGATGATAAGAGAGTATGCTGTTGATTTTACAGTTATCGTTTGTTTTAAAGTAACTCTGGTTTGTTATCATGAAATGTCTAGAAGATAATTAATTGCATTCAGCAGCAAGTTTCTATTCACATGTATATCGAACTCTTTCGGTAGTCTTGCTAATTGATTATAATTAAAAAAAGTTTTCTTAAATTACTGTATTCTACTACCAACAAATTTCAAACACAATTTGAAGATGACTGCAGATCCAAAAGTGTGTGAACATCCATTCCTTCTGGTAGGGAAACAGCAATATCTGAAAACTTGAATTAATTACACGTATGTAAGGTTTTTTTTTTCAAAGGAAGGTTTGAATAAGGGATAAGCGATAAGATTATCTATACACGTTCGAATATCGTTTAGTTTCACATCTTTCTGTTCCGATTTATTTTGTGACGTTTCTTTTGGGGTGATAATTTAGAAGAAGCTTTTCAGAAGAATATGATATTTCTTTGGGGCTACTGAACCCCAGCCAAAATCATCAAATATTTTCGATAATTTTGGAGTAGATTTCTATTGACTCCTGAATTGCTTCCCCAATTAGACGTTGTATAGCCCAAGTAGATGTGAGGGTGCAAATCAACCGAGGGTAGAAATTAGTATTCAACACGTGAACTAGTCGTGAAAAACGTAACTTAGACTTTGAATGGGAAAAGACGCGACTTTAAAGATAAAGTTTCTTGGAATTCAGCAATCGCATAACTGATTGTATTTGAGAGTTAGAACGTTCTGCTCTTTGGGTAGTTATCTTTAATATACCTACAAAAGTACATCACTGCTATTCATTGATAAGAGCAAGAGTTAAGAAGAAAAGTAAGAAGTTGGATATGGAATAAATAGATAAATTTATTCATTTAAATAGATAAATTTATTTATTTACATAGAAGGCTGCAAGCCCAAATAGCATATCTACATATTAACACCAAATAACACATTTATCAACTACCAAGAAAAAGAAATAATGAAAACAAATTTCAATATATCTTGTTTCAAAGTTTTCTTTATTAACGGTAACGATTGATGGAAACAGTCCAAGCCGATCAGAAGCGAATTGCAGGTGACCGTCATACTGCAGAGCGGTGAATTCTGTTATGAGTTTATGTTTTCAAACGGTATATAAAATGTGTCCTTAGATTTCAGATTTGAATTAGGGAATTCAAATGAAATGCTCTGAAATACACGGGGCATCCACAACACACCACTCACAATCTTATAGGTCATCATTACATCTGTCGTTTAAATAAACAACAGAAAGTGATGGACCCAGTATAGAAACTTGAAGTATCCCAGGCGAGTTATTATGAATATATGACATAAATCCATTGACTGTTACGATCTTGACTTATGATTCCAGCCATCTCAACAGATCTCCACAAACGCCGACCTCCGCAAGTTTACGTAATGGAATAAGGACGTTGATCTTGTCGAGCACTTTCCGTAAATCAGTGTATAACTGAATTGTTTCAGCCTCTACTATTTGGTAGTTGATCATAATTTAAACAAATTTTAGAAATTACTATGTTTTACTACCAATAAAAAGATATATTACACATTTTCTTGTGACTCGAGTTGGTGGAAATGAACTATCCCATTATCAGAAAACTTTGCCAGTGTATATAGTATTGACCTGAGTACGTGAATCAAATTCCTCATGAATGTATTGCACAAAACACAGCAAATTCGTCTGCAAACCTCTGCCTCGCAAAAACCGTGCTGTTTCTCAACAATTGAATTTTTCCGATGTCTACTCAGAACTGCATGAACCGAGGACTCGAATAGCTTCGATATAGCAGATAAAATACACCTAAGTCTATAATTTTTTGCTTTGAAAATGGGAACGAAAGGGATAAATGTGTGGACTAGTGCTTGTAGAAGTTTTTAACCACAGTAATATTTTGAACAAAAATGAATAAAAACTTCTGGTAAGGTGAATATCATCTTAGTTTCATATTCCTTGGTCAAAAGACTTATTTTATAAAGTTATATATTTTTTGACTTATATTTTTTAACATATCTTTCAATTTTATGAAGCTTCCTTGATGAATGAATAATATAGAGGAAATCATTATTACATTAGAAAGAATGGATAGAATCCGAAAAAGGTATACGTCAAATATATTATTACTTGAATTTTTTAAGCAACACATCATACTCGTATATTGCTAAATTTAGTAGTAGAAAAAAATTTCACGAGGGCGGTTAAAAGTATTTATTTTTTATTTTGCCAATCAATTCTACACGCATTACACTGATACCGGTATCGCCGCTAAACCAATACCAGAATGTTCTGGGAAAGCAGCAATCTTGGTATGATTCTTAATCTATAAGCTCGACCTCAAAAGAATTCATCTCAGAACATATAAAATTTTTCTTAATTTCTAACTTAACCTACTGATGACATGAAATCCGGTTAAAAATTAACGTAACAGGATTCAACAACCATACAATAAAGAGTTTGCCTTCAAATATAAGTGAGGAACAGTTTTGAACCATAGAAAAGCTTTGATGAAATTTGCACAAAATTTTATTATATGCTCATTAAAAAATACCAAATTCAATTTGAAGATAATAGCTTTCTTAAACGACAATCAAGAATTTGATCCTTTTCTGATATTTAAGTGTATACTTTTTTATATATATTGTAGAAGTTTCCATAAATAATTATGAATTTAAATTGATTCAAATATTCTTATCAAGTATCAATTCGAATGTTTATTTAGTTTTTACAAATTCATATGTGAATTTTCAGATTTTCTGAGTTTTTAAATGTCACAGATTTTATTAATGCTGGTGAAAGTTAATTCGATCTTTCATCTACCTGATAATTTTCAGTCGAAGGATATGATACTTTTATTATAAATTGGTCATTATTTTTCAATAATCTTTGAATTTGACATCGGAAGAAATACTGAAAAGCGATATGTAAACTTCAGACATTTTTTAAGTTGCAAACCGATCAAATTTATTCCTTTATTTGTGACAGAGTATTTCAAATTGTCCGAAATATCATAACTACAAAATTCAGAAAACCGTGTTTGATTTCTCCAAAAATTCATTTTAAGTAGTCATCTTTTTATAACGAGGTTACAATACTCTTATTGCTAGCATAATCACACTCCGATACCATCTCATTGTGCTGCACAGTCGTTATGTGAAATTCGTAAACAAAGAGCGAACTCCAACGGCTCATTGTTTTTTCTTGAGATATTCCGCGTAGGTAACCACTTCCTAAAGCCAGACTGAACTGGAGCAGCTAATAACGTATGCAGCTCAGCTTGTTAAACATGTTTCGAGACAAGACAACAGCTTATTAACTCATATCGAGATTCCCATGACCATTTCCTTGTAGAAGTACGTTTGGAGATGAATTTCAAACGATGAAATGCCAAACACCTGATATTGTGTGTAATTTCATACTTCGGATGAGTTATGCGTATTTAATACTACGGCTTGGGACTATTAAGATGACCTCACATCCTATAGATGGTGATATATATTTAGGTACATAGTAAAAGGAACAGATTTGCTTTCGAACATATTGTTTTTGCATTTTTTCGATATGCGTAGAAGAAACGGGTGAGCCATTCCCCTTTTAGAATGCGTTAATTGTCCGATCTACAACAATATCTTTAAAATCAATATCGAACATAAAATAGTCTAATAGAAAGGACAATATAGAGTTGGTTAACTCAGTAGTAATTAAATGCTAATATCTAGAGACTTAATGATCAAAAAGATAAAGATATACATATACCATATAATGATTTCAAATTAGTGAATGAACTATCATCTCCCTAAGCGAGGTGACAATCATCTCAAGAATCTTGAATGATAGTAGGACTCCAGTAACAAATCATTTTGAAAGTTTTACTATTCTGACCAGGAATCAGCTAACAATCTTTTCGGTGTAAAAAACTCGTTGGAAATAATGGATGGTCGAGTTACCTAATGAATTTTAATTAATAAGATCTTCATTTTTGAACAATAATAATGTTTTTCAGATACTGAATTGTTTCAGCCGTTACTATTTGGCAGTTGATCATAATTAAAACAAATTGTTGAAATTACTATGTTTTACTACCAATAAAAATATATTTTACACATTTTCTTGTGACTCGAGTTTCGGGAAATGAACTATCCCATCATCAGACAACTGAAGACCTAACAGTGGTACAGAGGTATTTAAACAAAAGTGATAAATATTTTGAATATTTCAATAGATAACACCTAATAGTGGTACAGAGGTTTAGAAGCGGAACGTGATAAAAACCCGGTTAAAAAAGAGGGGCCTTCTAACAGATATCGGGATGTCGGCAGTCGACAAAGAAGGTTATTAAACAGATGGTACCCAAATATCTCAAATAATTTTTTGGGGTTACATAGCTCCGTACAGTTGTTCATTATTTTTACGTTATTTTGTTGTACATCTCAAATATCTGGATTTACATAGCTCCATACAGTCATTCATTATTTTTTAAATTATTTTTATTGTGAACGAATTTGAAAATTTTAATAATCAAGTTTCTTTTCATTTGAATCTACATGTAAAATTTTCTTAAGATTTTCTTTTATCGAAAAGAATTACTAATTTCTAAAGAATGAGTGGCAAAAGTTTAATTTTTGTTTACTTTTCATTAAATTAATTTTATGTTCGTTGAAAAAGGTTTTAAACAGATGTTACTTTTTGAATATCTCAAATATTTTCGATTTACATAGCTCCGTACAGTCATTCATTATTTTTACATTATTGTTATTGTGAACTAATTTGAAAATTTCAACAGATTCACAATAACAATAAAATGTAAAAATAATGAATGACTGTACGGAGCTATGTAAATCGAAAATATTGGAGATATTCAAAAAGTAACATCTGTTTAAAACCTTTTTCATCGAACATAAAATTAATTCCATGAAAAGTAAACAAAAATTCAACGTTTGCCACTCATTCTTTAGAAATTAGTTATTCCTTTCGACAAAAGGAAATCTTAAGAAAATTTTACATGTAGATTTAAATGAAAAGAAACTTGATTATTGAAATTTTCTAATTCGTTCACAATGAAAATAATTTAAAAAATAATGAATGACTGTATGGAGCTATGTAAATCCAAATATTTGAGATATACAACAAAACAATGAAAAAATAATGAATGACTGTACGGAGGTATGTAACCCCAAAAAAATTATTTGAGATATTTAAATGCGTACCATCTATTTAACAACCTTCTTTGTCGATTGCCGACATTCCGATATCTGTTAGAAGGCCCCCCTTTTCTAACCCGGTTTTTCATCACGTTCCGCTTGTAAATCTCTGTACCACTATTAGGTGTTATCTAGAATCTATTGAAATATTTAAAATATTTATCATTTTTGATTAAATACCTCTTTTTTAACCGGGTTTTTATCACGTTCGGCTTGTAAACTTCTGTACCACTATTAGGTGTTATATATTGAAATATTCAAAATATTTATCACTTTTGTTTAAATACCTCTGTACCACTGTTAGGTCTTCAGTTGTCTGATGATGGGATAGTTCATTTCCCGAAACTAGAGTCACAAGAAAATGTGTAAAATATATTTTTATTGGTAGTAAAACATAGTAATTTCTACAATTTGTTTTAATAATGATAATGTTTTTTGCTCAACATTTCCCCATACATTCTATGGCATTTCAGCTAATATTTCATTACTTGCTACCGATATTCGCTGACGATGATATTCTAGAAAAGTAGGTACTGTCTTAAAGATGACACTCCACAAAAGTTTCTATCCTAGAATCGTGAGAGAAGTATACAGAAAAAGTTGAATATGCGAGCTGAAATTCTAGGAAATATCATCGTAGGTTTTTTTTGCTTCAATTTAACCGGTGAATTTTATCTAAATCTACTCCAAAGTCTCACTTAGTCAGTCATTGTGGAAATTCTGAAAATGGTGATTGGATAGAAAACGTATTTTTCCAACGAGAGAACTATCTGGTCCCATTACTATACATTCTGAATCATTATTTTCCTGAGTATTGGATTGACAGGAGAAGTTCTATTGAATGGTCTCCTAGATATCTTGATTTGACACCTCTTGACTTTTTGTGGGATCATTCGAAAAGTGTCGTGTTTAAGACGGTACTTACTTCTCTAGGGGATCTTCTTCAGACAATAGTGTATGTAGGAAATGTCACCTGAAATTTTACAAAATATAAAGGAAGATATTTAACAAAAACATTTTTTCTGTTTGGAAATGGTGGGCAACTCAAACATCTTATTAACTGAAAATCATTCAGAAACTAGCTCTCTTAGTGCACTTTCAACGAGTTCTCTTACACCAAAACAAAAGCCGAACCAAAATTTTTTAGTATATTCATAGATGGAATGACAAAACCTCCAATGTAATGTGCCACACTACCCCTATTGCTATTTGAGGTTCTTGACGGAGTTGCTGCCCTGTTCATGGGGATGGTCGTATACCAACTAAATCATATTTAAAAAATCTCCCCCTCCAAATAAAAATGACCTGCTATAGGAAAAACACATGTTTATGGAAATATTTAGTTGAACTGTTTTATGTGAAACAACCTATATATCTATTTTAGATATATTCATTTTGAATATCTAACTAATTTTCAGAGATTACCATGTTCAACTACTGAAAAATTCAAATTTTGTTTTTGTTTGTGTGTCTTGTTTTTGTGACTGCAGTTTCGAGGTGGTATATCTTCAGCCTCAAGCAACTCCAAACTCAGCTAAAAGTACAGAATTTCAAGCAGATGCAAGTTAACACTTACAGAAGAATGATAACAAGAATGCGAAAGATATAAAATGTCATCACAGTAGTGGAGAAGTAGTCAGAAAATGTTATATAAATGTATTAAACATTTAAAACTGAATTGTGTTGGCCTTTACTTGATAGAAATCCACTGTACAATACTCGTAAATATTTATTTCTATGTATTAATAGGAGCATTAGGGGAGGTGGTGTGTTGATTGCCACAAAGAACACAATCTATCAAGACGTCTATTTTCGTCACATGATGATATAGAGATTTTATTTATATTAGTTAATATTAGTCCCAAAGATATAATTTTGCCAGTTGTATACTTGAAATATATCATGTTATGAAAAATATTGTCATGACCTGGAATATTTATCAGATCTTTATCCTCACGCAGAACTGATATGCTGTGGATACTTTAATTTACCGGGAAACTCTTGGAGAATTGAACTAGAGAAAAACTTCATAACAGTGACTAAATACAGGTTATTATTTAGAAACTTTTGCATTGCTTAATATGACAAATTTCAATAAGATATGGAAAGTAAGTAATTAAACTATATACTTGATGAGGGTTTCGATTCGAACTTTAAAGTCTATTAAAATTTATTCCAGAATCCTTATTAATATTATTTTACCATTAATAATGATAACTAATATCTGAGAAACACGATTTTTTTTAATGACACTGAAAATTTCAACTGTAGTATAATTAATTAGTGAAATAATTTCATTTGTGAGTAAAGTTCAGCTGTGGTATAATTTTTCTACTTGTCGTAGACTTTCAGAAAATTTTGTATCAAATAGATATTTGACATAAATCAAATGAAGTTACTCCAATAATAGTGCAGATTTTCGTCATTTTGTATTTATATGATTCATTTTGAGTGTAATTTATAAGAATTAATTTTCGTCCGAAACATGCGTGTTATAAATATATCTGAATTATATTTTTGTCGATTTGTTCTGTAGAGTTTTTTCTGATTCGGAATTTTCCATATTTTCATTAAATAGAAAGCGTGTTTTTTAGATATAATATATTTTTTTTGATATTGATTTTGATTTTAGTAAGGGTTTAAAAATAAACTTCTAAAAAATTTGAAGATAAGATGAAGACCTTACCAAGTTTCAACTCATTAAATTTATTCTAACTAATTTTGTAATAATTAATTTGTCCTTCAGTTCACAGTAAGGTATGTTGAAAATGTACAGAGCAAAAATATTATAAGAATCATATTGTTGAGGTCAACAAAATTTTTTGTTCGTTTCTGATTTCATAGTAGACTTACTCAAAATTTAATCTAATTTGAATTTTTATTATAGTCACAGATCATCTTTCATATAGCTCCATATCTTTATTAAATTTTTGAAGGTTTTGGCGAGTTAATTTCTAACATTGAACAAAATATTATAATTTTTTTCTGTATTCAATTCTGTGATATGTTTTAAGGAGAATCGCTCATAGAGACATAAGATAATCTCATTTTAAGGAGTTATTATTTTATTGCGATGTACGAGATTTTTGCAGTGACTGTAAAATAAATTATAGATATAACTGAAGGTTTACAGATATTTTCAGAATAAGACGTACCTGCTTATTATATTGATTTTCATATTATGTTTGTTATTTTAAGCCATTACTTAATCTTTTGGTTTTGATATTGTGTGATAAGCTGAATTTTAAATAGTTAATGAGACACAGACAACGATTTTTAGTGACTGTCTCTATTATTTCAGCAATATAATCTTCAGTTGAAGACGTTGTTAGCCGCCCAGAGTGGGGCAAAATTTTCCGATTTTGAATAACATTCAGCATCCATTTGTATATATTTTTGATGATGTTTATTTAACCTAGGCCTAAAGTACCAATTTCAGGAATTTCGTTGACAAAATTGCATCTGAAAATTAAAATTTGAACCAGTTTTTTTATATTTTCATCTCTCATAAAATTCGCGAAATACACTCGCAACGAACTAAGAACTGTGAACAAAGTTAACGAAAGATAATTCTCAAACTCTGCGTGAGTATAGATGACATTTATGCCATACACTAGCAACAAAATTTCTAAAATCCCCTTGAGTGAATTTCATAAGTGAACAATTTCTGATACTGCCTTGGCACTAATTGTAGTCTGAGAATGCCGTCTTATTTAACCAAAGCTTTTACAGGTATGACTGTACACCTGTAAGAGTAACATATAGAGGTATGGAAAAGGAAACATAGGAAATTTGGTGTTAACCAAGAATTCAGTGGAGCAGTGGAAGAATCGAAAACTCAGCCCGATGCGATGATGAACAAACGAGTGTTCTCTCTCAATGGTAATGGGGAATGAAAGCAGACTGCACAGCTTTTCGATCGAAGCATCAACACTGCGCACTGCCATTGATAGAGAACAATCATTTATTCGTCATCGCATCGCGCTGAGTTTTTCGTTCTTCCACTGCTCCACTGCATTCTTGATTTACACTCAATTTCCTATGTTTCCGACTGTCTTTTCCATACCTGTATATCTTAACTCTTCCTCCTTGTAGGAGTCGCCAAACCTCAAAATCAAAGTTCCAAAAACAACATTAAATGTGGAAATCTGGAAAGCTTACTACTTCTCCATTTTCGCCAATTTATCAATGGATAATTGAAACATAATAGATTGGAGTTACTATGTATTTACTACCAAGGTTTTTTATTATTTTTGGTTCACATGTTACCGCGGTTTCGAACGATGACCGTTCATCTTCAGACGTAACAGAGGACTAAAGCACTAGTTACAGATTCAGTTTTGAAGTAATGTTCCATTTGGAACAAAAACTGTATAACAGATGTTACAAATTATTCAGAATAAATATTTCCAGTGAAAAGCAATAACAAGGATTACAGAGGTGTTATGGGTTTTTATGATGGTACATGAACAATTCCTTTTTCAACAGGTAGCAAGTAAGAAATAGCAGAAAATAATTATGTGCAAATGTCGGTACCTTTTGAAGCTATTTCGGTTACTTAAAAACATTAAATATTTTTGATTTACACAGATCAGTCTGGTCGTTCATTATATCGATATCATCATTATGCAGCGCTTTGAATATTTCAATTGATTCTAGATAATTTAATTTTCTCCCTTTTGATGCAAGATGGAGGATTTTCAGATTTTCAATTGATGGGAATGAATGACCATTGTCAATCAATGTGTTGCAAATGTTGATGATTTTTTATTCTTTTTAAAGTCAGTTTGGTGTTCTCTGAATCTAGTTTTAAAAGACCGTCCAGTCTGACCTATGTAAATACTATTGCAATCTGAACAGGTTAACTCATAAACTCCCGATTTTTCTATTTTTGGGGTGGTGTCTTTCGCGTTGAATAAAATTGAGGATAATTTGCTAACAGATTTGTAGGCTACATTCAAAGTCAATTTTGTGTAAATATTAGCGATTTTTTCACTTACGTCTCCAAAATATGACAATGAAATAATTTTTTCTTTATTATATAATTTTGTATGGGGGTATATTTGATATGATACTACTTGGCAATATTTTTTGGCTGATAATTTATTTATTATATTTTCACTGAAACCGTTGTTCTCAGCTATTGTTTTTATGGTTTTTATTTCATTTTCGAAGTTAGATTTTGAGAGAGGTAAGGAATATGCTCTGTGTATCATGGATCTGTAGGCTGCAATTTTTTGATGATATGGATGATTAGAGTCTATGGGAATGCAAATATCCGTGTAGGTAGGTTTTCTATATATATTTAATTCAATTTTGTTTTTTGAATGTGTTATAGAAAGGTCCAAGAATGAAATATTTCTGTTTTTTTCTTTTTCTAACTTGAATTTTATGGTCGGATGAATGCTATTGATTATTTTTAGAAATTGATCTAGTTGTCTAGCTGTTCCATTGATGCACGCAAGTATGTCGTCTACGTATCTATACCAGAAATGAATTTTCACTGGTAAATCTAAGTCAAATATTTTTTTTTCCATAGATGACATAAAAATATCCGCAAGAAGTGGGCTTAGTGGAGAGCCCATAGCTCGACCATTCGGTTGTTCATATAATTCATTATTAAACTAAAAATAGTTTCTTTGGAGACATAGTTCCAAAAGAATTATGAATTCGCAGTGCAAAATGGATTAACATGTGAACGCTCTAGGATTTCAGATACTTTATTTATTGTATCAGTTCTTGGAATATTTGGGAACATATTATCTACATCTAGACTTAATAGATATGAGTTATTTGGTATTGTGAAGTTTTTCAGTTTTTTAGCTAATTCAATGGAATTTTTTATGGAATGTTTTGAAGTGAAATTTGTCAGTGATTTGAACACTTGATTTAGTTCTTTTTCTAATTTATATGTGGGATGACTAGTGAAACAGACAACTGGACGTATTGGACAGTTTTCTTTGTGGGTTTTCATCAGACCATAAAGTTTCGGTGGGCTGGGATTCATATTGATGAAAAAGTTTGGCGATTTTGTAAGGATGGGACAGGATATGTCCGATAAGGTACTTTTTAGAAGTTTTTGAATTTTAGCTGTGGGGTCAGTGTGAATTTTAGATAAATTTTCTTTTTCTATGAAATTATTCATTTTTTCCATATATTGTGATCTAGGCAATATCACAATAGCGTCTAATTTATCTGCTTTATTAATAGTGAGATCATTTATTCTGACTTTTTTCATCAATGTTTTTATTGTTTCGGTTAAATTTTCATCGAATTTTAGTTCATAATTTTTGAGGATTTTGTTGATTTTTGAGGAGATTATGTCTTTTTCTTCGACATGAGTCAGTGCAATTGTTGACTCCACAGCTAGTTTTTCTTTTACAGTTTTTAATTGAATATTTGGTGCAAATTTGTGACCTTTCTCTAACAGTATTGCTTCACTTTTAGAAAATTCAACTTTTGAAAGATTAATGACACGGTTACTTGGTTCGGGTAAGCTATTTTTAGTTATTGTACTATTTGATGCGGGATTTTGCGATTCTTCTAGTAGTTTCAATTTTTTTATTTGTTTTTTATATTTCAGGTGAATGAATTTACTTATTTTGGATCTAACTTTATCATCAAAAATGTCAAATTCTATAGGATGTAATTTATGAGTTAATTCAGAGTGCAATACCTTAATATATGTTTGGATGATGTCCCTCTTTCGGTAGATTGATATGGTTTCTTCTTTTATCCATTTTATTTCCGCACTTTTGATGGCTAACTTCGCTGCTCTGGATGTTGTGTTGGTGTGGACTTGAACATAATTTGGAATTACTTTTCTTCGTAAACATTGTTGATTGAACCAGATGTTCTGACTGCATGTTCTGTAGTTTGTGAGTAGTCTTCGGTATAGGGTGGCTTGTTTTGCCGTACAGGCACTTTTCAAATAGTGAATTGCTTCAGCCGTTACTATTTGGTAGTTGATCATAATTGAAACACAATAGATTGGAGTTACTATGTATTTACTACCAAGGTTTTTATTATTTTTGGTTAACATGTTACCGCGGTTTCGAACGATGACCGTTCATCTTCAGACGTAACAGAGGACTAAAGCACTAGTTACAGATTCAGTTTTGAAGTAATGTTCCATTTGGTACAAAAACTGTATAACAGATGTTACAAATTATTCAGAATAAATATTTCCAGTGAAAAGCAATAACAAGGATTACAGAGTTGTTATGGGTTTTTTTGATGGTACATGAACAATTCCTTTTTCAACAGGTAGTAAGTAAGAAATAGCAGAAAATAATTATGTGCAAATGTCGGTACCTTTTGAAGCTATTTCGGTTACTTAAAAACATTAAATATTTTTGATTTACACAGATCAGTCTGGTCGTTCATTATATCGATATCATCATTATGCAGCGCTTTGAATATTTCAATTGATTCTAGATAATTATGATCAACTACCAAATAGTAACGGCTGAAGTAATTCATTATTTATCAATGGATAATTCACGATGAATAAATCTTGATATACCATTTCTACGCTGATATTATTTATCAACTCCTCAACTAAATATATTCTAATTTATAAAACTGGTTGCTGCCGTGATTTTGTCCAGGTGGACTGCATGAATATGCGTCGAGAATTTTTGGAGATTAGCTCTAACAAACACACAGATACGAAATTTTGATATCGTTATTTCGTGTTCGGTTTATCTTCTTTTATCGTTCTCAGTCGATTTCCTGTGAATTTATTCACTTTAAACATATTACAATTCTACTGTTTCATTTTATGCATGGATACATGAAATCAACAAAATATATGTCTAAGATTATTCTTCAAACAAACAATAATATAATCAATATAATGACCAGATGCCATTAATAGCCCTCTAACGATTTAATTTTCTTGTCATTTCATTAGAAATAGAATCAAACGGTGATAAATTAGCGGCAAAAAATTCCTGGTATATGTATACACTGACCTTTTCTATAATAATGAAGGAATAAAAATGACAACATCACAGCGGACTGTCCATTATTCCAATAATATGAATTTCTCATGAAGCGTATACGATCCCAGTTTAATTGCAGTGAGCCATCAGAGAAAGTGAACTATTAAAGAAACATCTTTCATATAACAGTTTCTTTGCAAAGGACTTCGTGCCGATCCGAAATAATGCGTAATATGATTGCATGTCCGGCTCAATTTTGCCGTGAAATTAATATCTTCATCATATGGTTATTTCTATATTAGATTAAGTGTGGAGTAGCTCAATTTCGTTTGATTTGTGATTCGTGTTTATATTTATTATATTAACAAGAAGAAATATGCTTGATGATTGACAGAATTTCTTCTAATGTCAATTGTGGAAATTTTCACAGCTATACGATATGATCATCAAGTAACCGTTGTGGCATGTTGAATTCTTGGATATCATAACATAGTTTTTTCAATAACCTCATTCTCAATTTCACAGGGAAGTTTGTTATTTTCTTACGGAGTTTATCAATTCTCTTTATCTTTCTTAAGTTCTTGTATCAGCTGAATCCTCCATATGTTTTTATTGTTAGCAATCGAAATTGCTGTTATCATATGCTTAGTGAATAAACTGAGGAAATTCAATGAAATATGATAATTCATACAATATCCAAGAAACAGTGTTAGTTTCACTAACCTGTTTTCAGAAAACCACAAATTATGTAGTAATTCATAGTGCGAATATTCATTTTTCATTATTTAGTCAAATTAATATAAACCAGTACCAAATTTGTGTGTGAAAAAAGCAGTTCCAGATAGTATACGTGCCAGCACAAGATACCTCATTCTTTTGAACATATCTAAATATCCTTCAGCAAACGGCTTACTTCTGCCATTAACCATAGCGCTTCAACATTTCAACATAGTCATATTGAAACAGTTGCTGATACTCGACACATGCAGTTACCGGTATATTTTTCTGGATCGCTAAAAACCAGATATTTCGCTATGATAAACAGAATTTTTCCTTCTATAGATCAGAAAATGTCTTTTTATTGAACAACCATCTGTCGTGAAGACATACAAGTATAGTCTGCTGTCAGTTCAAACTATTATACTACTCTGTCAAGAAACTACCGGGAAACAAACTTTATTGGGTCGCCTTCAAAATAGGCTCCATTTGCTCCCATACATCTATGTCAACGGCACTTCCAATTATCGAAACATTTTTTATAGGCGCTTTCCGGGATGGACTTTAGCTCTCGCGCCGACTTTTGTTTTATGGCTTCAATCGACTCAAAACGGGTGCCACGAAGGGGCAATTTTAGTTTTGGGAAGAGGAAAAAGTCGCAGGGAGCCAAATCCGGCGAATACGGTGGTTGCTGAAGCACGTTTGTTGAGTTTTTGGCGAGAAAGTCAGTCACAATCGTAGCTCGGTGAGAAGGCGCGTTATCGTCATGCAAAATCCATGAGTTGTTCGCCCACAAATTTGGCCGCTTCTTACGGATACGCTCACGCAAACCTTTCATAACGCCTAGGTAATACTCCTTGTTTACCGTATGACTCTCTGAAACGAATTCGTAGTGCACCACGCCACGGATATCGAAGAAAACAATGAGCATCACCTTCATTTTCGAGCGGATTTGGCGTGGTTTTTTCGGTTTCGGCTCATTTTTTGCCATCCATTCCGATGATTGCTGGCTTGTTTGCATATCGTACTCGTAGACCCAGGTCTCATCACCAGTTATAATGCGTTCCATGAATGTAGAATCGGAATTACAGCGATCCAGCATGTCTGAAGCAACCTGTTCGCGATGACGTTTTTGAAGAAAATTTAGGTCTTTCGGTACGAGTCATGCGGCCACCTTTCTCATGCCCAAAATATCAATCAAAATCGTACGTGCGGACTCGTGGGATATCTTAAGATCATGTGCTATCTCTCTCAAGCTGGTACGACGGTTTTCCAGCACCCTTTCCTTAATTCCGAGAACGAGAACGAGGCAAGTCTTCGACCACTTCACGACCGTGCTTGAAGGCTCTGTACCACTGATATGCACGAGTTTTCGATAGAGCATTATCACCAAAGGCCTTTTGCAACATTTTCAATGCATTGGCACACGAAAATTCATTTGCAACACAAAACTTTAAACAAATTCTTTGCTCAACGTAATCACCCATAGTAAAAATCGGCACGCACTCTGACATCGACTGACTTAATCCGCTGTTGCAAACACACTAGTTGACAGATCCCGCTCAAGCTTGGCATAGTAATTAAGGACAGTGATACCAACCTAGGAAAAAAAATTTTATCTGCCTCATTGCCCCGCCAGATTTAAATCGATAATTCCCGGTACTTTCTTGACAGAATGTATTTACTTCGTATTTCTCAATAATTGTAAAAATGCTCTTTCTATCGGTTTTTTCTCTGTTATTTTCACCACATAAATTGCAAATTTGTTAATTACTCATGTAGAGGATAACATGAGTAATTTGCAAATTCACAATTTGTTGTTATCGGCATCCACAAAGTAGATTAAATATTAATGCAACTTTCTCATTTGAAAACGTCTCATTCCTTGTTTCGTGAATAAGATCTAAAACATCTTTTCTAGTTGAAATTTTATATGGAATTTTAAACTTTTTTGCCTGTTATCACTCTTATGGTATGAAAATCTATTTATACCCTTCGCATAGACATTATTATTTCACAGAATTATGGAATTGAAATTAATTGAAACATATGTCTGATATTATAGTATTGTGTTTATTATAATAACATTTTTATTCACAATTTTTTAAGGTCCAGAAAAAGTCTGAATAGAAATGGTAGTAAAATAAACACAATTGCAATACAATGTCATACATGCGTTTCAATGAAACAAAAAAACCTGAAACAAAATCGACCTTATTTGGCTTAATGATTTAAAGGTAGATAATAGATCAATGATTATATGTTATATGTTTCAAATTCATTAGAAACTGCTAACAGCGAATGAACGAATTTCATCATATTCAGGAAGATTCTCTCAACTTTCCCACGTATCTAGGAAATCTTTCTGTAATATTTCACAGAAAGCGCCATAAACTTGTTCATATGGCAGAATCACATATATTTACCATAATAAAAGCTTCATGACATCAGCTCCATATTAATTATTATTATGAAGTGAATTCTTCTTTGGAGGTCAAATAACATTATTAATTTGCATGTAATAATACACGCAATTTTCTCCTCTAGGCTTTTTATTATGTAGATCTCACAAGTTTACATAATCCACACATTTTTTAAGTCGCCCAAGTTTGAATGTCAAGAGCAGATGTAAGTAATTGAAAGATTATTATTATGTGGTGTGGATTGCTTGGATCGGAATAATGATATAAATTATCGATACGAATAGTTATTTTTGCTGTTAGAAATTGTTGTTATAGAGAATTTTCTACCTTGTATATTAACGTCTTATGCTTATCAAAGGAATTCAATAACAGTTGTCTAACAAGGTTCGGCAAACTAGCTTGTCATTAATTTGTTGAAGTGCAGAAACCTTGAACAAATATACTCATATTCATGTATTCATTAGAAGAGTCGGGAGAATATTAATTTCGTCTACATTGAAATTGACTAGTTTTATTATTTGATAAGTCTCACCAGCTAGATGAGCTTCGATTCAATGAAACCGAACTTAATGGCATTATTGAAATTTTAAATTCTTTTTCCACAAGGATCACGGCATAGATGCCGGAAAAGGCTAACTATTCATCTTATAGACAATTTACGAACTAAAAAATGTTTCAATTCTTTTTTCATCATAACAAACATTGCTCTAGACATAAAAGCAATATTCTACTTCCGCTAATATACTCATACATTAGCGGAAATAAAATATTGTTTCTTATTCATAACTTCAAGATGAATTTCCGTCAATTAAAAACAACCAAAACAATCATAGAACTCATCTAGACTCAACGTCGAAAAATAGTGAGTTATTGTTTCATAACGGTACATAAGCGACCATAAATGTCATATAAATTTTGGTACCAGGATACTTCAGTGAAAAATATTTTGCAGAAAACTTTCAATAAATGATTTTTCAAGAATATGCTTTTCATCCATTCATTGCAATGATATAGATAACAAAAATAAATATATTGAGTTAACATTTGATGAAAAAATATTATTTGATTCAAATATAAAAACATAACAATTTGTAACCTTTATAGAAGTAACTCATTTAAAAATATAGATTAAAGTAATTACTTAGAAAACATAGTGTCTATTTTATAGACATATTGAATAAAATAATGTACAACACTCTGAAACATCAGAAGTTCTGCAGAAATAAGGAAATTTGATGGGCAATATAACACACTTCTTTGAACCAGCATTTTCTCCAATTGATGTAATCTTTTCAATATAATAAATATAAATACTAACGAAATATTTTGATTCAAATCTTTAAACATCTAAACTTTCTGGAAGCCATAAAATGACTCAAAATAATTTTTTAAAAGTGAATTAGCTTAATCGTTAAAAGAAACTTATTTGAAGGATATCAGAGCGGAATATTTTTCAATAGCTTTCTTCTCCCTTATTCCAAAGAACGAAGTGCTGCCATTTTGCGAAAACTCTTTGATATTATTAGATCTTGTGTGAAGATTCCTCAGGAGCGTTTCAGCTTATGAGAGTTAGGAATCCAGTTGTATTCTTATTAGGCTTTGTTTCAGCGTCCTTACGTCAATTTAGGCAGAGAACTGTTTATTTTCGACCCAACAGTGAAATGGTGTCTAAAAAAATTTTTTCCTACATAGACGTTGTATGAACCCGGGACATTTGGTTCACAGCCCAAGGCTACTCCGATATCTGCATTCATTGTATGTAAGTTTCAATTGACTAGGTTGGATTCACTGCGAAATACGAAGTCAAATGTAATTCTGACCGTCCGTAAACAATCCAACATAGAAAATTAAAAAGGATACTTGAAACTATCAGAGTATTTTGAAGGCCTAAATATGTATTTTGATTTCTCTAACGGGCACATTCGGTCTCAGGTTTTCGTAGCTATTCATATTTGAAACTTTTATTATTTTACCAATAGTTCCAAAACAACTGATCGGATAGAAATCAAACTTTATATTTAGGTGTATAATAACGGTACGAAGATTTAGGTCAAATTTCGTGAGGATGGGCTCTCAGGACGAATGACTACAGGTAAAAACTAATTTTCAAACGAGAAGACCTATAAAATTAGAAAATTTCAAGGAAGGTTCGCAGTTTAAATATATCAGTTATGTCCAGAAATGGATAGAATAGACTCAATGGAGTTATTGTCATTGGAAATTTTGATTTTTGGAATATTTCTGAAAGTACAAATTCGATTGAGTTTAATTTCAGTTTTGGCAAAATAACTACAAAAAGGCTCATGTATAGTTTTGTGAAGATCAATTGTAAGAATATATTATTTTTTCTTGTCTGATATCGGACAAAATTATGAAAAATATATGAAGTTTGTTCTTATTATTTTTCCACTCCTTCTTGCTCGAAAGGAGAAGGACGGTACCTGCATATTAATTTCATGAGATTTGTTTCTTCAGAAATATAGTTCTAAAATGTCAAAAAAAGGGTCTTTTGGCTTTCGGATAACAGATTAAAAATTTCTGTTTTAGTTCAACGTCTTTAGCTTCTTGGAGAAGTAATTTACAGACTTTGAATTTTCAATTTTTGGAGTGTTAAACAGAAGCGAAAATATTTTCGATTTCACGTCAGTACTTATCACCATTTCTTCATTGTAATTTATTGATCTCTAGAGTTTACAAAAGTTCATTAGCTGCATTATTTTCAGTCATTCAGTATATGTAATATTTTTTATTATTATCGATGTTATTTCCGGTTCTAAATTCAAATTTAGCTAACGTTTTCAGTATTCTCTTATTCTTATATGTAAACACTGGCAATAACCACAGGTGAACTTATAAACTGCTGATTTCCTATTTTTTGAAATAAAGGTTTTATTATGTCTCATCAAACTATCTAACGTATCATTACTTTTATGTAATATATTCAAATTTTAAATATAAAATATATCATTTTTATGTAAAAACTAAAAATAATTCAGTTCAAAAATTTTTAAATCTTAATGCCTGATACTCCTAGATCTTCTGTGAAGATCCCTCAGAAGCTTTTACAGCTTGTGCGAGTTAGGAGTTCAGTTGTGTTCTGTGTAGGCTTTGTTACTGCGATCTTGCGCCACTCTAGGTCAAAGCACTGTTAATTTTTTACACAACAGTGGAATGGTGGCAAACACCCGTCCAAATAGAAAATTTCTTTTCTACCTGAACAGGATTCGAATCCGGACCTCCCCGTCACGAGTCCGATGCTCTCCTGCTGAGCTATCCACACTCAATGTATGAACACTAAACAAATTAAAACAAATTGTAGATATTACTATGTTTTACTACCAATAAAAATATATATTACACATTTTCTCGTGACTCGAGTTTCGGGAAATGAACTATCCCATCATCCGACAACTGAAGACCTAACAGTGGTACAGTGGTATTTAAACAGAAGTGATAAATATTTTGAATATTTCAATAGATTCTAGATAATACCTAATAGCGGTACAGAGGTTTACAAGCGGAACGTGATAAGGGTTAGAAAAGAGGGGCCTTCTAACAGATATCGGAATGTCGGCAATCGACAAAGAAGGTAGTTAAACCGTACAGTCATTCATTATTTTTACATTATTTTGTTGTATATCTCAAATATTTGGATTTACATAGCTCCATATAGTCATTCATTATTTTTTAAATTATTTTCATTGTGAACGAATTTGAAAATTTCAATAATCAAGTTTCTTTTCTTTTGAATCTACATGTAAAATTTTCTTGAGATTTTTTTTTGCCGAAAGGAATTACTGTTTTCTAAAGAATGAGTGACAAAAGTTGAATTTTTGTTTACTTTTCATTAAATTCATTTTATTTTCGTTAAAAAAAGTTTTAAGCAGATGTTCCTTTTTAAATATCTCCAATATTTTCGATCTACATACAGTACAGCTCCGTACAGTCATTCATTATTTTTACATTATTGTTATTGTGAACTAATTTGAAAATTTCAACAGATTCTAGATGATCGATCCCTTTAGATTTTACATGTAAAATTTTAAGACTATCGATTGTGAGAAAGGAATGACCGTTTTGTAGACAATGAGTGGCAAAAGTAGAATTTTGTTTATGTTTTATGAAACTCATTTTATGTTCGTTGAACCTCGTCTTGAAGGACATTCCTGTTTGTCCTATAAATTTATTAGTGCACGTAGAACAAGATAACTCATAAACTCCTGATTTGTGGATGTTTGGAGTAGGGTCCTTTGCGTTAAATAATACCGATGATAATTTGTTTTGCGTTTTGAAGGCAATATTGACATCTGATTCTGAAAAACTATTGGCCACTTTTTGAGTTATGCTATCAAAGTACGATAGAGAAATGAATATTTCATTTTCTTCAGTTTTTATGATGGGATAAATTTGGCTCATAGCTATTTTAGATAGTTTCTGTCGAATTAGATTATCTATTATATTGGGGTTGGAACCATTGTTCGTGGCTATTGATTTTATATTAATAGTTTTCAATTTTCAAATTAGATCACAATAACAATAATGTAAAAATAATGAAGGACTGTACGGAGCTGTACTGTATGTAAATCGAAAATATTTGGGATATTTAAAAAGTAACATATGTTCAAAACCTTTTTCAACGAACATAAAATGAATTTAATGAAAAATTCAACTTTTGCCACTGATTCTTTAGAAAACAGTAATTCCTTTCGACAAAAGAAAATCGTAAGAAAATATTACATGTAGATTCAAAGAGAAAGAAACTTGATTATTGAAATTTTCAAATTCGTTCACAATAAAAATAATTTAAAAAATAATGAATGACTGTATGGAGCTATGTAAATCCAAATATTTGAGATATACAACAAAATAATGTGAAAATAATGAATGACCGTACGGAGGTATGTAACCCCAAAAAAATTATTTGAGATATTTGAATGCGTACCATCTGTTCAACAACCTTCTTTGTCGATTGCCGACATTCCGATATCTGTTAGAAGGCCCCTTTTTTCTAACCCGGTTTTTTATCAGGTTCCGCTTGTAAACCTCTGTACCACTATTAGGTGTTATCTAGAATCTATTGAAATATTCAAAATATCTACCACTTTTGTTTAAATGCCTCTGTACCACTGTTAGGTCTTCAGTTGTCTGATGATGGGACAGTTCATTTCCCGAAACTCGAGTCACAAGAAAATATGTAATATATATTTTTATTGGTAGTAAAACATAGTAATTTCTACAATTCGTTTTAATTATGATCAACTACCAAATAGTAACGGCTGAAACAATTCAGTAACTAAACAAATTGATAGAAATTGAATAATATACATACATATGCGATACAATAAGCTGCCATTTGAATATTATGACTAACAAATTATGTACCAAAAATACCCTATATACATTTAAAAATATAACACATTTTCCAGAACAGCATTCGAAACTCCCATCCAAAATCTTTAGTTAACACTTGGAATGAAAAATATAATCTACCCAGAAATCATATTACATTAGTCCACTAATAAGATTTTGAAGCTCGAAAGTAAGACGTGTAGGATTCAATATAAGTGGTTAACTTGAAACAATTTTCATTTCTATATTTACTCGAAACCACAAGAATATCAAAGTAGGCACAGATTCCAATATATCAAAAACGCATTGTAAGCATGTGAAAAACAAAAAACTGAAGCACAAATAAAACTATGAAGTGATAATTAATAAATTTAAATTTATTTGATCATAATTTTGTTTTCTCCTCGAATATCTAACAAACTTTCAAAATTTTTGTCCTAGTTACATAGGTAAATGATGAAAAGAAATTTGACTGTTCCTAATAGTTATCAACTACCAATATTATCAATAATAATATTCCAAACGTCTCATTGGAATTTCTGATTTTCGATATTCACAACTGAAAAAGCATTTCCTCTTGACGAAACCGCACTTGTTCAACCAAGCCTGTCCATCTCGATAACCCGGCCGACCATGTTTCTGTCTAGCACCGATCCCTGCTGCCTATTGTGTATCGAATATTCCCTGGCAAGTTTCACGAATCGTTACTCAGATGTTATCGATATTGAGATGTAGGAAGCAAAATCAAGACGGCGGATCGAGGCGGACTGAAGATGCAATTAGATAGTTAGTAGATATTTTCAATAGAAAGGGCAAGGAAATGCTGCAATGTTTCTAATGAGTAATAGGTTACTAGCCAAAAATAGATCTTTAACACATATTTGTGGTTAACATCCAATAAGAAAAGATTACTGAAATTGAAAACATTTTTTGCAACAATTATAACGAAGATTCGCATATTATTTCTGTAGATGATATTTGCTTCTCATATCGCTCTCTCTATACTTTCATCATTGTATACTATAATAGGAGGCGCTGAATTGTCTTCAATTCAGTATTTCACTGAATGTTCCTTTCAACTGTTTTCTGATAATGTTCCACTAAAAATTTCAATTTACTATTGATCTGCAACTTCAACATTCAACTGTTATCTCGTAGGAAATTCGTATTTTAATCTAACCATCCATATCTACCATCATTTGCTGAAAATAACGTTTTTTTTCCGTAGAAACAATCACTGAACTAATTTTATCTTAATATGAAATAATAAGAAGCCGTTTTTTACTTCTATCAAGAAAAAACCGCTTCTTATCATTTTATATATAATATATAATTATATAAGGTTTTTAAATAAAAAATTCATTATACAAATATCGCCTGGTTCAACCAAGACCATAAAGTGCCTCACAAACCTTATGTAATTTTTGTGGTGAGTATAGAACAAAGAGTACCTTGGATTTTGAATGTACCTAGTTTCAATGATGATCAAACACAGATTCCACGAAGTCGTATGGGTAAATTTATTTATTGTTAATTGATTTTATCTTTTAAATGTGAAGTTGGACTAACCTTATCTGAATTCTAATTATTTTTTGAGGATGCGCTACATGCTTTGAGAATTTTTGAAGTAACTTATTTGAATATTTAAATATATTAAATACTTAAAATAAATTAGTTTTGGAGAAGTTCTTAGAGTTATGTTGTATATTTTTAAAAATGATTTAGTTTTCATAAATATAAGATCAGAAACAAAACATTTTGTCACAGGCTGCGTTACAGCCTGTTGAAAGAGTTCAGTTGCGCATGCTTGGAACGAAACATTCAAACATTTATATAGTTATTAATTTTAATTAAAAATTTATATTTGTTGGGTTTTTCATTCCATTTGATATTGTATAATGAGTTTAGATTTTATTTGTCTACTAAATATAAGCAGTGCTTATAAGATATTATTTTAATTTTCAAAGTTTTTTGAATAAAATTTAAAAATTGAAATTAAAATTGTAGGAGACTAATAGATTAAATCTGTTTTGATATTCAAAGTTTGTAATTTTATCTTGTTTGAGGTTATATTCACGTAATATTTTCGAGGAAAATTTTTATACGGGGTGATGTGCTTTCTATTTTCGTTATTTTGAGAGTAAATGACGGTGGATGAGCCTCTACGAATAGTGTTTGGAACAAAATGAATATTCCACAGTTTACTTTGGAAATCTCAAAATTCTCCAAAATAATGCTTAGACCATTTTCGTTCTAAACCAATTTTATAATTTGCATAATTTTGAAGTATCCAAAATTTACGATGGAGAATATTGTAGGGATTTTTGATATATTTAATTCCATGAAAAAACTTTCTACATCCAGTAAGATTTAATAAAATTTCATTTCATATGAAAATGCAATGAATCAGTTATTATAATTTTTTTGAATGAATTAAAATGGTAGAAAACTGTATTAATGACTATTTTACATTAAAACATAGCACAAATTTTAAAATTATGCCAATTTGTTCAATTTTCACCTACTCTATTTTCATCTATTCCGCATACATTTAAGTTTTTTGCCATTTTTGAACAACCTGCTCAGTGAGTGTTGTGGTGAAATCGATATAATTTTGAAACAACGAATGTCACCAAGAAGTCTTCTCAAGAATATTTCTAGATCAAAAAATTAAATGATTGTCGATACAAATTTTTTTCATTAAATTCTGTTATGATCTAACTAGAGAACATCAGTTAAAAATGGCAAACAATTACTTGAAGTCAGAAGCTTTTGTGCGCTGGTTCAACGGTCCGTTTTCCTTGAAAATTTCAAATCTGTGAATTATTTCTTGACGAATCTACATAAGATGAATAATGTCGCAGAATATTTCATTCTGTCATACAAAAGTCAAATTAAAAATACGTGGTTTAAAGACTCCATTCCTCTACCATTCCTCCTCATTGTAATAAATTGGCAAGATATATTGAACAAATCTCCATACCATTTTCATACATTTCGCGAAAATCAGATGAAAGAATTCAAAAAATGGTCTTCACGAAATTATACATAAAGTTTCATGTATCTAGTTCTTATTATTTAAACTCGATTGCATTTGCACTTTAAAGAAGAGTTGAATAATAAAAATTCAAATAAGAATAACTCAAGAAGCATTGAACCGATTTATTACATTTTTGAACTCAAAATTCATATTTTGATTGAATCTAAATTCATCGTACATGCTTCAAATCTGCAGGTCTTTTCGTTCGGAAATTAACACTTTTACCTTCACCCTTCCCCCCAGACGGCCGACACTAATGAAATTTGACATAAATTTATCTGTTTTTATTGCACACTTGAATATAAAATTTGAATTCGATCAAATCAGTAGTTTCGAAACTATTGAGAAAATAAAAATGGTAAAAGTTTCAATTGTGAAACCATTGCTCCGATTTCGCCCATTGACGAACTAAGCTGGGACAAAATTTGAATATTAAAACAAATTGATATATGTTTATCTTCTACAATTTTAATTTAAAAAAATTTTTTATTCAAAAAACTTTTAGAATTAAATTAATGTCTAAAACAAGCACCGCTTACATTTAATAGACGTATATAATCAAAACTCAATATTTAATGTCAAATGGAAATAAATAAACCAACACATATACGAAAGTTATTAAAATTAATAAATAAATATTTGAAGGAGACAACATTTTGTTTCTGGTCTTACCTTTAAGAACACCAATTGCCTTTTAAAAAACATGAACACACTTAAAGGACTTCTCAAAGAATATAATTTATTTGAAATATTTAATATATTTAAATATTCGAATAAGTTGATTCAGAAATCTCTAAAAAATGCTCTATATCTTCAAAAAACAAATATAATTCTAAGCAATCCCCTCTTCAGCCCTCAATAATATTCCAAATATCAAGATCAAAAAACATAACCTATATCACAAACAACTCACCACGTGCACAAGGACTAATGCTTGGAAACACAGATCAACTATTTTGTGAGTTATTTTCAAGGCTTTAAGTGTGTTCGTTCATGTTTTTCAAAAGGCAATTGGTGTTCTTAAAGGTAAGACCAGAAACAAAATTTTGTCTCCTTTAAATATTTATTTATTAATTTTAATAACTTTCGTATAGCTGTTGGTTTATTTATTTCCATTTAACATTATATATTGAGTTTTGATTATATACGTCTATTAAATGTAAGCGGTGCTTGTTTTAGAGATTAATTTAATTCTAAAAGTTTTTTTAATAAAAATTTTTTTGAAATTAAAATTATAGAAGATAAACATATATCAATTTGTTTTAATGTTCAAATTTTTTGTTATATTTCTTCTATCAAGTAAAAAGCCTTTCTATTTTATTTTATATATAATATATAATTATATTTTGGCTTCAATAAATCTCATTATGGAAATGTCAATGAATTTAAATAAGCCTCAAAAATAACTCACACTGTTCTTTGATTTTGTTAGAACATAGATCAATCTTGATTTATAAAGTTGATCTGTGTTTCCAAGCATTAGTCTTTGTGCACGTGGTGAGTTGTTTGTGATATAGATTATGTTTTTTGATCTTGATATTTGCAATATTATTGAGGGCTGAAGACGGGATTGCTTAGAATTATATTTGTTTTTTGAAGATATATAGCATTTTTCAGAGATTTCTGAATCAACTCATTCGAATATTTAAATATATTAAATATTTCAAATAAATTATATTCTTTGAGAAGTCCTTTAAGTGTGTTCATGTTTTTTAAAAGGCAATTGGTGTTCTTAAAGGTAAGACCAGAAACAAAATGTTGTCTCCTTCAAATATTTATTTATTAATTTTAATAACTTTCGTATATCTGTTGGTTTATTTATTTCCATTTGACATTATATATTGAGTTTTGATTATATACGTCTATTAAATGTAAGCGGTGCTTGTTTTAGACATTAATTTAATTCTTAAAGTTTTTTGAATAAAAATTTTTTTGAAATTAAAATTGTAAAAGATGAACATATATCAATTTGTTTTAATATTGAAATTTTGTTATATTTCTTCTATCAAGTAAAAAACCTTTCTATTTTATTTTTTAAGCTGCGACATTTGGGTACCAAATCCATTCAGGAATTTTGAAGTCTGCAGCTCTTTTCGTTCGACAGTTGTTCGAGTATTTATGGACGGCCGGACCGGACCAGCCAGCCAAACAGAATTATCTCTGACCTCGGATTTTTTGAAGTAGGTACAGCCTAGTCTTTTGAGACCATTTTTGGCTAGACATCCGAAAAATATAGACAGTTGAGCAAAAGTTTATCAGAAAATTCTGAAAAATTATTGATATTAACACTCAATCAAGAAGAAACTTTCTTATTCAATGAAATAAATAATTTGTCTTCTATTTTATGAATACCAACATTCTTAACCTTTGAGTTTTGGTTTTTTGATATCTTCATTTATGTTTTGTTGTTGATTTAAAATTACACTATTGTGTATTCACTCTAGGAGAAAGTCAATTTGACTGCTTCAGTAGTGACAAAATAGACATTAAATTAGCAAACAAAGGTAACATCAAGGCGTTCTTGGATGAAGAACTCACTCCTGCACAATGTTTTTTCAAGTCTACAATGGCGTTTGGCAGTATTTATATGTATATTTGAGACCAAGAAAAACCTACTAGATTACTCAAGCTAGACATAGCAATATGTTGTGGTATGAAAATATTCAAACTCAACTGCTTCACTAAGTTCGAAACATTATAGCCAACAGATTAATTTTAGAGTACGTATTCCCCTATTAGAAGCCATTAACAGCTACGTCTTCATTTAAGTCTCTCAATGAGGATAATTGGATCAGCAGTTTTACAAGAATATTTTTCAATATATCTTCCTGATATCTATAAAAGAAACGGTAAACACCATATATAGAATGGAGTCATATTCAAATGTTGAAGTATTCTTTAACGGGTAGGCCCTATTTTTGTCCATTAATAGTTCAGTAATCTGATCGAAGAAAGTCGACACGAAGGTACAAGTAAAAATGTGTAATTTGACTCGATTTGACACGATCCATGTTATATCGAATTAATTAATTTCTATTTTCTTTTATAGGTGTATATCAGGAAAGGAACTGTTGAAATACTCCGTATTTGAAGATTCATGAGATGATGTTTTCTCGGTGAAATTAGCTAAAACTTTTCAGTCAATTGAAAAAATATGAAAATTATAACCTACAAATTATTTTTTGTTTACCATCCCAAAAATTCCTGTATCAGGGAGTCTACTAGAATTATAATATTACTTAGTCGACTACTGTATGGAAAAATACGTATAAATAACGCGTACATATTTGTATTAACCTACCTTCAATCCCTAGAAAAACCCATCATAGGCTTGTTGACGAGGGGTAAAGTTCTTAAAATTAACCGAAAATTAACTGAACAACAGAAGCCGCAGTTCGATTGTCAAGAAAGTTCCACCACTATATTTACTTCAAAATTGTTTATTCGTCAATTTAAAATCCACAACAACACACAATCACTGTCTTTTATTTATCCTCAAGGATCAATTTGGGGTTAAAAGACAGAGTTACTCAATCTTCAACGTTACGAATGCAAGAAGCAGTAGCGCTGACATTTGCATCCTAAAACCGGAATAAGAACGACGAAGGTCAAACGTGATCTGCTGTATGGAACTTCTTCTTGACAGAGCTACGTCCAATTACCGCAAGAATCATCGGGTTTGGACAATTATATGCAACCGTAAATGGACCACAGTCGTCCTGAATTGGAATCGTGAAATTTCTCAACCGCTATGGTATAATTTATTTCCTCCGGCACCAATTTATAAAGTATGCACGAAATTCGATGGTCTCCAGTATTCCGAACGGAGCATAGAGGTGGTATAAGTTTGTTCGATGGTCATGAGTGTCTTAAGACGGAAGTCCACAGTCTCAGGACGCAGATGACACCAACAAGTGCACTGCACGGACAAACTAAAGCCACCCACCATAGATAGGGACCCAGAGACCTACTTACCTCCCCTCCATCTCCCCACCGGTTCTAGTGGGATCTCAAGACAGGTACCGGCTGTATAAGGCTGGATGCCTATATGTTGAGATTTAATCAATAAAATATTTATTGTAATTGCTTTTCGTAATGTTATTGGTCGGAATATATCGAAAATTTTAATGGTCTGTCCACGTAACAAGCAACCCGTTCGGGTACCACTTCTGGTCGATTACCAATGACAGTTTCTCGGACAGGATTCTTTTTCGCTTTGCCGATATCTTGCCAGAATTCGTGAATTGAGGGTATCTTGCGAGAGATATCGCTTGTTCGAATCAGTAGGCATTTGCTACCCGCTTACTCGATCGTTGATATCTCCAACATAAATTTCGAGTTTTACTTATAAAAACTGTTTAATCTGAAATGACGTGCGCGTACTCATGTTTATTCATTTCTTCGTTATTATGCATTACCTGAACTTTACTCTGGTGAATATTCAATCTCTCGGTATAAATTATGTTTAAATTTAAATTCCCAATGCACGTTTCATTCACCTTTACATCTAAAAACTTTCCAGTACCTAGAAATAATCGTGTATGATATGAAGTTTCCATTATATTCAAATTTGTCGAGAATAGAGTACTGAATAAGTTATAGTTGTTCAGGTACATCTCTTGGGTTAATTCTGGAATATATTCATTTATGAAAGATGTTTAATGTCTCAACGTAAAAATAGGTAACGTTAATAAGATTTCAATAAATTTCCTATAACATCCCTATGTTTCAGAGGAATAGTCAATATGATTCGTAATAAGAATTGGATGAAGAAAAAAGTTTTTTCATGAAGATTGTGCAGAAGACCTATATCTATTATACTCATAACTAAAACTAAAAATTCTAATTACAAAATATTCTCGGTCAAGCTGAAATTCATAGATGTTGTTTCTTAAAGTCAGGAAATTCACTAATAATAATAGATATAAGAAAAACAAATGTTAACTTCCGCTATTTTATTGATTTACACGACAATTGTTTCGTCATACCATGACTTCATCAGGTGAATATTTAAACTGAGGTATACAATGCAAAACATGACCTTAAATACACAGCTTTGGTACAAAAAATAGAGGGGTGGAAAGAGATAGTATACAATTAATGAAAAATATTAAGTAGGAGGGATCTGTTTAAATCTATTTGATCATTCAATAAAATTTGTCTTTTATTATATCTATTGATCTCTAAAGTTTCTAACAGATTCAGTTTCTGACTTTTGTTTTTGATATGTAATATTTCATAGTTCATTCAAGAATTAATAGTTTTGAAATGATTGCCCATGTATATATGTGGGACAGACAGGCCGTTCATTCCCAATAAGGATACGAGAATATGAAAAATGATACATTAATAATAAACCGAATTCGACTTATGCCCACCATTTGTTAGTGACTGGCCTTAATTTTGATATGAACTATGAACTATTACATATCGAAAACAAAAGTCAGAAACAAAATCTGTTAGAAACTTTAGAGATCAATAGATATAATAAAAGACAGATTTTATTGAATTATCAAATGGATTTAAACAGATCCCCCCTACTTAATATTTTTCATCAATTCTATACCATCTCTTTCCACCCCTCTTTTTTTTTACCAGAGCTGTGTATTTAAGTTCATGTTTTGCATTGTATACCTCAGTTTAAATACTCACCTGATGAAGTCATGGTATGAGGAAACAATTGTCGTGTAAATCAATAAAATAGCGGAAGTTAACATTTGTTTTTCTTATATTGAAGATGAATTTCCGTCAAGTAAAGACCGAGACAATCAAAAAAATAATAATAGACATTGATATAGGGCACACAGTTAAGCGCATAATATTACCATTAAATTATGTTGCAAAATGAATAATTGAGCTAATTTTGTGAATAGTTTGTTAGTTTTGTACAAATACGTTTATTTTTTTGAAGTACAATTGTTCAGATCCTCACTTGATGGAAATTAATTTTAACCAAGTAAAATAATAACGACTATTTCCACATGTATTCTCTACAACTGTTTCGACACTATTGTGGCTTCTTCAATTAATATTTTGAATTAACTCTAAAAAATAACAATATCACATCTTATAAAGGTATATTTCAGGGAAACCATTGAAAAACGGAGTACAAATGAGAGTCACTTTTCGGCAATACAAATGATTTTAAATATGCAAAAATGGAAACAAATAACCGTAAAATATATTGGGGTCAATTATCGGAAATACCTGACCACGCAAAAATATTCAATAAGGAAGATCTCGCACAAGCTGAAAAAGTTTCTGAAGGATATTCAAAGAAGATCTAGGAGTATCAGGGTAATAATAATAATTATAAAAAAATATCTGTTTGCTCATTGAGAAAAATTTAAAGGACATGTTAATTTAGACTGCTTTCAGTAGTGTGAGACCAGAACTTTCAATTTCACTATTTATAATTTTATTCTTATCGTTGAAATAATGTCCAAGTTCTTTGAAGAAACTGGTACATAATGAGTGTGAGATGTCTGACGTATAACTCCTCTGGTATTCATTAATTCTTTTCACAAAGGATCTATCAATTTGACCAATTCTTCCAGGTAAAACAACCTGGTAGATACTTCAAGCAGAAAATACATAGACACTAGAGGAATTATACATCAGCCACCTCAAACTCGATATATGCCAGTGATTTTATAGAATTTGGACATAATTTCAACAATAAATATGAAATTATTGTAAAAAAACACTTGAATGTGAAATTATTTATTATGAAAATAAAAATGCCAGGCTAACCCTGTTAAAATCACTCGAGATCAACAGGTACAAAGTCCTTGAAATTCTCATGAATGAGCAAATAAGTCTTGAATAGTTTTACACAGTTCGGGAATTCCCATTAATTGACCCAATATATTTTACTCTTTTATTTGTATCCCTTTTCCAAGTTTCACCTAAGCCATACCCACATTACATTTGACATTATCTTTTTTGAGTTATTTCAAAATGTTGATCTCAGAAGCCACAATATTGACGAAATTATTGTATTGATAAATTTTTGAATTTTTGGAAAAAGATTCGACTGAAGTCGAATAATCGTTCTTGTGAACGTAAATGAACAACAAAATAGGCAGAAATGAATTTGACCATGAACTCTGGATCATACGTCCAACGTACCTAATCCTTCGACGATATTGTGGTGTAAAAAATCCCAAAAAAATATTTCATTCCTAATTAGTCACTACTGTTGTCATCAATGTTGGACTAAATATACTACTTTAACTTTAATAATGCCACTCCATACAGATTGCTATTCCTTAGAAATAACAGAATATTCGTAATATTTCGGTTCGTCGCTTGGTCCACTGTTGGGATCTCCTCATACTCTCAGCAAGACAGTTATAGAGGGTCCTGTAATAGTGCGTTCTTCTTCCATAGCTGCCGAAGCAGACATCCTAGAAATTTCGTTCGAAAACAGGCTTCTTGTTTTTCTATTTCTGCATCTCTACTGGGAACACTATGTATATTGGAAAATAATTTCTTGAGATGCAGAAATAGAAATACAAGAAATCTGTTTTCGAACGTAATTTCTAGGTCCATACAGAGTTCTTCAATACCCTCTGAATACCTTATTTGGACAACTGCAAAAACTGAAGTACATAAATTTGGATATCCTTCACGAGCAACCGTCTCCCTAATATATTGCAATCGAAATTTTGTTGTGAATAATTCCGTATTCATTCCATGTATACGCTACGCAACTCAGCATTATTTTATTTGACACGTTTGTGCTACTCGCTTTCCCCACTGATATCTCCAAATATATGCACCAATATTCATGTCAAACGATATGCTTAAAAGCTCTCTGGGATTATCTTGGTCTTTTAAGATTTATTCTCCAGTTGTGCTAATTTTCTCCTCGAATACTTATGTGTTATTACTAAAGTAATGGATTGGACTAAAACGCAAACATATATTTCTCTGGCTGGCGTTGTTTTGATTGTGCGGAATAAAGTGCAATATTCATATATTTTCAAACTTTCATGATAAAGACATTTGATTCATATCAATGCCTGTAACTACGGCAATCTGATGAATGTAAATTAATCATTATATTATTCAGCAAAAAGTGATGAAATCGATGAAAAATAAATCTTGGCGTTTCTGAGTAAATTATCTTTACCCATTAAAACAGAATATTTCAGTCTCTGGACAAAATATTTTATCAATTCTCTCAAAGATATTTAAGATCTATTGAAAAAATAGGATTTCTGTACTTCTTTGTGCGATCTTCATTGAATTTTACATGAATACTCAAATAACTATTTGTTTCTAATACAAGTCTATAACGTTTATGAAATATTTTAAGTTTTAAATATATTAATATTAAGAATCCAGTAAGACGTATGAATTATGATGATTTATAAATAAATGGAAATATTTCTGACATAAGGGTCAAAATTAGTTATTATAAAAGCTTCTTCATCTTATTATCTGAGTAGCAGTGCTTGGATAAATGTGTGTTTAATTTGGTCCTAAGTAGTAAATAATATAAGATACGTGTCAAATATTTTAAAGGGTCTTTCATTAACAGCGCCCCATTTTGTTTTGTGAATAAAACAAATAATTTTGTTGAAGACTATCAAGATTTTCATTCCATTATAAAGTACAATGGATACCATCAGTTAGGAAACAAAACGTCATTCAAATATCTACCCCTGAAACGTTGGCAGAAATTGAGTCGTTGAACCTAATTTTCCATGACTATCTCACACAAATCATGTCGTATGTTAACAATTATTCGTTCAGTATTCATCTGTAAATCGTCTAAATTTGCTAGATGGTTGCTGTAAATCAATGACTCAATATAACCTCAAAGAAATGATCCCAATGGAGGTAATTCGCAGGAGCGAGGCGGATAATTTATCGGTCCGAATTTTGTTTTCAATGAAGTCATTGTATCACTGGCAGTATGACAAGTGGCACCAACCTGTCCAAACCACATGTTTTGAAATTAAGACGAACTAATTCAGGAATGAAAAAATCAGTCATCATTGAATGATAACGATTTCCATTGATAGTAACCGCCTCATGAGCTTCGCTGCAAAAAAAATAAGGTCCAATGACTCCTCCAGCAAAAAATCCGCACCAAATGGTAAGTCTGTCAGAATGTAATGGCAAGTCTTGATAGTCTTCAGGTTCATTAACACCCCAGATACGGCAATTCTGTTTGTTAGCATAACCGTTTAACCAGAAATGGGCCTCATCGCTGAGACTGATTTTCTTATGAAAATCTGCATCATTTCCGATTTTTTTAAGCACAAATTACCTAATACATAACACTTTAACTGTTCTGTTGGTTTGAGTTCTTGGGTTAAAACAATTTTGTGTGGATGTTAACTAAAGTCTTTTCGGAAAATTCGCCACAAAGACGTCTAGGAGATGCCTAGTTCTTGTTAATGTAGAGAAATCGATGAATTTTGGTCTTCATGAACATTTACACGTACGGCAGCAATATTCTCTCCACTTCTTGTATTTCGTTATCTCACTGGCACTGTAGCATCATGAAGTGTAAAATTTGTTTCAAACTTCTTCACTAAATGTTCAACAGTTCTCTTATCCGGACGATTATAACGACAAAGAATTGGAGTTAAAGCACATAAAGTTAGAGTAACAGATCACAATTTTTCATGATGAATTTGATTTATTTATAAACGTTGATGGAGTGTGTACCTCTCCATGATTAAATGGTAGACATTAACAAATACAACTTTCAATGTGACAAAGGAACAGTGGCTGCTATGCGTGAGTAATGTTAATTTAAAAATGGGGCGTTCCCATTAAAAGACCCTTTATATACCAGATATATAATGTTTTATGTTGAAGTTCATTAATCTTCACCGAAGAAGTAAATGTGCATATACTTTAAAGACTATTTGGTCTTGATTATTATCGCGATACTCCTAGATCTTCTGTGAAGACCCCTGAGAAGCTTTCTATAACCTGTGCGAATTAGAAGTTCAGTTGTTTTTCGGTTAGGCTTTGTTACTCTGTACCGCTACTGAAGTTGTTAGTTATTAAAAGTTAATTTTTGATCCAACAGTGAAATGTTGGCCGAAAACATTCAAATAGAAAATTTTGCTTCTACTCAGGAAAGACGTGAACTTGGAACTTTCGATTACTAGTACGGCACTCTTCCACTACGCTATCGGTACTCAGATTAGTTGTCAAGAAATCCTATTAATAAATTGATAGGGATTTTTTCCGATATTTTAAATATTGAGGAGAATAAGTTCATGAAACCTCTACAAACTATCAATTCGAAAAATTTTCCAAAACTGAATAAAATAAGAATGTCTTCCTTCTTTATAGTAAACATTTGGACTTTATGAATAAGAAATTTTATTAAAAAAAAAAACGCTTCATATAAAATCAAAAAGACTTTCTAACATTTTTCGAATATAGCGCATTCTCCCGACAATAGTCTGAAACTCCCAATCATTTTCGTCACTTGGACTTTTTGGACGATAAAATAAAAATTATCAATAAACATATATTGAATACCTTCTAGTCGCATCACTTTGGGTGGGAAATGGGCTAAAACAAACCATTTAGGGCTAACACTAAAGCATTTAGGGAACTCTATGTACCCCACAGATTAAATCATGAATAAAAGATATGATCATATTCATATCATATTCAATCATATCAGACAGGTGCGAAAACAAATGATGATTATTATTCACAAAATGAAAACGAATTGAATGGATATAGTACATCGAAGAATATTTCTCAATATTTTAAATATTATGCAGAATAATTCTGTAAAACCTCTACAAATTTCAATTCAAAATATTTGTTGAAAATTTTTCAAAATTAAATCATCTGATCATGTTACTTTGTCTTCTACACTTTAGTTCACTCCAGCAGTCTCTGATAATAGACAAATGAAGACCAGGAGATTATCAGTTTTCCGGAACATAATTGTGTTCTCCAAAATATAAACTGGGAGACAGTTTTCCAAAGTCAGTCAATAGATAATATGTGGAATATCTTCCGGATTTCTTGCGTGCTGCCTTTTATAGTTTATACGAAAAATTTGATTCCAAAGCCTCAAAATCCTTGAAAATGATGCTTTTAATGATTACACAAAATTTGCACTATTTTCTGGTTTGAAAATATTCTCGAAAATTTGCCCAAATTTTCATCTAACTTTTAATACCTGTTTCATTTGGATCGGTCTAGTGAAACTTTTTGTGAGAGAAGTATCCCAAGTATCAAAAATTTACAAAATTTCAAATTCTATTAGTTCTTACTTAAAAATTACTTGAAATTACCTATGAAATGAATTACATTTCTTCAGCTCATAAGCTATTACAACTTTATCCATGCTTAAGTATCTTCGAGGATATTTTTTATATACACATTTTCAACATTACTGACGTAGACACTATGTTTCCTTAATTGAATTTTGATTAATTTTGCCCAATTTACATTACTTTGGAGAGTTAGATTCAATTTAGCTTGTTCATTGTAACTAATTTCACTAAAGTTGATATAGGATTCATGATAATAACAAATTGTTTCATCGTTTTCTTTACCAATTTCAAAATAGATATCTCAATTCAAATAACTTCTATTTCTTGCAACATTGGATGTCTTAAATATTTAATAATTGTGAATTGAAAACTCCTTGTGGGTTCCGTTTAAATTTTTCAAAAGAATTTCTGATATTTCAGTGATATTTAAAAAATTACACTCGACTGGCTGTTATGTACTCCACACATACTTTTCTCAAATTCTGGCTTGTAATTTTTGTATTTTAATGTGTTAAATTATCTATAGTTCAAACAGAATTAATCTCATTTAAACAATCTTTATCTGACTACTTTGTAACGAGGCGACTTAAATGCTTGGGTAAGACTTTTCCTCGAAGTTTTATTGACCTTTTTTGTAAGAGTTTTTGGTAATGAGTCATTATAACTGATATACAGGGTTTTATTCATAAAATCCATGATAAGCTGTTCAAAGGCTTTCAGAGTATGCTTTCTTCTTGAGAAGCTGCAGCATCAGTGAGTACATGTCGCGCTCTGTAGAACAACATATGTGCGACCAATAATTGAATATGCTGGTTCTGTCTGAGATACAAGATTTGGTTGGTGACAAGATTTCCTTGGAAAACATCCAGGGGCGGGCTACAAGAATGGATTTTGGTCTCAATCGCCCTTTGTATGATTATCGTCACATAGATTTATATCATGTCTCTCACAATTAATAAAAAAAAAGATGGAATAAAAATATTTAAAAAACACTGTTTATTTTAAGTTGACACATAGAATCAGCAAACATGGCACAGCATCCGTTCTTTTCGAAAATAAAATTTGTTTCCTTAATATAGTACATCATTGCCCGAAACAGCATTTGAAACTCTTTCCCATTATCATCAGTCGAATTTTTGAATGATAAATAAAAAACAATCATTAAAATTAAATAGAGGGATGTAATTAAAACACACTATTTTTGTAAATAAATTTTTATAATCTTTGGCGATCGATTTCGGTAATTACCATCCTCAGGCCAGCTGAAAATATACAATGATATATACGTATTCTGTTCTGGTTTTGTTTCGATAAAATAAATTGATGTTTACAAACTTTTGAGGTTAACTAAGAGTGTGCAACTTACTGTCTACTGAATTAAAATGGATATGAATGCATTATATATTTGTGTACTTCTCAACTTTATTAATGTTCTATTTTTTATTATTTAGTCGATATATTATATTGTAATTAAGTGGAGAGTCTTGGTGTGTTTACTTGTTGGAATGTCATCCAATTGTGGGAGAGGTGAAAAGCGAATGTGAATACTGTCAAATTTTGATATTATTTCGGTGGCAGGAAAGATTGTGAATTTCTGTTCTTTTTATGTATCAATGAGTTTGAAAATGTTCCTTCCATTAAATTCTATGTTATCATTTAATAGAAATGGATCATCTCTATTTTTGTGTATCTCAAGTTGTTCGAGTAATACCATTTTATAATAATTATCCTCTTTGTGTAGTACTTTTAAGTTGTCAAATGTAATATTATGCTTAGTGTCGTCTATATGTGATCCTAGAGCAGATCGGGGTTGATTTTTCTTGTGTTCCTTAAATCTCTTTTCTACATTTCGAGTGGTCATTCCTATGTAATATGAAGGGCAATTCGTACAAGTTATTTCATAAATTCCGCTGAGCTGTTCCTGTTTGTATTTTGTTTTATTATTGACTAATATATCTGCTAGAGTTTTATGTCGTTTATTTGTTAAAGTATAATTGTAGTCTTTCAAAGTTGTATCCATTTTTTCATTGAGTTCTTTATAATATGGCGTCGATACAAAATGTTTTTCAACTGATGTGTGGGGGTAGATTTTATTCATTATCATCTTTCTTTTCATTGAAACAAAAATTTCATCTATGAATTGTTTCGGATATTGATTGTTTCGTCCTATCTGATATATAATGTCCATTTCTTTTTTATAGTTTTCTTGGGATAGTGGGACGTTTAGCAGTCTGTGGAACAAAAATCTAAAAGCGGCTCTTTTCATAGTGGGTGCATCATAGGAGCTAAATGGTATAATTGATTCTGTTTGTGTTGGTTTTCTGTAGATGTTGAAGGAAAATTGATTATCTCTATTCATTGTTATATTTAAATCTAAGAAGTTTAAGGAGTTTGATATCGAATGCTCTATTGTGAATTTAATCTTGAATCTTGAATTAATATCTGTAAGAAAGTTTTCCAGTTCTTTGTCTGTTCCTGACCATAGACAAAAGATGTCATCTACAAATCTTTTCCAGGTTATAATATGAGTATTACAAGGTAGGAGCATTATCTGTTCTTCTACATGATCTACATATACGTCTGCTATTAGTCCGCTAGATGGTGAGCCCATTGGTAAACCGTCTTTCATTAGGTATATTATTTCGTCAAATATGAAGAAGTTTTGTTCTGTTATTAGTTGACTAAGTTTCATTATGTTTTCTATGTCTGCATCATCTAAATTTAATTCATCATTATGGGCGTATTTCATTAATTGTTCTTTTAATAATGAGAGGGACTCGTCTATGGGAATGTTAGTATAGAGGTTTATTATGTCAAATGATATGATCTTATAAGTTTTATTCGGTTCAAGTTCGAGAGATTGTAAATGTTTAATAAGTTCTGTTGAATCTTTTATGGAATAGTTTGATTTATATTTTAGTTTTTTGTTGAACAATTTATTAATGAATTTTGAGATCTTGTGACTTGGTGAACCTATTGCGGATGTGATTGGTCTTATGCTTTTGTTTGGTTTGTGAAGTTTAATCGTACTGTATACTTTCGGGAGTTGTGGATTCTTTTCTTTCATGGTGTGAATTGTTTCATTGAATTTCTGTAATGTTGGAAGAGTCATTTTTAGTGTGTTGTTGACTTTAGTGCTATATTTTTGTAAGGGATTGTTTTTACACTTTACTATATTATTTTCTTCGAAAAATGTTAATGTTTTTTCAATGTATAATTTCTTTTCTAATAGTACTAGCCCCGCATTTTTGTCACCTTTTGTTAATATAAGATCGTTATCGGTTAATCTTTTTTGAATTGATTTCATAGTTTTTTGTAAATGTTCATTATCTTTAAATTGTTCATGGTTGCACGCTCTTACCTTTCTATTTTTATATATTTTTAGATCTTCTGCCAATTTGTTAGCCATTGTGTGATATTCTGGATTACCTCTGATTTTTACTTCTAGATCAACTGCAGTTTTGTAGACATTCATTGTTCTGGGGATTGGTGCGAATTTCTGTCCTATGTTCAATACTCTCAATTCATCCTCATCCAAAGTTATCCTTGAGAGATTAGAGAATTTGTCGTGAAATGTATGTGAGCTTGGTGTTGTTGTTTCTGGTTTTCGTCTGCCGGTTCTCGTTTGGGACTTTATGAGTGTGTTCTTATCTTCAATTAGTTTCCGCAGCTTTGCTCTTCTCTTTCTGTCTGCCTCATAGTTTGAATAGAATATATCCTCTTCTAGTTTTTCAATTAAGTTTTGATATTCGATAGTATGCAAATATTTATTGAGGTAGTGGTGGAAAAATTTTAGTTTCATATCGATTATTCCGGACTGTTGATATTGTCTTTTGATTTCTTTTTTAAGAAGTGTTGTTTTTATTTGACTTCTATTAAATTTAGTTGGTATTTTGAAGGTCAAGAATTTTGGTGTTACTTCATTTATTTTGCATTCGTGGAGAAAGTGTATATGATTGTTGACACGATGTCTTTTATCCATTGTATACTTCAGGTGTTGGAAGATATTGGATAATTCCAATTTTTCAATTTTAGAAATAAATTCTTCCATAGTATGTCCTATGATTAAATAGAGGGATGTAATTAAAACACACTATTTTTGTAAATAAATTTTTATAATCTTTGGCGATCGATTTCGGTAATTACCATCCTCAGGCCAGCTGAAAATATACAATGATATATACGTATTCTGTTCTGGTTTTGTTTCGATAAAATAAATTGATGTTTACAAACTTTTGAGGTTAACTAAGAGTGTGCAACTTACTGTCTACTGAATTAAAATGGATATGAATGCATTATATATTTGTGTACTTCTCAACTTTATTAATGTTCTATTTTTTATTATTTAGTCGATATATTATATTGTAATTAAGTGGAGAGTCTTGGTGTGTTTACTTGTTGGAATGTCATCCAATTGTGGGAGAGGTGAAAAGCGAATGTGAATACTGTCAAATTTTGATATTATTTCGGTGGCAGGAAAGATTGTGAATTTCTGTTCTTTTTATGTATCAATGAGTTTGAAAATGTTCCTTCCATTAAATTCTATGTTATCATTTAATAGAAATGGATCATCTCTATTTTTGTGTATCTCAAGTTGTTCGAGTAATACCATTTTATAATAATTATCCTCTTTGTGTAGTACTTTTAAGTTGTCAAATGTAATATTATGCTTAGTGTCGTCTATATGTGATCCTAGAGCAGATCGGGGTTGATTTTTCTTGTGTTCCTTAAATCTCTTTTCTACATTTCGAGTGGTCATTCCTATGTAATATGAAGGGCAATTCGTACAAGTTATTTCATAAATTCCGCTGAGCTGTTCCTGTTTGTATTTTGTTTTATTATTGACTAATATATCTGCTAGAGTTTTATGTCGTTTATTTGTTAAAGTATAATTGTAGTCTTTCAAAGTTGTATCCATTTTTTCATTGAGTTCTTTATAATATGGCGTCGATACAAAATGTTTTTCAACTGATGTGTGGGGGTAGATTTTATTCATTATCATCTTTCTTTTCATTGAAACAAAAATTTCATCTATGAATTGTTTCGGATATTGATTGTTTCGTCCTATCTGATATATAATGTCCATTTCTTTTTTATAGTTTTCTTGGGATAGTGGGACGTTTAGCAGTCTGTGGAACAAAAATCTAAAAGCGGCTCTTTTCATAGTGGGTGCATCATAGGAGCTAAATGGTATAATTGATTCTGTTTGTGTTGGTTTTCTGTAGATGTTGAAGGAAAATTGATTATCTCTATTCATTGTTATATTTAAATCTAAGATGATATTATGAAATAACTTGTACGAATTGCCCTTCATATTACATAGGAATGACCACTCGAAATGTAGAAAAGAGATTTAAGGAACACAAGAAAAATCAACCCCGATCTGCTCTAGGATCACATATAGACGACACTAAGCATAATATTACATTTGACAACTTAAAAGTACTACACAAAGAGGATAATTATTATAAAATGGTATTACTCGAACAACTTGAGATACACAAAAATAGAGATGATCCATTTCTATTAAATGATAACATAGAATTTAATGGAAGGAACATTTTCAAACTCATTGATACATAAAAAGAACAGAAATTCACAATCTTTCCTGCCACCGAAATAATATCAAAATTTGACAGTATTCACATTCGCTTTTCACCTCTCCCACAATTGGATGACATTCCAACAAGTAAACACACCAAGACTCTCCACTTAATTACAATATAATATATCGACTAAATAATAAAAAATAGAACATTAATAAAGTTGAGAAGTACACAAATATATAATGCATTCATATCCATTTTAATTCAGTAGACAGTAAGTTGCACACTCTTAGTTAACCTCAAAAGTTTGTAAACATCAATTTATTTTATCGAAACAAAACCAGAACAGAATACGTATATATCATTGTATATTTTCAGCTGGCCTGAGGATGGTAATTACCGAAATCGATCGCCAAAGATTATAAAAATTTATTTACAAAAATAGTGTGTTTTAATTACATCCCTCTATTTAATCATAGGACATACTATGGAAGAATTTATTTCTAAAATTGAAAAATTGGAATTATCCAATATCTTCCAACACCTGAAGTATACAATGGATAAAAGACATCGTGTCAACAATCATATACACTTTCTCCACGAATGCAAAATAAATGAAGTAACACCAAAATTCTTGACCTTCAAAATACCAACTAAATTTAATAGAAGTCAAATAAAAACAACACTTCTTAAAAAAGAAATCAAAAGACAATATCAACAGTCCGGAATAATCGATATGAAACTAAAATTTTTCCACCACTACCTCAATAAATATTTGCATACTATCGAATATCAAAACTTAATTGAAAAACTAGAAGAGGATATATTCTATTCAAACTATGAGGCAGACAGAAAGAGAAGAGCAAAGCTGCGGAAACTAATTGAAGATAAGAACACACTCATAAAGTCCCAAACGAGAACCGGCAGACGAAAACCAGAAACAACAACACCAAGCTCACATACATTTCACGACAAATTCTCTAATCTCTCAAGGATAACTTTGGATGAGGATGAATTGAGAGTATTGAACATAGGACAGAAATTCGCACCAATCCCCAGAACAATGAATGTCTACAAAACTGCAGTTGATCTAGAAGTAAAAATCAGAGGTAATCCAGAATATCACACAATGGCTAACAAATTGGCAGAAGATCTAAAAATATATAAAAATAGAAAGGTAAGAGCGTGCAACCATGAACAATTTAAAGATAATGAACATTTACAAAAAACTATGAAATCAATTCAAAAAAGATTAACCGATAACGATCTTATATTAACAAAAGGTGACAAAAATGCGGGGCTAGTACTATTAGAAAAGAAATTATACATTGAAAAAACATTAACATTTTTCGAAGAAAATAATATAGTAAAGTGTAAAAACAATCCCTTACAAAAATATAGCACTAAAGTCAACAACACACTAAAAATGACTCTTCCAACATTACAGAAATTCAATGAAACAATTCACACCATGAAAGAAAAGAATCCACAACTCCCGAAAGTATACAGTACGATTAAACTTCACAAACCAAACAAAAGCATAAGACCAATCACATCCGCAATAGGTTCACCAAGTCACAAGATCTCAAAATTCATTAATAAATTGTTCAACAAAAAACTAAAATATAAATCAAACTATTCCATAAAAGATTCAACAGAACTTATTAAACATTTACAATCTCTCGAACTTGAACCGAATAAAACTTATAAGATCATATCATTTGACATAATAAACCTCTATACTAACATTCCCATAGACGAGTCCCTCTCATTATTAAAAGAACAATTAATGAAATACGCCCATAATGATGAATTAAATTTAGATGATGCAGACATAGAAAACATAATGAAACTTAGTCAACTAATAACAGAACAAAACTTCTTCATATTTGACGAAATAATATACCTAATGAAAGACGGTTTACCAATGGGCTCACCATCTAGCGGACTAATAGCAGACGTATATGTAGATCATGTAGAAGAACAGATAATGCTCCTACCTTGTAATACTCATATTATAACCTGGAAAAGATTTGTAGATGACATCTTTTGTCTATGGTCAGGAACAGACAAAGAACTGGAAAACTTTCTTACAGATATTAATTCAAGATTCAAGATTAAATTCACAATAGAGCATTCGATATCAAACTCCTTAAACTTCTTAGATTTAAATATAACAATGAATAGAGATAATCAATTTTCCTTCAACATCTACAGAAAACCAACACAAACAGAATCAATTATACCATTTAGCTCCTATGATGCACCCACTATGAAAAGAGCCGCTTTTAGATTTTTGTTCCACAGACTGCTAAACGTCCCACTATCCCAAGAAAACTATAAAAAAGAAATGGACATTATATATCAGATAGGACGAAACAATCAATATCCGAAACAATTCATAGATGAAATTTTTGTTTCAATGAAAAGAAAGATGATAATGAATAAAATCTACCCCCACACATCAGTTGAAAAACATTTTGTATCGACGCCATATTATAAAGAACTCAATGAAAAAATGGATACAACTTTGAAAGACTACAATTATACTTTAACAAATAAACGACATAAAACTCTAGCAGATATATTAGTCAATAATAAAACAAAATACAAACAGGAACAGCTCAGCGGAATTTATGAAATAACTTGTACGAATTGCCCTTCATATTACATAGGAATGACCACTCGAAATGTAGAAAAGAGATTTAAGGAACACAAGAAAAATCAACCCCGATCTGCTCTAGGATCACATATAGACGACACTAAGCATAATATTACATTTGACAACTTAAAAGTACTACACAAAGAGGATAATTATTATAAAATGGTATTACTCGAACAACTTGAGATACACAAAAATAGAGATGATCCATTTCTATTAAATGATAACATAGAATTTAATGGAAGGAACATTTTCAAACTCATTGATACATAAAAAGAACAGAAATTCACAATCTTTCCTGCCACCGAAATAATATCAAAATTTGACAGTATTCACATTCGCTTTTCACCTCTCCCACAATTGGATGACATTCCAACAAGTAAACACACCAAGACTCTCCACTTAATTACAATATAATATATCGACTAAATAATAAAAAATAGAACATTAATAAAGTTGAGAAGTACACAAATATATAATGCATTCATATCCATTTTAATTCAGTAGACAGTAAGTTGCACACTCTTAGTTAACCTCAAAAGTTTGTAAACATCAATTTATTTTATCGAAACAAAACCAGAACAGAATACGTATATATCATTGTATATTTTCAGCTGGCCTGAGGATGGTAATTACCGAAATCGATCGCCAAAGATTATAAAAATTTATTTACAAAAATAGTGTGTTTTAATTACATCCCTCTATTTAATCATAGGACATACTATGGAAGAATTTATTTCTAAAAATCATTAAAAATATATCACATACCTTCCAGTCACATTAGTCCTGGCGAGAAACTTGCTAATGAAAAATATTTACGACTATCCCTAAAGAACTCATTGAACTCCACATAAATTATTCTGCTAAGTTGGTCACCTGACTTGAATTAAAGTAATATAATATAAAAAAGTATTAATATTTTGATTTCTTCCACATGTCAATTACCTTAATCGTATATTGGAGAAAACAATAGCAACTTACATAAATAGACACATGCGTCATTGGCATGCTTTACTCATATAGCCAATCTGTATCCAGGACGAAATGCAGCCCCAGAAATAGGTCTGTAAGCTCCCTCACTACGCCGCTTCCTGAAGAGTTTCATCCGCAATCTATTTTACGGTTACTTGTTTTCGATTTGCTTATTTGCACTTATTAGTATTTCCGGAAAGTGACATATTTGTACTTCCCGGTGTCATGTTTTTGCGTAAATCCATACATTTATCAGATGTGAACTCTTATTATAATTTTCGAAGCAAGTTCAAAATATGAACCTGACGAAACTCCAGTGTTAGCGAAACAAATCAAGTATATTTATAAATTGTAGAAATCAGTGTCCCATCCTGGACCAGAATTCTACTCTGCTCTGCTGCAGCTTCCCTGCGTAGCATATAGAGGACGCTACCGCTTTCTGAATGCCGAGCTCACTGTCCCCGCCCGGCTCAAGTAAAGCAGAGTGAGAGCGTTCCGATAACCGAAATTCCGACGAAATAATGAAATATATTCTCTAAATGTTCTCCACCTCGTTCTTGGCAATAACGCAGTCTTCCATAAAATTCGTTCCGAACTTTGTTTGAAGTTTGAGTTGAAATATTCCGCATTTCTGTAGTTATCCTTTCTTTGAGGTCTGCGATACTCGTCGGCTGTGTTGCATAAACATTTTTCTTGAGATAACGCCACAGAGAATAATGCATTGGCTTAAAGTCTGGAGATCTAGCTAGCCATTCAATAGTACCTCTTCGTCCAATGCATTCATTGGAGAAGATTGCGTTAAAGTAAATTCTGACTATTGAAGCATCCTGCTGGAAGTAGACATTTTCATTGGGTAGACTTGGATCTGCTGCATTAGGAAATAAGTTGACTAACGCAGAAAAAACTTCGTCTCTAATCAAACTCCAATATTTTTCGGCTGTCACAGTCCCATGTTTAAATATAGGACCAGTAGGTCACCTATGATACCTGCCACAAATTTTACCTTTCGAGGATACTGCGTACGTGTCTCACGCATCCAATGAGGATAGTCCACTGACCAATGTCTACCATTTTGTCGGTTTACCTCTCCATTCAATGTAAATGCTAATTTATCAGAATAGAGAATTGTACCACAGCTATTTCATTTCTGTTTAGTTTAATCATCATTATTTCGCAGAAATATTCTACGATCTGAATCGTCTTCTGTTAGCTCCTGCACAAAAGTCATCTTATATGGATGATGTGTTTCTTTGTGGATACACCTTATGACAGTTGTATGACTTACATTATTTTCACGGACAATTTGACGTGTACTTGTCGTTGAATCCTCTGCAACACCTAACACAATATCCAATTTCACAGTATCTTCAACGAATTGCGGTTTCCTTTTTAATGGTTTGACGTATCCAAAATCTCTGAATTGTGCATGAATTTTAGACACCGTACCTTGTAAAATATTGAACAACTGAGAATACCACTGATTACATAACTCTATCACTTCAACTTGACTTCTGCCGTTATCCCCGTAACCGATCATCATTAAAATCTCAGTTTGGTGAGTATCAGTCAAATATTTCATAATAATTTCTGCAAGATAAACGTTTTCAATTAGGAATTTACTACTTCAATGTTAATCTCAACACAGCAACATCTGACTGATAAAAATCCATATTATGTGCACATTTTATTCATTTATCGGCATATCGATAGTTTTTTAGATATTCGCGACAAAAATTTTCAACAAAACCAAGATCCATGAATGATATCGTGAAGTGATGTTAGAGATTTTCTCATCTTAATTGATAGAAATTTCATAAGTCTGTATTCAGGGTACTTAAAAATATCATTATTCAACGCGTGATAAATTAATAATTTCATTATTTCACACGATATTATTCATGAGAGACCATACATGATATACGAGTAGTTTGTTGAAATCAGGTTATTAAGGAGCTTTAAAAAATATGAAATATATAGGATGTTCCTTTTAAAATAAAGTGAATGAACTATGCTGCACATGCGCGAATCAATTTATGCTTAAAAAGCACACGATTGAATTTGAAAAATGACGTGTTCCAGTATTTTTTATAATTTTCTAACATAACGACAAAGAATTTTATTCCAGGAGTGGTTTCCACACTGTATATTTAATTTTTTTTCTCTTGACAAGGATGTTAGTTTAATTAAAGTAACTGAGTCGTTCGAATTCTTAACCAACTTTCTTCATAGTCAAATCATCCAATTGAGAAATAATTAAATCAACACGAAATCATTCTGATGGTGATTTCCAGAAATCACGTAGGTAGTCATCACCTCAGCCGAAATCTCAAAGCGCGAATTAACCCATTACATCTTCCGCTTTTTTTATTCGATAATTTGGAACGAATTTTTGCGGAACATCGGGTAGCTATTCATAAATTTCACTCTTGATCAGGTCATTACGTACAAACTGATTATGCTAATCACATAGTACCACATATGGATTGTTATAAAATCACTTTTTAATACCGTAAAAATGATCACGCCTACTTACTTGGTAACCACAAGGTATCTAGTAAATTGGAGTACTGAAAAGTGATACCCATCATTATCACGAAATTATTCTATCGGTAATTGGCTGGTAAAAAACCTACCGAATAGTCGATCTTAAAGAATTCATACGACAACTACCTGTTAAACGTACAATTCTTCCATATACGGAAACATGCGTTATTCTGCCTACATACAGAGATGCAGTAAATTAACCGATATTTATAGTTTGTAGAATGAAGCCTATGTGGCTATTTGGACGATAGAGCACAATAAATTGATTCATATTCTAGCAAATATACTATGATTCATTGAAGTTTACATTTATTACTGGAATAATAATAATAATAAGTTAGTCCATTACAATCATATACTCGTACATATGAACTATAAAAAATTGTAGAGTTATTCTACCTCAAGAGTTTAGAATTGTGTACAGCGTATAAATTAACTGAATTTTCCTACAGTCACAAGCGAATCAGTTCACAATTAATTGTACTCCATATAATTATACAGGTAAAATATCATGAATTAATATGTTCTAATATAAACAAAATAATTGAATTTCCATATCATCTGAGATCAATCTTCTGGCATTGGTATCTAGGAAATGTTATTTAGTGAGTATTGTCTTTATAGGATATTTTATAGGGTATACTCGTATATGAAAACTATAAAAAAGTCTAGAGTTATTCTACCTCAAGAGTTTAGAATTGTGTACAGCGTATAAATTAACTGAATTTTTCTACAGTCACAAGCGAATCAGTTCACAATTAATTGTATTCCATATAATTATACAGGTATAATATCATGAACTAGCGCCACCTACTTTTTCCTTTATCGTTATGTTGTCGTTGGTTTGTATACATTTATTTCTACAGCATTTTTAGTGTTTCCAAAATTAATGATCTCGTATATGTGATCGAACGATTAATTATTTACGAGTAGAGTCGATTGATCTATATTTTTCGATCGATCCACCTCGAAAAAACCAATTTTTTTTAATAATTTTCTATAATTTTAGGTGGGATCTACTTTTCGTTGAAATTCCGTCTTTGGTCACCCCCGTTTGGTCATCCCTACGCGGCATACGCGTAAGGCGGTACCCGTTTGGTGAGGGCGGGAAAAGTCCGGAAATTATCATCCGCTCGTATCGTAGCGACGGAAAGTAATCCGCGAAATATAGGGGCTTTAACGGGTAGCGGGTCTATCGGACCTTCGGTCCGAATGGGTATTTTCGCGACGGGCTTCGCCCGTCGCTAGATATATCCGTTTTTTCCGACGGTCCGAAAATTTTCGGACGGTCTCCGTACTTGACTTCGCGGATCGCCCCTATACGTACACCACAGAAACGGGTCGAGGTTACGGTGGGCGGGGCTTGTTGGAGTGCGCGGGAAAATTCCCGAACTTTATCCGCCTGTATCTCGGGAACGGAGGGTCATCCCGGAACGGGAACGGTAAACCGGTCTAGAGGGAAGTGCGGACCTTCGGTCCGCAACGATATCCAGGCGACGGGCTTCGCCCGTCGGGATCCTGCGCGTCTGTTAGTTAGCACTGCGTGACGTCACGCACATCTGTGGTTTACTTTTACTATTTTAATATATAGTTAAATTAATATGTTCTAATATAAACAAAATAATTGAATTTCCATATCATCTGAGATCAATCTTCTGCCATTGGTATCTAGGAAATGTTATTTAGTGAGTATTGTCTTTATAGGATATTATTTCATAGGGTGTACTCGTATATAAAAACTATAAAAAATTGTAGAGTTATTCTACCTCAAGAGTTTAGAATTGTGTACAGCGTATAAATTAACTGAATTTTTCTACAGTCACAAGCGAATCAGTTCACAATTAATTGTATTCCATATAATTATACAGGTATAATATCATGAATTAATATGTTCTAATATAAACAAAATAATTGAATTTCCATATCATCTGAGATCAATCTTCTGCCATTGGTATCTAGGAAATGTTATTTAGTGAGTATTGTCTTTATAGGATATTATTTAATAGGGTATACTCATATATATTAAGAGTACAAATAAGTTGCCGCCGTTTTATTGTAGATGGCGCGGTACGGAGTTTCGGTTAGCTTTCGCAGATGATAACCGGCTTAAAAAATAGTTTGGACATTCAAGAACAACATAACCTATTAATATCATTGATTTCATATTGGTAAAATATAAATTTTATAAGTTGAAAATATCAAAATTTGAGCCAAGTAAGCGTCATTTGCGGGAAATATTAGTTTACTTCTTTAATTTCTTTAATTTGAAGAAATCTGCTGCTGAGGCGCATCAAGTGCTCGTAGAAGCATATGGTGAGGGTGCTCTGAGTGAGAGAACGTGTCGAAAGTGGTTTCAAAAGTTTAAAAACGGTGATTTCGACGTAGAAGACAGAGATCGCAGTAGAAGGTCAAAAATTTACGAGGATGCAGAATTGGAGGAATTATTGGAGGAAGATTAATCTCAAACACAAAAAGAACTTGCTCTAACATTAGAAGTCACTCAGCAAGCCTTCTTCTATAATAAATATTTAATTTGTGTTAAAAAACGGCGGAAACTTATTTGTACTCCTAATATAAACTATAAAAGATTGCAGAGTTATTCTGAATTTTTCTACAGTCACAAGCGAATCAGTTCACAATTAATTGTATTCCATATAATTATACAGGTATAATATCAAGAATTAATATGTTCTAATATGAACAAAATAATTGAATTTCCATATCATCTGAGATCAATCTTCTGCAATTGGTATCTAGGAAATGTTATTTAGTGAGTATTTTCTTTATAGGATATTATTTAATAGGGTATACTCGTATATATAAACTATAAAAAATTGTAGAGTTATTCAAACTCAAGAGTTTAGACTTGTGTACAGCGGCTACATTAACTGAATTTTTCTACATTCACAAGCGAATCAGTTCACAATTGACTGTATTCCATATAATTATACAGGTATAATATCATGAATTAATATGTTCTAATATAAACAAAATAATTGAAATTCCATATCATCTGAGATTATTTTATAGGGTTGATTTTCATCGGGTATTTTTATTATTGAGTGTTGTTTTTATCGGTGGCATAGTTTGGTCAGTTTGATGTTTTGATTCAAAGCAGAATTAGTAATTTTGTGTATCAATGTTCCATAAGTTTCAATCAGTTTTCAACTGTTTGTTGAATTTATTCTTATTTTCTATTTTCCTTACCAAGGTTGGTACAATTGGTATAATTATGATGACAAATGGTCACAAGCTGTCCGCCTAATTTTTTCACCTGAATTGACGTAATCGTTGATTGCGTCAAAAATCGTAATAATTGGGATCTAATCTCTTGTAGTTATTTTCCCCGAAATGGTGAACCTGAATATTTCCTTTGTGCCCATCAGCTTAGCTTCATTATTTCCTTTCATATCTGGCTTTTCTTCTTTGATACGGCTCCTGTTCTTTGCTGCTGAGTCTATTAAAAAAATGCATTTGTTTAAAATTACACATATTGGAATATTATTTTCCAAATCTTTGGAGAAATTTTCGTTTATTATTGTTTGGGATGTATGATTGCGATCGGAAGAATTTCTTATTTTGACAAATGTTTCAATGAATTTTCAATAGACTAGTTGATGTGTACTCTGAACAGGCCTTTCCTTCAAAATTTTGGTTTGAAAGTATTTTTATGCGTCAAATCATAAATATTTCTATCAAAATTGATCTTATTTAATTAATTTATTTTTATATAATTACTCGCCAACTAGCCATCTTTCATACAATAGTAAGCTGTGTCATTGTATTTGGTGTTTATTATATGGGATCCATGACAGTACTTATTATTCTTCAGAGATAACACTAAATAACAAATATATATCGGATGTTTTTTTAGAGTGATATAATTTTCGATAGGGATAACTGTGATTTGACAGAAGGTAGAAGCCATGTTGTTTTGAAATTTCTGTTCAATAAGCATTGACAAATTATCGTGGAAAGACTCACGCCGCAACAACGTTTACAAATTGTTGAAATTTATTTTTAAAATCATTGTTTTATTCGCCAAACTAATAGACCACTTCGTGAAATTCATGGTTCACATAATCGTCCATCAGAGCAGCTTATTCATCGAACTATCGACAGATTTCGGACAACATTTTCTCTACTCGATGCAACAATAACAACAAGACAAGGAACTGTACGTATGGAAGAAAATATACCTGCTGTAAGTGATAGTGTTAATGATGATCCAGATTTGTCTATTCGTCAACGTTCACAATAAGTTGGACTCTGTGCATCCACTACATGGAAAATTTTGCGTGAAGATCTTGGTCTACACCCAAACAAGATCCAACTGATTCAGGAACTAAATCCACTTGACCATACTAAGCGTCTGTTTGCTGATTGGGCCCTAGAACAGCTTGAAATTCACTTTTTTATCGTAAAATTGTGTTTAGTGATGAAGCTCATTTCTGGTTGAACGGCTATGTAAACAAGCAAAATTGCCGTATATGGAGTGAAAACAATCCTCAAGAGGTTCTGCAGGTTCCACTGCATCCTAAAAATGCACTGTATGGTGTGCTTTATACACTGGAGGCATCATCGGTCCATTTTTCTTTGAAAACGATGCTGAAGCTAATGTTACAGTGAATGATGCTCGTAACAGATCGATGATCAATGATTATTTGTTTCAAAATTTGAAATGGTATCGACCAAGCAGTGTTTTGGTTCCAACAAGATGGTGCTACACCTCATGCTGCTACTGTAACAATTGATTTATTGAAAGAGAGATTTGGCGATAACATTATTTCGAGAAATGGTCCAATTAATTGGCCTCCGGGATCATACGAAATAACACCGCTAGATTATTTTCCTTGGGGTTATGTCAAGTTATTGGTTTATGCTGATAAACAGAAACAATAGACGCTTTGGAAGTCAACATAACTTGTGTTATTGATGAAATAAGGCCTGGAGTAATCGAAAAAGTAATATTGGTCAGGTCGAATGCGGTTCCTCAGAGCTGGTCGTGGTGGACATATGCCGGAAATTATTCTTAGAACATAAATGTCAGGAAATTATCTTTCAAATAAAAAAAAATTGGCTTCATTCTTAATTTAAATGATTTTTTTTTTCATTTTGAAGGTTTATCACTCCTACAAAACACGCGATAGTTGTAGATTTATTCGAGTTCCTTTCAAAAACCAAATAAGCGATGGTAAAATGAATTGAATTCTATTTCACCTCATAAATATTGATGACGGAAATGCTCGATTGCAAATTCGATATAGCGAACCTAAGAATCGAACTAACATCAAGCGAAATTTCAATGCTGTTAAGCTCATACTCAAATGTGATTGAATGCAAAGTGAAATTATTCAAAATATTTTTTTTTTTTAACAAATTAATTTCGTAGCCATCAAAGTATTCTTCGTTCATATTCAATGTACAATAACGTTTTTATATTATCTTAAATTCAAATGTAATCAACAGCGTGAAATTTCTGAGCAGAAATGCAATTAGATAAATGATTAAAATTAGCCGTCATAAATTATGTCGAAAGTGGTGACCGTTACTCTCAGTATTTCTGAACATTCTGTATGCAGAGTTCTTCGAGGCCTAGTGGAAGTAATATGGAATAACGCTGAGAAATACTCACTTTATCGAGCTCTAAGCATGAGGTAGGGTACTTAATTCTCTCCAGGGAGTCAGGTTGTGACAAGAGGTGGTTATATCTTCAACCAATTTATTGTTAATGCGGACAATATAATCGTTTCTTTAATACGATGATGTGAAATTCATGTTGATTATGGTTTGATTTCAGATGGTGTTAAAAAAGTGGAGGGATGGAATGGGCCACCCATATTTGCACTTAGTAATTGTGCAGTTTTGTGTTATCATGAAATCGCACCAAATAGCATTCATTTATTTATTTTTCTCTGGAAAATTGTATTTCTTGAATACATGTTCGGTACATCTCCTTTGAAACGGAGCATAAAATAAAAAAAGATAGATATTACTGAACCCTCATTGCTGAGACGAACTCCAATGGACAGTCCTCAATCAAATCCTTCAGCAGACCATCATACAGTTGAATACCCGATATCAATGGTGATCTCTCATGAAATCTATGGTTTAAACCCGAATGGTAGAATTTTCGACAACCACGAGTATTATATAAGTGCTCACAAAGTCTGGGAATGCTGAATCTCCCATCATGCATATAAATCAGAAGATGATATAACAGGGGTGTAAGGATACCATGGGAACGGAAGCATTCTCCGCAAGAGAATCGGGGATCAAGACCAAACAACACACGAACAATTCGCTTCTGCAAAACAACTGCACGGTGAGATCCCGTAGCACGCCCCCACACCAGCAGACTATATCGAAGCACTGAGCCAATATTCGAGTGATAAAAGGTCATAGCACCTCATAGGAATGTTTTTTTCAAATCTCATTCACTACTATTACTAATTATCTTAGCTTACGATCAATTTATAAGTCCTTAAATCTCTCCTAGAAATTTCAAGGAAATAATTCCAAAGAAAAATTTGCATTAATTGATTACCGATCAATAGTTGAAAAACACTATGAAAAAACTACATTCCAAAATAATTATAGGTTCATAAAAATTGCATAATGGTTCTGCTCATATTTCTGCTTGTATAATAATATACCACGAGAAGATGAAAAATTAAAATAGTGTTAAATTCCTAATTATGATATTTAAGAGTTCGCTCAATTCAGAGTTGTAATATTGAGTAAAGTTTTTCAACTGCATAATTGATAGTTATACAAGAGACATATCCTTTTTTCGGAGAAAGTGCCTTAACTTTGTAATATGGAAATAAAAGCAATTAGAAAATTCATTTTCATTTCGAATAAGCGTGGAATGTTCCAACAAAGTTTACCAATGAAAGCATATTTTGTCCTCCTTTCGTTTTGAACGAGGAACTGTAGTACAACTGGTGAAAAAATTTGGATCGTAAGTTTCTTACAAGAATTATTTTCAAATTGATTCGGCAGCCGAAGTGAAAAATTTTCCAAATACTGATTTCATATTTATAATTTGGAATTGATCTTTCACCAAGTAGATTTTTGAGTCTACTTAGTGAAAGATCAATTCAAAAATAAAAATTCAAAATATGAAATCAGATTTCGGAAAATTTTTCACTTCGGCTGCTAAATGTTACACGTGCTTGCAGATAAACTGTGAGTTTTTGATCGGAAAAATTCTAGAATTGGAAGGTTTTTATTCTTGTTAAACAAAAATGGGTGTCATAGCTTATATTTCGAATAGTATCTTATCATTTCTGTAGTCTTTATTGGGTTATTCACACCAACTATTCAAATATTGGATGGAGTAGTCCGTTACTTTGTGATAGTTCGTTTTAAATGGAAAGAAATTGGAAACTAGTTGGTTCCCTATCAGTTTTGATTAACTGAATATACAGTGACTCGAGTTTCCTAGTGTTTACTACATTTTCGATCTGAATAAAAGCTGTATCTCAACTATTATATATATGTAAAAATAAAACTCTTATTTTTAGGGAAAACAACTTTGTAACTTCTATGTTCTAAGCTGTTAGAAATGTGAATAGAGAAAACCGAAGAAATAGCATTGTTTTTGATTTCTTCCAGGTTAGTAAGCTATTTTTTTATTTCTTTGTATGTTATTATTTTATTTTGTATATGTTATTCTGGTATATTTCTTCTATTATAGAAATAAGAATTGATTACGTTCTTATAAATCAAAAACGTAAGCTATAATGACAACATCCATAAAGATTTGCATCGCTTTGGAGGCATCCAATACTGATAAAAAGTAAATACATACAAATTCAAATGGATCCAAACTACGGGAACGGAAAATACATAATACCAGAGGACAAACATGATACATCCGACCATCATGAACTTTTGGCTCTAACGAAGGTGAAGAATATCTTGAAATCGATTAAAGTAAGAGGTTCATTTCGTACATGTGTCATTTCATTAACTCCGGAATTGAAAGAAATATATTTTGATGCCAAAGAACATGTGATGCTCAAGAATGAATATGTACAAATGATTTATTCACCCGCATACGTGACAACAGTATTTGGACAAGAATCACCAAAACCACAGGATACGGTAGAACTCAAGAACTCAAGAAAAAGCAAGGAGAATAAAAAGGATTTCAAAAGGATAAAGGAGGATTTTGTGCTGAATAATTTTGATGGTAAGAGTGTTTCAGTGAATTTGTGGTTGAAAAAATTCGAGACGGAATGCACGTGTTGTGAAATAGAAGAAGATGGAGACAAAATTTTGATTAGGTTTACACAAAAGTTTTCAAATATGAAAAGATAACTGCTTAGAGAGTTTTTGTCAAACGAGTTGGCATACATATAGAGAAGCGTATTCATTTAGGTACATAGGAGGAAGTTTCGTTGATTACACTTTCAGAAAAGAAATTTTGTTGTTAAATATCCGAAATAATTTTCCAACTGACATATTAATTGATTTGATTGTGACAAGTCTGCCAACTATTTCACAAGATAGAATAATTGATCGATCAAATGTAACAACTTTCGAGTAAATTATTGGGTGATTTACGGAAGCTAAAAAGTAACATAAGAACGGTAAACAATGTTGAGGCCATTTCAAACCAAAAAAACTAAGACTGCTGCCATTGATAAAATTGAAGGAGTTTATAAATGATAATTAATTATGTGGAAGTTATGATTCGAGCTCAAATGACAGTCTTCTGAATTCCAAAGTAGGAAAAGTTTTGTCTACATATTCAAGATAAAAGAAACACTTTCAAAACAGTCAGTGGCAGGGCAAATTTTTCAGGAAAAATAATTAGAAAAATGAGAATCAATAATATGAAAAAAAAAGTTGTACTTTTTGTAGTTAATGAGAAAATTTTCGAGTATGATATTCTACTCGGACTAGATTCTATTTCGAATTTTCAACTGAAACAAGATTTGGATTTGAATATTTATCGAAGATTAGATATGAATGAAGAGAGAAAGATCGATTGTGTCCATAATAATAATAATGATAACAATGATTATACCAGAGCATAATCTTTTTTTGTTATAAGTATTTCACTTCAATTCCTAATCGTCCTGTGGTTTATTATCATTAGGTAAAGGAAGTTGAGAACCTCTGCACACAGTGTTCTTTGAAGTTAAAATCACCGCTACACAACAAAGATAGAGCCCGCCAAACTTATCGTAATTAATCATTGAGATTATTTAATTTGCAATTGTCTTTTATTTCAAAATACTGAAATAATAGGCAAAATACTCCGGTAAACTAACCGTGGTACGAAACAAACCTTATATGGAAAGAGTTCCCGGTTTGTTCTATATATACGCAACTGCACTGTTGACAACTTAATATATATACTCCACAATTATTCAGGCGGTTGTTTTTGCCTTTTGTATCAAAAGAGAGGTTGGAAATTTCATGTGAGGGTGTGAAAGCTCTTTCCTTTTTCTAAGAAGAGAAGAAGAGAATATATATTTGAATTTGAAAAAGCTCTGTGCGGTTCAAATTTCGAATAAGATTTGGAGTTCTGAAGCTTTTGATAAGTGGACTTTATTATCTTCTAGAAAGAAATTGAGTTGAAACTGAACTAAATATAATGAAAAATCTGGAACCAATAAACAACTTCAACCTTCATTAAAGTTGTAGAAGTCATCGATTAAAATAATACAACTGCAAATTGCTAGAAAAATTTCCATCATAAACGAATATCAGAAGAAATATTCAAGAAGAAAGAAGAAAATCATATAAAGAAAACATCATTGAATAAAATGAATTTATTGGGTACTTTCTTGTTAAGAGGTTATTATTTAAAATTTTCTTTAAATTTTTGAGAAATGAAATCTGAAACAATTTTAGTTTTTTACTATAGAAATGAATTTCGAAACGCTCACAAAAATTATTATTTTCATCAATAATAATGAAATAATGTCTTGAAACACTGTTTTCACTTGAAGACAATGATAATAATAACTTTTGCGAGGATTTAAGGATCAATTTCTTCAATAATTCGTAAAAGTTTTAGAATTGATCTCTATAAAATTTTTAAGAAGAAACAGCATCGTTTACCTACCAGAAATCGAAGATAATGAAAAAATGGAACATGCAGTCAGCACATTCGACGTAACAGAAATAGGGAAAGATCAGACTAATGCATATTTAAAACAGATCAAAGAAGACATTACACATTCCAATTCACTAATCTCAACACCAGTCGAAGCTCAAAAACAAATAATAAATAAGTTCTCAGACCTGATAATCTCAAGAAATAATATCCTATTAAATTTTGAAAACTTTGGAGGAAGAACATTCAAAGATGCAATGATTCTATAAGATTCAAAGATGCAATAAGATTCTATAAGTCTAACTTATCATAAATTTACCACTTTCGATTCCATTATTTCATAAGATATTCCCAATACCTTAGTCACAGGAAAATTTTTCTTCAAAAACCTATGTAAAAAATAATACAGGCTGAAATAATAAATTCTCTTCAAATATGCTGAAAAGAAGAGGTATATGAATGAAAGATATAAGAAATAAAGAAACCAATGAATGCCCTATATGAAGTTGAACAAAATCCGTATAGCGTGAGTTATGTTGAAAATTGATCCACTAAAATCTCAAACTGTTCTCATAAATTCAATGTAAAAACAGCCTTCTCCGGTTGTAATCTGGAAAAATTTAATTCAATGCAAAAAAAACAAAATAATTCAAAAGGTTCGGAGCCCATAAAGTAATTGAAGGATTAACACGCAACTCACGTGTATTAAACAGAAAGGAACTGCAAAATAAGACTGAAGGAATATCTGATTACAGACAAAAGTTCAGCCGTCTTTGAACACATTGAATTTGTCAACTACTATTTAGACAGTAATAACCTCAAAATCTTTCAACGATGTATGGAAGCTATTAGAATTAATATTTTAAGGTGCCTGGAAATAAACAAAGTGCATAAAGATTCCGAAGTTCGAACACTAAACAACCAATTAGAAATGAAGCATTTTCCACTCCTCAACACGTACTCAACAATTACGCCCCGACCCCTCCATAATATGAAGGGGCCAATATATTTTATATTCATATATACGTAGCAGTGATTTTATAATCGAAACGCGTATCTCACACTCTTAGTGAATTATTATATTTTGTGAAAATTAGATGAAATGTAGTATTTCATTCTCCAACCTTTCGCGGGCTTGTCATGATTAAGGTCCTTGTTTCACCCAAGTTAAATAGAGGACTTAGTGGTAATGTATAAAGCAGAGGCACGGGCTGTTGTTGCAGCAGAGGGTTTTCACCTTAAAAAACAACGCTCGAGTGCATTAGAAATTGATTTGCGCTAGCTTTAAGGAATGGGAGATTACGACGTGTTAAATTCTCAAAGTTTGTAGTTTTTAACATCGATTTGAACTCTTCTTGGCAACCGTTAAGCTACTTTGGGAGGGTGGATGCCCACAGGAATATTCGTACTTTTGGCAAATTGGTATTGGACTCAAGGGACTAGTGGTTGAAAGTCTGAATGCTAGGTTAGAAGAATATTCCACTCATCTGGTCGCGCGTAATCTTGAGGGTACGAATAGTTGGAGTCTAGGACTAGGGTGGATTGCGAGACTTGTCTAAGGTTTTTGGATCCGGAAGATTGGGTTGAAGACCGTTTGCGCTCGAAGCAGGATCGATCGAGAGACTTCATTAGGGTTTCTGGATCTCGACGCTACGACCAATTGTTTGTGCCCGAATCAGGAACAATTGAGGCATCTATTCTTCATATTCGTGATATTCTTCATATTTGACCTCTGGGTCTTGAATTTGCGACTAGGTGGTGCCCCTTCGGCGTGTGACTGATACGAGAAGCGGGTGGATTCTGCTCTAAGGGAAGATTTTCTCTTCGTGGGATGATAAGCCCCATTATCACACGGCCTTTTCAGTAATTGTGGAGACTAAGTAACGGTCATCTATGACCATGGTAAATATAATGGTGGTACTTATTTTCCAATGAACTAATTTAGTTTCAGCCTTATTTCGATCAAATCAAAATCAATTTCACATTATTTCGACTCGATATGAATACAAACGGTTAAAATACCGCGATATAGACATTTCATGATAGAGATAAAAGAATAGATCTTATTGAAACTGAAAGCGGTCATACCTTCAGTTCAATTTCCACTGAATCGATAGAAAAACAAACGAGCATAGTCGATGAGTATACGCAAAAAGCGAATTCAATCTAACGGTAGCCGTAATAGAATGAATTTCATCCTCGATACAAGAATTCGGTTAATTTCAGAAATTGTTATTTCGGAGAACCAATTCGAATCGGCTCGTTAATAAAACCCTGCAATTTCATACTTGAATTCCAGATTAACATAATTCGAGAGTGGCAGAACTTCTGGTATTTGAAGCAGTCAATTCCATTTGTATCTCGTCATGATAGGAATACGATTTCGAGTTGTGGTTATTTTGAATGAGATTAAATAATATATGCTCAGCTCACCTTTCAATAGTTGAATATTTCTTAGATTTCGAACAGTCATCTTGGTTTTGCCAATAGAACCTTTACAGGGTGTTTCGACTCACAGTTAGTTCACTGCAAGATTAATCATGCCGAATAGTACTGGTTTTTGCGACACGTTATATTGGCCGCAAATCGTTGAAGCTTCCTGTTGTACTTAAAAACCCATCTAAGTAGACTGCATGATAAGTTGTTTTATTATCTACTGTGATAACCACTCGATTAATGAAAAGGTTATAAATCAAAACACATTTGTAGAAATAATAATGAATATTTTCTTGTTTCTCAACATGAAACATGAAGGACGGAATCAATTGTACATAAACTCAATGATACAGTTCGATAAAATTGCTCTTTCTAAAAAGAAAGGAATAACAGTTCTGAACCTCTACAGTGTTGAATACAACAAACAAGTAGTTGAAACGATTATTTCAACAATAAACTTGATTGAATGTGCGAACTATTAGTCCATAATTTCAAAATTTCTGGAATCCCTAAAGAGTTGAAGCCTCTTCCTAGTGAACCTCAACCATTTTAGTATCCTTGGTGTTATTTTGTCCAAATTTGTCTTTGGATATGTCAAATTATTTGGTGATATATTGGAAAATAAAAAAACTCAATTTTATTGAATTTCCATTATTTGTTTACCTATTATTCAATACAAGATGTATTTCGAATGCTATATCATTTTCAAATGTGAGAGAATACAGAATGTATTGAGATATATGGGGTATCTTATTATATCCTGGTGGGGGAAGCGGCGCTACATATTGATAAGTGGGAAACAGTCAATTTCTGATTGGTTACTCAGTGCTCAAAGATCAAGGTACTCATGGATTTATTTCATTTCCGAATATTTCAACAAATTCATTTTCTAGCCTTTTTCAATATACAGGGCTAGTAGTGATATGGGACTATAAGGAATATATTGGAATTTTATAATTTTAATTTTCCTTTTAATCCTTCCCAAAATTGAAGTGTTCCTTCAGGTTTCTTTCATGCTTCAAATAAAGGACCTGATTTGATCACTTATAAGGTGCTCAGTACAATTCTTGATTAAGACAAATTTTTATCTGGTGATTCTACTAGCAATAGAATCACTTGTTCGAAACAATTTCTCACATTTATTCGCTTAAAGATGCGAGTAGTTGAGCATCAATGCAAACATATCATTTCTCCTTCGTTCTTGATGAAGATATATCAGTTTTTCACCCAAGCCAAAAAATGAAACGAGAAACAAATTGAATATGTTCTGAGAATAGTGATTCTGGATTTCACGATATTTGCTACGCCACAGATACTCTAGAACTAGTTATGAAACTGTAAACATATATTGATATACCAATTTCGTAGCATGACCATTTCAAATTCTTTCCTGTCCATTACAAATGAACGTTGTTATTCACGTCACAAATTCATCGATAACTAGAAAAATAATAGGTTTTATCTATTTATAGGGGGCGAAGCAGAGAAAATAGGGAAGCTGTGTTGCCAGATTTGGCCAAATATATCAAGACCTAATAATTTTCAGTCGAGCTGGGTAAAAGGATCGTGGAAATTTCGAACATTAACTGACTCTGTTTTTTCCCGCTTCATTTTACTTCTGATGTACGTTTATTTCCTTTATAAGAATATTTATTTTGAAAATCAATAGTGACTTTTCATCAACCTTCAGTTCATTAGTACTTCATTCTTGAGTTGTGTAAAATACCATGAGCAATAGATTCGTTTTTCAGATCAATATTATTGATACATTACTGATCAGCTTAGGTGTGAGTTGTAATGTTGATCAGAGAAGAAATATGTGTTCTACAGTAAAAACTGAGAAATTTTCGATTACAGTAAATACATAAAAAGTACTGAGAATGAATGACAAAATTGGAACAGACTTGATAGTGGAAACTGAATTTTATTTATTACTACTTATTATCGTTTTCGGACAAAACAAACCAATCGTAATCTTATGATAACTTCATCCATCTTCTTCAATAGGAAATACCGTTTTCGATAAAAGTGAAGTACAATAAGATCACCAAAAACTTCCCAGTAACTCAACCAAACTATTTTGCTGATAACATAAAACAACATACTACTCTGTCAAGAAAGTACCGGGAATTTTCAATTAAAACAACGTTTTTACATTTAATCGTCAAAATTTATTGGGTTGCCCTCAAAATAGGCTCCATTTGCTCCAATACATCTATGCCAACGGCACTTCCAATTATCGAAACATTTTTTATAGGCGCTTTCCAGGATGGACTTCAGCTCTCGCGCCGAATTTTGTTTTATGGCTTCAATCGACTCAAAACGGGTGCCACGAAGGGGCAATTTTAGTTTTGGGAAGAGGAAAAAGTCGCAGGGAGCCAAATCCGGCGAATACGGTGGTTGCTGAAGCACGTTTGTTGAGTTTTTGGCGAGAAAGTCAGTCACAATCGTAGCTCGGTGAGAAGGCGCGTTATCGTCATGCAAAATCCATGAGTTGTTCGCCCACAAATTTGGCCGCTTCTTACGGATACCCTCACGCAAACGTTTCATAACGCCTAGGTAATACTCCTTGTTTACCGTCTGACCCTCTGGAACGAATTCGTAGTGCACCACTTCACGACCGTCCTTGAAGGCTCTGTACCACTGATATGCACGAGTTTTCGATAGAGCATTATCACCAAAGGCCTTTTGCAACATTTTCAATGCATCGGCACACGAAAATTCATTTGCAACACAAAACTTTAAACAAATTCTTTGCTCAACGTAATCACCCATAGTAAAAATCGGCACGCACTCTGACATCGACTGACTTAATCAGCTGTTGCAAACACACTAGTTGACAGATCCCGCTCAAGCTTGGCATAGTAATTAAGGACAGTGGTACCAACCTAGGAAAAAAAAATTTTACCTGCCTCATTGCCCCGCCAGATTTAAATCGATAATTCCCGGTACTTTCTTGACAGAATGTATATTAAAACTGTCTGAGATATAGCTAAGCAATGATCAGAACGAAGACAAGCATTACGGAATATATCACCAATCTATAGTGAATTGTTAATATTTCTGTATCTTGTACAAACATATTGTTCTTTCAGTCTTTGAGTTTTTACCTGCTAAATTATATATTACTGAAAAATTTAATCATTTTAAAAGTAATCCTATTTTCAGGAAGGAACTATACCTCGAAAGACGAATTTAAATTTCTGACATACAAATCTGGCAATTACTTTCAAGTAGAGTTTGAGCTTTTCTTCTTGCGAAGATTCTGGTGATTTTATGTCATATGAACTGACAACCATGTGCTAGACTCAGTGTTTAGTCTACCACGGAAGGATTATACATGTTCCCTTCTTTTATCGCTATGAGAAATCAATCTTCTAGAAAAAAATCTCGTTGTTGGAGAGAAGGCAATAGAGCCGTCGAATGCTGGATGATTAAAATGTCAACGTATATACACTCGGTGCTAGCTGTTATCGATCCGCTAGAATAAGTTTGGATTTATCAATCCATTGTTCTCTTTCTTATATATAGTGTTAGTCTATGCATTAAACATTTTATGTTGTATCCGATTGTATAATCACACTGACGTGTTACTTATCTACATGTGATTATTAAAAAAGTGTTTTCACATTATATTACCAGTAATTTAATTTAACAGGCACATCTCCAAACTTATCTGCAAAAATAGTGGCATCAGTTAGGTAGAGTACTGAATGTTTTTTAAGAATCTCGTCATGTTCTCCAGAAGATCAATGTATGTACAATATTTTGGTATATAAATGAAGTAAATAGCATATTGTAATTTAAAAAGGGAAAACAAAATAATAAAAATAAAACTCAAGAAAAAATTGGGCAACAGCCTCATTATCTGATGGAAATGCTGATACACTAATGTCAATGACAAAATTGTGAGATGCAGATTGAAATTGATCATTTCAGCTCACTGAGCAGCATAATTAAAGTTCATATTGTCATTAAAACATTATAATGAGCTTGATAGTACCTGCTTATTTGTATAATTTTCCTCCGTTTTCGAAGTTGATTCGGTAAAGTAGCATTAATTTTACTTATATATTTTCCGAGAGTTAACAGCGAGATCATTAGCAGTAATGGTACAATTCACATCTTTTGGAACTTTTCAACAATTTTGAAATCATTATTGTGTTAGCTTGATACTAGTTTTTATGTCAACTGAGCGCGGGTGGAAGTATTGGTTAAAACGTTAAACACGTAAGCGCTGATTCCTCTTCCTCGCGTCTTGCCAAGGAGAGAAATTTTCGGGCCTGGTAAAGACCTAATAATAAAAGCTCATCAGAACACATCCTATCAAACTCACACAAGCCACAGCTTCTGAGAAGATCTAGGAGTATCAGGATAAAATATAAAATAATGAAACAACCTAATTTTTTTGGTACTTAATTCGCCCAATGATATCCTGGTGCTATAATTGCTGGTACTTATCTGTTGCCCAGAGTCTTCCTTACTATCTTTTTGGTGCAACAGATAACATGTTCTGAATTATTCCGAAGAGACCTGCGATGTAATTTCTTTAGATTGATTTTACGAGATTATTCCAGGAATAGTTTCACGTTATTTTTTCATTCAAGTAGTTCTAGATCTCGATATTTAGAGGTCTCCTTCGAATATTTCTTACTTAGATTGCTGGGATGTTCAAAGCGTTTTCCATGCATGGTGTGGATATGTGTGAAAGCGGAACGTATTAATCCTAAACTCTCTATTGATTTGCTTGATTGTTTTGACCCTATACCCTACTAGGGTGTTTACTGATATAAATGATCATACATCTGTTTCAAACGCAGACTATATTTTAATTAACGCCGATCGATCTGACTCTAATGTGGAAGTTTTCGAAGCTTGTATAAGTGACTGATGGAGTTTAACTGAAAATTTAATATAAGTACTGAACCTATGTCAAAACTGGTTAGAAACTCTAGTCATGGCAATCTGAATAATTTGGCCTCTCATATTTCAAGTTGTAATTTTCAGGCTATTTATGAAAATAGTGATGCTCACAAATATTTTGAGGTACTATTTAACAAAATTCAGAACACATTTGAATTCTGTTGTCCTGTAATGAACTTGGCCAATCTCAATCATCGAAATAAATGGTGGATGACTCCAGAATTAATTATTCCTAAAAAGGAGCTTCTAAATCTGCATTGGTTACATTCTAATTTAAGATTCCAGAGTACCTTCACTTTATACAAGTCTGCAAAGTTATCTTATATTTCGAAAATCAAAAATACGAGGCTAAAATTTTATCGTGAACTGATCAATGAATCAGACAATAAAACTAAAACAGTGTGGTCCATTGTGAATGCTTTGACAGGCTGAAGGGTCGGAGGATGCAGATCCATTGAACTCGTTATTGATGGTGTTATACAGAGTGATGCTATTGGGTTGGCGGAAATTTTTTCAAACTACTTTTTCACGCTAACCAAAACCTCACTGAACCTTTATTATGAGATCTCTTCATCCACCTCATGTACTGCCTCATCTATGCTTGATCCAACATTTTTCTTCTATCCAGTTTTGGGGTGTCAAGTAGATGACATAATGAAATCATTAAAAAATAATAAAGGTGTAGGAACTGATTCGATCTGCTCTAAAATTTTAAAGTTGATAAGTTATGACTTATGTCAACATTTTGCTCTTTGCATTAACTTATCCACAAGTATGGGCACGTTTCTTTCACTTCTTAAGAAAGCCGTCGTTGTGCCGATTTGTAGAAAGGGTTATATCCACAATGTGATTAACTATAGACCTATTTCTATTTTGAATATATTTTCTAAGGTCTTCGAGAGAATTGAATTCAATAGAATCATGAAGTATCTTGATAAATTCAATATACTAGATAACGCCCAGTATAGGTTTAGATATGGTCGCTCAACCCTTACAGCGGCAACGTACTTTGTTCAATTCGTTTATGAATGCCTTGACGACGGGTTGAATGTTGCAGGTTTAGTTTTTGACGTCTCTCGAGCATTCGATAGTGTGTCCCTTCAGTTTATAATTGATAAGTATTACAACCTGGGTTTCCGGGGTGTGTTTTTGGATTGGCTACTCCGCTATCTCGACAGTAGATCCTTGTCAGTAGGAGTTAAAAACTCGTTATCTAATGAGTATGGTATTAGTATGGGAGTACCACAGGGTTCAGTCCTTGGGCCACTTCTATTTTTAATTTTTATTAATGATTTTCCTGTTAATTTTCGAAATATGCTTATTAATGTACATATCCATCAGGATCTTTCATCGTCGATGGATAGATCGTTCGCTGACGATGCTTCCGTATGGCAGTTACGGAAGGCGTCTTTTGCGGAGCTTTGTATATTATATTAAAGTAATCTGGTGATCAACTACGATAAAACAGATTGCATTCAATTTCCAATTGGACACACGGAATCGCCCCCCAGGCATTAGATGTTGTCGTGCTGGGGGTGCTTGCCTTAACTAGGACCTTAGTTTCGTCCCGGCGAAATGGAGGGTTAAGTCTTGGTGTTTAACGTAATGCCATTTCGCGCCAGTCACTTGACCTGTATGGTGGAAGATCTCCGAATGGGGCCCTAGTTTTGCCGTTCTGGTGAAATGGAGAGCTGAGCCAGTTGATTAACTCAGTGTCGTACTCTACCCTATCGCAGTTAATCTCCGGATTTTTCTGTGTAATGGCGTTATGTAGCATACTGCGTTACCTCAGGGAGGTGGTTTGCCCTCAGGTGTTACTTGTATCACCTGGCTACCCCATTGGTGTTGGACTCGAAGGGCCAGCAGTTGGAAGTCCGCATGCTGGACTAGGGAGGTATGTTCGCAGAACCCCATGTTCGGGATATTCTCATGAAAAGACTCGGGTTTTAACGGGACTTGACCGGCTTGTTCTGGCCCCGGATCAATGCGTAACTTTTTAGGGTTTGTGGATCTGGACGAAACGGCTTTGCAGTTACTGCTTGACGCCAGGATCAATCAAATGACTTCATATGGGTTTGGTGAGTCAGGACATACAGGCTGTTAGACGGTGCTCGCACCAGAATCAATAGAAGTCATCTATCTTGAGATTATCTTAGTTCATGTAACTGCGTTCAGATGCTTGGATAATAATTCCTTTAGATGGGCGAGTTCCATCACAAACCAACTCGGGTACTGACCTGCTGAGCCAGTAGGGGTTGGATAGTGCTTCGCTGCTACCAGTCAGACGGTTCTGGCTTTCGAGTCGGGGTCCAAACTGGAAGCTGGTGGGTTCATCTCTTCGGAGGGGTTCTCGCTTCGTGCGATGATATGGCGTAATCCTTATCACACTTTCTACCTCTTGGAGTGAGCTGTGGAGACTGCTGAGTAGTCACTTGATGAAAGAGCTATGCTCGTCATGCCAATACGAAAACCTGGTAGAATTCACGCGGATAGACGGAACATATGTTGGTCATTCGCCATTTAGATAGTGTAATCCCATCTAAGAATAGTATCAAATTTCTTGGAATTTGAGTTGACAAAAATTTGAAGTGGAGTACAAATGTAGCATACATATGTAGGAAACTAGATGGTTCTTATTATGTCTTAAATAGGATAAAAAGTTTACTTCTCTTAGGAGTCTATTACTGCTAAAGTTATTTAAGTCCACAAGAAGAATTATTGAGTTACATCTCTGAGGAGTATTGCATACATACTATAGGTAGAACGAGATGTTGCTTGACATGCTAAAAAGCGGTTGACGCATGCCGATTACTATAGTGTTGTAATCCCATAATACCATAACTGGTTTCAGCAAGACCGATCTATCAAAATCTTAATTGTGTAAGAGAACGTATACGCGCACTTATTCCACCAATAACGTTATGATTGCTACCATGAGAAAGTGCTGACTGCATGAATATTCCTGTCTGCCCTAGTAGCAAAGATTTCGTAGGAGCAGTAGTTGAAAGCATGCATACTAACCTAGAGCGTTCTATACCCTTCGGCGTGAGTTGCGTTCTACAGCTCAGATACTAACCTGCGTAGTTAGTAATGGTTGTGAAGTACCTCTTTATGTCATTAAAAGTCTTAGCTTTTCTAGATTGAAGTATAAACATATCCACTTTTGGGCACTGATTAGACTTATCCCAATTCCGTGCCCAAGGAGACTGTGACCATGAGCCTGAAAGAACAAAGACCGTAAAACACCCTTCCTTCTTTTCTGTCCTACTTGCAAACTTCCCAAAAACATCCAGCTTCCCCCAAACGAACTGTTATGTTTAAATTTATGAAACTCGCTGAAGTGAAAATAATATGTCTAACTTTCCCTCTCTAGATATAATGCTTGAACTTATTTCCTTCCAAAACACTCAGTGATAATCATTTGGCAATTAGGTGACAATCATTAGCAGACAAAATGTTTGTTAAAAGGTGGAATGATGAAAAAATAACTTACGAATATGTCGGAAAAACTGAAAATTAACTTTTTCGCCTATTCATCTTCTTCTATATTGTTCCATACTTTCTTGAGCTTCATCCCGAGCTACATTTGTTCAAGAGTTTCAAATGAAATCCATATGGATTGCATTATTATTTTTTTTTTGTAGTGAGCGGGCGTCTGTCCACCCTACTACTGCGTCCGCACGGAGTCTTGTGGTCCACCCCTAATTAATATATTTTCAGTTCGCATCGAGCTATAAAAACCTGACCAAAGACATCGAATCTGATGTGACTCACCGCTGTGCACTCTGGACGATGTACATGGTTGTTTCAGTGTCCTCAAGTCCAGTTTTGTGCAAATGCGCACAGTGACCTGTGATAATTCCGACAAGTGTTCTTAGTTTGGTCCTATCTAGACCTAGCGCTAGGTCCACCTTCTTTTGTGTTCCAAAGTAATCCAAGCAATACCTTCAAATCTTTCAGGCTAGAATGGCTCAGCCAGAAAGACTCCAGTCTTGCGCTCATTCTGCATGTTATTGTCCGCTTAGCTACGTCATGTGGCATTCCCAGGAATGATTTCCGGCTTACCAGACTCAGCGGAGCTCCAGCAAACGCCAGCCGATCTGCCTCTTCGTTACCCAAATAGTTTGAGTGGCTTGGTATCTAAACAAGAGTGGTTCTGTTATACATACCGAGCCTATTTAAAGGCGTGCGGCAACTTCAGACTGTTTTCGATGTACAACAGCTGGATTCCAGAGCCTCTTTTTGCACGAATAGGTGCAGGGGTGGTAGATTTAGAAGGACCTCCATGGCTGCCGTGGGTGTGTACCGAAACGCACCTATAATTGTAAGGCAAGGCTGTTTTTAGTCGGGTGAGCTTATGTGGGCCAATCGTTTGTTGGCCCTTCTTCCACCCTGACAGCACCATACTTTATCTGTGGTTTAATTACCATAATGTACTGCCAATACATCTGCCTGAGCTTTAAACTCCAGATTTTACCGCAGATTCGCCTGCAGGTCCAGAATCCCATTCTGGCTTTATGACACACTTTGTCTACGTGTGCGTTCCACCTGAGAGTTTTGTCTAGGACTATATCCAGGTATTTTGCCTCATTAAAGAATTGTATTGTTTTACCACAGATTGTCAGCGGTTCTAAACCATCCAGCTTCCGTTTCTTGGTGAATGATACTATAACTACCTTTTATGGGTTAAGAGACATATCTTCCCTTATACACCATTTGTCGATTGTGTCCAATATCTCTTAAAAGACGGCCGATATCGTCACCTCCGATTAACCTTTCACCATGATTGCCAGGTCATCAGCAAATTCTTGATAGTCAACTACTCACAGCGAGATGATCGCTAGCAGGTCGTCATTGCATTACTCAAAGACTATTTTCATACCATATGGATTATAAATAAGGGAACTGGAATATTCCAAGTATAACTGGGTGTTCATAATTTAATGGGATTCAGTATCCATGATGATACATCTTCCGACTTGATCTACATTATAACCACAAAAGCATTTTAAGTAAAATATACTCAATTTTTATACATGAAGACGTCAACTTGTATCTTCACTTATTGGTATTTCTAATTCCTTCATCTGAGATTCCAAACTCCACAAGTCGAAATTTATTCTTGGTAATCTACATACCTACAGTAAAAACTAACCTGCAATTAATTTATTTTTAGTTCTCTGTGTTTTCCCTGAAATTAGCCGATAATTGTGGCACTTTCAATTGTCATTTAGAATTTCGAACATTTTTTCAGATACTAAAACCGGTAGCAGCGAGCTCGGAAAGCTCCAAGTCGGACAGAATTCAATTTGCATAATTACATTAGTTGTTTTTATGACTTATACAAGGAAAATTAAACGAATCGCAGTAACAGGTGTTCACCAACTTGACAATGTATTTGACTTGAATTATGACGGAAAAAAATTAATTTGCGCTCATGTGAGCTATAAACCTTACGAGCGTGTCGAAATCAAACCGGAAACTGTTACGAACATACATGAGTCATTCTTTGAATTCTAATAAAGTTGTGTTATAATCATAAACCAGAGATTTCCAAGTGTGCAGTTGAGAAGATACTGGAAAACAGTGACATTATGATTCCGTAGAAAATTAATTCATTCGTTCTCGTTACGGCCTCAATTTTTTCCTTACGCTGCCAGCCATCAATTAAGTTAATTTTTCCGAAATTAATTTTCAATAAATCATTCTGTTGCTCTAATAAATCTTTTATAACTACCTTGGACATTTTTGTCCTTAGGTATAAACAACTCACTCTTGGGCGAGGGTAGGGTTTGAACTAGCAAACTCTGGCGTACAAAATTAAGTTTATTAAGAATGGGAGAATATAGATTAGATGTTAATTTGAAATTCAACCTGATTCTAAGAGGTTATACTAAAGGTTATTTGCAAGAAGTTGAGCCCAGTTAACGAGGGGTCAAAAGTGAATGGTTACTGAGTTATGACGGATGGTTACTGAGTTTTTCGACTTTTTAGAAATATTATGCCTTGTTACCAAAATTAATTAATCATGTGAAAACAACCATACTGCCGACATTCATTTGATACTTTTTTGAAAGCTTAAAAATGAGAGATCACTTTACAAAAAAGTGTTTGACCAAAAGTCACATAATCTCAGAAATAAATGGTGATAATTCTTGATTGTTTCGGTCTCTACTTGACGGAAATTCATCGTAAATGATTTGAAGTAAAACATTTTATTTCCGCTTATATTAATTATTCACAATTGTTTCGTTATTACATATTGACTTCATCGGGTGAGTATGGTAATTATTTGGACAATAAATATATGATCGGAAATTAAGTTTTCTATTTCAAAACATAAATGATAATAATTGGCATTAGATTTTTTGGGAAGTTTCTATGAAGTACTTAAAAATCACCCGAAAAAATGTATTGAATACGACGTGAAAATTTAAGGCATTAGTTTGTTTCATAAGTTTTCTGAATTATCAACTTTTTTACAGGTTCGAAAAATAAATACCAACTGAGCAGCTAACAGACTTTCTAGTTCAGACAAACCAGTTACAGTATTCGTTAAATAAAAGTTAACATCGTTGTTAATAAACTAAAAGTACGTTTAAACACTTTCAATTTTGTGATGGCTGGTTTCGGAAACGAAGAGTATGCTGATATTTCATACTGTTAGGGGTTCTGCGGTGGGGACGCCTCTGCAGCAAAAAGGGAATACTCAGTTTGTTTCCCCTTATCGTTGTTTGTCGCACTGGAGTGTATGTAGTACGATATATTGTCATGATCGAGAATTGGGATGGATTAACGACGCTGGTAAACCATGTATCTACGATCCTGCCGATGATGAAGAAATTTTGGCCCAGTTTGAAGTAGATCGTACTGATTCAACAAGACCAGTAGCGAGGCATCATATTTTACTAAAATGAAAAGTGTGGTTCACGTGGCATATAGCACAACCACATCTAAATTTGACCCAGATGGGATAATTATCGCATTAAGCACTGTTGGGCCCCTAAAAGTCATAAGCTTTGAACTGCACATCACAGATAATTGTTTTGTAATGTGTGGATGAGCATCGTCCACCATTGCAGTGTTGAGTCATTAGTTTTTCTCCCGGACAACCCTACGATAATTTTTTGCGTGACAAACTCTGGAAGCTATTGGAGGACGTATGCTGCCTACATGATCGCAAATGAATTATCTACAAGATGAACTAGTGCAGTATACATTTACCCATCGGCTTCACAATTTCGTAACTCTAACGAAATTGCCGGAATAGCATTCTTTCATTTTTATACTTTAGTTATTCAGAACACGTGAAATTGTTATTCATAATATGCAAATGAATTGTGAAAAAAACATACCAGGTGGCCCACATGAAACAGTCCAGCTAATATGAGTTTTTACGAAAAATGCCGAGAGAGGTCAAAGTCAATTTTTATTCGGAAGGAGACATATTTTCGTTGCAAATTCGTGGGTGTACGAATATCTCTGTGAGCAGGAAAGGAATACCCCCAAGAATCTTAAATGGTAAAAGGGGTCAAGTGACACATCATTTCGAAAGTTTTGCAATTCTTTTTATGGATATGTTCAAAGATTTCTGTTTTGCATTCATTTCGGTGAGAAAAACACGTTTAAGGTGATGGGTCAAATCAGAAATTTTGACCCCTCAGAACTCAGAAACGAGGAATTTTCGAAGATTTTAAAAAAACAGGTCAACTTCTGTTTTGAAAGGGACGAATTTCCATCATGAAATTGTTCCAAATAAAAACCACCCCTATGAAGGTGGCATAAACCCTCAACAGTTTTTGAATAGGGAAGAAATGTCAAGTGTTGGTTAGTTTGAAAGTTATTTATGTTCTGAACACAACCCAGTTGAAATGTTAATCGGTTTATTATTCCCGAAATAATATAATATTGAACTGACTGTCAAAAGGTGATGTTGAACAGACGTCCAAACTAAACAACCTAAGAGTTTTGAAGAATCCAAAAATAATTTTCAAGTTCTGTATTAGGAAGAAAAAATTCCTGTGACGCCATTGTTCCCAAAGAACCATCTGAGGATGGCAGCAAACCCCAATATTTTTTTTTGTGTGGACATTTGAAGTCCAAAGTCTATGCAACTCCACCTGAAAATCTTGCAGACATTTTCGTAAAGTTAGTTCTTTTTTGGGTTTCTGTTTGAGTTACCCTTATGAAAATGTTCAATATCAAATTGTTTAAAAAAAAACACCGAATTTGAACATTTAAGCTAGGAGGTTTAGAGAACAAAAAAATCTTTTTAACTAAAACACATCCGCCTTCTATTTCCTATTAGAAAAATTGTTGGGGGTTGTTGCCAGCCTCAAATGATTTTTTCGGAACAATGTTGTCGTAGGAATTCTTTCCCCCTAATACAGAACAAGAAAATTATTTTTAGATTCTTCAAAACTCTTAGATTCTTGAGTTTGGGCGGTTTAATTTTCTGTTCAATATCACCTTTCGACGGTAAGTTCAATATTACATTTTATCCTGAATGGTGAACCAATTTTGAAAATTGTAATTGGGTTGTGCACAGAACATAAATAACTTTCAAACTAACCAGTACTCGACATCGCTTCCCTATTCAAAAAACCTTCATGGAGGAGTTTTCGTTTTTCGGAACAAACTCATGATGAAAAATTTTTCCCCCAAAACAGAAGTTTTTTTAAGATCTTCGAAAATTCTTCGTTTATGAGTTTTGGAGAGGTCAAATTTACGTAGGAACATCCTGTATTAAGATTTTATTTTCCTCAATTTTCTACATTTCATAATGAATTGTTATAACTCTTTCAAGCTTGATTTGTGTATATTATACGAATGGTAAAACTGTCGTATTTCACACAATATCGTAATCACAGATCTAAAATTGTAACCAATTAATTTATATATAACTTGTATGGATGAAATTTATGGAACCCATAAATAAAATCCAATTTCTCACTTCTTTCTTCCGAGATCACTTTATGATAATTCGCCCTCAATCACATTTCACACATGGTTGTCCAGTGACACTGTTTATGGTCACATCAAAATATCTCCAGATAATACCATCTTTACGACCATTTCTTCGGATTAGCCTACGCATTCTCCGAACCAATATCGTGGTATGTTCCGTGAATCTCTCATGGTTTTTAGTCTCGTTCCGAAATTTATCAGAAGCGGTCGGGGGATAAAACTTTATTGGGCCAATAAATTCGTCGTGAGATATTTGGAGAACTTGATATTCAGGTTCGGAAGTACTGCTATGGGAATCTGAGAGGACAGGATATAATTCAGCGGGACATTTATGTAGATGTTGGGAATCAGACAGTTTTTTGTTTCAGTTACACCCGAATATGTGACAAATAATTCAATTCGTTAAATTTCGTTTATAACATCGAGAAAAACAGAGTTATCCGAGTTCTTCAGTTTCGCTACGATTACAGTGGATTTTGGGTAATGAAATTAATTCAATAAAATAGAAAAAGCTTTTTACTTGATAGAAGAAATATAACAAAATTTGAATATCAAAACAGATTTAATCTGTTAGTCTTCTACAATTTTCATTTCAAAAAAATTTTGATTCAAAAAACTTTTAGAATTAAATTAATGTCTACAATAAGCACCGCTTATATTTAATAGACGTATATAATCAAAACTCAATATATAATGTCAATTGGAATAAATAAACCAACAGATATAAAAAAGTCATCAAAATTAATAAATAAATATTTAAAGGAGACAAAATTTTGTTTCTGATCTTGCCATTAAGAACACCAATTGCCTTTTAAAAACATGAACAACTTAAGGACTTCTCGAAAAATATAATTTATTTGAAATATTTAATATATTTAAATATTCAAATAAGTTAATTCAGAAATATCTCAAAACATGCACTATATCTTCAAAAATTATACATTTACACAATTATAATTCTGGTAATCTCGTCATCGGCCCTGAATTATTGTAGACATTAATTTAATTCTAAAATTTTTTTGAATGAAAATTTTTTGAAATTAAAATTGTAGAAGACTAACAGATTAAATCTGTTTTGATATTCAAAAATCATTCAATAAAGAGTACAAAAATGGATCATTCAGGAAGCACACATAACACATTTCACTATATTGTCGCATCTTTAATTAATTTTTTTCTTATCTTTCCAAGTTCAGCTTCAGCCCTTTATTTTCCTTATACAGAATCTCAATACCCATTATTGAGTGAAGATGGACTATATTCATTTAATCTAGTATTAGAGGCCCTTTTGGATTGTCCAATATAAGCATCCAAAGAGAATCTTCAACTATATACTTGTTACTTTCCACTGCCTTTTCCTTTTCCTCATCTCCCAAAAGCAGAAACTTCATACAAATAATAGAGTAATGTTCTAGTGATAAGTCCGATAAATTACTGAAATTAGTAAAATATACTAGTTACAAACAATAAAATAATAATAAATTATTAGAAGTACAAATAAGTTTCCGCCGTTTTTTAACACAAATTAAATATTTATTATAGAAGAATGATTTTAAACGATGTGAGACTGATTGCTGAGTGACTTCTAATGTTAGAGCAAGTTTTTTTTGTGTTTGAGATGAATCTTCCTCCAATAATTCCTCCAGTTCTCCATCCTCGTAAATTTCACTGCGATCTTTGTCTTCTACGTCGAAATCACCGTTTTTAAACTTTTAAAACCACTCTCGACACGTTTCTCACTCAAAGCACCCTCACCATATGCTTCTACGAGCAATTGATGCGCCTCAGCAGCAGATTTCTTTAAATTAAAGAAGTAAACTAATATTTCCCGCAAATGACGCTTACTTGGCTCAAATTTTGACATTTTCAACTTATAAAAATTATATTTTACCAATATAAAATCAATGATATTAATAGGTTATGTTGTTCTTGAATGTCCAAACTATTTTTTAAGCCGGTTATCATCTGCGAAAGCTAACCGAAACTCCGTGCCGCGCCATCTACAATAAAACGGCGGAAACTTATTTGTACTCCTAATAACAATAATGCAATTATAATGCCCCCTAATATAAAAAAATCAACAATATTCCGAAATTCCTAAATCTATCTCAATTTTTTATTTCATTAGGTATAGAAAATTAATCCCTTTACAAGTGTTGACCCTGATGCTGAACAAGTACAAAAAGTATCGACATAAAAGTTATTCTTATTCCTTATATTGTACTCATACACTTCAGAAATATACTTTATATTTTCAGTCAAATACTTTGGCAGCACTTTATGTTAAATTTCATTTATAATTTCCAATGTTCCGAATATAATCCTCTGCCCTAGGTTCATCAAATTTCATGCTTCCAATATCAAACTAATAGGTGTTCTTCTATTACACCCCAAAACCATTCTCATACCCCAATTCAAAATCTTTTGCAACTTATCTATGCTATTCGACTACAAGTTAAAAAATGAAGACGCGCAAAAGTCCACTTGGGGTGGAACTATCATCCTAAATAACAATGATCTGGTCTTTATATCTATGCTGTTACCAATTCTATTTATGAACTGAATTTTTTGTGCCTTTTGGCCGCAATATACTCAACATGTAATTTAAAATTCAAATTTAATCCTTTTTTACTCCCAAGTATTTGATTGATGTTGCTTCTTTAAATATATTTTTGTTTATTGAAACTTTGAGATTTTCTCTAGTAATTTTCCTTAATCTAAGTTCGCTCCCAAAAAACATTTATTGCGATTTATTTGAATTCACGATCACTCTATCATCTCCCTTCCAGTCATTTATTATTTCGAGATTTTCATTCCGAAAATCTCACTATTCTCTCCCGTAATATATAACATGGTATCATCCGCAAGTTCTATTATCTTACAATGTTTTTTATGTTTTATAATATCATTTATACACATGATAAATAACAACTTCCCCAAATTTGTTCTCTAAGAAACACCATTTTCATTTTCAATACCGGAAGATATCACACATTTGAATTTAACTTTTTTTGTCCTATTACTCAAATACGATTCGAACCAGTCAAGAACATCGTGTCTATTTCCATTTCTACCAATAATAATTTCCCATCTATCGTCCCGAAAGCTCTCTTGAAATCAATGAATACAGCTAAAATTATCTTATTTCTATCAATATCTCTGACCAATCATTGTACATATAAAAACTGCGTTCTCACAAAAATGTTTAGCACGAAAACCTCATTGACAATCAATGATAATATTACTTTCATTGAGAAAATTCAACAATTCATCTCTCACAATCATCTCCATGACCTTTTTCTAAATAGTCACGGGTTGAAGTTTCCTGAACTCCTCACACAACACCCTACCGCTTATCTTCGAAATCGGTACCACCACAGAAATCTTCCAGATATCAGCGAACCTACCATACTCTAAGAAATTATTTACAACGCCAACGAACGATTACCTATCACATCAAATTTCATCCTTGAAATTTTCCGTAGTAATACCATCCTGCGGTCCACACATGTTATTAAACTTTCTCACATAATTTTTAATCTGTCGCATAGTTACTTTGGAAAATTCAGATAAATTAGGGCATTCAACTATTTTCGACAAGTAAAAGTCATTATTGTGTCTCACACTTGCAATTACATCCTTAATACCCCTAACGAAGAAACTATTGAATTTCTCAGCTTTTTCATGAACATCAGTTAACAACTCATTATTGAATTCAATATTACAGAACATATAAAATTTCGAAAAAATATGCGCTATGGTTAACTGACACCCTGAAGAATATGATTAAGATGAGAAACAAGGTCTTCTCTGAGTTCAAAAAGAGTAGGCGGATCGGTATTTGGAATACTTATAAATAACTCAGAAATTTTATGACAGCCGCTGTTAAAAAGACAAAGAAAAATTACTACACTAAATATATTAACGACTCTAATAATCTAAAAATTTCTGGGGCCCATCTGAAGAGAATCGGTTTCATCAAAAGTAAAAATATAGTATTGCCCTCTGAGTTTAATGATATCGATAGCATGAATCGTCATTTTTTGAATTCTGTACCTGATCTGTCTCCTGATGGTGACTTGTTAGCTTTTTATTCTAATCGAGATAATTGCATCGCAGCTAGTAACTTTAATTTTAAACCAGTTGGTGAGTTTGAGGTATTGGAAATTATAAGGTCTATAGGTAGTAAAGCTACTGGTCATGATGGCGTCAACATACTCACCCTGCATTTGTGTGTTCCTCACATACTGCCCCATATCACACATGTTTTGAATTTATGCTTGCGGAATTCTATTTTTCCGAGTCAATGGAAGAAGGCCCTCGTTATTCCCGTGCCGAAGGTCATTAATCCTAAGGACCTGAATGGTTTACGACCGATAAGTATTTTGCCCACCTTGTCAAAAATTTTGGAAAAAATCATTAGCAAACAAGTTTGGTCACACTTGGATCAGAACAAAATAATTCCACCTACACAGTCAGGATTTAGAGTGAATCACAGTTGTACAACTGCATTGTTACATATAACTGACGATATAATAAGGGCTACAGATCAGGGTATTGTTAACACTCTTAGATTACTCTAAAGCTTTCGACAGCCTCAATCACAAAATGTTTGACGCAATTTTAGTACATCTTGGTTTTTCTGAGGATTCGGTTAGGCTTCTTTCCTCTTATTTGGTGAATCGGTTTCAGGCGGTTTTTCATGGTGGTAGAGTGTCATCCTTTTTAGAAATATGCAAAGATGTACCGCAAGGTTCCATATTGGGACCACTGCTTTTTATCATGTATATTTCGCTATTCATAAAGTTCATAATATCTAGTTTGATGCATATTTACGCAGATGACAGTCAATTATATATCTCTTTCTACCCGGATGAAAGTGCCCAAGCCATTACAGCAATAAATCTGGATTTGAGTATCATTTATGAGGTAGGCACGAAGCACTGCTTGCATCTCAATATCAACAAAACAGTTGCTATCTTGTTTGGAAGACGAAATGACAGAAAGATGTTTCTCGATTGTGATTACCCTATTGCTATTGGCCCTGAAAGAGTTGAGTTGTGCGATAAAGTTAGAGATTTGGGTGTTTGGTTAGATTACGCAATGCGATTCACAGAACATATTTATTTTTGTTTGCGGAAGGCTTATGGTATGCTGAAAATTATTTATGGGCACAGGGAATTTTTGTCGAGAAAGGTAAAAGTAATGCTTTGTGAGTCTCTTGTTCTTTCTCATATGAACTATGCTGACTCGGTTTATGGTCCCTGCCTTAATTTTACGGATAAGCGCCGCGTCCAAAAACTTCAAAACTCTTATCTACGCTTAATTTTTGGTATAAGAAAATTCGATAGAATAAGCCATACTTTGCGGGATGTAAATTGGCTCAGCATGGAAAATAGGAGATTTCTCCACTCGGCCATATTATGTCAGGAAGGTGACTGATATGGGTCGTGTTAGAACATTGTTGTACAGACAGCTTATGAATTAACAGTTGGAACTGTTGTCAAGGTGAATTGAAGAATACTTTTTTTTTATTATGATTTGACTACCAGGGTAATGATAGCATATCACTGAGGTTTGTATTTATTTCTAATACTTAATTCTGTTAATCGAGCTTGAATTTTTTGTTTTTTTTTATGAATTGAGGGTTGGATTGAACAGTGCACTTTCTTAATGCACTGGATCTCGCCCTTTCATCATGTAAATAATAATGTAATTTACTGAAATAATATTGATTGAATAAAGGCCTTTATTATTATTATTATTATTATTACTCACTTTTAGATCTCCGTTTACTCCCGAATAAGTTTTTTAAGGTTTTTCATATATCGTTATTTGAACTATCCCTCATGGTGATAATTTTCTGCTTCTTGCTAAATTTTTTTATAACAGTGTTTCTCAATTTTTTTTATAGTTCCCATTGTACCCTCAATACTCCCAAAATTGCTCTTTTATATTGATCATCTCTTTGTTTCATTAATTGTTTAATTTAATCATTCAGCCAATGCAGAACATGATTGTTCCTTTTAATAAATTTTTTGTTGAACACATGATATCAAATAGTCGCTTGATAGGATCAATAAAATGATCAGCAAGAATGTTTACATCATTACTGAAATTATCCCATCCCGTCCGTCTTCCTTATTGTATCCTGAAAATCAACTGAATCGAATGAATTTCGAAACAAGATTCATCAAATGATTCATCAAGAGATTTTCTGCGTCAAATAACACTTTCACAATTAGTAATGAAATAATCAATAATTGTTGAAATATTTGTATAATCATCAACAATTTGTTTTAAACCATTCTGAATAATAATACACTCACATTTCTCCGAATAAAAAGATTTCTCTTCAAAATCTATATTGAGCTCTGCCAAGCAATATATATCACCTCTGAAGGAGGAAGCATCCTCAAAAAATTCCTCAAGAAAGTCCAAAATCTCGGTAACCTTTCTTCCTGGTGGATGATATACGGTCGTCAATAGCAATTTTTCACGATACAATTTCAATTCGACACAGATAAACCATAAATATGAGTCTTTATGAGACATCTAATAGAGAAAACTGAATTGATCTTCAAAAAAATTACTCCTCCGGTTCTTTTATTATCTGGTGCGCAGTTGGTATTAATGTAGCCAGGTATATCCATTTCACCTGGTCGAACATCGGGTGTTATGTGAGTTTCACTTATGCATACTACCTTCGGCGTCCACTGTTGGATCAAGTCAACAATTTTGTTTTTTTTTTTTTTGAGAAACCCTTACCATTTAAGTACACAATAGTAAATGTTTTTGATTGCTATATTTTTCCAAAATTAGTTTTTTTTGACATGCTCCCCTCTATTCCTATATAATTGGCACAATTTCTATCGAAGGATGTGTGATCCGTGTTCATGTTCACTTTGAATTTTTGTACCTTTTTCAATCAATTTATGCATTTATTTATCTCATTATCACAATTTTTTGTATCAGGATCTTCTGCAAACTTAAAACAGTATCTTTTATTTTTGCAATCACTTTGGGTAACCTTCACATTTATAACAACGTATAATATCATAATATTCCTCGAATAAGCAAATTCTCCAACCCAAATACAACTTTTCCACTTTTCTGAGGAGAATTCTGCATGAAGAACTCTATATGAAGGCTTACTAGTGCAAGAAGTGAAGCCTTATGACCATCCGATGCGTTTCTACTTCGCTCAAGGAACTAATGATCGCATGGCCGAAGATGATCATTTTCCCATAAAAAACATATTTGGCGATGAAGCTGTAATTTGACTCAGGTGGCCTTTTTTGTGGGGATCCGTTAAGGATAAGAGTTAGGAGTACGCTAACCATACAGAATGATTGATGCCTTGAATCACGAAATCGAAGTTGCATTTCATGAGATTGAGCTCCATATAATGAACAATGTACTGAAAAAATCGCTTGATCTGATGGGATAATGTAGCCAGTCATGAAGGTCACTCGAATGATATTGCTTTTCATTCGTGAATGTAAAGTTTCAACCTTTTTAATAAATTTATAACTTTTGAAAACATATTCATTAGTTTTTTTATTTGAAGCCGATCAATTATGACCCACACTTTATAATCCTTAAAATAACAACGTATATAGGAACATACAGATTGTCGGATGATCATATGCCTAAGTCAATTGAAATACCTTGAACTCAAACGATCGACTGAACTCAATCCCAAAATTTAAAGAGAAATTGCAACTGTTTGTCCTAACAATTATCTGATGGATTCTTTCATCTTGACTCGTCAAAGAAAAGTTAATTCTTCTGTATATCATTGTTCTCTACAGGAAATCTCAAATCAAAGAGTGAAAAAAAAATTGAATTCAATGTTTTTTGAAGTGAGTTAAAGAACCAATTTTCTCAAGAGATTATATCGAACCATTCAAAACCACTACTGAATGATTCAACAGCATTTAATTTTGGTCAATTCTCAATTTATCTGCCACTCAGAATGATAGAGCTATCACTGAGGAAGTAATTATCCTTTGTGAGTGTTTTCGGTCCTTACACTTTTTCAATATGTGGGTGGTAGATAAGTTTCTCTAATTTTGAGATGGCTACTGTTTTCGACCAATTATTGCTTCTGTGTGTCCTGCTGCGTAACACAGACATTACAGTTTTATTTGTCAGAACCAAGTGCGCGTCGATTAGAGTTGTTGGGTTCTTCCAACTAATTATTGTGAATTATTTCGAAAGGAGTTTTACATATAAAAAACAATGGATAGTGAAAGCAACATTTTGTTATGAGTAATCTTTAAAATGTATTTTTTTATTGGAGAGAGTTCGAAACCAAAACCGCTAACCCACCACAGCGAAGGCTATGATAAAAAGTTAAAGGGGGGTGAAACTAAAACGCTCTAGCTTGAGCTAGCGATTAGGTCCATCCGCACATGAAACATCCTACTTCGTAAAATGCCTCATAGTGCGCCAATAAAAAGATAAATAAAACTTGTCTTTCCTAAATAAATCCCAAATTGTCAATCTGATAGTGAAAATGCAAACTTTTACTCTCTTTCTATTTATTTCAACTTTATAATTAAAACAATGACTCTTATTCACAATATAATACAGTTTTAAATCGTATAGTTAGCCTGAGGTCCGAGATTTACATAGGGACTCATCTTTGAGGTCCTCCTGGGATATTGTTTTCCAAGGTGTTGGAGTGATAGTGCTTCCTCCAAGGATAGTTCCTATTCTTAAACTACTATAACTTTCGAATGGAAAGAGATCCTCGAACCTTCCAGGGTAGGTTTGCGGCCTGAATATCTCAGTTGGATTCCTTACAAATTTACGATATGCTGATGATCCAACGATGTTCGTGAGAGAGGATGCAGAAATGAAAATGATGTTGAAATGAGTTGAAAGAAAGTGATAAACTGGGCAGGAAATAAATCTTAGCAAGACGAATGTTATGATGAAAGCCCTATTGAGTAATCCAAAACGGGGGGAAAAATTAATAAAAATGCGAGTAGCAATGGCACGAGCAGCTATGAGCAACCTCATAAGAATATGGAAAGATCGTCACATTACAAGAAACACGGAGATCCTGGACGATAAAAACATCAGAAACGCGAAGAATAAATACGTTTGATATGTGGTGTTGGCGACGTATGCTACGGAACAATTGAAGGTCAAAGAAAGGTTGCCCACAATATGTCGCTGATGAAGTCTTAAATAATTTAGACACACAACAAGACGAGGGGGAGACAACCTAGAAAAGATAATGTTACACGAAAAGGTGGAAGGTAAAAGACCAAGTGGCAGGTCAACTGGATAAAAAATGGATAGACCGAGTGAAGAAAGATACAAATACGCCACTACAAACCTTACTGACTGAAACAAGGGACAGACAAAGATGGAAAACTAAAATTTCTATTTGGACTTGATTTCATGGGATCAGGATTTCTCAGACCTGAGAATACGACTAAGAAGAAGAGAATAGAATTGAGTGCTTAAGATACCAAAGCAACAGTCCCAAAACCGTGCTAAAATTAACCACTTAAAAATGCCTTCCACCATTTTTAATCAATAAAGCTGAAGTATCAACATGTTACAAGTTGAAACGGTCTTTTTCAATTTGTCAATAATTGAGGCCGTTTTGAGGAAGAACATAAAAAACTAATATTCATTCCCTTTCAGGACCACACAATACAAATGGCGACCTACTGGATTTGGAAAAGCCTCGTTATCATGCCTCCACGCCACTGGTTCCGTAAATCCCAAATAACCACTCTTAAATAACGAGTAGATCAAATATTCTCCTAATACCTCTAAGGTTACCGAAACTACCGTAATAATTACACGCCATTCTTACTATTAAAAGTTTTTCGACGTCGCCGTCCAGCAGGGCATTAGACTGCACGTCAAGACGAATGTGTGAATTTTCTGGTGGCAAGTAAACACGAAATCAATGAACCCAACATGTGGGAGTACCGCTCGCCCATAATTTCATAATAATTGCAGATCTTGGTCCCGTTGTGCTCCGGAACAACCGTGGAATTATTCCGATTTTTGCTGGCAGACGTGTGGAAGAGCCTGAAAACCTGATGAATCACGATGGTAAATATAGGTTTCGATGAATTTGAATTTTTTAGGTCACGCGGTCATCTTCCCCGGCATCAGGGAACCACGGGCAGATGTTCTACGTTGATTTCCATAATCACACAGGGTCATTCTCGTTGTTAGTGTAGGTCATGACTATGAAATCAATCAAACGTTCAGAATTAACGAGGAAAGAAGCTCAATATATATATATATAAATATTCATTCAAACAGCTTATAAAGGTTGAGGTTGGAAAACCCTTACAAGAAAGGGCCATCTGGAGTTTGCATTTTAAAGTTGTGGTTATTTCAAGTCTGACAAAAAGTTAGTTTGATATTTGACATTAACGAAATGAGTCAATTAAAGCTTGAACCAATGTAGGAAATGTTACAAACATTTTTCCAAAGTTTTGAATATCCTCGAAACCAAAATCGCTAACCCACTCCAGAGAAGGCTATGATAAAAAGATGAAATGAAATGAAAACTAAAACACTCTTATAACTACTTAATAACTACTAATAACTTGTGCTAGCGATTTTGTCCGTACGCACATAAAACTTCCTACTTCGTAAAATGCCTCATAGTGCGCCAATGAAAAAATAAATAAAATTCGTCTTTAATAACATGAATGGAGTATCCGGTTGACACTAGGTGAAACATTATAATAATTTGATTTAAATAATTCACACAGTTTTTATGGTTCACAATTTATTCAGAATTCTGACTGTGTCAATTATTTAAAGTAAAATTAAAAAAAAACTTGTCTTTCCTGTGCAAATGCGAACTATTACTCCCTATCTATTTCATTCAACTTTACAATTAAAATAGTGACTCTTATTTACAATATAATACAGTTTTACAGTTAGCTTGAGGTCCGAGATTCACATAAGAACTTATCTTTGAGGTTCTCCTGGAATATTGTTTTCCAAGGTATCGGAGTGATAGTGCTTTCTCCAAGGATAGCCACTGCTCTTCGTATAATCAGTTCTTCAGTTTAAGTTTATTAAAATGACCAGTAGAGGGTCCGGAACCAAGATGGTGCGGTAATACGATACTTTAAATCCGGCACAAGGAAGATTATCTGGTATTAAGATAATCCAAGCAAAAAGGCACAACAAGGTTTTTCAGTTCTGAGATCATCCGGTACTAAGACGCTTTCAGATTAGACGTCTTTTTTTGTGACTTATTGCATCGACTGCTCTGGTCATTAGACCTACCCAAATACACCCATGGGCGCAGCGGGACTGGAACCCGCAACCTCTGGCACTATAGCCAGCATCTATGCTCACTATGCCACCGAGAACCCCATTAGACTTCTTACAAAAAACAATAAAAATTCAATATTCCTGGATTTTCATGGATGAGGTACGTTAATTCGATAAAAATACCACAATGTTTTTCTTCATGTAACTTCACAATACGAAAGAAGGAAATCTGGGAAATTCTACGCTTCCTGAAAACAATGCAACTCTTCAGCACATGCGATAACAGCGTCGTCTTTCATTACGGGCTTCTTAATGGTCTTAGTTTAATCACATTTTTGGAGCATTTTTTTAACGACTGAAATTCAAATCAATAGTGGAGCGTTTTTAAACGTTACATCCTATCCAAACTGTTAGAAATTTACTTGGTGAATTCATTATAAATGAAATGCCCTCTCGGTGACTTGTGGATCAATTTGATCATGAAAATTCGGTCGTTGCTTAATTATACAATAGGCACACCGGAAAATATTGCTGCTGTAGCCCAGAATGTGGCTGAACATTCATCAACATCAACTCGTCATCGTGCTCAAGAACCTCGGTATGATATGCAGAGTGGAACAAGTGGAAACAGTGAAGCCTCGATCAGATGCATGTTTGAGAAGTAATCCTTTAATAACAGGGTCTTAGCAATTTCGTAAGTATTATATAGTGGTACGATTATTGAGTAATTGAAAAGTTTTTTATATTTCCAAAAAGTTCAGTTTTACATGCCTCTTTGTGAGCTTTATCTAGTCTTCATAAAATCGCCTTATGGATTAATGGTTGCTTGGTCTTGTAGGGCATTTAGGATAAGAGAAAATGTAGTGCCTTGTAATTAGACTTGTATGGGACAACCAGTTATTGATATTTGTTTTAATTGTTGATGTATCTTACCAAACTTGGGATGATGAAATTTTTGTTGATTGGCACTATCTTCAGTATAATTCCTGTAGTTCAATCAAGTTTATGAAATGAAATAATATAGCTCAGCAAACAATGAGTGATCGCAATTGATACTTCAGGAAGGCACATTATTTTTGTATTATTTTGAATAACTCTCAATAGTCCTATCAGAATAGACAAAAATATTATAACTTAGTCAAATTTAGCATAGAGCTGCAAATTGGTATAGATCTTACTTTTGAAAAAATTTTTATCCAAGGTCAAAGGTAAACATTTCAGGTTTTTTTCCTTTTTTATCTGAAACGGTAAGTTCAATCGTAAATAAGGTCAGACAAAAGATACAATTCTCTACAAAAATTGTTCGATACATTTTTCATAGAATTAATCATTCGTGAGATACCGCGGTGCAATGGGAATGCATAAAACTATGAATTCAGCCCTTTATAAATGCTTTGAATGTGTAAACATTGAAATTAATAACAAACGAGTAAATACTATCTATATCATCGATGGAGGGTATCTATTACACCGTGTTGTATGAGATCGAGATGAAAGATTTCGTATTATTTTTAAAAAATATGTTCAGTGCGTAAAAAAACATTTTGGTCATAACAGTACGATTGTATTTGATGGTTATACTGATCTTAAAAAAATATTAAAGCTGTGAAACAACGTCGTCCGACTACAAAAACATCTTCATTTGTTGATATAGATTTTGATCGTTCTATTTAAGTTCCAACAAACCAACAACAATTTTTTGCGAATAATCGCAATAAGTTCAATGCTATGTGAAGAATTTACAGCTGATAGCATTCCAATAAAACAAGTTCCTCCACAGGTTCGTCACAAATTGAATTCGTTTTCTTCTTGCAATATATAGTGTTCCAGAATAAATGATATTTGAGGTTACAATAAAACAGTACAGTCTGCTTCCAACATCTACTTTTGCCTTTCGATTCTTGAAGTGGAAAAGCTCAGATATCTGTAATCATTTTACTCACTGTATTAATCTTTCTGCAAGTTCTGGCATCTTTGCTACTATTCTGAGAAAAGCCTTATTTGTCCCAATCTTCAAGGAAAATTATATAAATAGTGTCCCGAATTATAGACCAATTTCTATTATAAGCATATTTTCTGAAGTATTGGAAATAGTTGTGTTCAACAGAATGATCAAGTATCTTGACGAGTTCAATGTATTCAATATTGCCCAACATAGTTTCAGATCAGGCCACTCGTTTATTTTTGACCTCTCACGAGCATTCGATAGTCTTTCATTTCAGTTTATAGTTGTTAAGTGTTAAAATTTGACTTTTCGGGGTGTAATTTTAGCATGGCTCCAAAGCTATCTCGAGGTTCATTTTTGTGAAAAATGAAGGCTGCCTATCTGAAGAGCACGATCTTAGTCTGGGAGTGCCACAAGGATCCGTCCTTGGGCATCTTTTATTTTTGCTTTTCATCAACGATCTACGTGTTAATTTAAGAGCAATGTTCTTGAATTGACTCGCGTGTAGACGCCTTTCGTCTTCGCTAAGAAAGTTTTTCATCGAAGAACTTCAGGCGTTCTGTCAGCTACTATTACAAAGCTTTGTGAACTGGTGCCATAAAAATAATTTAATGATCAATATTGATAAAACTGAATGTATCTAATTTACAATCGGTCATAGTGATCGTAAGCTGGTGATTTGCTATTTGGATAGTGCTATTCTATCAAAGAATGGTACTAAATTTCTTGGCATTCACCTTGATAACAATTTGAAATGGGGTGTACACATCAATTCTGTTTGCAAAAAACTGAACAGTTATTTTTTTGTCATAAATAGGTTTAGAACCTTACTTTCCTTGGAATCACTCGTAAATATCTATTATAGTTCAGCCTATAGCCACCTTTCGTATAGTATTCTATAGTGGAGAAACTCTTCGGGTGTTGGAAGGGCTTCACGTTCGTCCTGTAAATCCATATTTTTAGAAGAGAATATTATGACTTTACCATCCATTTTCATTTTCAAATGTCCACTATAAATGAAGGAAAATGAGGAAAAAATTGTACAGTTGTCTAGTTTTCATAACTATTGTACCAGAAGTGAGAAAACATTATATGTTCCGAAGCACCGAACAACTAAGTTAGAGATGTCTCCTATGTACCAATGTGTTAAACTTTATAACCATTTGCCCCACAATATTCGATCTCTTGTTTTAAATAAATTAAAAGAAAAATATTAAAAAGTTAATATTGAGTAGATGTTATTATACAGTAAACGATTACCTCCAAGATGTTGTAGTGATTATCTAATTAATATTTTTCCATTCATCTGTATGACTTATCCTATACATTTATTTTGTCTCAGAAAATTAATAAATTATTATTATCGTGTGTATTATCAATTTCAAGTGTGGCTAGACAATGAACTAGACTCAGAAGAATGGGGTTGGAAATTGACAAATAATTGTTTGGAGCCAATTCAAACCCTGCTCCTGCCTGCTTCAGAAAAACTGCTTAATACTATCTTTTGTAACTGCAAAACGGATTGTAATAAGAAATGTGGCTATCCAATACTGAGATTATTTTGTTCGCTGATATAATAATAATAATAATAAGGTTTATTAATCCCAAAATATCAATAATAACAATAAAATATCAACAATAACAATAAGCACAAATAAATTACAATTATGGGATTAAAGGGCCATGTGAATCAGCCTCCCAAGTCAGACTCGGGTGCTGTTAGGCCAAAGATACACAGTACCACATTTTCAATATCATTTACAGAGGTATATTCAAAACTAAATCAAACAATTAATGAACAAAAAAACTAGACTAGATACTCAGATAGTTAGTAGCGAACAAATTAAGAGAATGAGATCATATATATAGTGTGCACACATATATTATATAGTTTTAAGTCGTCAAGATAACCGCAAGGAGACATCACGGAATGAACAATGCACAAGTAAACGTAAACTATGAGACCGCCATAAGCTTATCCCTGAACTGTCGTTTGAATGCTGAATAAGAGCTGGAAAAGTCAAAAATCTTATATTTGTTGATAACACTTGCAATTCTATAGGAAAAAGATCTTTTGAATAGCTCTTTTCTATGTTTTGGAATCGTGAGTAGACCTCGCATGCGTAGAATCCCACTCCGGACATTTTCCCTGAAAGAGACTTTTTGCACGAGGTAACCCGGAACTTCAGTTTTCAAAATCTTATAGTAAAAGCATGCTTCGTGTTGCAGTCGCCGGTTGTGCATATTAAGCCATCCTGTCTCCCTCAGTAGGCTGGACACTCCCCGTCTACGTGGGACTGCATAGATCAGTCTAAGACACGAGTTCTGGAGTCTCTGAATCCGTCTAGCATCATATGAGTCCAGGGCGGGACCATAAACGGTGTCACAAAAATTTAAATGGGACAAACAGAGTGACTCACACAGCATTATTCTTGTGTCGCAGGTGAGGCTGTGTCTATGCGAGCGGATCAATCTCAAGGTAGAATAGGCTAACCTAAGTTTCAAGTTGATGTGTTCTGTAAACCGAAGTTTACTATCTACAATTAAGCCCAGGTTTTTCGCGGACTCTTTTACCTCAACCTTGTCCCGACCCACTCTCACGTCCAGCCTCCGCAGAAGAGTTTGCCTCACACTATCGGCACAAAACAATAAGCCCACTGACTTGACAGGATTGATAACTAAACCATGTCTTTCTAACTGGGATAAAACATTCTGCAAGTCACAATTCACTCTACTATTAGCTAGGTCGACGTCAGCGGGCTTAAAAGACAACCGAACCTGAAAGTCATCCGCATACATATGGTAATCACAATATCTCAAACATCTGTGAAAGTTTAGGGTATAGACAATGTAAAGCAGAGGACCCAATATGCTCCCCTGGGGTACTCCGCGCCCCAGAGTTAGATCGCCCGACACAACCCCATCCAAAACCACACACTGAGTCCGATTCACAAGGAAAGACCTTATCAGACTTCGAGCACCATCATCAAATCCCACATACTCCAGAACACAGCCTAAAGTGTCATGATCCAAAGAATCAAATGCTCTAGTGCAGTCCAACAAGACCAAAATGGTCGCCTCGCCGTCATCCAGACCCCTATAAACACTGTCCAAGATCTCACATAGTGCTGCATCACAACTGAAGCCCGCCCTAAAACCTGATTGTTTTTGAGGTATGATATCATTCCTCTGCAGATAAGACATCATCTGCTTCACCATTATCTTCTCAAGTATCTTAGACAAAGTGGGCAAAATAGATATAGAGCGAAAATGAGAAAACTGAGTTGGATCCCGAATCTTAGGCAATGGAATTACATTAGCACGCTTCCAATCGGAGGGAAAAAACGATTTTTCTAAACAAGTATTTATTAAATGCGTTATATAGGGTATAATTACAGGACAGCATAAATTCACAGAAGAGACATTCATGTATGAATTGCCAGGTTCAGACTTGTTCCAATATTGTTTTAAGTGAAATGAAGTTTATAACTATTATAAATACAATAGATGAACTTATTATATTAATGAAAAAACAATTGGTGCATCTCTTTTCTTAAAACAGCGTACAGAAATTATGTAAGAAGAAGCAGAAGAATGTGAAGATTAATTCGTTTTTATGGCACCTTCTGTTCATTAGCATTTCAGATATCAGGAAGAGTTAATATCTTCCAAACTGAAGAGGTGTTATGGATTCAATTTAGGTGAACTTTCAATATTCTATACATATCGCAATCGTTCATTATTTCACTGAAAGCACATCCTTAAATAGCTTGAAGGATAATTAAAGTTACATTCATGTCTTGAAGTGAGAGAAGTTATAGAATGATTTCCATCACACCTGTATTACGTCTAGTGACTTCTATGTAGCGTGAAACATAATACATAGCTTTGTATGTTTGTATAATATATTTTTGTATGATCTTAGGTGGTAAAAATCAAATCCATTCCTCAAGCTTGTATTAAAGGCCATAAATCATGATTGATTCGCATGCATATTTTCCTAAGTAACATATCGAGCTACTGCATTTTAGTTATTCCCGAACACTTTCAGCATAACATGACCATTCACTCCCTTTTTCAAGTGGAATTAATGCCCATACAAGATTTATTCAGTGTATTCAATTTTCAATCTTGTTTCGATTATGCAGCCATTCAATAAAACGATTTTACGTGTTGAGATGGCCCGAAATGACTAGCTATTTAGATGGATAACATTGATTGAAAACAAATCATACCGACAACACTTAATTTATGATCAGATATGAGGCAACGCCAACTGTGGGAAATAAAGGCTGATATGCAAATGGGGCAGGAATTGTTAATTTGTTGCCGGGCGTGGTCGAGATTGTAGGAGCTAGTGATAAATCTTAGAGAAAACTTGAGGAAACTTGTTTTTCATCGGGACTCGTATTTTTTGCCTCCAGTTGACTTTGTCGCGCTCCTTCTCGGAAGCACCAAGATATCGAACGTTTGGATGTATTTATCGCTTTAACCTCGACCTTAAACGCGTTCTATGCAAATATCCAGCAAACGTCCGCAAAAGTAGACGCATAAATTATCTAACTTGGGGTTTTGAATAATGCAGACATGTGTTGGCATTTATTGGATACTTTGTATACTTCTTGCTGTTTTCGATTGAGTTGTCATGGCTGCGAGTAGATGGACAAATCACGCATTAATTCCGAAAAAGCCATTGAGGTAAGCCATGTGTAAAATAAGAAATACTTGGAGGAATAACTCCATCGATTTTCCATTTATTCAATGGGTTTATGAGATTTTTTGTCTTTAACTTGTGCAGTCGACCAAAAATTGAGACATTGTGCAGTTTCAAGACAATTGTTGATTTACATTGAATGGCACACTGTGTGGTTTGAGCACGAGGTCTGTTAAACTTGAGATATGTTCGATGAATTGAGTTGCACTCATTTCCACATTGGGTTGAAAACAACTTCTCTAACCATCTGAAATTATGGAAATCATTCTTATTCAAATCTAAGTTCTTAAGAATCTCGTACACCAGCAACTAATGTCTAGAAAGCTGTGAAATATTCTCTTATTCTGCATATCCTTCTTACTTACGGTAATGGTTTTTGAATGTTTTCAATTCTATGGAAGATTTTTCATAGATTTTCAATTCATTGTTGCTTTCTATAGTATCATATGGCATAGAAAATAAAAATTAAGTCATAGAATATATTCAGTATCCATTACCAACATCACCTCGATCTGAAAGTGTATTTCAATACAATTCTAGATTGCTGGATCAGTCTACATTCTTCTGTAAAAAACGACATAAAACCATACAACCAAAAATGGGAAAGGATAAAGAAAACCACATAGAAAGGCGTCAACAGGAGTTTGGATATGGTTTATAAAGAAAACTGGAAGTGAATAATAGCAGAAAAAGTAGAAGTGAATGGAAAAAGAGATAACACATGATCAGAGAAGAAATAATGAGAATTAAACAATAACGAAAAACGTATTAGAGAAAAAGAAAGGAATAAGGACGAAGAAGAAAAATTAAGGAAAAGGGAAAAAGCAAGTCGAAGAAAAATCATGCAGTAAGAGTTCAATAGTAAAATAATTATAGTCAATATTGAATAACAATAAATGTGTAAAAACTAAATAAAAAAGGAAATGATATCAAAACAGGAATAGAGAAGAAAATAATAACCAGAAGCGATAAAGTGTAGAAAAAAATTTCAAAAATAATCGAAACAGCAAATGGTGTAAGAAAACTTAGCGCACTCTTCAATTCATTTTAAGTTTTATTATAAAATAATCTTTTCTTTGAGAAGTCCCACAATTTAATGTTTTTACAATTATTCGTTCTATTCGCAATATACAGATCTTGGTTTTCAAGAAACTAATTTACTTTATTTCCGTTATATGTTAGCATTAAATATTCATTAAAATATTTCGGACAGACTACAAAACAGAAGTTTCATTTCTTTTAAAATAAATTCTGCATAGTATTTTTTTGATACTACATGTATAAATTGAATCTATTTCAAAAATTTTTAAACAATTTTAAAAAATTAGCCTTCTACATATTTAATTCCAAAAGATTATATTCAATGATTATAACTTCTGAAAATAAATTAAAATAATGTCGTATAAGCACCACTTATATCATGACATAAAATAAACATTCATTATAAGACATCCAAATGGTATAACAAAATCCAATAAATAAAAATCATTATACCATTTGGATGTCTTATAATGAATGTTTATTTTATGTCATGATATAAGTGGTACTTATACGACATTATTTTAATTTATTTTCAGAAGTTATAATCATTGAATATAATCTTTTGGAATTAAATATGTAGAAGGCTAATTTTTTAAAATTGTTTAAAAATTTTTTAAAATATTTATATTATTTTATATACCTTCTATCAAGAATGACCTCTATTCACGTTATGAATCTATTTCATTGACTATATTAAAAATGCATAGACATTCAAATAGGTTAATTTACGACCAATTTGTTTTAAGTGAATCATCAATGTTGAATATTTTGAGAAAAAAAAACCATCAATAGGAACTGGGAATATTTCTCTTGATGTACATTTAATTATGGTGCATATTTTTTGGGACTTAAGATCGGTATCTACTATATAGATGACACCCCTGGTGTTCCTTTTCTTGAAGGATCCTATCTGTTTGGCCAATATACCATACGGCAATAATTGCCCCCCAGATTTATTGTCTTTAATTGTTTAATCTCTGTTGTTTTTCATATGAATTCCCAAATTATTAACCGTTAACCAATCGGTTGATAATTTATGAATCCATGTAAAAAATAACAAGGATCAAATAAATAAAGACTATATCTGAAGTCTATAAGTTGTCACTATAAGTCACTATAAGTTGACTTGTAATGATTGACCTATAGTTTATATTGATCAAACAGGAAGATCCTTTAGAACAAAAGAATTCACAAACACCAGCGGAATTACACGTCAGACATTTAGCACTCAACATATGCCAGTCATTTGAAATAATTTGTACATACTTTCAACAATTGCTAGGAATTCATCCATAATGAAATCAAAAGAACCAGACTCACAATTTTGGAAGCATAGAAAGTTGTCAGTAAAGCAACCTTTAAATTCTTCTCAGCGACCAAACAGATGTTACCTTCTTCGTTGAATATTTTTACTTAGTGAGGTATTTCTGATAATTTGCTCCAATCTATGTTTTTGGTAAGGTATTTGTATTCTTTTCTTATCTTAATTTTCGAAAATTGTTAGTTATTTGTGACTTACAATTTTTTCAAACTATATAAGAAAGGAAGGAGTAATTTTGACAGTTAGTTCAAAATGTTAACCTGAGAAGCAACAGTGTTGGCGAAAGAATTGGTGTCAATTAACAAATTGTGAAAATATTCCCCTTTATTTAACGGCCAGTTTCATAAATGAAATTAAAGCCTCCTTTTTCCCAAAAAGTCTCTTTTAATGATAAAACGTGTTTCATAAGCAAATTTTAAGGTTAAGGTTGTTACAGTTGGAAAATTATTTCGGAGATTTAACAACAAATTTTCTTTCCTAAAAGCGTAGTCCGCCTATGTACCTAAATGAACACGCCTCGTATATTTATGCCAACTCGTTTCACAAAAACTCTATAAGCAGTTATCTTTCCATATTTGAAAACTTTTGTCTAAACCTAATGTAATTAATTTAAAATGAAACCATTCTTTCGCTATTCCATCCCACCCAGAAACAACCGTAAAATCAAAATTTTGTGTCTATCTTCTTCTACTTCACAACGCATGCATTCCGTCTCGAATTTTTTTAACCATAAATTCACTGAAACACTCTTACATTCGAAATTATTCAGCATAAAATCCTCCTTAATCTGTTTGAAATCCTTTTTATTCTCCTTACTTTTTCTTGAAAGTTCTACCGTATCCTGTAGTTCTGATGATTCTTGTCCAAAGACGTTGTTCTCACGTATGCGGGTGAATAAATTAGTTGTAAACATTCATTCTTAAACATCACATCTTCTTCGGCATCAAAATATATTTCTTTCAATTCCGGAGTTAATGCAATGACACACGTACGAAATGAATCTCTTACTTTAATCGATTTCAAAATATTCTTCACCTTCGGTAGAACCAAAAGTTCATGATGGTCAGATATATCCTGTTTGTCCTCTGGTATTTCATAATATGTATTTTCCGTTCCCGTAGTTTGGATCCATCTGAATTTGTATGTATTTTTCTTCTTATCAGTATTTGATCCTTCCAAAGCTATGCAAATTTTCATGGATGTCGTCATTATAGCTTCCGTTTTTGATTTATAAGAATGTTATCAATTCTTATTTTTATTATCGAAGAAATAGAGGATTTGATGTCATGATTCTGAAAGAATTTATTTTCTTTAGTTTAAAATATAATAACATACACAAAAAAATGACTACATACAAAGAAATACAAAGAAAAAAAAAGAAAATAAAAAGAAATAGCTTACTAACCTGAAAGAAATGAAAAACAATGCTATTTCTTCGGGTTTCTCAATTCACAATTCTAACAGCTGACTAAATTTAATATGAGGTAGTTTTAGGTTAGAATCTTAGACATAGAACATAGAAGTTACAAAGTTGTTTTCCCTAAAAAAAACAGTTTTATTTTTACATATATATACATATATATATATATATATATATATATATATATATATATATATATATATATATATATGTATATTTATATATCGGAATAGGTTTTCAATAGAAGCATTCTGAATCGTATTTTCTTTTCTTTGTTGGTGTTAAACAAAGCTTGTCTCTCATACCGTGGTTAGTTTACCACAATATCTTGTTTATTAACACAATAGTATGAAAACAAACTGTTGCAAATTTATTGATTATATTGATTAATTACAATGTGTTTTTGTTGATGATTGAATAGCAGATAATGTTAAGGTATTTATTTTCAAAAACACCTTGTTGTTATTTGGATAATCAACCAGCTCTAATTGTTTATCCAGGACTCAGATAAGTATTGAGATATTCAATTCTACTTTTATGCACAGATCCACGTCAAGCAAAGGTATCGGTTCATACAATGACTTGCCAACAAATTAAAACTATTGTAACGACCATAGAAAACTCAAGAGATTGTCAATATTATATTTTCGACAAATGTTGACTTAAGTATTATGTGGATGTAATAATCTGATGTATTATTAATAGCTAATGGCTAAATAAAAAATTCTTTCAGGTAAAAAACTGAAGTAACTGTTAGAAAATGAAGAATTATTAACGAAAAACTTTTTATGGGGTATAATGTAATTTGTAATCTTGAAAATTAGAAATAAATGTATTATTATTTTATTAGGGCAATCGACAGGTTATGAAGTCCATTATTAAATAAAAAATAATAGCAATAATTCTTGGGCTAGTGATCATAAGAGACAAAGATGATTATTACGCGAAAAATAATGATCTCAAATGTGTTACAGTATATTCTAAAGCTTAGGGGTAGATGATCATTAATTCAAGCTTGCAAAATAAGACAAGAGACAATATATACAGTATAACTGAAGGGCACTATCTATCGAAAACCGATAAGCTAAGTATCCAAAACAACAATTCTTCATAATTCGAACGGAAGAAGTTCGAAAGTATCACATTACATAGAACTCTGTACTGACCCCTAAGGCACAAAACAAAGGAAAATTTTTTTAGCGCAGACAAAAACTTATACGAGATATAGCACCATACCTCTGGCTTGATTTTGATGTTAATTAAAATTCAAACCAGGTTTTATTTAGCAAAACCACAACCTTCCTCAATACAAACAAAACAACCGAACATTTAGTTCGCCAGTAAATCAATATTAAAAATCTATAAATGGCCAGAAACAGGAAATCATTACGAGTGCCCACACAAATGCTCTTAGAAAGTGTGGGTTACCACTACACCCAGATGTTGTAAGTCTATGCACGCGGATCGCATATTAATTGTCCTCTAACTCATAATACGATTTCACTACGACCTTGACAAGGTCAACGGGTCTGCTATACTTATTTCTAGAAGAATTGCGATAAGCAAAGTTTCCTGTGGTCGCTAATTATTTTTTTATATTGTTATATGTATCATTCACTGACGTGTTTCCTGAATAATGAGAATGATTAGGCACTTTAGTTTTTATATTATTATAATTTCTAAGAACGGCATTTTTCAAGATCCTACATTAGTGTGGCGTTTGTTGTGCGGTTTCAATAATTATGAAATAAATGTATTACCTTCGGTATTTTTATTGCCGATTGTATTGTTATTTATTAACAATATCGAATCGAATTTATGGCTCCCTATTTCCTGATTTATAATTAGATAGGTCAATTTTATTGAATTGTGATTAATTGTCAGGACTCGAGAGAAACACCTGAGTCATTGAAATTGAGCTCACGTTTTATTAAATTCGAATGCGACGGGTTTTTTCCCAACCTTGTTTCAGGTCTAACCTGTAATTGATACTTTATGGTCACTGCATATTAATTATTGATCGTGAAAAGTGAACCATATAATATTCTATCTGATTTTTCACCCTATACATTCTGAAATATTCCCTTTCATTTTGTTTCCTTCAACAAGTTTCATAATAAAATTGCCATTTCGTTCCCGTTTGGTTTTGGTTAAGTTTAGTGCATTGAATTTCAATAATAGAAAATCAAAACGTTAATTATACAGGGTGAGTATTATAACTAAAGGGATATTGGCTAAGAACAGATTATTTGGACCAAAATATGACGATTAGACTGAATGCTTCAATGAAATATTGCTGTAGAATTACTCCTCCAGAGACATTTTCTTTTAATGTATATCTTTTTTTGGTCATTTTTCTTGATTTCATCTATTTAATCATTCGTCATTGCTTATGTTGATTTATTTTTGCTTCAACTTTTTAAGATTATTATTGGGTAAATCCCGTTTGTATTCCTCGTACCATAAATGATAAAATAAAAAGATTTTATTTTATCAATTTATTTTTTTCTTAGTTTTTTTTTAATAAATTCAGTGTTAGTTGTTATCGAAATCGGCACAGGAGCATAACTTTGAACGAGGAATATTATTTTATATATGACTTCATCTTTCGTTATATAGGACGCCACGTAAATCATTTCTGATCAGGAAGCTTTTTTTGACGAAACCTGATTGTAATTTTGTTAAGAAAATGAAATGTTATCTTTTTTACCGGATATTAGTACTATTTAAACACTATAATTTCACCCGTTTTCGAAAAAATCGAAATCAATCGAAGAGTTTATTGTCTCAGAAGGCGGGATATCAAATATTATTTAATTTATGATAGGTATGCTTTGAACTTTCATAAAAATGTTGCTGATAAATGTCATTTCTTTTCAGTGAATTGTTTTTTCTGTGAAATTATAATTTATTTTGCATTTTTCAAAGCTTTTTCGATTGAAATGCCTCCCCACAATTAAGTGTGTTCATGTTTTTAAAAGGCAATTGGTGTTCTTAAAGGTAAGACCAGAAACAAAATTTTGTCTCCTTTAAATATTTATTTATTAATTCTAATGACTCTCGTATATCTGTTTGGTTTATTTATTCCATTCGACATCATATATTGAGTTTTGATTATATACGTCCATTAAATGTAAGCGGTGCTTGTTTTAGACATAGATTTAATTCTAAAATTTTTTTGAATGAAAAATTCTTTTGAAATTAAAATTGCAGAAGATAAACATATTTCAATTTGTTTTAATATTCAAATTAAAAAAAAAAACTCCCCACAATTATTTAACTGATGAAGAAATGAGGGACGTGATTTGTATATATGCACAAGAAAACTTTTTTGGTCCTTCTGCAGCTAGGAGGTATGAGTTTTTATATGTAGGCAGGAAGCGATCAAATCATAAAAATTTTGCAAATTTATCATACTGTTAAAGGAAGACATTTTTAGCATGAGTTTGAATTAAATATTTGGTGTTGCATTATAGGCGACCATCGGTTAAGGTCATATGATCTTCTTTCAAATTTAAATGGAGAATCCTATTTATTTTTTTTTTCAAAATACTTCAAGTGATATTTTGAATGAATTGTTATTATCACTAGATATAAGAAGAAAAATGTGGTTTATGCAGGATGGAGCTCCATCCCATTTCACATTAAATCTTAGAAATCATCTAAGTGACATATTTTCTCATCGAATAATTGACAGAGAAAGTGATTTTAAATGGCCAGCAAGATTATAACCCTCTCGATTTTTATGTATGAGACATATGAATTCCTTAGTTTGTGTCCATAAAATAAATTCTTGAGACGAACACCAAATGCGACTAATTTTCTAAGGGGCCTAAGAATGATGTTTTGTTTGATATCCGGAAGTTTTTTATTACATGAATTAGAATAGGCATTTTTTTATGTTAAATTTTTGCCAATTCTTTTTTACTGTTGAAACAGAAGCCTTACGTTACACGTTTCTTCAGTGTCTGTTATTTGAAATCCCAAAAATGAGCTCTTCGTTTGTATCTCAAAAAGAACTGAAATTATCGTATTCAAACAACAGTACTAATATTGACTAAAAATAATTTTTATCTCGTATATTCCAAGTAAGATTACTATCCAATTTTTTCAAAAAAAGCTACCGCTTACTTTCATAATACATAAAATAATATTCCTCGTCCAAAGTTATGCCTATGTGTCGATTTTGATAGCAATTGTGAAATGAACAGTTAAATTATTAGCAGAATATGAAAATAATTCCACATTAACTTTTTCCACTGCAATATTTTATTGAGGCATATTTGACCAATCGCCATATTTTGGTCCAGATAGCCTGTCCTTAACCTATGTCTCAATAGTTATGATTCACTCTGTATAAGTAAAAATTCAAACTAAGCAGATTTTGAGATTCAGGAGACAATTTCAAATCTTTTAAAATAATAAGAGACAGTTTTTGCTGTTTTCTGCACGCTGGTTCCGGGGAAACAGCGTGCTATCTTTTCGCTGAAATGTCCATAATTTTCGAATTTTGAGCCTAAAATAGTATTAAAAGATTCGGTTGTACTCACTAATGAAGACTCCGAGGTTAAAAGTCATTCTGTAACGTTTTGTGAGGATCATGAGTTATATAAATTAGAGCACATGCTCCTGATTTCATGTTAGTGCTTAGCTTTTAATTTTTTTGCAATAGGCAACATAGATCTAGCCCTAAGGCTAGATGCGTTTATCTTCACAAAACACTTTTTATTCGTTTCAGTGTCGAAGAGCTTTAGATGCTATCATTGGTGTACAGTTTGTAATAATTTGTTTGTTTCAAAATATACTATTACTAAATTATTTTGCACAATGAATTTTTAAAATAGGACAGTTCCTTCTAGATATCTGCTGTCACTTGTTTAATAGATCGCTTATTATTTACTTCGCAAACGTTTCAATGTTATTTTCATTTGAATCATTTTTATTTCTATTTTTATCCATTGTGAAGTTCGAAAAAATACACCTCAGATGAACTGACAAAATGGAGAGTTGTGGAACAAAGGAAATTCCACAATCCCTTCGAAAGAGATTTCTTAATAATCAATTATATCTTATATAATATATCTCTAAATCTAAATAAGAATCCAAGTCCAAAAATTTTAATTTGCTTGGAAAAATGTTTACGGATTGTCTGATTTTCACGTATTTTCCAAAAAAAGCAATTTTGAATACAAACTCGATCTGAAAAACTGTCGGTTGCTTTTGAATTTTGGCAAAATTTTTCTTAAGTTGGAGTAAATGTCCATTATTATACAAAATGGCGAATGCGCTCTACGATGTTCTAATCTGTTGAACATTATTCACAATATTCATTCAAATTGAATCTTTCGTACGCAAATTTGAGATATTATTATAATCTTTTTCCGTGGTCTACAATTCTTAGTTCCTTATTATCTTTAAAATAAAGTATCTATAAAAATATTCTGAGGCAAAATTAATTCGTTCAAATATCGATTATACCAATCTGAACCATTATTTCCTTAAAGAAAATGTATTCCATTTAAGAATGAATTTAATATGTATTTATAATTTGAGTATACTCTTGAGAATCTTCAAGACACTCATGTCCTAGAAATTCTAAACTAGATAATTTTATGATGATTCTTCTGAATTGTGTCATCAACCGTTATTTCAAATTCATGTTAATGCGAAAACTCCCATCATAATATTATAATAATCATGCACCTGTGTGGGTTCGGGATGTGTTAAAATTAGGACTATGGCGAATGAAGAATATACCATTGTTTTCCTACAAAAAGTTCATAATGATAATTCCAGTTTGTGGTTTGAGGGGACGGTATGGGAATTAAAGTATCATTATTGTTTAGACAATAGGACGTTCAAGAGAATAAGTGATTTCTTGTAAAAAACTAATTAGGAGCTTTTATGCATTTAGGAAACTGTTGTTAGGAATTGTTATAGGTGGGCCTTATATGTTGTCAGTAATTGTCTACAGACTATAGAGTGAATGCATCTAATTTCACTCAGATTAGGAACATAAATACATTACTTATGATAAAATAAATAAATAATGGAGTTGAGGAGTTTCACCAGCAACGTCATTATATTAGTTTATCCATTTTGTTCTCTTTTACTGGGAGTACAGATTAATTCGGTCCGTTTTTTAGCTCAAAAAATGTATTTATTTCAAAAGATTATGAATTAACAAATTAATCAAAATATTGCCCATCACTGCATACTACTTTTCCCCACCTCTCAGTAAATTTTCCAATTGCGTCTAGGAAAGACTTCTTCAAGGCGATCCCATTTCGAAGAGACGAGGTGACCTGTGAAATCGTGTTGCATTCGTCGAAGCAACCAGCAATCAGAACGAGTAGTGTCTAGACATTACGTAAGATATCTCATTTGATCGTAAATGGTTTTTGACAAATTTTTTGACATGAGCGTTGTCATGCAAAAAAATAAGTTCATCATGCTTGTCTTCATACACCGGTAGTTTTACTTGTGATGCACGGTTCAAATGAAGACACCTGTAATGAAATAACCAGATTGTAGCAGTTTGTAGTACACAACACCCCGTTGGTCCCACCAGATACACAGCATTACTTTGAATGTTCGGCTTTCGTGTTGATGTTGAAGTCGACGACATGATTGGCCGGGCACAGCATATTATTTTGTGGTTGTTTTTAGGGTGGTCATAGAGCATCAACTTCCTGGTGTAAAAAACCTTTGTTTTGAATTTGAAGCAGCTGCTCAGAGAAAAATAGTCGCCTTCCCAGATCTCTTGATTTAAATTCATAAGGAATCCAATTGCCTTGCTTTTGAATCAGGTTCATATATTTCAAACGTACTACACTGTTTATTTGGTCACTCCTAACGTAAAGCCTACCCATCTTATTAGACTCGGATCTTCATCGAGTAATGTTTGTAATTCATAGTATTCGGGGTTGTTTGGCTGTCCTGAGCGAGGTCTATCTTTAACGCTGAAACCATTCTCTACATGACTTTTTAGTTGGAACGTTGTCCCCTTCACTTCCACAAGCATATGAAGAGAAACTGCACTCTTTTTTCTATTAACATAGAAAATTGAAACTTTCCGCCAATGCAGTTTAGTTATCGAAAAATCTTGAATGGTGGAGGTCCTCACTTGATGGAAATCCATTTTCATTTAATTTAAAAGGGATTAAATAAAAACATATTTAATAAAATTTCCACATTTATTGTGTTTCAACAATATTGTAACACTACATTTACAACAATTGTTTCGCCAAATTCTTGGCTTCTTCAGGCGAGTTCGATGTTAAACTACTCTAAAAATTTATTTTTTCTCCTTATATATTTCTCAAGATGGAAGAGGGGGGAACGGTATTCTAAATGCTTCTGGGAATTTTTATGGCATGTTTATCAATGGTGATCTGTTGACATCGGTTTGGTCATTAAGTAAGATATTCTGCCTGTTATATCTGTTAATTTCCATTGCTTCTAGAATATTAAGTCTTCTACTTTTGTTTTCTATGTGTAGAAGAATTTTGTAGTTTGAATCAAACATATGTCCCTCGTCTAAAAGATGGTTCGCATAAGTTGAGTTCTGTTTTTTATTTAGGAAACTACTCAAACAGGAAGGAACTTTAAGAAGAGGATTAAAGAACATTTGAGTAGTTTCCTGAATAAAAAACAGAACTCAACTTATGCGAACCATCTCTTAGACGAGGGACATATGTTTGATTCAAACTACAAAATTCTACACATAGAAAACAAAAGTAGAAGACTTAATATTCTAGAAGCAATGGAAATTAACAGATATAACAGGCAGAATATCTTACTTAATGACCAAACCGATGTCAACAGATCACCATTGATAAACATGCCATAAAAATTCCCAGAAGCATTTAGGATACCGTTCCCCCCTCTTCCATCTTGAGAAATATATAAGGAGAAAAAATAAATTTTTAGAGTAGTTTAACATCGAACTCGCCTGAAGAAGCCAAGAATTTGGCGAAACAATTGTTGCAAATGTAGTGTTACAATATTGTTGAAACACAATAAATGTGGAAATTTTATTAAATATGTTTCTATTTAATCCCTTTTAAATTAAATTATCGAAAAATGTGACATTTTCAAGATCATAACAAAAAACGTTCTATATGAAACTGAAAACAATTCAAACTATTCAGAGTGAAGTATCGGCAGATGTCCAGTCTGCCTAAGATCGCGGCAATCAGCTTTTACTACTTGATTCAATATTTTTGAAGCCATAACGACAAAATGAATAGTTGTTTGTACTGAAATAATTTTTTTCAATCCGTCTCAAGAAGGAAAAGCGTTGAAATGAATGTTATTCAAATATAATTTTACATATATTTTGCTTCAAGAAACAATCATGAGAAAATTTCTTATATTTCAAAATTTGGTTACAATTTTTTTTGCGCGAGTGACAGGAATCAATGGCTGCAGCCACAAGGTCTAGCCTTTAGGGATGATGATGATAGGTAACTTACAGCCAATCAATCAATTTTGTTCACATTGAAGGTATGATTTGAGATAAGCGCGAATAAAATCTAAGAGAATAGTGGAAATTAAATATTGAATAAATCTTAATAAATATGCAATCTTTATTTTGACCTTAAAAAGAGAAATAATTATCAGGAGAATTTCCTACATGTATTACTTCTATAAATTAAAAGAAATCATATAATATTTTGATTGATTCTCAAAGTTAAACTTTCTCACATTTATTTAATTGAATCAGTCTTTACTTGATGAAAATCCAAATTAAATAATATAAAATAAGGTTATTCTGATTTTCAAACATTTTTATTGTTATTTAATACAATAATTGTTTCGCTATCTCTGTAACATCTGCGGTAGGTTTACATGATGAATAACTAAATTTGTTTTCGAAATCGGTTGCTATTTATATTACGCTAGGTACAAAAAATTTTTATCGAGCACTAAAATCCAAAAAAAGTCTCTGTCAATTCCAGCTTATATGAGTATATTTAACAGGAGTGAGTTATTTAAATCTAATTGTTCGTTAAATACTATTCCAATTTTATCGTCTTTATTCATCTCAAGGGACTCTAACAGGTTTAAGGCATAACTTTTACTGTCTATATGTAGAATTTCAGATTCATGGTTGAAAGTATCTCCTGTTTCTAACAAATGGTTGGAATATGTGGAATTACTTTTATTATTGAGAAAACTCTTCAAATATTCACAAATTCTATGTCGGAGTTCTTCCAGTCTGTCCTATCTAAATTTTTGGGCAATCACGGCAGGTTAACTTATAAACCCCCGATTTATCATCTTTATCTGTACTGTCTTTATTATTTTTAATAAATTTACTCCGGTTTGAATTAGTTTTGATTGAATTTTCTAAATCATATTTATTTTTGAGGTATGTAGCAATTTTCTCAGAAATACCTTTAGTGTATTTTAAGGAAATGTATTTGAACAGTTTCTTTTATATTGCGATATAGCATATTGAAAGCTATTTTATTATTCTTATCTACCAACAATTTGTTTATCAACGTAGAATCATAGTCATTAATAATAGCTACTTATTTAATGATTAATGGGAATATTAACTAATCTATGGATCAGCTAATTGAATGATGATAATTTTTAATTTGAAGGATGATTTGATTTATTGTGTATAATATTATCCGTATATGTTGATATGTGAAATATCGAAAAATCATGTGAATTATTTATTCCAGTAACCGTTAAATCAGGAAAATTAATAGAATTATTATGTTCAGTTTCCACAGTGAACATATTGAAGGATGTATTTCAATGATAAATGAAAACAATTTTTTTAAAAGTCTGTCTGTACCTGTGAAGCAACAGAAAATATCATCTGCATATCTATACCAATAAAACAATATTTTGTAAAATGATAATAATAAAATTGGAATTTTACTAAACGAACAGTTAGATTCAAATAACTCACCCCTGTTAAATATATTCAGATGAGCTGGAATTTACAGAGACCTTTTTTGGGTTATAGTGCTCAGATTTTTTGCACTTACTGTAATATAATAGCAACCGATTTCGAAAACAAATTTAGCTTTTCAAGATGTTAACCTACCTAAAGATGCTATTGTGATAGCGAAACAATTGTTGTATTAAATAAAAATAAAAATTTGTGAAAATCAGAATAACCTTATTCAACATTTCGTCTCACATTTATATTGAAATTAAACTGTATTTATTCTTATTATGATAAAGTTCTCAATGAATTTAAGAATATTGAGAAGCACAGATTATTATAGATATGTACTTTATATCTTACCATGATAAAAAGCGCAAAAACACACTAGTTATTCAGTAAGACAATTAACGTGAATGGACAAAAACATGATCGATCGAATTTTCATTAGCGAAGCCTTGGCCCAATGGAATGAAATCGACCAATTTCTTAAACGGATGGTGACTGGGGATGAGACGTGGATTACATACGACAATATTGTGCGAAAACGACCATGGTCTAGGCGACGCAGCTCAAACGATGGCTAAACTAGAACTAATGGCCAGGATGGTTTTACTGTGCTTTTGGTGGGATTGGAAAGGAGTCATTTATTAGGAGTTGTTCCCATATGGCCAAACACTAAATTTGTATATTAACTGTCAATAATTGGACCGTTTGAAGTTGGCCAGAAACGACCAAAATTGACGAACAGGAGAGTTCTTGTGTTCCATTAAAAAAAAGCTAAGCCACACACATCTGTAGTGACTCGCAAGTGACTCCGGCAGCTTGGTTGGGAAGTTTCAATACGTCCACCATACAGTTTCGACCTGGCACCAAGTGATTACCCTCTTTTTCTCGCATTGCTAAACTTCCTGGGTGATGAGAAATTGGCATCAAGAAAAGATTATGAAAATCGATCACTAGAGCTTTTCGCCAATAAGGACCAAGACTTCTATGAAAGAGGTATTATGTATGATGCTACATTTAAAACGACAAAAACTTATAAAATGAATCGGTACATATTTGTTTCAAATCGGATATTCTGAAACTTGTCAAATAAGGTCTTGAAGTTCACTCAAAAATAATAGATTAGAACACCGATAAAGATGAAAATTTTCCTGAAATTCTCAGATTTTCTGTTATTCAAAAAGTACCAAAAAAAACATAAGATGAATATTTCTTCAAATTTGTACATCTAAAGTAGATCCAAGTATACCAAACATTCTGTATTGCTCTCAATTGAATAAATAGACTGATGAAGATGAAATTCTCATGGGAAACACAATTTCCGATGATATCTCCTTATCTGTACCAATCGATAAAACCCTCTCGTTAAAGGCGTACTCTGTGTAAGTGCTCTAACATCTCAATAAACAACTCATTACACATCATTTCCGATCATATCAACGACTTACGTCCCCCTTATCAGCCTGCTCGGATCTGCCGGTTAATTACAATAATCAAGTAGGCTCGAATGATAATATAACGGCAGTTTCGGGTGACCACATGTCACACTTTGGTAGCAGAATAGTATCTCAATTGTTAACGGTGCGAGCCGGCAGGAGAGTAACCTAATCGGGCATCTTAAATTTCAAAGCGACAAAAATGCATTGTCACGAAAGAATTGGGGCAAAATAATGATTTTGAACAGGAAATTCAAACCAGTTCTGTTTCCCCAGAGTTGCATTTCACCTGCTGAACGAGGTTGTCGCTCTGACTGAGCTGCTATAAGATCATATTAATTTCGCTTCGTCGGGGCCATGAATCGATGTGCTCAATTGTAAGTACAGGCTGTTTGTACTGTTGAAACTTTTATGACTATCTGAAGCTAAATACAAAACTCTACGCTTTGGTTTAGAAATCATAATGTATTAAATATTGCGAGGTCTGCAAATACCGAATTTGTCAGGTGAAATAAGTATTCCAAATCAAAATTATGAATTGGAACTAATCAAAAATTGAAATATTTAAATGGAAGTTAACTTCCTTCAATCCATATATTGGAAATTCAGTATTTTGAATTGAATTAAATGTCTTAGAAAACACTGTTTCCTGTATATAGGTTATCAACACATGTAAGCGGAAACTAACTAATAAAGAATCAAAAGAAAACATGAAAGTATTGACCAAAATTACCTAAACTCATCACAAAAGACCAATTTATTCCAGATGGATAGAAAGAAATAACAAATTGAATAACCAAAAAATGTTGAATATAGAATTCAAAAAAATCATTTCATTTCACTTTTTTCAAAAGCACATTCTCCAGAAAAATAAATTGATATGCTAAACCAATTTCCCATCCGAGGGTAGTTAGGACGCTGATAAGAACAATCAATAAAATATTTATACATAGTTTCAATCATCACCTGTTCAAGAGAAAAATTTCAAAAACATGTTTGGGTACCATGCAAAAATTCGGCTATTTTACAGAAATATGTGGAAAAGACGATGAAACCATTGACATTTGTAAACTGGCATGCGCATTTGTGATAATACAAATGGTTGAAAATTCAAATATATACTGAAAATTTTCTTCGAAGAATTTGTTTGAATATTACTGATTATAGTTGGATATAGTCTCCGAAACCTCTATACAGATTTCATCTATAAAATTAAATTTATTTAATTTGATAATTTGCATGCGCGTGGCAGTTTTCAAATATACAGTCCATGGTCGTATTTTCTTTTGGAAATATTTCTGTAAAATGGTCTTGCATGATAGTCAAACAAGTTTTCAAAAATTTTCCTTTTGAACAGAATATTTGATGAATGAGGTATGTATATTTATTGAATTTGCAGTTAAAATAAATAATTATACAAAAATATCAAGGAAAAGACTCACCCATGTAATTAATTTGACTGGTTAGGCTATAACCAGACCAAAATCAATTAAAAAACATCAATTAAATGAAATCAATTCTGATAGAAATGTTAATAATTCAACTCATAAAAATACTCACAAGCCATAATTTTGAAGAAAAAGTATATTTGGAGTACATAACCACTAGTCGAGTGAAAATTCTTTCAAAGGTGATCGAAAATCAGAAATCTTCTCAAAATTTTCAAATACAACTTACAGGGAGAATTCAATTCACCCTGTAAATGTAAAGACAGCCAAAGTTGCAAGAAATTAGTAAAGAAAAAGATGAAAATATTTGTTATTATCATGAATCCCATATTAATGTCAGTGAAACTATTGACAAAGAACAAGTTAAATCAAATATTACTCACCAAAATTGTGTAAAAAGAGTTAAATTAATCATAATCCAATTAATTGAAGGAAACAGAGTGTCTACGTCAGAACTGTTGAAAATATGTATGTAAGGAATATCCTCGAAGATGTTTATGCATGGATAAAGTTGTAATAGCCAAAGAAATGTAATCAATTTCATAAGTAATTTCAAGTAATTTTTTAGTTAGAAGCATTAGAAGTTAAACTTTGTAAAATTTTGACACTTGAATACTTTGTGATCAAAAAAGAATTTTTCAACTCATGCACATGAAACTGGTATCGAAATATTGATAGAGAATCAGTGTAATTTTTCAGCATAATTTCAAACCAAGAAATAATGTTAATTCTATATAATCATCGAAAGCATCATTTTTCAGGAATTTTGACAAATGCTAGTAAGCTTTGGAATTTTTTCGAGAAAACTTTAAAAGGAGGAGGCAGACGAAATGTCCATTCAGTATGAAATTGTGCAGAACCAAGATTACGTCTTTTTGTTTCAAAATGAAGAGTAGAATAGTTTCTCTTCAAGAATCCAGTTCCTCAACCATGAAAAAGATAATATTATTATTGTGAATTGAAATTAATTCCAGAAATACGTTACCTGAATGTTTTAATGGAAATATTCCACATAAAAATCAACTATCAAACAATTTGAATCCAATAAAAGAGAATCAACGAATTTGGCTGGGAATTCTGAACATTCCATAAATATAATTTTCCACGAATCCAAAACAAATTCCTGAAACAGAGCAAGGACACATCAAAAGGAACATAAAAAGTGATAAGCAAACTTACTAACGGTAGCAATAATTCAATTTTGTACAAATTTCAATTCAAATCATGTCTTGTTTGTATTAGAATAACGATATTAAGGGATAAAGCTAGTTTAGCATAGGCGAATAGAGCTTAGACATAACTAAAACAGATAATTCTTAATTAGTAACTAATTACTTTGCATCAATATATACTTAAAAAAATTAACTTACTAAAATTCAAATTGAACTATTTAAGTAAATCAATATTAATAATATTCAAATTTTTTGATTTCAAGTAGAAAATTAAAATATTACTAGTTAGCTAGCAAAACACAATACATTCAATTAGATACAAGAGTGATCCAACAAGAATTCATACTAAAATACTAAAAGTAAATTTTATAATAAAACTAACTCATAAAAAGGTGATCAAACAAAACATTTCTAATTAATTAGTTTAGGTGATAATAATAAATTAGCTCCCATAACGTGATTATTCTAAGTAATAACAATATAAATTTAAAATAAACATTCATTTTATTCCTAATAAATTGACGCCAACCCGAAGCAAATAAGCAAAAATGATCAATAATTAAAAATCATAATTTTATTCTGTAATAGTATTATATATATATTTATATATATATATATATATATATATATATATATATGTATATATATATATATATATATATATATATATATATCTTTTATTGATTTTTTTATTAAGCATTTAAATACCTTCCTTGAGAAAATGGGTTATAATTTCAAATTATTTTTCTGGAGAATGTGCTATCTATTTGTAAAAAAGGGAAAATGAAAAAGACACAATGTGGCACATTTTTTGGTGATTGAACTTGTCCTTAATATACATTCGAAACAAATTTGTCTTGGGTGATGGATTCAGATGATTTCAGTAAATAGTTTGTGTTTTCTTAATTCCTAATTTTCTTAATTCCTAATAAGTTAATTGCTGCTCACATGTGTTGATAAATGTATGTCTATAAAGTGAAACAGAGATTTCCAAAGTATTTCATTGACTTTAATTCTAAAAGGTTTTCAAGGGATCTTCTAGTTTAAATCTGTAGAAGATTCCGAGCTTTTTTTGTTATATTCAAAAAAATGCTTGTAGTAAATTTTCAATATCTGTTGTTTGAATTTTTTCAAAATTTGTACCATTACACATGCGCGTGGCAATTTTCAATGGTAGTAAATTTTCAATATTTGTTGTGTGAATTTTTTCAAAATTGTATCATCACACATGCGCGTAGCAGTTTTCGAATAAAGAGTCTTTGACCATATCTTTTTTTCATCACCATTCTGTGAAATAGCCTTATTTTCGCATGGTACTCGAAAATGTTTCCTAATTTTCCTCTTGGATTAAATATTTGGCGAATGAAGGTATGTCTTTATGTATATTTTATTGATTGTTTTCATACAGCATTCAAATAACTCCCAACTGATGAGAAAATTATTGTTCTAGAGAATGTGCTATCTTTTTTTTGAATAAAGGTGGGTTTATTGAGCGAATGTAATAAATTATAGAAAATGTTGATTTCAGATAAACAATTTTTGTTTATTCATCTTAAACCCTCGGAATGATCAAAAAAGCTTTTCAACGTTATAGAACTTCTTTCTCGTTTATGGAAAAAATGAGTAAACTACAATATGAATTAAAAAATATCTCAACTACTGGTGGAAATTTAATGCGATAATTATAGCGTCGATCAATTCATCGTATAAAGAAAGTTCAACTTACCAGTTATGGACCAAATGATAAAAATCATGAATTAGTTGCAGCAACAAAAACCATCACAAAAGTAAAAAGAGCCTAAAACACGGTCACCAAACAGGCTATGGATAACATGTATCCATATGATGGAAAAAACTCACTCCGATGAAGATGGAAACTTACCATTCAACGATTTATTTCTAAAAGCAGAAAGTGAAATCAGAGTAACAGCAACATACAAAGAAGACTCGAGCATTCACTTACAAAAGAGCTGATTGAGAACCAACATAAATCTGAAGATAGAAGTTTCCTAAAATTGAGCAAAAAATTTAAGATTCAGTAATTCAGCAGTAGGATTATGAGTGCTTATCAGTGGATCAACGTATTCGAGAAGGAATGCGAGAGATTTATGATCAATGAGATAAGAGGAGGCTATGAATTTAAATTCTTACTTGATATTGAGACTGATATACTACTTTGATTTTGAAAATGTTCATCAATTCAGATTGGCATCAATGGAAGAATATTTTCTGTAAAACATTTGTTAATAAACGCTTATAGTCCAATTGAGTTTGCCTCATAGGTTAAATATGAAACAGGTAAATTTGTAGATTATACAAAAGAAAAAGAGAAATTATAATTACATATTAAAAGGACGATAGATTTTGGTGCATTCATCGATCTGCTAACTTTTGGACTACCAAACTTTATTGCTAATGAAATAGATAGGGGCAGCATACAAACAGAGGAAATAGGCAAACTTGAATATTTGGTCCAAAAAAAATTCACAAATACCAAAAATACGAAATATTATACTTGGAAGGAGCTTTCATATAAAATATCTCGTGCAAAGGGAGGCGGAACGGACCACATTCAAACTATATCAACTGGCGATTGACAGGCCAGAGGAAATAGTGATGGGAGGCTCAGGACTGCTGGACGAGCTTTAAACGAACACTACCCTATCGATGCCCTCGGATCTAATGTCAAAAGTCACGAGCCAAGAACGGAATTTCAATGTAATCGTCCCCAGCCGGGACGAATGGACCCAGCATGCTGAGGTTCTATTGAGAACCGACCTTGGCTTGTTCACAGACGGCTCGCGAACGACGAATGGAACAGGAGCGGGAGTCTATGGGAGCAAACCGAGAATCAACATCTCATTGAGTCTCGGTCAAAACGCAACCATATTCCAGGCAGAACTATTTGCCATTGAGACCGCGGCAGCCCTGCTGATAAAACGGCAAATCCACCACGGTAAAATCAAAATATATACTGATAGTCAGTCAGTACTAAAAGCTTTGGAATCCAGCTCTTGTACCTCAAGAACAGTCTGGATTTGCCGCACGGTTTTAAACAGGCTCAGTATGTATAACGGAGTCACTCTAGTTTGGATAACGAGCCACTCAAACTATTTGGGTAACGAGGAGGCAGATGGGCTGGCGTTTGCTGGAGCTGCGCTGCCTCTGGTAGGACCGGAACCATTCCTGGGAATACCACATGACGTGGCTAACGAGGCGATAACAGGCAGAATGAACTCAAGACTAGAGTCCTTCTGGCGGAGCCATTCTGGCCTGAAACATTCGAAGTTGTTCCTTGGAACAGCTTCGAACAAAAAGATGGCGAATCTTGCGCTAAGTCTGGATAGGACCAAACTAAGAACACTAGTCGGAATTATGACAGATCACTGGAGACTGAAAGCGCATTTGCACAAAATCGGTCTGGCTGAAGGCGATGAATGCAGGCTGTGTCTTGAGGACACTGAAACAGCCATGCACATCGTCTCAGAGTGCCCAGCGGTGAGTCGCATCAGATTCGAGGTCTTTAGCCAGGCTTTTATAGCCCACAGCGAACTGAAAAAATTACCCCTGAACAAGAGTATCGGTTTTGTCCAAAAACTGGATCTCGTCGGGCAGATGTATGGTGGACAGACGCCCGCTCGTCATAAATAACATAACATAACATATAAAATATGTAAATATAAAGGTTAGAAAATAACTCACAATTGGATACTGAAAATGAAAACTAGAAAATACACCCTTAATTACAATAAAGTGCCCCCAAATAATTTTCTTAGTGTTCAAGCAACATATGGTTCGAAATCAACTATATACATTCTGTCAAGAAAGTACCGGGAATTATCGATTTAAATCTGGCGGGGCAATGAGGCAGGTAAAAATTTTTTTTCCTACGTTGGTACCTCTGTCCTTAATTACTATGCCAAGCTTGAGCGGGATCTGTCTACTAGTGTGTTTGCAACAGCTGATTAAGTCAGTCGATGTCAGAGTGCGTGCCGATTTTTACTATGGGTGATTACGTTGAGCAAAAAATTTGTTTAAAGTTTTGTGTTGCAAATGAATTTTCGTGTGCCGATGCATTGAAAATGTTGCAAAAGGCCTTTGGTGATAATGCTCTATCGAAAACTCGTGAATATCAGTGGTACAGAGCCTTCAAGGACGGTCGTGAAGTGGTCGCCCATCGACGGCTTCGATCGAAGATAACGTCGATAAAATTAAGGAAAGGGTGCTGGAAAACCGTCGTACCAGCTTGAGAGAGATAGCACATGATCTTAAGATATCCCACGAGTCCGCACGTACGATTTTGATTGATATTTTGGGCATGAGAAAGGTGGCCGCACGACTCGTACCGAAAGACCTGAATTTTCTTCAAAAACGTCATCGCGAACAGGTTGCTTCAGACATGCTGGATCGCTGTAATTCCGATTCTACATTCATGGAACGCATTATAACTGGTGATGAGACCTGGGTCTACGAGTACGATATGCAAACAAGCCAGCAACCATCGGAATGGGTGGCAAAAAATGAGCCGAAACCGAAAAAACCACGCCAAAGCCGCTCGAAAATGAAGGTGATGCTCATTGTTTTCTTCGATATCCGTGGCGTGGTGCACTACGAATTCGTTCCAGAGGGTCAGACGGTAAACAAGGAGTATTACCTAGGCGTTATGAAACGTTTGCGTGAGCGTATCCGTAAGAAGCGGCCAAATTTGTGGGCGAACAACTCATGGATTTTGCATGACGATAACGCGCCTTCTCACCGAGCTACGATTGTGACTGACTTTCTCGCCAAAACTCAACAAACGTGTTTCAGCAACCACCGTATTCGCCGGATTTGGCTCCCTGCGACTTTTTCCTCTTCCCAAAACTAAAATTGCCCCTTCGTGGCACCCGTTTTGAGTCGATTGAAGCCATAAAACAAAATTCGGCGCGAGAGCTAAAGTCCATCCCGGAAAGCGCCTATAAAAAATGTTTCGATAATTGGAAGTGCCGTTGGCATAGATGTATTGGAGCAAATGGAGCCTATTTTGAAGGCGACCGAATAAATTTTGACGATTAAATTTAAAAATGTTGTTTTAATTGAAAATTCCCGGTACTTTCTTGACAGAGTAGTATATTCGATAAACTCCAGGTTATTGAACATAAAAAACAATTGAACATAATGAACAAAGAAGAATAAATTTGAAAATGATTAATATTGTAACTGAAATGAATGGAATTTTTGAGTTAAAAAGAATACAAAGAAATTTAAATTATCTATAAAATCAACTAAATAAATACTTGAAGCATACAACATTTTGTTTCGTACCTTGTTTTATTAAAACCAAATTCCTTTCCAAAAATGCAAAACATAACCTCAAAACTTTTTCAAAAACAACTTGCCCAAAATAAGTTCCTCCAAAAAAATTCCCAAAACATGCAGAACATCTTCAAAAAGCAATTTAGAACTATCACAACGGAAACTCACCCGCTCTACTTCACATTTAAAAAATAAAAATAATTAACAAAAAATATCTTACCAGACAAACTTAATGTAGTTATTTGAACACTAGAATGAAGTGACCTTTTAAAAATCCTACGTATTCTATGTTCGTCACAGAAATTACACAAATTTTACAAGGTATTTTATGGACTCCTTTAAAACCTAATGATAATATGTTAGAAGTGTAAACCAAAATATATAATTATTATATATACAATAAAATAATAAAAAGAGTTTTTTTTCTTGATAGAAGGATTATTTAAAAATTTTAAATATCATACAGATCTATTCTGTTAACCTCCTTCATATAGGAGGTAATTGCCAGTAACAAGGTTAAGACAGTGAAAATAGATTTCAACATGAAATAAATTTCAATAAAGAGAATGGAAATGGTTTTTTGTACTTGGTAGAAGTTTTTTTTCAATATCAAACAAGGTAATTCTATTACATCTCGCTACAAATTTCAATTTTATATACGTCCCAAAAAAAATTTAAAAATTCTGTCGAGTAAATATCTCAGAAACACTGTTGCTCTTTGGTCGAGATATGATATTAACACTCATCGTACAGTAATAAAAATAATCTGAAGAAAATATAAAATATTGATCGAACTTACTCACCAAACTTTTAGTTTCATACCAGCATTATGAAGAACAAATTACGCTCCAAGAATGTCCAACATGTACTTGATAAATTCTTCGAAACAACCTCTCTTTTGAGAGCTCTCCAAAAATATGTAGCACATCTTCACAAAGGCGTTTGATACACCAATAATCAGCAGTCTACTTTCCTGCGAGTAAAATGAAAAAAAATCAATAAAAAACGTCTATCATACGCCCGACCAAGTGTTTTATAATATTCAAATTACGACAGAGAACAGATGGTCATCTAGCTGTTAAATACCAGAGAACCATTTGCATTCTGTGTTCGTAAAAAGTTCAGTAAAAAGTTTTATACAATATCCTGAATATTAATTAGTATAATTCTGATACACCATGCTACAAATTACAATTTTGGAGAATTTCTTGAATATTTTTTGAAAATTAAATTGAATAAATGTCTTAGAAACACCGTCTTTTTTAGTAAACATATAGAAATACTACTCGTTGTATATTTATTTGATTTAATTCACAAAAAATTGAACTGAAGATATTCAAACAAAAAATTTCGAAACCACAGCAGATACTTCAGATGATGAGCAGAAGATTGAAGTAGAAAATCTAGTAAATAGATAAGAAAGAACTAATTGAAGATTTATATAGTCCATTTGCAACTCCGGTCACATTGGCCTACAAAAACGACGAAGGTAATTATAGCAGATTATAAGTAAATTACAGAGATCTCAAAAAAATAATAGTACCTGAACCACAGCCCTTTCCGATCCAAATTCATATTCACAGTTGAAATGAAAAGAAACAATTAATTTAATTTCTCAGATCCAATAACTTCAGAGAATAATAACCTCCCAAATTCCAACATCTTCAGAAAAAGTACATTCACAGATGCTATCATTCCTCAAGATTCTGTATTTCATGAAAATGTGTCATTAGGGATTAGGGATTTTTTGCTCGCAATAATAAATTTCATTTACATTCGGTGAAAAAAATATTTACAAAAAAAGGGAATAGATCAATGACCTTCTATATCCAATTATAGTAATATTTATCTACTAAAATCCGAAATAACCTCCATGAATTCAACGTAAAAGCAGCTTTCTGAAGTTGTCCTTTTCCAGTAACTATTTATTCAACGAAAAACAAAATCAAAATCCTTTAAATAGTTTGGGAATCTACGGAATGAATCATAAGGAGTGTAACGTAACTTACACGAGTCAAACAGTAGGAACTTTGAAACTTGATTGAAAGAACACCTGACTACAGAAAAAAGTCGGCAAACATTAAAACTTATTGAAGTTGTCGTTCTTCATATATATGAACAGCCTCAAAATACTCCAACAATCTCAGAAAGGCTATGAAATGAATTTGTTAGAAGTTTTGAAATAAGCCAGATCTATAGAAACATTCTATCAAAATCTCCCTCAATAAAAAATGATACCTTATAACCTAATACATTCCGTATTCACAATTGACAATGATGTTACAATCGAAATCGGTCGCGTGTCAGTTTCTTAGTGAATAAATTGTAAAAATTTTATCGAATATAAGGTTTTATTTTCCAATATAAAAAACAATTACATTTCAAAGACTAGATGTTTCATCTGCGCTCCACAAATCAACTGGCAATAGAGGATCTGATCAGTCCAATTTATCATGACATTTTAACAGAATTAAGTCAATATATCACGAATAGAAACTCACAATAAGACGTTTTTTTTAAACCTGATTTGCTCAATATCAAATCTCAAACTTCAGACAATCTCACGGAAATAAGTCACATAAAAGTAGGAAAGCAATAAAAGCAGACAAATTACAACAAGAAGAAAATTATTGAACATTTACCCTTGAACTAGTTAAATTTTACATATTATTATAACTGCCTTCAAAATCCTGACTGCTTAGATTTCTGAGAACGCCAACTTATCAACAAATTTATATTATCCTGAACAATTTGTCTCACAACTTTAATATTGTGTGCATTTCTCACACTTTTGATATGATTTTTTTTTGGCTATTCAACAGCACAAAAAAGTTTTTCAAAGTTTTTTACAACATTAATAATTCTTTGTTGACTCGGTCGATTATTAAGAACATAACATGAATAATAATCCGCATTAAGTTGCTTCTGAAGAGTTTTTTTGATTTGACCGTAAATTTTGGGAATTTCGCAACGTTGTTATTTTGAATGTTTCATATTGTTCTATAATAATTTAGCTGGCGAAACTATGAAATAACTCTATTGGTTCATGTGCGCTGCCTATATTTCACTTCAAAATATCAAAGCACTAATTGGTTTACCTTTTCGGTAAAAAGTATCACACAATTATCCTGAATGCTTCCTTGTATCGAAATACTCACGATTTTTATATTCCTCTATTAATTACTGGATAAACCGACAAAACAACTGATAATTATTGGTCTCGCGAACCATCCAAAAGCTGTAATTCCTTTAAAGTCCAACGATAATTGATCCCTACAACCTCACAACCACTTTCCGCATTTTTTATGGTTTTCAGCTCCTTTATTTTGTACACATTGTCGTTATTGCCGCAATTTGGCAGCGTCATGAATTTAAAATATGAATTATGATGTGAGAAATTTCAGTGTGTATCTTGTTTCGCAGATCGGAACGCGAAATTTATGTACAGTTGCTTCAAGCAGTAGTGAAATATATGGGGACCACACACTTATACCATTTAGGGAAGTCTTATTCAATTTCATGGTTTCCCTCTCTTATTGAGTGGTTCTCAATTCAAAGATCAAACTGTATACAAAGTAATATAATTTAAAAGTTCTACATACTTATGTAAAAACAATTGTTTCGCTACACAGTAAGACCTTACATTCTAACAAACGTTTTTCCAAATAAACAACTGTTAAGAAAAACAATGGATATGTAAATATATTAATTTATACTATTTAATGATCATTTAATATGAGCTTTTATCAAGTGAAGACTGACCTAATCCAACATTTTAAAGTCGTTGCGTGTTAGGAATAATACAGATGATTGATATTATCTAGTTTATAGGTTCCGGTAACGAAATTCAATGGTAGCTCGAGATGGCTCTGGTTCAATTAAATATAATTTTCACTTGAAGCAATATTCGTTTGGAGAAGATTTTACATGTTCTGAGATTTTACAGATTTGCAGTTTTCGCAGCATTCTTTTTAGTGTAACCTAAAATGCCACAAATAGGATTCGCTTAAGCCTTCATAGTGTTTTTAGTGACCAGGAGATTTTTATAATCTGTTATTCTCAGACAGTGCTTCTAAAGGGTATTTCAATAATACGCAAGATTTGAATTGCGCGCCATGTTTGACAGATCGAAAGCTGACAGATGAAAGTTAAACATGGAGCATTACATACTAGAACAGCGCGTCCTGATTGTCAAAAAATATTATCGAAATGGTGAAAGTTTAATTGCCACTACTCGTAAAGTGCGTCCAAAATTCGGTCGAAATAATGTGCCTAATTCATCTACTGTGAAAATAATAATAAAGACATTCGAAAATACTGGTTCGGTTAGTGGTGTGAAACATACGATACGAGCTCTTAGAGATCGTTCAGAATAAAACATCACGCCAGATCGCGAGGGTGTGACATAAAGGTCGGAGACGTCAATTCCCCATCGGGTACAAGAATTAGACACTTCAACAGGCACTCTTCAACAACTTCTGCCAGTAAACCATGAACAGCAAAGTGGATCATTGAGCGATTTGGTGACCGGAAATAGCCTCCACGCTCTTGCGATTTAACGCCTTCAGACTTCTGGCTGTGAGGTTATCAGATTTATGCCAATAAGCCTGCAATCATCGCAGCATTAGAAAATAGACGCTGTATCAATGAAACACTACCACATGTATTCAATAACGTTATTGCAATTTTCGTCAAAAGTTTACTCATATGTCAGTAAAGCCGTGGCCTCCATTTACAAGATATTTTGTTTTATACGTAATTCACAAATGTATATTTTCTAAATCAATAAATATTTCAACACTTTGCTACATAAAACCATGTTTCATTGAACACTGAAATCTTGCACCCTTCTACGGAAAAATATATCGGATTAGTTGTAATGGCGATTCACAGACATTTTCTCGTAGATAGAGTGATATACTCAATTTTTTTATACTACCAATTTTTCAGATGTCAGTGTACTTGCCATATTTAAAGGAATAATAAATTTTTTTCATTTGCTCCGCTCATTAACATTTTTGTGAAGATAGAGTGTCCAAAAAGTATCCGACCTGGGGTCATAAATTCGGGCCATAGCGCTCGAGCTACTTCTGCGAGGTATAAGCGTAACCAGTAGTCTCTCACGAACTTCCTGAATGCTATAGTTTCCGGCAGACGCCTTTGGTCGTCACAGCATGTGCTTATGTCCAACGTGTTTTTTTCCATTCGATGCATTTGTTTTCTCTTGAAAATGACAGAAAAAACAACGAATTTGTATCAAGTTTTGCTTCAACCCCGGCAAAAGTTGTAAGGGGATGATTGAAATGATACAGAACTTATTTGGGAACAAAAGTATGGACATAACACAGACAAAGGAGTGGTACAGATTGATTAAAAATGGCTGCGCATCTGTTGACAGTAACCCTAGTTCTAGGCGAATTTCGCTGACAACAACACCGAAAAAAATCGAGCGTATGCGATTTGCGATTGAAGTTAATCGTCAATTGACTGTTCGTGAACTAGAAAATTATCTCGCAATGCCGAAAACTACTGTTCGTGAAAATTTGAACAATATTTTGGAAATGTCCCATGTGAATGCAAACTCACTCAGAAATTGTTGACGACCTTCGATCTAAAATCGCTCAGAACAACTTGGAAAATTTCAGTGATGATGAAAGGGTCCTTTAGAAGGTAATGAATCATGGGCTCATGTTTAAGATCCTCAAACTAAACAACAATCCACACAGTGTAAGCATTCTCACGGGCTATGCCCGAAAAAAGCGCGTCAAAGTCGGAGCCTTGTCAACTCAATGCTATTTATTTTTTTGGATTGTAGGGATGAAGAATATTATATTGAAGTTCTAAAAAATTCTGTGTGATGCTGTGAGAAGAAAACGACCCCGTGGTTTCTTCACCACGATAACACGCTAGCTGATTCATCGAACCTTGGGCACCAATTTTAGTGCCAACGTTTGGGATAGGATTTTTAACAATGATTTGATGCCAGTAAATGATTATTTGAGTGAAAGTTTGTATAAAAATGTTTTGAAACATAACTTTTTTTGAATTCATTCATGATGAACAACATTGTTGGAAATATGTGACATCAGCAAGATGGTGCACCCCAAATAGAGGGAAATACAAGTAATTGCTTGGTTGAGTGAACATTTTCTGAACAGATCTACAGGTCAATAGTAGCGCCCCCTCGTTATCCGGATCTTATTCTTGGGGTCGTATGAAGCAACTTACTTAAAAGATTCCAAGATGTAGCACACCAGACAAAAAACGACCCAAATCTCATTCGTCGAGTAACGGTCCTTTGGTTCGTTGATGTGAGGCTTACATTCAAGCTCAAAGCAGACATCTCAAACAATTTTATGATATTTTTATTATTTTTAAGATGTGTGGTTTCCATTTATCACAAATTTTATCGTTAATTTTTAAAGAAGATTGATACAATGTACAAAGTTTAAACATAGTCCTGACTCAAAGAAGAAAATAAATTCTTCAAATTCAGATTAGAATTCAGTTTAGAATTAGCACAGCTGCCATAGAGCTTCTTAGAAGAGCCTTCATTAATAACAAAATATGTATTCTCTTATTTTTCCCCTACTTGGTTATAAGTGGCCTATAAGTTGCGTTTTAATAAGGAAAAATCATCATTGCATCTTTCGTAAGAAAAAAAAATTCCTGGTACATCGTTAATATGAGTGGATCTGGATTAATGAATTTATTGAAGAGGATAATATGATAAGACCACAAACGGTAAGAGTTTGAAGCCCAAATGACGAGAGATTAAAGATACTACTGCTTGCCACTATATGTTAGTTGCTAAAAATATTCAATTAGAGAAAAAAATTACCTAGAACTAATAATATAATCAAAAGAAGAATCAGAGAACAATGGTTTTATTAATAAAAGTTGAATTAACTTTCCCTGCCGTTTTCCAGAGAAAATAATGTATTGATTTTTACAACATGATAAGAATATCAATAATACAAATAAAAAAGATACACATGATAATACAAAAGCAAAATCAACGGAGAATACAATCAATATATTTTGTTTTTATAGCGATAAACGGCATGAAGAACTCTAATTCAAACTATCACCAGGGTGCAGTTTATAAACAACTACTTAAAGAGTTTGATTTCGTGTTTTGAATAATTTGATATTTGAATGTTAAGGTCGAACATTTCAGAAATGAAGGAATTATACAAAGAAATATGTACTGCTTTATTTAAACAATTTGGTATTTCGGGTGAAAATCAATAAGTTTTCGTCCATAGTTCCGATAGCAAATAATTCAAATCAATCAACAATAAAATAATATGGGCAATCGACAACTTCTCGCACTTGTTGCACAATATACTATTACCGTTGGAATAAATGAACTGAATCGGTCTGAAATCAGACTCATTTAGGCATGTAGGTGACTGTGGCCAACGTTTCATCAAATTTCGACCAAATCCTCAGCAGAGATTTTAATGATATCATTAAGGAAATATAATCGAACTCGCTTGCTTTCGTTTCCACCTGCCATCTGAATAAATTTAAATGCTAAAGCTCTTGTGGGCGGACCAGCTTCCTTTGTAGATCTAAAACTATACTAATGTTATATTATACAACAATTGTTCGATCTACATACAGGGTGTTCTGGAAGGAATGTGACAAACGAATTAGGAGTACAAACTGATGCCATTTATGATTTATTATAACAAGAGATTTGAATCGCCTGAAGATATAGAGTAAAATTTCAAAGCTCAACAGATTTCACATTTTGCAGGTATATCAGCCTCTTTGACCGCTCTCATCTGCTGTTTCTAAAATTGAAAAGATTAGGACTGAAGAATAATTTTGAACATTTCCTATCTTTCTTAATTGGGTTCACCCTGATTAACTAACACTAAAACTTTTGTCCACTTTTATGAGCGTAGAAAACCAATTTAATAAAAAAACTTCATACAAATTTCTTACCACTATTCTACAGAGTACTCAGTAAATCTTATTATTGAATGCAAAGATGTTCATTTCATTTTTTCAGCTGATTATTTCGCTCTTTAGGCAATGTTATTCAAATAGACAAAAGATTATATTTTTTCATCATTTGCCTTTAATATTCTAAATATGAGTGCAACATCGGAAGCTTTATGTTGAAATTTAAAATTATTGAGAGGTTTTTTTTTTTAATATCAAAACAGATTTAATCTGTTAGTCTTCTACAATTTTAATTTCGAAAAAAATTTTATTCAAAAAACTTTTAGAATTAAATTAATGTCTTCAGTAAGCACCGCTTATATTTAATAGACGTATATATTCAAAACTCAATATACAATGTCAAATGGAATAAATAAACCAACCAATATAAAAAAGGCAATTAAAATTAATAAATAAATATTTGAAGGAGACAAAATTTTGTTTCTGATCTTACCATAGTGAAATTAAAATTGTAGAAGACTAACAGATTAAATCTGTTTTGATATTCAAATTTTGTTATATTTCTTCTATCAAGTAAAAAGTCTTTTTCTATTTTATTTTATACATAATTACAGTTTTCTGTGATTTTGTGACGAACTGACTACCTGGTTTTTTAAAGTTAGTCTGTTTCAAACAAGTCCCATGTTAAATTCTGAGGTATGATATAGTGATGGTTAGTTGATTTTGATATTTAAATGTTATCTAGGGCCGATGAAGAGATTATTCGTATCCTAATTGTTTTTTGAAGATATATTACATGTTTTGAGAGATTTTTGAATTAACTTATTTGAATATTTAAATATATTAAATATTTCAAATAAATTATATTTTTTTTGAGAAATCCTTAAGTTGTGTTTAATGTTTTTGAAAAGGAATTGGTTTCACTATGGTAAGATCAGAAGTAAAATTTTGCCTCTTTCAAATATTTATTTATTAATTGTAATTGCCTTGTTTATATTGGTTGGTTTATTTATTCCATTTGACATTGTATATTGAGTTTTGAATATATACGTCTATTAAATACAAGCGGTGCTTATTGTAGACATTTATTTAATTCTAAAAGTTTTTTGAATAAAATTTTTTTTTAAATTAAAATTGTAGAAGACTACCAGATTAAATCTATTTTGATATTCAAATTTTGTTATATTTCTTCTGTCAAGTAAAAAGCGTTTTTCTATTCTATTTTATTGAGAGGTTGATACTTTCTATTAAAAATAATGAATTTGTAACTGATAAACGAGAATCCATCGACCAAAACGCGAAACAAAAACCACTGTATGGGAGAGATGAAGACATTGTATATGAAACAATTGAAGAAGTCATAATGCATCTTTGTTATCTAAAATTTTTCCAAAAACTGTTATTTACTGTTATTTGTTATAAGTATAAGAAGATGTACGTAGATTTGTTTCCTTTTGTGAAATTCATCAAGTTTTGTGAGAAGCTTGGTTCGCTTTGAATGATTTTGTTCATCCTGCATACCGCTTACAGGGGTTCAAGTCCTTCCCAGAAGACCTCCCCATCCGATGACCTGATCGCTTATGGTAACTATAATATCAGGCTTCAAAAGTTTTCCTTCTACATCTCGGATGTGTGGCTCTTCTGTAACATTCCAGTCCTTCTTGGTTGGTGATTTCTTCAGTTTTAAAGCAGCGTAGACGTACCGTTTTGTCACTTTTGGATGTAGTATAGAGATTATCTTCTCTTACAACCCACTCTGCACAGAGTTCTTATTTCATCTCCCCCAATGCTAAATTTCTCCACCTCCAGGCATAGTTGCTATTGTGGCTCCAGCGGTTTCATTTTTCATAGTCTGTGTGCCATCCAGAGTTTCACCTCTTTCGTCACTTCAGGCATTGCTCCGTTGCATTCATTCAAATTCTTCCATCGGTAATATAATCAAAGGTATGATGTCCACAAAGTTAAAAATTTATTTTTCCTCCCTGTTTTCCGTTTGCAATTGTTGTATGTACTCTGGATGGCAGGTGCAGTGCTCCTTTGATCCCCCATATTATGGCTCGATCTGCTGCCTTGACAGTCTTCTTGTGTACGAATGGTTTCCGGAAGGAGTCGATGTATAGAGGAATCAGATGAAATTTGATGACAAATCATTTAAAATTGAGTTTTAGTAACCATTTCTTTGTGTGCTCTTACATTATGGACAGAGTATTCAGTTTTCCTAGGTAATTCGTTATTTCCTTCACTCATATTTGCTTTATTGGCTGGATTTAGAGGAAGAACTGGTCGGTATTATACAGGAAAAGTCTTCTTCCTAGGGCTGTGTTCAGTCCAAATCCGAGTTATTTGGCAACATTTAGGGTCAGTTGTCGGTTTAAAAAAAAATTGAGGTTCTGGATGGTTTATGTTCTCTAAGACGTTATTTTCCAGGATCAGAAGATCTTCGGAAGTAAACACCTAATGAATGATTTTTTCAATTGTCACTCCTTACATTACTTCCATCACTTTGATTAGCTCGTCCATTACGAGATTGAAGAGTGAAGCTGACATTGGATGCCAAAACGAACTAGCATCAGCTAGTTTCATGGCAGCCAATTTTGCGATTGAATACATTAACATCTTGACAGGTCAATGTCAAAATTGCTTACGTGGTGATAATTTTGACGTCTTTGAACTCTAGCCAATTCTCGTGAAAGGGTTTCTTGATGAGGAATTAAGAGATACAATTTTATTTTGCAAAAACTATACAGGATTAAGCGTTAATTTTGTTACCATAGCATTCTTCAAATAGAGTATTTCTATTATATGGATATCTAGTTGGAGGAGTTATTCATTTTGGATGTCACTGGTATATTCATCATTCTGTGAAGATTTTTACAAAACTCTGGCTTGTAATTACAAGCTCTGAATAATAAGACTGATAACTCATTATCATTTCAAGTGATTTAAATTAACAAGTTATGAAGAATGCCGTAGTTTTCAGATAAACCTCGTAGAAGTTCCACTCAGAATGGTCTGTCATTACAATGCAAGTGCCAACATTCTACGATTCTGAGAAATATATTACCACAATCCGCAATGACCAAGCCACGCCAGAGAGATCAATCTGACTATATGAATGCACTAACTGTTCAGGTGTATCATTCGATTCCTCTAATCGAAGTATCTCCCCTTGACGCTATGCCTCGAAATCAGATAAAACATCACGGCTTCAATAATTCTTCATGGTCTAGTTAAGTATGGTCCGTCAATGGCCGCCATATCTTCTTCCATCTCATTTCCTATAGAATTTTATTATTGGCATAATGACCGCGACTTCAAATTTCATAATTGGTATAATAAAGTCAGGATCGCGTTACATTTCTGTACGGATTTATCAGTCGGATAGTTTTATGATGTGCTCCTTATCTATTAAAACCATCCTGTATGACGACGCCTCAAATTATAGAGTGCGGGTTGACAATGGCGTTTTGGATTCCACAAACTTTCATCGTGAATCTCACTTCCGGGTGGTTTAGAATTAGTTCGCGTTTGGATGGAGATGTTATAGACTTGATAGCTGTTTTTCGTATAATATTTCAATTGTGTTAAGTGTGAATCAGCAGATTCTGCTGTGCAGTCTGTTCGATCTTGATTAAGAAGTTTGAAGAAATTTCAATGAGAATAAAGTTCAGGGTAATCATAGAGGTCATGTTTGATCGATATTTTGTCCTACTGGTATCATTTTACATTATTAATGACAGTCCTTTCTCTTTACAATGAAATAAACATACATTGATTTCTTTCAAAATATTATATAAATATTATATATATAATATATATATATATATAATATAATATAATAATAATATAATATACTAGCTTTTTACCCGCGGCTTCGCCCGCAGTGGAGTCATTAAATAAGTATGAAAGATAAAGGGTAAGGGTATAATAATAGTAAAACTTCATTACTGAAGTAGCTAAATTTGACGATTTTTTGACAAACAATTGTTTTATCTTTCGTAAAAAATTTTTTTTTTTTTAAATATAAAGTACCCTATGTTACTTCTAATACCTTCAAGAGTATATGTACAAAGTTTCATGATGATCGGTTCAGTAGTTTTTGCGTGAAAGCGTAACAAACAAACTTACATTCGCATTTATAATATTACTAGCTTTTTACCCGCGGCTTCGCCCGCAGTGGAGTCATTAAATAAGTATGAAAGATAAAGGGTAAGGGTATAATAATAGTAAAACCTCATTACTGAAGTAGCTAAATTTGACGATTTTTTGACAAACAATTGTTTTATCTTTCGTAAAAATTTATTTTTTTTTAAATATAAAGTACCCTATGTTACTTCTAATACCTTCAAGAGTATATGTACAAAGTTTCATGATGATCGGTTCAGTAGTTTTTGCGTGAAAGCGTAACAAACAAACTTACATTCGCATTTATAATATTAGTAGGGATAGTAGGGATAGTAGGGATAAGTAGGGGTAGGGATAGCTTTTTACCCGCGGCTTCGCCCGCAGTGGAGTCATTAAATAAGTATGAAAGATAAAGGGTAAGGGTATAATAATAGTAAAACTTCATTACTGAAGTAGCTAAATTTGACGATTTTTTGACAAACAATTGTTTTATCTTTCGTAAAAAAATTTTTTTTTTAAATATAAAGTACCCTATGTTACTTCTAATACCTTCAAGAGTATATGTACAAAGTTTCATGATGATCGGTTCAGTAGTTTTTGCGTGAAAGCGTAACAAACAAACTTACATTCGCATTTATAATATTAAGTAGGGATATTAGTATATTAGTATTAGTATTAGTATTAGTATTAGTATTAGTATTAGTATATTAGTAGGGATATAATATATATAAATATTATATAAATATAATAACCATTTTTTTCATATCAAAATGAAACCTCTTATTGGAAAACCCTTTATTATCATAATAATTCAATATGTCTATTAAAAATTAACAGGGTTTTTTAAGTTCAAAAGTTTTCATGAAATTCCATAAAATTCTAAATTGAAGTAAAATATTACAGAATTGCTCTGTTTAATATTTAAAATGATAGATTACGGATAGTATTATATATTGGACTTGCCTTTCTCAATTACTCAATTGTTTAACCATGAAACCATGATTCAGATTTGAATTTTTTTCAAGGCTTCTTTCCAGTATGAAACTTTCGATTTTGAAAGTGATGCCTAATGAACCAATATCGTCAGAAGTGCAAAATGTTATGGAGCAAAATATTTTCTGATGATTCAGAAGAGCTAAATATTAATCACACATCTAGCCAATCTAGATTTTTAAATGAAATGAAGTTACGCTCTGAAGAAGACAAATGATGTCTGAAGAATACACAGAATAACTCAATGAACTCGTTCATCTCACTGTACTATTTTTTCCGCGCCGGTTCTAAGAAACAATGTGCTATCGTTTCACCCAAAGGTCCGTTCATTCACGGGTAAAATAGGTTCAAAAGTTTCGCAGTTATTCACGGTTGAAAGTTCTTCATACTTTTCTCAACACTTACGATATAATTTAGAAACTACCCGGAATGTATTATTTTTCATAATTTTAGTATACTTTTTTTGTAACATTTTAAGACAAAAGTATAAAATAACAACAATGTATAAAATAGATATTTGATAGATTCGGTCTTTACTTGGTGGAAACTCATTTTAATTAAAAAAATGTATATGAGACAGTAATTTATTTCCACAAAAATATTTGTACTACTACAACAATGTAATAACTGAAGAAGCCACATAGTGGTGAAACAATTATTGTAGTAGTACAAACATTTTTGTGGAAATAAATTACTGTCTCATATACATTTTTTTAATATAAAATAGGTTGTGTAGATAGTCGGCTATGGCCAAAGTTGTATGGCAACACGATTTGTCAAATATTTAAAAATTAAAACAAATTGTAGAAATTACTATGTTTTACTACCAATAAAATATGTATTACGCATTTTCTTGTGACTCGAGTTTCGGGAAATGAACTATCCCATCATCAGACAACTGAATACCTAACAGTGGTACAGAGGTATTTAAACAAAAGTGATAAATATTTTGAATATTTCAATAGATTCTAAATAACATCTAATAGTGGTACAGAGGTTTACAAGCGGAACGTGATAAAAAACCGGGTTGAAAAAGAGGGGCCTTCTAACAGATATCGGAATTTCGGCAATCGACAAAGAAGGTTGTTAAACAGATGGTACCCATTTAAATATCTCAAATAATTGTTTGTGGTTACATACCTCCGTACAGTCATTCATTATTTTTATATTATATCTCAAATATTTGATTTACATATATACATACAGTCATTCATTATTTTTTACATTATTTTTATTGTGAACGAATTTGGAAATTTCAATAATCAAGTTTCTTTTCTTTTGAATCTACATGTAAAATTTCCTTAAGGTTTTCTTTTGTCGAAAGGAATTACTGTTTTCTAAAGAATGAGTGGCAAAAGTTAAATTTTTGTTTACTTTTCATTAAATTCATTTCATGTTCGTTGAAAAAGGTTTTAAACAGATGTTTCTTTTTGAATATTTCAAATATTTTCGATTTACATAGCTCCGTACAGTAATTCATTATTTTTACATTATTGTTATTGTGAACTAGTTTGAAAATTTCAACAGATTCTAGATGATCGAGTTTCTTCCCTTTTGATTCTACATGTAAAATTTTAAGATTATCTATTGTAGAAAAGGAATGACCGTTTTCTAGACAATGAGTGGCAAAAGTAGAATTTTCTTTATTTTTTATGAAACTCATTTTATGTTCGTTGAACCTCCTCTTGAAGGAACGTCCTGTTTGTCCTTTATATTTATTTATTACTGCACGTAGAACAAGATAACTCATAAACTCCTTTGCGTTAAATTATACCGACGATAATTTGTTTTGCGTTTTGAAGGCAATATTGACATCTGATTTTGAAAAACTATTGACCACTTTTTGACTTATGCTACCAAATTACGATAGAGAAATGAATTTTTTATTTTCTTCAGTTTTTATGATGGGATAAATTTGCCTCATAGCTATTTTAAATAGTTTCTGTCGAATTAAATTATGTATTATATTGGGGTTGAAACCGTTGTTCGCGGCTATTGATTTTATAGTTTGGACTTCAGTTTCTCGGTCATTTTTTGCTAAGGGTAATGAGAAGGCTCTATGGATCATCGATTGATACGCTGATATTTTATGTGAAAATGGGTGATTGGAAGCAATAGGAATACCTATATCAGTGGATGTGAGTTTTCTGAACACATTGAATTTTATTTTTCTATTTGAGTGTGATATCGAGAGGTCTTAAAATGTAATACTGTTAAAGTTGAACAAGCAGCGCCACGAAATAAAGACGATTTAATTTAGTTAGTTCTACAGTCCTGGACTACCAATTATGTGGGTGATCTAGTGTCGGATGTACCTCGACGTTTAGTCAAGTGTTTGCAGTTAAATGGAGGTTGTATGAGTAAATAATATGAAAATTTTGTTATAATTTTCTAATTCAAGAATTAAAAATATCTACAAAATATTTACAATTGAGCTTTGTTTTTCCCGGATACTTTCAAGACGGACTTTAGCAGATTCGATCGATCTCAAATTCTGCATTATTACGCAGGTTCCTACGAAACTTTGTGAAGACCGTATGATTATAAGAAAAAAAAAATGTGAGGGTATCATCGTTGTAGGCTTCCTTGAATACTATTACTTTTGAATGGAAAGAGAAAGAGACTCCAAACTTTCGGAGTATGTTTGAGATATGAATATCTCCGTTATTTTTGTCATTGAGCTAAATCAGTTCAATGATTCTGCAGTTATTCACAGTTTTGTGTTATTTTCATAATATTACAGACTACAGAACCAATTGATCTGAAATTTGGGATAATTGTAATGCATATGTTTTCGCGAAACGATCGCAAGAGTTCCAAGATCGAGTTCCAATTTAGCATTTACTTGTAAAATAACGACAAAGAGACTTATACAAAATTTCGTCCTATTAGAAGACCAAAAGTAAATTTTTTTGAGAGGATCGTGTGTAATATGAACTAGCGCGCAGCTAACTTTCCACTTTTTTTCATAACTATCATAAAACATTTGAGTAAATATAAAAAATCCCACTCTGTCTTATTAATCCATTTTCTTGTGTTTAAATATAGTAATCTATTTCAGAGTATCAGTGGTTATAAATTTCTAATTCTTTTCGCCAAAAGGTTAGCTTTCCAAGCTGTGGGACGAAAATTATAAATTGGTGCTGTTAGGTTAACATGCAAAAGCTCCCACACAAAATATTTCTTGAATGAAACAAAACGACATAAAAAACGTGAAGTTGTGTACGTGATTATAATTAAGAAATTTACCATAGTGGGTTTGTGACAGAAAGATTAATTGGGACCATTAAACTGCGGTCAGATTGAACTGCAGATTTGAAGACTACCATAAGGAAGATTATTATTATACCAGTGTTTATAACAGACAAATATACTCGTATATCTATATGTTCAAGAAGACTGAAATTGAACGAAAGTCATAGACAAAATTGAAATATTCACATTTTCGGAACAGCAAAACAAATTAATTCATTTGGCTGACGATCTCATCCAAATATAATTGATAAGGCGTATTAGCTATGGTAACAGAAAGTTCTTCGATTCTTCGATGTTGACAGACTCAAAAAAGCCCAAATGGGTTTTGTTCATCTTTGGGACATAAGCAGCAGACAAGCACATATTTCGAAGCTTATTGGCTGTAACCACAAGTGCGTTGTAATGTCTAACGAATACGAGTGAGTCACGCACATATATCCACATAGGGACAGTAATATTTTCTCAAGCGCGAAAGCCACTTAATGCACACAACATATTGTATATTCCAATTTATTCCAACGTTACTAACATAGAAAACCATCCTCATTCTGAAGTCCAATTACACCGTTGACAAGAGTTGCTTGGTATGTAGGTATATCTTTTTGAATTCTTTGAATTTTTCAAATATTTTCAAAAGTAAATAGCTAAAGGAGTTCAAATTTATTATTCGGATGTGAAATAACGACACAAATGCTCATGCATAATTTACTGGAACTAAATTAAGAGAATATTTTCAACCTCTAAATCATCGAAAACGGACATTTGAAACTTGTAAACGTATCTATAAAGAAACCGATTAATTTCAACAAATTAGGTAGCTACATAGCTGACAGATCGTACTTCAGAATTTCCAGGCAAAACTTTGAATCCAAGCGCTGCGTGATTTTTTGAAATTTTTTCATATCTGATTTAGGCAAAAAGTATGAAAATTATATGAAATTTGGTTCAATATAACTTTTTCCATTATTTTTTGCCTATATGTAATGATGCAGATCTAAGCGAGAAAGATGGAACCGCTTAACCAAGCATTTTTTTTTTTAATTTTCTGTTTCTTCAGAACAACAATTTGAAAAATTGCAGATAATGACGTTTGTTTGACTTTCAGATGACAGAACATAGAAATTTGTGATTTTATTATATTAAATTATTCATTATATTATATTGTATTGTACTGTATTTTATTGTATTATCTTATATTATATTATATTTATTATAATATATTATATTGTATTTTATCGTATCGTATCGTATCGTATCGTATCGTATCGTATCGTATCGTATCGTATCGTATCGTATCGTATCGTATCGTATCTTATCATATCATATCATATCATATCCTATCATATCATATCATATCATATCATATCATATCATATCATATTATATTATATTATATTATATTATTTTATGTTATGTTATGTTATGTTATGTCATGTCATGTCATGTCATGTCATGTCATGTCATGTCATGTTATGTTATGTTATATTATATTATATTTATTTTTAATCTGATGAACTGATAAACCAACGCATCAAAGTTTCTAACTTCACGTTTGCGCTTCCCACCATTCTATATAAATATAAGCTATATAAAATGTAATTATATATGTGAACACTCGTATGTCACCATTCCGAGATTATGAAAATCTTCAAAAGAATGAATAGAATAGACGAATTAAAATATATGCTATCACACGCTCATTGATTTTATTGGGAATCTTCTCACCACATTGAAATAAATTTCGAACCGAAAAAATAAATGAAGTTCTTCAGTCCAAACAAACCCATTTGATAATCAAACAGTTGTGGAATTTCGAGAACAATACCAGATAACTACTAATCGGTGGATATACTTAAAAATATTTATAAATTTTTTAGCTAGTTTTCTTAAATTTAAGTCATTATAGTAAGAAGTTCTTCAAATTCAAATTTCTACAACATATAAAGACATGAGGATGGTTCAACCTACAAGACCTCTTCATATTACAAGAAGGTCAATATAAAACACAGAAGCTTTCAATTTCATGAAAACCTTCCTTATTGATATTATTGTTATTATTTATAGTGAGCGGACGCCTGTCCACCCTATCATTGCGTCCGCGTGGACTATTGTGGTTCACCCCTAATTTATATTTCCTCGATGATATCTATTTTTTGGATAAATCCGATAATCTTATTCGGGGGTATTTTTTCCAGTTCGCAGTGGGCTATAATAGCCTAACCAAAGACTTCGAACGTGAGTGACTCACCACTGGGCACTCTTAGACGATGTGCATGGCTGCTTCAGTGTCCTCAAGACACAGCCTGCATTCATCTTCTTTAGCTAGACCGATTTTGTGCAAATTCTGAGTTTGTTTTTGTCCAGACGTAGCGCTAGGTCTGCCATCCTTTGGTTCGAAGCTGTTCCAAGGAACGCACTCGAATGTTTCAAGCCAGGATGGCTCAACCAGAAAGATTCTAGTCTACATGAAAATTTGAAAGAATTGAAAAAAATCACTTACAATAATGATCGGCAATAGTATCAAAACAGTCCTTTATTAATTTAGCCTTGACTACCTTTTTGAATTGTTTCAGCTTAAGAGTCTTAATGCACTTATGGAATACCCAAAAATTATAATATTAACAATAATCCTATTTCATTAAGCCTTCAGAAAACTACAGTGTGCATAGACCAGTCAAGTAAAAAAAGAGGTGGAAATTAATTACTATCCTCAACTTCTGAGGAATCAGAAAGAATATCTCTTACTGAAATCATCTAAGCAATTACAATTCCTTGATTTTCCTTTTGAATTCGTGTTCTTTCAAAGATTCAATATAAGATGGAAGATGGTTAACTAGCTTACTGATTTGATATAATGGAGATCATCTAAATCTATGAGATCTCTGTTTAGGAACCAGGAGTACATGTGAATTTCTTCTTTGATGATCATGTGAATTTGGGAGTATTCTGCAACTTCTTTCACTCTCCTTAGTGAAATAACATTTATCTTCCAAAATTTCTATAACTTTCTGATATGGGAAATTTTTTGAGACTTCAGCCAGTGTATTAATAAGTTCTTTTCCAACATATTTTGGAGAGTGTTCAAATTCAGATGTTCTGTGTGAGTCCAACACGTATTTCTTCGCAATTCTGGTGCTATAATGATGGTGATGTGAATTTCTCAGGTAGCGCCATTGTCTGCTTCATATAAATTAATAGCTTATATAGGTAAATACATGGAAATGGTAAAATGCCAAATCTTTCAAAATGTGGTCTACATGACTCAGTTCTTTTGAAATTAAACATCAGTCTTATTATTCTCTTTTGATTGATAAACACTCTCCGTCCTTGGACACTATTACCCCATAGTACTTACTACATTGTAGGTAAGGTAGGTATATAAAATGAGTAGTAAACTGTGAACAAGGTTTGCTGACCAAATGATTTTTTCAACTTATTCAAAATATGAAAGACGACGCTCAGTCTACTGCAAACATAGTCAACATGATTCATTCCTTCAATTCTCAGCCAGAAAAGTGGTTTCCATAGACATTTTTCAACCGTGTAAGATGATAGTTTCTCTAGATATACTAGCTCGAAAATTCATACATAATGCTTTGTCAATGTTAAGGATAATATAGGTTTTTTTACATCAAAACTCAAAATCCTCCTTCACTCGCTCCAGCTTAAGTCTCAGTTACACAGTGTATATGCAAGGTAGTGACTATATTCTATTGGCAATAAACCCCGGCCGATATGACAAGTGAGGGATCGGACCTTAAATAAGAGGATTAACTATTTTCTGAGCCACAAAAACCCTATTGAAAGAGTTACAGTCCCTCCAGAGTAAAATATGGTAAGACAGGCGACTGAAAACAAGGCTATGATGAATATCTATGAGGAAACAACGTGATAAGGAGTTTTTGAGTCTATTTATATGAAAAAAATGCTCAAGACATCGACATGAGCTGACCAGCTAAGATTTTGATCCATGTGAACACCCAGATATTTAGTAAACTCAACTGGGACAAATCTTGTGTCTAGACAATTTGTTGTTAGGAATCAGTTTCAATGTTTCTTGAATCGAAATACAGGCAAGTGGTATCACTGATATCAAATTTTTTGAACGACACTATGCAGTAAACTCTCCAAGAAGTCTGTCATAAGCTTCCTGAAGCAGCTTACAACTCCGCGCTGAAACAACCACAGAAGTGTTGTCAGCGGACAACCTCAGCAAGATGCAAGTTGAAAACTGATCTTTTGGGGTGGGCTACGCAACCAATAAGAAAAACTACTTTTAAAATTCGAACACATGTGTATGATAAAGGCATAAAAAAGTCGAAAAATATTCCTGCCACCTGTAAGTCTCTATCCAAGCACTCAAAAATCGATTCCACAAAATTAGATGTGGCTGATTGAGTAGAACAACCATTTCTGGAAGAGTGTTGGACATTATTCAGTACAGTGAATTTGTGAAATTAAGGATATGATACTAATTCTCTGCAAAAATTGAATTTTGGCCATGTATTCTGAAGCAGAACACTGAATGTTTTACAAAATTGAATAAACTTTCTTTTTTTCAATAATTTCGATCAAGAGGAAAATTTCAAGGTGCATCCAATGGCAACCAATGATATAATAACCATAGATGATAATAAACAAGCGCACTGAAGCCCTTTACCTAAAATGAGCGATCTTGTGAATTTTTCTCACGAAACACTTGATATGAATTATTCGTCCCAATTTCTTGTTTCGTCTTCATAATAGGCCCTTCCGTAATAACTTGGCGTCATTTTCTGGAATCGACTTCAGTACTCGCTGGAAATTTTTTGTTTTTTATCCAATGAAAACGGATCCCTCGAAGATGTTATATGAATTTTGGAAATGAAAAAGTAGGCCGTAGCCATCACTGGATACAGTTGTTGTTCGATAAGATTTGTTGAGATCAGATGTTCACAATAATTATATCCTAATGAGATGTTTCGCTATCGTGGTGCAAAATCCACTGTCCAGTTTTTTTTTCAAGAATATGTTTTTTCAACGAATTCGCTCTCTCAAATATCGTATCTTTATTAATTGTCTCACCTTCAGGCAAGAACTTCGCCTGCTCAACACCGCGATAATCGAAAAAATTGTAAACATTACTTTCTGTTTTGACCAGCATTGAGGTACCTTTTGGCACTTATATTTATGAGTTTCTAATAAATAAGATTCACTGTTGGGCTCATGTAATATTTTTGGAGCACACGCTTACGAAAGTACACCGCCAATGCAAAATTTAAGACATATTGTTTGGTCGAAATTTTTTTCAATGTGAAATTCGCAAACTGACTAGCTTGAATGAATGGAATTTTTTGAACAAATAAAATGACAAATGGTGCCCAAATATAGCATGAATATAGAGCACGGTCGTGCTTGTTGATGAAACAAATTTCGACAATTCCTTCAAGACTGCTTTCTAAATGATCAATGTACTTTCTTGACACTATGTATTCCACAAATTATCATTTCTTAAACCACGCAATAGTAATAGTAGAATTGAAAAAGAAATTTAAAACGTAATTGACACTTAATTGACCAAAGGAACTAAAAGCACGTGGGGAGAGATAGATAATAATTTTGATCATGTTGAACTCAATGTCAGCTGTCAGTATCGATACGGTCGTTCATATAACTTCATTTGTGAAAACACCAGATGAAGGAAAGAGATCCCTACCACACTAATAACTTAAGCAGATATATTGATCGAATTCTGCATCAATCACGAACAAGATTAGATCCGTAAAAGTAAATAACTCACTTATCGACATTCACCTTGAATAACAATAGAGAGAAATCCAGGTCCGGCCCTCAAAAGGAAAATCTAAAGTTTAACGATATAAAGTATGGGTAATAAGCACTTAGTCAAAAAACAAACACGCAGATTAGGCTAGAAAATTTCATTAAATTAGCTCTTGGAAGGACTCAATTTAAAGTGACGATGAATTTCTCCATAATATCATTGCTAATACAAACCAAAATTTGAATATCAAAACAGATTCAATCTGTTAGTCTTTAACAATTTTAATTTCAAAAAAAAGTTTCTTCTAAAACTTTTAGAATTGAATTAATATCTACAATAAGCACATATATTTAATAGACATACATTCTGTCTATAAAGTATCGGGAATTATCGATTTAAATCTGGCGGGGCAATGAGGCAGGTAAAATTTTTTTTCCTAGGTTGGTACCACTGTCCTTAATTACTATGCCAAGCTTGAGCGGGATCTGTCAACTAGTGTGTTTGCAACAGCTGATTAAGTCAGTCGATGTCAGAGTGCGTGCCGATTTTTACTATGGGTGATTACGTTGAGCAAAGAATTTGTTTAAAGTTTTGTGTTGCAAATGAATTTTCGTGTGCCGATGCATTGAAAATGTTGCAAAAGGCCTTTGGTGATAATGCTCTATCGAAAACTCGTGCATATCAGTGGTACAGAGCCTTCAAGGACGGTCGTGAAGTGGTCGCCCATCGACGGCTTCGATCGAAGATAACGTCGATAAAATTAAAGAAAGGGTGCTGGAAAACCGTCGTACCAGCTTGAGAGAGATAGCACATGATCTTAAGATATCCCACGAGTCCGCACGTATGATTTTGATTGATATTTTGGGCATGAGAAAGGTGGCCGCACGACTCGTACCGAAAGACCTGAAATTTCTTCAAAAACGTCATCGCGAACAGGTTGCTTCAGACATGCTGGATCGCTGTAATTCCGATTCTACATTCATGGAACGCATTATAACTGGTGATGAGACCTGGGTCTACGAGTACGATATGCAAACAAGCCAGCAATCATCGGAATGGGTGGCAAAAAATGAGCCGAAACCGAAAAAACCACGCCAAAGCCGCTCGAAAATGAAGGTGATGCTCATTGTTTTCTTCGATATCCGTGGCGTGGTGCACTACGAATTCGTTCCAGAGGATCAGACGGTAAACAAGGAGTATTACCTAGGCGTTATGAAATGTTTGCGTGAGCGTATCCGTAAGAAGCGGCCAAATTTGTGGGCGAACAACTCATGGATTTTGCATGACGATAACGCGCCTTCTCACCGAGCTACGATTGTGACTAACTTTCTCTCCAAAAACTCAACAAACGTGTTTCAGCAACCACCGTATTCGCCGGATTTGGCTCCCTGCGACTTTTTCCTCTTCCCAAAACTAAAATTGCCCCTTCGTGGCACCCGTTTTGAGTCGATTGAAGCCATAAAACAAAATTCGGCGCGAGAGCTAAAGTCCATCCCGGAAAGCGCCTATAAAAAATGTTTCGATAATTGGAAGTGCCGTTGGCATAGATGTATTGGAGCAAATGGAGCCTATTTTGAAGGCGACCCAATAAATTTTGACGATTAAATGTAAAAATGTTGTTTTAATTGAAAATTCCCGGTACTTTCTTGACAGAGTAGTATATTGATCTGCGTATCGCATATGTTTTGTTTCTTGCGTGAGTACTTATAACTAACTTTCTCAATGTGGGCTTATTGAAAAAGATGTGGGAGTCATCTAGTGCACTTTTTATATCAGAAAGTCCACTAATCATACTTTTCACAAAAATATGATGAGATGGTATAGATCCATCCGCCATGTTTCTGAATTTCATAATGAGAAAAAACCTTTATCATAAACATGTTTAGTTGTTCATTCTGAAACGTATTCACCATCTGGTTCAATGTTACCATTGGCTTGGCAGACAGTTCATTCTACGGGCAAGAAAGATAATATTCCTAGAAGCAATTGCTTTAATATCGGTTACTAAGTCATACAAATTGTCATAAATTTTTTTCGCTTGTCAATTTTTCAGGGAGCGATTGAAGTGATCGTAGATTAAATTTCTTATTGGTGATGTATACGGCGCTACACAGACGTACGTATTACTTTAGAATAGGAAAAATACGTTGAAACAAGTATTTGGTTTGATGAGATACACTATTACAAAATTATCTAAAATTCTCAAAATAAAAATAATCAAACGAGAACTCCAACATTTGATAGCTGCTATTTCGGTCTCTAGACCTCTTCAGAAATATTTTCAAATATATCACGAGATCAAAATTTAACTCACCAAATAAGATAAAGCTGCAATGAATAAACTCGAAGTAACCTTTAAATTATTCAAAATAAAATAGAGATGATCAACACGTTGTTACATTTAACCAATAAGCATTTGTACTCGGAACACAGGAAAACATAACGAAAGTTATTCACCCCAAATAATGTCCCAGGACAAGAAAAATAACCAGAATTTCAAAAATAATAAATAACTATGGAATATATTGTGGATGTTTAGACTTTATGTAAATTTATTTTATAATTTAAAACTCAATTTTAATGTGAGTCAATACTTGATAAAAGTCATTTCAAATGACTTTGAATTCAGAATTATATAATATATTCAACCTTCCACAATATATATTGAAACTTTCGATAAAAACTATCAAAATGATGTCCCTATATATAATCAAAATAAAATATTTTTCAATTTCTCGGAAAACACCTTTTAACATCTCGACATGAAATGTTTTAATACAAATGTATTAACAAAAACTATATAAGTATGTATATTAACATACAAATACAAGAAAATCCACTATTCCAAAGTTATCTAATATTCTCAAAGTAAAGGATCAAATGAAAATAATTGAACGAGGACTCCAACATTTGATAACTGCTATTTCGGTCTCTAGATATCTTCAGAAATGTATTGAATTCAGATTCAAATATATCACAAGATCAAAATTTAACTTAACCTGAAACGAATAAACTCGAAGTAAGCTTTAAAGTTAAAAAAATAAAACAGAAATGATCCACGTGTCGTTACGTTTAACCTACAACCATTTCTACTCGGAGCAAAGAAAAACATTATTCGCACCAAATAATGTTCCATTATACGAGAAATAAACAGAATTTCAAAAATAATAAATAATTGAGGAATATATTGTGGATATTTAAACTCTATATGAATTTAATTCATAATTTAAAAATCAATTTGAATGTGAGTCAATTGATAGAAGTAAAATTTAAATGACCTTAAATTCAGAATTTTCTAACTTCTAAAATATATATTGAAAATATATACAAGAACTATCAAAATCCTTATATATTTATTATATATCCTTATATATAATAAATTAAATATAAAATGTCTCAATGTCTCTGAAAAAACCTTTTTACATCCTGACATGAAACGTATTAATACAAATTTATTAACAACAATATAAGTATGTATATTAAGAAACAAATACAAGACTATATATATATATATATATTTATATATAATCTACTTTTTTATATACTTTCAATATATATTGTAGAAGTTAGAATATATAATTATGAATTTAAAGTCATTTAAATTTTACTTCTATGAAGTATTGACTCACATTCAAAGTTATTTTTAAATTATGAAATAAATTCATATAGAGTCTAAATATCCACGATATATTCCTTAATTATTTATTATATTTGAAATTATGGTTATTTTTCTTACCATGGGACATTATTTGGGGTAAATAACCGATATATAAGGATATCATTTTGATAGTTTCTGAATATAGTTTCACTATATATTGTAGAAGTTAGAATATATCATTCAGATTTTAAAGTCTGAATCAATAGAGTTGTCAGCTGTGAGGACAGCGTTAATTTCGCCCAACAAAATGCTGACAAAATTATGGCATCCATATTTAAGGATGCCTACGGTATTAAGTTTATATTAAACATGATAAAACAGCCAACAGTGATTGATCGATTGAATGGAAAAGTTCTGAAGAAACGGCTCACATGCACAAAAATTGTGATTTTTCACCAAGACAATTCCCAGTGTGAAATTGGACAAATCAGACTTCAAATTCCTTCCTCACTCACTCTATTCTTCTTACTTTGCCGCAGAAATTTATAAAAAATCCGTCCCTGCGGGAGAAATTTTCATTGAGCTAGTCAGCTGTATCCTTTGTTGCACGAGTCGCTTGAACTTATTGTCCGATCAGGATCATTTTTAAATCATACCAAAGGATCTGATATAAATTAGTTTTATCTCCGTCATGAATAACACAATGATATTTTAATTGTTTTAAAATTTAAATAAACTTACGCGGATGCAATAAACTACCACCTGCTCGTAGATCAGAATAATCGGTAGATTGAAATTTATTAGATAACATAGTACAGTAAAAATTTTATGTTAATCGCATGTCGAAAATTATGCAACAGTCAACCAACATTGTTGCTGTTGCACTTGTGTTTCAATTGCAGATTTATTGACGAAGTAGGAGAATTAGTTATGGGTGTGAATCTTACGTGAATTGTTCCGGGACTTATTTATGGCTTTTAGTTGCTGATTCAGTTTGTTAATTGATCAGAGAAGGAAAACAGGCTGAGCAAGCTTTAATGTTCTAGTAGCTGTAATTCAAATTTCATATTTCCCGCCCCTCTCTTTGCTTTAGAGGAAAATCTTTAGTGAGACATAATAGAAACTATAAGAATATATTGAAAAATTCTCATTCTACAAGGGTAAATGTGGGATAAATAACTAAGGAGAATATACTCCCCAATAGTGTGGTTTCTTCATTAAACCTACAATGTCGCTTTCTTCTTGTTCACGCAATAGTGTAAGCTCAGCATTACATGATAGCCATTTTCACTCAACGTTCGATCACGATTTATTGAAATATCATTGAAAGAGTTAATCCAGGTATGTCCTTAGTAATTCCTCAGCATGAGAGGATTATTAACTTTTTTATAAATTTTCTCTTCTTTCCAACCACACTCTCGTACCAAATAATGATTATAAGTTAAAATTCAATTTTTAAGTTAGTTCAGATAGTTTTAATCAAGTGATTTTCGAAATATTGGCTGCCACATATACAGAGTGACACGAAAAACTTCGGACAAATTTTACTATGCCCTGAAACAAAAGTATTTTAGCGCAACCAAATAATCTTTATTCTATTAGATTCTCTACACTTTCTTGTACTAATATGTGAATTTTTTAGTTTGATATCACTTTATTTTGCAGAGTGTTAGAATATCAAACAAACGTAGTGCAATTTTGGTGCTGTTTCGTCAAGGTAAGCGTCAATGCGAAAATTGGAAATTTTCTCAAAGTGCCTCGACAAACCAGGTCGGATGCAATTTTCCGTTACAAGGAGCTTAGCTATTATGGTCATCTAGAGTGGGACAAAACGCACTGTCAATACGCCTAGCAATCGCAACATCGTGAAGAAGCGAATCCATCGAAATCCGAGGGTCTCCATGAGGAAGATAGCACGTAAGACCAGTATCAGCCGTGAATCTGTTCGTCAAATGTCCAAAAAGGAGCTCAACCTCAAGCCATACAAGCTCCAAAAAGTTGAACTCCTCACGGATAAAAACAAGTGCATACGACTCCAAAGGTACCACCAATTCCTTTGTCTTGCCGGCTATCAGCATTGTCTTCACAGACAAGAAGCTTTCACCGTAAAACAATCCCACAACCACCAAAACGACAGGTTCTGGTCCGCAGAGGGCCTGGTACGTCGACCATCGACGAACATCGTCAAAATCCGCAATCCGTAATGGTCTGGGGCGGAATTTTCGGCAGCGGAAAAACACCCTTGGTTTTCGTGGATCAAGGGATCAAAATCAATCAAGAAGTCTACTGCTGCGACATTCTCGAGGGGGTGGTCATTTCGTGGGCCCAGCAGCACTTCGGTGATATGCACTGGATCTTTCAACAGGACTCCGCTTCGGCTCACAAAGCGAAAATGACGCAAGAATGATGTAAGACCCATTTTCCGGGTTTCATAACATCTGCAGAATGGCCGCCCTATTCGCCGGATCTCAACCCATGGACCACAGCGTGTGGTTGAAACTGGAGCTCAGGGCGTGTGCTTAACTCCACAAAAGTATAGAGTCGCTGAAGTAGTGCCCTGCGCCGGGAATAACACCGATTAACGCCCTAAGAGCTGAGACCCTTTCAAGGAACGTCTGAAGCTATGTAACGCCACAAAAGGATCCCACTTGAAAACCGCTTAAATATATTACTACCAAATGTTTATGTTATTATTATTATTCGTTGTTGTTTAATCCTTTCTGTTTAATAAATTTAAATGAAAAAAGGTTGTCCGAGATTTTTCTTGTCAGCCTGTATACTGTATGAAATGACACTCTAGGAATTTATGCCCCAGTAATACGGAGGATATATGCTCGGTCATTCAGACTTGGCTTCAGTTTTGCCAGCAAAGTATAAAATTGTGTGGTCCAAAGGAGATCTAAAGAAAACTATTAAATATATGAAGTCCGGAGAAATGGACATCAGTGCATCCAGCAAAACCGTTGAGAACTCTTTCTCTTCTTCACAAGAAAAAATTAAAAGAATCTGGTTTTACACCAACAAGGACAACAAAAAAAGAGGCTTTCAATTTGGCTAAAAAAACCTACCTAAAAAATAAGTTATCAATGAAGAGTGAAATCACTGAAACAGCAAGAAAACATTGGTTTTAATCATTCATGGTGGGATATCTGAACCTCAACATAAAGGAAAAGTGAAGGATTATCAGTATCCAGGGCATGGGTATCGATCTATATGAAATAGATAAATATTTATAAATTGTTGAAAAAGTATGGCCTTTCCAAAAATCATGCGCCATAAGGATGAGAGTGATATACAACTAAACAATATCATTAGCAAGAAATGTGAGCTATGGTGAGAGAAAGTTTTACAAATCGAGATAGTGTATATCTTTATAACAATTCTAAACTCAAACAAGCCCGATAAGGTTTTGCTGATCACTGAATAATTGCAGACATGCGGACGTTTCGAACTTGTTGGCTCACTCCAGTTCAATGCAACGCCAACCACTACAAATCTGTCAATGAACTGTCTTGAAAACATGAATACATTTACTTCCTTCTGCAACAACTACTCTATCGGATTTGTGATAATGTTTAATTTCAAATAACTTAATTCTGCTGATATGTACAAAATATCATAAGCAACGAGTGTGAGCTATGGTAATATAAAGTCCTACAAATCGAGACAGTGTAACATACATCTGTATAACATAGCTTTGCGAGCTAATTTGAGTAAAGAAATGGTATTTTCACGTTACAGACACAAAAAATAATTTCAATTAAAATGATGGGTCATGTTATTGTCACCAATAGATAGTCCTTGCAGATTCTGTAGAACGCTAGAGAACTACTGTAGGGATTCAATTTCTACCTTGTAAATGATGTAAATAATTCAGAGATAATACTTGACGTGTATGGGTAACTTCAGATAATGAATTTGAAATTACCTGGGCTAGTCAATTCTTGGTACACCAGAGTAGAGATTTATTGTAGAACCAAAAACCTCAACAGTTTCCTGGAATAATATATTAAGATATGGTATGTCTTGAAGTTCATCCCCATTGTTATATTTCTCGCCTTGATTGATATGTATGAGTTGTCCAATGAGCGGAAGTCGAGCATGGCTAAGTACGCTACCGACTTAAGTATTAGGTAAGGGAGTCATCAGGGTTAGAGTTCGAAAGCGCAACTTTAAGGGCAGTTAGTTCATGACCATCAAGGAAAAAGGCAGTTAGTTAACGGGCGTCAAAGAAAAAGGAAGTTCGAAGACAGTCAAGTTGAGTTCGCGGCAGTACTTAGTCGAGACTCAGTATATCAAACGAAGGTTAGAGAACAAGATAAAGACGGAATGGTTCAGAAACTCAGTAACTGTTTTTGTATTAATGTTGTATTTTTAAGACGCTAAAGTATAATTTCAAATATGTTAGCACTAATTTGAGTATGGAAAATAGGAAGTTTTTCGAATCGGGACAGTGCAAACTTACTCATGTATTACAATTTAGTATAGGTTTTGTTGATCGGTGGTCATAAGTTTTTAAGTAGTATTTAAGTTAGTATTTAAGTTTCGAAGATTAATACAGATGTAAGTTGCACTGTCCCGATTAGAATAACTTCCTTTTCTCCATACTCCAATTCGTGTTAACATATTCTTTATAAGTATCCGCCAGTTCAATTAGTTTATTCATAATTTCAAACTTGTAAATAAACCGTATATAGTACAATCTGTGTTTATTTTTCACTAAGGAAGAAACAGGCCGATTCATCTATCAATAACCCCTAGCCATTGATATAAAACAGCCTATACTACTATAAACCAAACCTGTAGAATTTTGTTGTTTTGACGGTGAAAATAATTCAGGTGCAATAATTGTAGTCGTTCAAAAAAGACAAAAGATAAACTCAAAAATGTCACTAATACAATCAATTTCAAACACACCTATGTGATATTTTGAAGCGTTATTATTACTGACTGAATATTTTGGTTTTGGCCATCACAGATTTTCTTTCGGCATTTCATTCATTTCAGATGAAATACTTGAATATATACCAGAACATATATCCTCATAAATGGCATAAATTCTCCGCCAATAGGGCATCCCATGCAAGAAGCATCCATCCAATACTCTCTCGAAAATACATGCATATGGAAAATTTAGTGAAAATTTAAAATTCGATATGTCCCACCTGTCAAAAATTACTTTCTCCTAGTCAGTGGCGGATTAAAGGTCCAGAGCGCCCTAGGCAATAACTTTGTCGGCGCCCCTGTACCGGCCATAAATGGCCATCTTAATTAAAAATTCTGAGCTCGCGCGCCCCTTGTAACTACGCGCCCCTAGGCACGTGCCTTACGGATAATCCGCCACTGCTCCTAGTTAAGGCACCGATTTCTTATGAAAATATTGACTATCCAGATGTACTCAACAGCGAGTGAATTCTAATTCACGTGGGGCATAATCCTGAATTAACCATATAGAAACAAAATATAAAAGTCATAATATTTCATTTTTCAATATACTCTTCTTTATGTTGAATAAAATCACTACAATAAATTTCTTCAACTTAATGAAGGGTGGGCCATCTAGAATTTGCATTTTGAAGTTGTGGTTATTACGAGATTGGCAACACTTCTGTCATTCGTGTTTCAACAAAAAGTTAGTTTAATATTTGATATTAACGAAATGACGCTTGAGTCAAAATGCGAAATTTAAAAAACTCATTTCCAAAGTGGTGAATCTTCTATCCAACCTGTTAGAAATTCATGTGGAAAATTCAATAGAAATGAAACGGTAATTTGTACATCAACTTTTGTAGCAAGTTCGTGAAACTGAATCGTTATTTGATAAAAATAACCCGCTCCTGTTTTTTCCATTGAGCACACCTGAAAACATTGCTGCTGTAGCCCAGAATGTGGCCGAATATCCATCAACATCAACTCGTCATCGTGCTCATGAACTGAACATTTCTGTCAATTTTCTGAGGATAATTTTACATATATGCAAGGCACGAAGTGAATCCTTGTGATCATTCGATGCGTTTCCACTTAGCTTTATTTATGGGCTAATAATCGCAAGATAATAATTTTCCCAGAAAAATCATCTCTACGGTTGAAACTCATTTTTACCACGAAGGTTTATTTTTTGTTAATGATAAGTGTTACGCTAACCATCCAGAAACGATTGATGCCTTGAAACACGAAATCAAAGTTTGCTATTCATGAGATTGAGCTCCAAACAATGGACAATGTATTGAAAAACTGGGTTGATCGAAAAGGGTACTCCAACCAGTAGCTGAGGTCATTTCATTGATATTGTTTTTCATTCGTGAATGCCTTTCTATCAAACTTACAACCTTGAAAAAAGATTTATTTGGTTTTTATTCATAGCCGATCAAAAATCCTAATTTGAGATTGACCACTCCTTATTATTTAATAATTATTCATATAGATATATTGATATAAAAAATACTCGTAACATTTCAGAGAAGGGCTATAAGAAATATTTCCATTAGAATATTTTAGAGTAGTGTTTTTTTCATAAAGTTTAGCTCATCATAGTCAGAGAGTGTAATTAACTACTCCTACTCATTACATTAGTGAATTTCATATTTCATGATGATTCAAAGAAGGTATACAAGTAATTCCTGGTCTTGAAGGAAAAGGTAATGCTATTTTTATCAAAAAGGGAATGTTTAGTTTCTACAAATTCAAAAAAGTCATAATGAACACCATAATGTATATTTTTTAAATCAAAATCTTTTTTACACAAAAACAGAATTAAACTTGACAGAAAGTCATGATACATATTGGACCAGTAGTGAAATCATGTTATTCGTTATTATATATACCAAAAACTTAATGAAAGAGACCAAAAACCTTTTTCATCACAACTCTATTCAATGGCAATCATAGAAAAATATTACATTTTTTCACTTTGAGGATTGAAAAAAAAAATTATCATATTAAATTGTGTTAATTCAATTATTTAGAATTTGAATATCAGTTGACGAAGTAACTTTCAAAGATATTGTATTTCAAATTACCTTAATTTAAAATCATCAGCAAGATTGGTAGGTCCACAGTTCATATAAGGCTTTTTGATGATTTACAGAGTTTCTGGGCGATCAATAATAACGAAGCTTTTATATTTTCTCAAGAAAACTAAATCTGAATATTATGATGTGAAGTTGTACAGACATGCTGTTATAAACAAATAATGAAAGTCAATTTCTTATATAACCGTTGCATAACAATTCTGAAGTGTTTATTTCCGATAGACTTGAGACATGGGATACTAAAGATTATACCGAAATAACTCAAAAACTGAGCATCAATATATGGTGAATATAGCTCGTAATTGAAGATGTAGCAATCAGATTGTAGGTAAGTCGGCCGACCACCATTTCACTGTTGAGTTAGAATGAAGCATTGCTATGCGTAAGGTTACGTAAGGAAGCAATCGAAAGCCTGACCAGAACATAACTAATCTAACTCGGATAAGTTATAAGTTTGGCGGAATGCACAAGTGATCCAGGAATATCAGGACAAACATTAAAATAAATGAACGGAATAAATTGGTAGAAGGAGGAAATCTTTTTTTTATTCGGTATAATATAATGCTTCTTTCACCCTTATACACTTAAATAATTCCTGATATATCTTGCTTTACTATTCAATTTGCTTTAATTTAATGATAATCACATAAGCACATACCTAAAGGGCTATAGGAAGAAATTATTTTCAACTTTTCATGACATTTCACTGAACATCCTGCAGAAGAAATATTATTTATTTATATTATCAATTTTTGACCTAAAGCGTAATTTGGAAATGATCTCAATATAGTTAATTTTTTCTTATAATGAATCTGAGCTACAAACTTTTCCTTTAAAATATTTTGAGTTGACAGAATTAAAAGAATAATTTCCATTGCTTCGGATTATTTTATAACCAATGAAAAAAAAAACAAAATCTATCTGTTCATTTGAATCGGAAAATTAAATTAAAAACATGAAGCATTTTTCAACTTAAGGTTAAAAAAATATAAGTTAGGTCTTATTACTGCAGAAAAAATATGTTTCCGCTACTTAAATGAAATAACATAGAAAGGCCTTTTACTTGATAGAAGAAATATAACAAAATTTGAATATCAAATCAAATTAAAATATGTTTATCTTCTACAATTTTAATTTCAAAAAAATTTTTCATTCAAAAAACTTTAAGAATTAAATTAATGTCTAAAACAAGCACCGCTTACATTTAGTAGACGTATATAATCAAAACTTAATATATTATGTCAAATGGAATAAATAAACCAACAGATATACGAAAGTCATTAAAATTAATAAATAAATATTTAAAGGAGACAAAATTTTGTTTCTGGTCTTACCTTTAAGAACACCAATTGCCTTTTAAAAACATGAAGACACTTAAAGGACTTCTCGAAGAATATAATGTATTTGAAATATTTAATATATTCAAATATTCGAATAAGTTAATTCAGAAATCTCTCAAAACATGCACTATATCTTCAAAAAACAAATATGATTCTAAGCAATCCCTTCTTCGGTCCTGAATAATATTCCAAATATCAAAATCAAAAAACTAACCTATATCAACAACGCACTACGCACTACGCAACAACGCATTATTTGGAATATCATTCAGGACCGAAGAAGGGATTGCTTAGAATTATATTTGTTTTTTGAAGATATAGTGCATGCTTTGAGAGATTTCTGAATTAACTTATTGGAATATTCAAATATATTAAATATTTCAAATAAATTATATTATATTCTTTGAGAAGTCCTTCAAGTGTGTTCATGTTTTTAAAAGGCAATTGGTGTTCTTAAAGGTAAGACCAGAAACAAAATTTTGTCTCCTTTAAATATTTATTTATTAATTTTAATGACTTTCGTATATCTGTTGGTTTATTTTTTCCATTTGACATTCTTTATTGTGTTTTGATTATATACGTCTATTAAATGTAAGCGGTGCTTCTGGTTTTATTACTCAGTCAATTTGTTTAATGCATATTGAAGATTTGCCACTTCATACAGAGACGTGAATCTCCTGCTGTTAAGCATAAAATTTTAATTAACGTGGCCAATTAATTAACCATGAATAGTATCAATTCTTGGACGATCCCGAATACTAAAATGTTCATATGTACAGAAACGATATACATTTAGTATCAAATTCAATCTCATAACTACCAAAGATATGCTATAAAGGATTATAAAACAGCTTTTACAATATTTAATCAGAGGCCATATCACCTGATATTTATTTAGTGAAAGCTATTTAATTTAATTCATTTTTCAGGATACCGCAATCGACTGCAGTAAACTTAAGCCGTAGTTAACTTATGCAGGTAAATTTCATATCAACAATCAAATTAACCTAAGAATTTCTATTGAAATTTGCTAGTAAAATTCACATCAACAATTAAATAACCACAAAAATATTTGTACCACAACAATTGTTTCACCACGATGTGATCAGGTATCTACATTCTACTGGCTGATGGTGTTCAGTCTAACCGAATTTGACTACATTGTTAGGTACGTGACAAAATAATGGAAAAACCAGTCAAGGTGTTTATTGGAGTTTGCCGCTAAAAAATGCCATTAGGGAAAGATATTCAGTAATGGTCAACATCTGTTTGTTCGTTCAAAAGGATTTTAAGGGCATCGTACCTGTTGATTTCAAGAAATTCTAAAAGTATTAATCTAGAACTTTTGCTTTCTACGTGGATAATTTCACAGTTTTTCATAATTATGCCTGAATTCCTTAAGATGATTAGCATATGTGCACTGCACGGAATTCGATATACTACTCTGTCAAGAAAGTATCGGGAATTTTCAATTAAACAACATTTTTACATTTAATCGTCAAAATTTATTGGGTCAACTTCAAAATAGGCTCCATTTGCTCCAATACATCTATGCCAACGGCACTTCCAATTATCGAAACATTTTTTATAGGCGCTTTCCGGGATGGACTTTAGCTCTCGCGCCGAATTTTGTTTTATGGCTTCAATCGACTCAAAACGGGTGCCACGAAGGGGCAATTTTAGTTTTGGGAAGAGGAAAAAGTCACAGGGAGCCAAATCCGGCGAATACGGTGGTGGCTGAAGCACGTTTGTTGAGTTTTTGGCGAGAAAGTTAGTCACAATCGTAGCTCGGTGAGAAGGCGCGTTATCGTCATGCAAAATCCATGAGTTGTTCGCCCACAAATTTGGCCGCTTCTTACGCATACGCTCACGCAAACGTTTCATAACGCCTAGGTAATACTCCTTGTTTACCGTCTGATCCTCTGGAACGAATTCGTAGTGCACCACGCCACGGATATCGAAGAAAACAATGAGCATCACCTTCATTTTCGAGCGCCTTTGGCGTGGTTTTTTCGGTTTCGGCTCATTTTTTGCCACCCATTCCGATGATTGCTGGCTTGTTTGCATATCGTACTCGTAGACCCAGGTCTCATCACCAGTTATAATGCGTTCCATGAATGTAGAATCGGAATTACAGCGATCCAGCATGTCTGAAGCAACCTGTTCGCGATGACGTTTTTGAAGAAAATTCAGGTCTTTCGGTACGAGTCGTGCGGCCACCTTTCTCATGCCCAAAATATCAATCAAAATCGTACGTGCGGACTCGTATGATATCTTAAGATCATGTGCTATCTCTCTCAAGCTGGTACGACGGTTTTCCAGCACCCTTTCCTTAATTTTATCGACGTTATCTTCGATCGAAGCCGTCGATGGGCGACCACTTCACGACCGTCCTTGAAGGCTCTGTACCACTGATATGCACGAGTTTTCAATAGGGCATTATCACCAAAGGCCTTTTGCAACAGTTTCAATGCATCGGCACACGAAAATTCATTTGCAACACAAAACTTTAAACAAATTCTTTGCTCAACGTAATCACCCATAGTAAAAATCGGCACGCACTCTGACATCGACTGACTTAATCAGCTGTTGCAAACACACTAGTTGACAGATCCCGCTCAAGCTTGGCAGAGTAATTAAGGACAGTAGTACCAACCTAGGAAAAAAAATTTTTACCTGCCTCATTGCCCCGCCAGATTTAAATCAATAATTCCCGGTACTATCTTGACAGAATGTATTTAATGCTGAAAATGAGGGAAAGAAATATGGAGCAATGATGCTTCCAGCGTTTAAAGCACACCATATAGTGCATTTTTCAGGATGCAATGGAACCTGAAGAACTTCTGGAGGATTGTATTCACTCCATATACGGCAATTTTGCTTGTCTGCATAGCCGATCAAACAGAAATGAGCTTCATTACTAAACACAATTTTACGATAAAAAAGTGGATCAACTTCAAACTGTTCTAGGGCCCAATCAATAAACAATAGACGCTTATTATGCTCAAGTGGCTTTAGTTCTTGAACCAGTTAGTTCTTGTATGGGTGTAGACCAAGATATTTACGCAAAATTTTCCATGTGGTGGATGCAAAGAGTCCAACTTGTTATGAACGTCGACGAATAGACAAATCTGGATCGTCATTGACACTATAACTCCACAGCGATATTTTCTTCTGTACGTACAGTTCTTTGTCTTCTTGTTGTTGTTGCATCGAGTAGAGAAAATGTGTATCTTCGATCGGAGCCGTCGATGGGCGACCACTTCACGACCGTCCTTGAAGGCTCTTTACCACTGATATGCACGAGTTTTCGATAGAGCATTATCACCAAAGGCCTTTTGCAACATTTTCAATGCATCGGCACACGAAAATTCATTTGCAACACAAAACTTTAAACAAATTCTTTGCTCAACGTAATCACCCATAGTAAAAATCGGCACGCACTCTGACATCGACTGACTTAATCAGCTGTTGCAAACACACTAGTTGACAGATCCCGCTCAAGCTTGGCATAGTAATTAAGGAGAGTGGTATCAACCTAGGAAAAAAAATTTTTACCTGCCTCATTGCCCCGCCAGATTTAAATCGATAATTCCCGGTACTTTCTTTACAGAATGTATAACTTCTTTGGTGTTCTTGGATTATTTTCATGAATGATCTACCTGTCTGGCCAATGTATACTAAAGGGTAATCTTTGCAAGTCAAATTGTAGACTCCGGATTCATTTTCTTTATTTGTTCCATCCTTATTGTTTTTTATGTAGGTACTAAGGTTATTAATGGTTTTAAAAGCAGCGTTGTGATTGAAAATATTTTTGAAATATTCAGCAATATTTTCAGATAATCCATTAACATAAGATAACGAAAAATATTTCTGTGTATTGTCCTCTTTTATGATTGGGTACTCGAGATTCAATGCCATTTTCTTTTGTTTATTGGATACCATTTTGTCTAAAAGAAAAGGGTTGTAACCGTTGTTTGACGTTATTTAATTAATAATGTTTAAATATTTCATAAAGTTATCTGAATTCAAAGGGACATTAAATTGTCTATGAATAAAACTACTAAATGCTGACATCTTTTGGTTGATGGGGTGAATTGAAGTTTTATGTATTGTGATGTTTGTATGTGTGTGTTTGTGAAAAATACTAAAATTATGTTAATTATCTAGTCTTGTTATTATGAGGTCAAGAAAATTAATTCTTTGGTTCTTTTCTTCTTCGATTGTGAATTTGATTTTTAAGTGGAGTTTATTAACGAACTTCCTAAAGATGAGTAGTTGTCGGTCGGTTCCTTTGAAACAACAGGAAATGTCATCCACAATTTTTGGGCAATTGGACGGATTGAATATTGCCCAAAAGTTGTAGATGAATTTCTTTTGATGTACAAAATTTATTCTCTAGTATACCTCCAATTGAAACAATACAAACTGTAAAAAACTATTGATTAAAAATAATACCAACTCCAACAAAATTAATGATATTCTCAATTGCCTTGAAATATGTCTTGAACAAAACTACTTTCAAATGAACGGAACAATCTCCATATTTCTTACAATAGTTTAATAAAGGGAAATCCACTCAGTTCAGTTTAAGCTGAAATTTTTATGGATGATCTAGAATCAAATATATGCTTGAAACCGATAATCAAATATATCCTTTATTCCTATAGATATGTAGATGACATTTTTTGTTGTTTCAAAGGCACCGACCGACAACTACTTATCTTCACGAAGTTCATCAATTAACTCCACCCAAAAATCAAAATCACAAGAATTAATTTTTTTGACCTCACAATAACAAGACTAGATAATTTACATGATTTAAATATTTTCACGAACTCACACATACCGACATCACAATACATAAAACATCAAATCACCCCACCAACCCAATGATGTTAGCATATAATATTTTTATTCACCTGATGAAGCCACATCGTGGTGAAACGATTGTTGTAGTACAAACATTTTTGTGGAAATAAAATACAGTCTCCTATAAATTTTTCAATGGAATCAATCAAATAATTGAATTATTCTAAGAATTTCTATTGAAATTTGGATATTTATGGAAAAAACTAAAGCTTTTATTTCCAAACATAAAGTTTTATTGTCAGATATACCACCGAACTAAAGCAATTATTGATATTTATACGCATAAAAGATATAGGTTGTATATCTTAAGACTTCCGTAGGAAAATAATTAATTGTAGACAAACTCGATGAAACGTTTCGACAAATTAACTTTTTATACAAAAAGGGCCTATCTACATACTGCTCAGAGCAGTAACTCTAGTTTTAATCGACATATCAACAACTTTTCTGAAATAATTATCACGATTATTACTTAGATCTGGCAGAGATCCGAAATTTATGCAAACCTTGGGGTTTGAAAACTCTCATTAAAACTTTCATGTGAATAATTTTTGGAAAATGATGTATTTTAATAATATACAAATAAAAAAGTATGTTTTGTAAGCGTTTCTCAATTTTTGATTATCCAATTAACTGAAATTTTATGTAGTTGGTGAGAAAAACGACATTTTCAATCCAATAATTGAAATGGATATATGTATTTGATGATTTTTAGGTTGGATTGAAAATGTTGTTTTTTCAGTAAATAAGCCTTATTAAATATTTATATAATTCAGTAGTACTGTAAGAAGAAGTGAAAAACTATTGAGATTATTCAGAGTTTATCAGTTACATCTAGGCATTAGCTAAGAGCCAAATACTGCTGATGAATTTTAAACCATTTAATTATAATAAGATCACATTTTTGGCTGATCTGCACCGGATATATCTAATTGAGAATATAAGGTATTGTAACACCTATTTCGATATTTCGGGACATTTCAACAAACATCCGTATAAACATTTCGAACTAAAAGTAGACCGATTTGATCAAGTCGATTTCTCGAAACTTCTCTGTAATATGCAACATTAACAAATCTGCAACGTACCTATATACGCCCTGCACAGCATTACATATAGATTTATGTTAAAATGGATTCATTTAGTTCATGCAGAATCGCATACTTGACTTACTCTTGTGAATCTATTTTCGAAAGGAGCATTATTTCCGATTGTTTGTAACGTAACGAAGGCAGAAAATTTTATTCATCTTCAAGTCAGATTCTACCAAGCAGTAATACAGATAATTAGCTCAAATATATTCGATTTTATTCCATGTTTCGAATTCAGACATCTTACCTCATGCTCAAGTCAGACACAGTCACATGGTGATTCAGAATTTGAGCAAAAAAAATATTTTTGAATATAACTATTAGGCTGATTGCTACCGTATATCTAATTAGGAGTATAAGCTATTGTAATACATATTTCCATATGTCACATTTTTGTGGATGCTTGATATTTCAGTGAAGCCTTCACAAAGACTATGGTAAAAATAAGGATATATTTTGCAATTAACTGGTTAATGAATGATTGTCAGGATATTTTCCATTCTCATATACTCTTGGCTGAATGGAGTTTCATAAACGATTTCAATTTCGCTGTATAAGGTTTAACATAAATAGCTTTTGAGATATCAAAAGATTCTATGTTGTAAGAAAGCGATTCTTGCTTATGCATTCAGAGAATTCAATAGGAATTTTTTTCATTTTCAATATATTCTCCTGAAAGAAGAGAGAAATCGAGGTTGGGAGAAACAGTATAGTGTTATATTGTTAGATGTTCGCTATGAAATAAATCACAATTTCCCAACAGTAAAATATTGAAAATAGGCTCCTCAATATGTCTCTTATACACAAGTAACTTTTGCGATAACTTTTACCGAATATCTTAGTGAATGAAGGTTCGGCAACGTATTTAATTTAGTAACTTTTTATTAATACACAATAATTTACATAAGGTCACAGCCAATCCGAGAGAAGCTCATTCTAACCACGTCCTAACTCTTTCTGGTCTTTGTTTCAGTTAGTTTCCGTGAAATTTTCATAGATGATAATCATTTTTTCTCGGCACACGTGTCTAGTATAATAAAGGGTCTTTCAATGGAAACGGCCCATATTAAAATTAATATTACTCACGCATGGCATCCATTATTTATTTGTGACATTGACAATAGTTGTATTTGTCAATTTCTACCATTTAATCATGGAAAGGAACACACTCCAACAACGTTTACAGATAATCCAAATTTATTATGAAAAACCGCGATCTGTTTCTCCTTTTTTTGGTCGTTATAATCGACCGGATAAAAGAACATTTGAACATATAATGGAGAAGTTTGAAACAAATTCAACACTTCATGATTTTACAGTCCCAGTGAGACAAAGAAATGCAAGAAGTGAAGAGAATAGTGGTGCCGTATGTGGAAGTGTTCGTGAAAACCAAAATCTATCGATTTCTCGACGTTCACAAGAACTAGAAATCTCCCAGACCCCTGTGTGGCGATTTTACGAAAATACTTTGGTTTACATCCAACAAATTTGTTTCAACCGAAGAACTCAAACCAACAGATCATTATTGAAAACAAAATTCGGTGATTTGATTATTTCAAGAAATGGACCGATAAATTATCCGCCTCGTTCCTGCGATTTAATTCCATTGGACTGCTTTCTTTGAGGTTACATTAAATCATTGGTTTCCAGCAATCATCCAGCAAATTTAGATGATTTACAGATCAATATTAAACGAGTAATTGCAAATATACGACCTGATTTGTGTGAGAGAGTTATGGAAAATTGGGTTGAACGACTTCATTGCTGTCAGCGTTTCCGTCGTAGACATTTAAATAATGTTTTGTTTCATAACTACTGATCCCCCTTGTAATTTGTAATGAAATAAAAATTTCAATATTTTTCAAATAATGTCCTTTATTGAAACAATGCGCTGTTACAAGGTGATTCACAAGTCTTCATGAGATGAATACTGATTAACTCATTTGGCAGAGTGATCATATTTACTGAGTCTAATTTAATTAATCTCACAGAGAAAGTTGCAACAAAAATTAATCAAAATTTTCTTGAATGAATATATGTTTTGAGCTCACCATGAATGAATCATATTCCGTGAGTTTTTTTCACAACTCATCATTACTTCAGGCTCCAACTCACCTTTCCACTGGCTAATAGAAATTATACCTTTGAACAATGAATTTATTAGATTTGAATATTCCTATATTCAGACCAATAATGGAAAACATTATATATATAAATTATAAAATGATATAGATCACCTCTGGTAGTTTTCTCATTATGAAATAAAAATTATTCAGTCTTCTTTTGAATGCAATTTTTGTTAAATGAAAAATAATGCATTTCCTTTACAGAAATATGTAAGTTTTGTCTCTCATTTGATTTTCATCTGAAGTAATTATTATAATAGTCGTACGTATTGATAACATATAGTATAAATAACTGCAGATGGTAGAAGCTGGGGAATTTAAGTTGATATCAATAATTAAATTGAAATTGTTGATGGTACTATGTTCAACATTTATACGGAGACTTTACAAAGGTAAAAATATACTGGCGAGCAAAGAAAAAGGGTCACTTAGATTTTAAACTGTTTTTTCCAATAGGCTCACGTGTTCAAAATCATCCAATAATATTTTATTCATCATCTACCTATCATCAGAAAATCAACTGAATATGCGCAAAATATAGACATATGGGCTAAAAACCTTGATAAAAGAAACTATCTTTGAATAATTCTTCACGATAAATTGATCATGTATCAGATGTGTTCAACATTGGCCATTGCAAAGTTTGTTTTCCACTCTATGAAAAAAACAATTTCATAAAATGAGTTTTCCAACTGAAGATTGTGCGAGAATAGTGGCACTTATTTAAAATGGGCTGAGCCAGAGATCTGTTGCTAGAAGAATGAATGTTACCCTATCTACAGTCCTTAAGAATATTGACAAGGAATCAGGAGACAGGCAGGCTGACTAGAAGACCTGGATCAAGAAGAAGATGGTGCACATCGTTGAGGGATAATAGATTCACGGTTTCCACAACTCTTCAAAATCACCATCTTACTGCTATTGAAGTTCGAAATCGATTGATGGAGTTGCGTCGGGTAAATATAAGTGGATGGACCGTGAGGCGACGTCTCTCAGAATCGAATTTACAACCATACAGACTTACGACAGGTCCAGAACTCCCCAGAGACCATCGAATTGTGTCTTCAATTTGCACGAGATCACATTAACTGGTTTGAAGCTCAGTGGGCCAAGGTACTTTTCTCTGATGCAACCAGATTCAGTATCAACGGAGCTGATGGTAGTTGCCGCGTTTATAGACGTCCAGGAGAGGAGCGAGTTCCATTGGGTGGAAGATCTGTTATAGTCTGCAGGGGTGTGTCTTTAGAGGGCTGCACAGAGTTGGTTCTTATGAATGGATCTTTAATAGCAGTAAGGTACATAGAGGAAATTCTTATGGACCCTTTTGTACCTTATATACCATTTCTGGGAGAGTAGGGAATGTTTCATGCGTGACCATGCACGCCCACATACTGCTCGAATAGTATCAGTGTACTTGAATGAGGTTGAAATTTCAAGGTTCAACTGGCCAGCACAAAGTCCTGACTTGAATCCCATCGAACATCTATCGGATCAATTGGGAAGATGAGTCATAACTATGGTTCCATCGCCCAATAATTTACAAGATCTCCGTGAAGCTCTTCCTCAAGAATGAAAGAACATTCCACAAGAGAATATTTGAAGGCTCAGCATGGGGAGACGTTTGAAAGCTGTAATCAGAGCTAGGGGAGGTCACACTTTATACTTATACTGAAATTTTCACACTAACGATACTTTTTTCAATTTCGAAGTTTTTGATTTTTTCAAAAAAAGCTTATTATTTTTATACAAATCAAATAAAAAGTTTCATTTTTCTTTGGGCAATTCTCTTTTCCCTACCATTTCAGAAATTTCATGATTCTCGTAAAAATTTTAACCAAAAAAGGTATTTGGGTATTTGAACAGTAATGATCGAGTGACCGGTTTTTTCTGCTCGCCAGTGTAGTTCCAACTCGAAGTTGATCACGAAACAACATATAAAATCTAAATAATTGGTTCACGTATGATCAGATTTTTCAACTAGCTCATTTATAGTTTGAGGAGAAGGATGGATGAACCTTATTTTATTTCAAGATAAATAAAATTGAATATACTATATTTAATGCTGAAAGTGAGGGAAAGAAATATGGAGCAATGATGCCTCCAGCGTTTAAAGCACACCATATAGTGCATTTTTCAGGATGCAATGGAACCTGAAGAACTTCTGGAGGATTGTATTCACTCCATATACGGCAATTTTGCTTGTCTGCATAGCCGATCAAACAGAAATGAGCTTCATTACTAAACACAATTTTACGATAAAAAAGTGGATCAACTTCAAACTGTTCTAGGGTCCAATCAATAAACAAGCTTATTATGCTCAAGTGGCTTTAGTTCTTGAACCAGTTGGATCTTGTATGGGTGTAGACCAAGATATTTACGCAAAATTTTCCATGTGGTGGATGCACAGAGTCCAACTTGTTATGAACGTCGACGAATAGACAAATCTAGATCGTCATTGACACTATAACTCCACAGCGATATTTTCTTCTGTACGTACAGTTCTTTGTCTTGTTGTTGTTGTTGCATCGAGTAGATAAAATGTTATCCGAAATCTATCGATAGTTCGACGAATAAGCTGCTCTGATGGACGATTATGTGAACCATAAATTTCACGAAGTGCTCTATGAATTTGGCGAATAGAAGACTGATTTGGAAATAAATTTCAATAATTTGTAAACGTTGTTGCGGCGTGAGTCTTTCCAGGATAATTTGTCAATGCCTTCTGAACAGAAATGTCAAAACAACGTGGCTCCTATCTTCTGTCAAATCACTGTTATTCTTATCGAAAGTTCTATCACCCTAAAAAAACACCTGATACCATATTTAACCTCTCCAGAAGAACACTCCCTACACCAAAATCAATTCAATTTCATTCCTATGGTCTTCCGGGTCGGATTATTTTCCTCCCTTATTCTTTTTATGAACCCACAGAACAGAAAGGAGGTCTAATGATCATCCAAAGTAAATTTTCAATTTCCACTGCCTTCAAATACACTGGCCAGCAAACAAACGGGTCACTAATATTTTATACTGTTTTTTCCAATGGACTCACGTGTTCAAATTGATTCAATAACATTTCGTTCCTCATCTATCTTTCATTAGAAAATCAACTAAATATGCGCAAATTGTAGACTAAAAACCCATATAAAAGAAACCATCTACGAATAATTCTTCACGATAAATTCATCGTTTATCAGTTGCGTTCAACATTGGTCATTGAAAAGTTTGTTTTTCACTCTCTGAAAGAAACAGTTTCATAAATGAGTTAAGCAATTCAAGAATGTGCGAGAATAGTGGCACTTATTGAAAATGCGCTGAGCCACAGATCTAGTGCTAGAAGAATGAATGTCAACCTATCTATGGTCCAAAGAATATTGACAAGATAAGTCTTCGAAATCGCCATCTTACTGCTGTTAAAGGTCGAAATCAATTGGTAGTGGTACGTCAAGTAAACGTTAGCGAATGTACCGTGAGATGACGTCTCTCAGAATCGAATTTACAACCGTACAGACCTGCGACAGGTCCAGAACTTTTCAGAGAGCATCGAATTGCACGTCTTCAATTTGCACGAGATCCCATTAAATCGTTAGAAGCTCAGTGGGGCCCAGGTACGTTTCTCTGATGAATCCAGATTCAGCATTAGAGGAGCTGATGGTAGTAGACGCGTGTATATACGTCGGTGGAGGATCTGTTATGATCTGGAGAGGTGTATCGTTAGAGAGCCGCACAGAGTTGTTTTTTATAAATGGATTTAACAGCAGTAAAGTACATAGAAGAATTTCTTATATACCATATTGTACCTTTTATGCCAGTTTTGGGAGAGCAGGGCATTTTTAAGCATGACAATGCACTCCCGCATACTGCTCGAATAGAGGCAACGTACTTGAATGAGGTTGGAATTTCAAGGTTCAACTGGCCAGCACGAAGTCCTGACTTGAATCCCATCGAACATCTATTGGATCAATTGGGAAGGCGAGTCATAACTATGGTTCCATCGCCCAATAATTTACAAGATCTCCGTGAAGCCCTTCGTCGTGAATGGGAGGATATTCCACAAGAGAATATTCGAAGGCTCATCACGAGTATGTGAAGACATTTTGAAGCTGTAATCAGAGCCAACGGATGTCACATGTCATACTGATACTGATATTTTTACAGTTACGATAGTTTTTTCATTTCGAAGTTTTTGATTTTTGTAAACAAAGCTTATTATTTTTATACAAATCAAATGAAAAGTTTCATTTTTCTTTGATCAATTCTCTTTCCCCTACCATTTCAGAAATTTCATGATTCCCGTAAAAATTTTAACTTAAGAAGGTATTTGGGTATTTGAACAAAAATGATCGAGTGACCAGTTTTTTTCTGCTCGCCCGTATAGTTACTACTCGTAGTTGATCACGGAACAATATATGAAGTCTCAATAATCAGATTTTTCAACATGCTCATTTATAGTTTGAGGACAAGGGTGGATGAACTTTATTTTATATCAAGAAAAATAAAATTGAATATATTTGTTGCTGAAAGTGAGGGAAAGTACATACAGTATTTATATAATTGTGTTGATTGTATCGGTCTTTACTTGTCGGAAATACATCTTGATGATTAATGGTAAAACAAATTAATTTGCTCATTTATTTACTTTCACAACAATTGTTTCGTCATACAGCATGACTTTATCAGGTGAGTATGGTAACTAACTACTTATTTGAGATTGAGCTCTTTAAATATTAAAACCTTCTTTTCTACATATTTTGAGTATTTAAAGCTCTCAATCTCAAATATGCTCAATCAGGTTCTTTTCTGTTGAAATCATTTGTATCTTGCAATTGAAATTATTGGATCGTGCAATAAATAGTATACTATGCTTAGATATATGATGCACTTTTATTTTAGCACATTTGATGATGAACTTATGGCTTAATTACGTATTGACCAGAGAAAGTAGAAAAAGAAAAATTGTAGAAACAAGCATGTATTTTCTGTTCTTTTCCAATTTGAAATTTATATCGCAGATGACATTGTGCCTCAACGTGACTGATCTGAATGTATTCTATCAGCTCCAAGCGGCACCAACATTGACCGTTGTGCGCGAAGGAAAACGCTAAAGCGGAAGGGGCAAATGGTCACCGCTATGATCACCATTTGCCTCGCACTATTACATCACTCACGTCTTGAATAAGTACCTAATTAAGCTTACGTAAGTTAAATAATCTCTAAGTATCTGTAACAAGTAGTGCAATAGGTTGTTGTCTTGTAGATACTAACAATTTGTGGCACTTGGCGTTCGAATTATGGCTGTAGCGGCTGGAATTAACAATATCGGTGCACGGTAGCTCTGGTATTAATTTGAATATATAACATCTCAGCGCTTCTATTATTTGATGTATGTGTGCAACTACCTGCTGGTTAAGTGAATCAGAGATGCTATTATACTATGTTGGAGTTAGTGGAACCCGATGGTCGAGAATTCCTATGTAGATGGGTACTTGAGAAAGAGTGACAACAGGGTTAGCATAGTCAGGAATGTCAAGACGTGATGACTCTTGTCAATAGGATCTACATGATCCTATTTTTGTTTGATTCGCAGATTTCATCTCATGAATAAATGCTTGTCAATTTTATTTGAATAAATTTACACAGTTTTTGTTTCACAATTTATTCAAAATCTTGACTCGGATTTCAATCTTTCGACCATCTTCAAACGAGTACAAAAAGGAACTTAACCTAAAATTAAAAAGGTTTTTTTATCACACTTAGGACATCTCTGTATTTTTATGACGCATGGAAATGTTGCAAACATCGGCATGTCTGTATATATGTAGCATTACAATATTCACAATCAATTTGATAAATCCACTATTCGGAAAAGTTGAGGTCCCTTTTTTTATTATTCACCAACATCTTGGCCAAATTATGTCTATTTACTGCTAAAGAATTAATTCCCATTTTATGAAGACCATTAGAGATCCTACTACTGAAAATTTTTATATAAGCCATTGAAAACCATATTTTCCTTTCTTTATTAGGATCATTTATATTAATATGAAATTTATTTTAAATATTGTAGTAAATTTTTTTATTAATCATTTTGTCAATGATTTCAGTTCTACAGCCATTGTTCACAGCAATAGTTTTAATTATATTGACTTCTTTTCGGAAATTGACTTCGTTCAACTCTTATTCTCCGAAAACAAGTCAATGTAATTGAAACTATCGCAGTGAACTGATATCATTGATTAATAATGATTATTTGAATATTTTAGTATTATCCTTCTACATACTTAATTTCAAAAAATTATATTTAATAATTTTGACTTCAGGAAATAAATTAAAATAGTGTCATATAAGTACCACTTATATCAAACGACATATAAAATAAACATTCATTATGAGACATCCAAATGATATAATAAAATCCAATAAATAAAAATTGTCAAACGAAATCCTATAAATTAAATATTTCGAGTATACAAAATTTTTTTTCTGATGATCAAGCTTATGAAAACAAATATCTTTAAAAAATGTTTAACCTAATCTTAATAATTTCATCATAAAACTATGTTACTTAAAATATTCGATATTATTGGATATCTAACTGAGTTACTTTCTATAAAGTCTCAAGATATGTAAAAACATTACCGAAAAATAAGTTTTAAGAGAGACTTTGCTTCGTTAGTACACAAATAATTCATATTCAATAAAATATAACATCAATCAACAACAAATATTTACTCACTCTTCAACAATTTGAAATACTTCTGGTAAATTAATACTGAAAAATTTAAATGTAGTGTAACGGTTAACTACAAATAAATAATTATGTAGTTTACCCTTGATCTAAAAGATTGAAAGACAATTTAACGTCCTATAGCACAAGGACTATCTGTATAAAGAATGTCAAGGAAACCAAATAATTATATATTATGAATAAAATGACATAAATAGAGGTTAATACTTGATAGAAGGTATATAAAATTATTTCAATATTTTAATATAAGCCTTCTACATATTTAAAATCAAAAAATTATATTTAATAATTATAACTTCAGGAATTGAATTAAAATAATGTAATGTAAGTACCACTTATATCAAACGACATATAAAATAAACATTCATTATAAGACATCCAAATGATACAACAAAATCCAATAAATAAAAATCCAAATGATACAACAAAATCCAATAAATAAAAATTGTTAAGCAAAATCCTATAAATAAAATATTTTGAGTAAAAAAAATTTTGTTTCTGCTGATCAATCTTATGAAAACAAATATCTTTCAAAAATGTTTAACATAATCTTAAGAAATCTTGAGTTACCCTACTGATAATCTTCAATATCAAATAGCTTAAAAAAAATTACCGAATTTGAAAATTTCAACTTGGATATCTAGAGAACAAAAAAAACTTTTAAACTAAAACACATCCGCCATCTCTTTCCTATTCAAAAAAAGTTGGGGATTGTTGCCACCCTCAGTAGGTTTTTTCGAAACAATGTCGTCATAATTATAAGTATACTTTCTACCTAGTACAGAACTAATTTTTTTTTTAAGTTCTTTGGAAATATAACGATCAAATATCTGCGAAGCTTATCTTAAATATCACACGGATTAATTCTGCTAACTTAATTCTAATTTTATAAAAATGTTTTCTCAACGACTTTTTGAAATTAAATTAAATTAATGCCTTAAAAAGCATAGATTAGTATAGTATAGTAGATATATAAAATTCACACTCATTACAAAAGGAATGAATGAATATTAATAAATTATCAAATGAATACTTCAGTATTTTTTTAATAGTTTTAATTATTATTCTATATTTTCATTGTAATCAATGTTAATTCTATTAACTGAATTGAAACTGTGTTTTCTGAAACATCTTTCAAAAAGTTTTCGAGAAAATTTTTTTTTAAATTAAAATTTATAGTGAGACAAGCAGAATTAATCTCTGTGATATTTAAGTTATTGTAAAAGCTTTCTATCAAGTGAAAAACCTATTTCCATTATTTTCCAAACTTCTCTTCAAATCATAAAATCTAATAAAAAACATTCTTTCACATGCGAATGAATTTTTTTTTGTAGATAAGTGGTCATTCCATATAAATTTGGATACGAGTATGGAATAATGCAGATAATGGATAACTATAATTCAAAATAACAATGAAACTCTATTCAATAAAAATGTAATCTAATTTGGAGAAAATAAGGTGAAAAGCACTGACGTGAAGCCAGTGCGCTTTTCATGCTAGTTTATATTACCCACAACCCCCACAAAATACTTTTTTTGATCTTCTAATTACACGGTGCTCACAAAAATCTGTACGAACAAGCATCCTGTTATTCAACTACTGAGTGCTGAATTTAAGATCGATCGAAATTACAGTTTCGACAATTTTGGGTAAAGTATCAAAATTCACAAACTATCTTCACAAAGAAATTTCTTTCATCTTCTCATTACACAATCGTCACGAAATTCTGCGCCTCGTCATTCTACTTCCAAATGCTACACTTCAGATCGATCGGATTTGTTGTTTCAAAATTTCGAGATAAATATGAAAACTGTTCAAACATGAAAAATTGCGAAACTCTTAAGCGATTTTACCCATTTACTTAGTCGCGGCAGGCCCCAAACTTTCCTAAAAGTGTCCAGACTCCAGTTCTTTCCCTTCAAAAGTTATTGCGTTTACGGCCGCTCGAGAGAATTACTTTCGACCCATGATTTTACATCAGTGTATCCAATCTAGTCGATTAAAACTCAAAATTCTAAAATTACAGACATTTGGGCGAAACGATAACACAAAACTAGCGCACAAAAATGCAAGAATGTTGGAGAACATGTTGATAAAAGTCAATATTACTGTTAAGAAATGAACTGTTGGCAGTTTGAACATATTATTGATTGAAATTCCATCAGAAACTCGATACTCAATGCACTTCACCCATCAATTCCAATGTGTTTTTTACATGGAGATTAACAGCAAACAATCTTTTTAGTATCTTTGGTATTTAATACTAATCGAAGTCACCCTCCCTAGGTTAATACCCAGACATTCCTCCTTGCTTCTGCAGCACAATTTCATAAAAAACCTATGTTCTACAATATAAAGTGTTTCTGACGGACCTGGTATCTCACTTCATTAATGAACATACCAGTGTCCCAATATATTAGATTTTCTTTCAATCACATTACCAAACATGGTTCAAAATGCGACAGGAATGTGCTTTTGTCGTTCCACATATTAATAACTTTGCAGCAAAATTTTCTCATTCCATATGCGTACAGGATTAACGTTTCAATGTGTCAGAAACGGCGACTCCATGTGACATGATAAATACAGTTCCAGAGCAACGCATTTATCTGCCGCCTCGAACAGCTTTTTATGAGGAATATCAATTAATAATGAATTCTTTACTTGTTCGGCGACACGCAAAGTTCATTATCTACCAACCAGATTCTTGCGCAGAGAAATGTTGGCGATGCTGGTGCAGAATACCTTGGTATATGTTTATATTTCTTGAAGATAACAGTGAAAGTTCAAGTGATCTCGATTTCTAGCAAGGGCTGAAGGGAATCATCATATTGTAACAGGCTTGCCAATACGATTAAATTATGATAGATCATAATCATGTTTGTTTTCAGATATAAGACGTGTAAGGCTATTTGTGCCCAGTATGATTCGATATTTCATCATGAATTTTTCTGTTGCCACAGCGTTTGGAAAACATAGAATCTTCCTATTAACATTCAAGAAGCTTTGTAGCTACTTATAAGGCTTTTCGTATATGGTCGTCATTATATTCCATCTTGACATGGAGTAATAAATGTGAATTTATTCTATAGGATACTGGACCACCGAACTAATTTAATATCAATAGCAGTAACGAAACTAATGCATCTGTTCAAACAAGTGTGGCAGAAGAATATGTCTATACTGCTACAAGCTTATTCCGTATGATTATTCAGTGAATTGTGCTAGTGTATTTGGCTTGAGCCAATTTTACTTGTCTAAGGAGTTTGATGGAGTTTGGAAACTATCCAAACTTGCTATTGAAGTTTAAGAAATGTTTGAATTTTTCGAGGACCATTTCCTGGAATCAGTGGTAAAAGTGATTGAGTTATTGGAAAGTGAATTTACTTTACATTAGATAATGAATATGATAAAATAAGAAGGAACGGTTTTTTACTTGATAGAAGGATTATTACAAAATTTTAAAATCAAAATAGATTTAATCTGTTGTCTTCTACAATTTTAATTTCACAAAATTCTTTGAAGAAACTTTAAAAATTAAATTAATGTCTTTATAAGCACTGCTCATATTAAATAGACGTCAAAATTCATCATACAATATCAAACGGAATTAAGAAAAACCAACGAATATAAACTGTCAATTGAAATTAAAATATAAATAAGCAAACATTTTTTGTTTCGTTCCAGGCATGCGTAATGAACTCTTCAGACAAACTTACGAAGCCCTGTTTGTTACAAAATGTATTGTTTTCCGATCCCATATGAATGAAAAATAACTCTTTCTCAAAAATATAAAACATAATTTCAAGAACTTCTCAAAAACTAATTTATTTGAAATATTCAATATATAATATAATATATATTACTTCAAAAAATCTCAAAACATGTAGCACATTCTCAAGAAATAATTAAAGTTACGATAAGATCAGTTCAACTTTACATATAAAAAAATAATAAAATCAATTAAACAATGTATAGACTTACTCAGTGAATCTTAGGAATACACGGTATTGTGGGGGTAATGTTGAAGAAAATATTTCTCTGTTACAGCACAAGAGGCAGATCTCTTGTCTTGGTTGTTTATTGATATCATCCATAAAGGATGACATTGACTTAAGAACTCAACCAACTATACTTGTGCTTTGATTTTGCTTGCTGAGACTTTTGACGTGGTTCATCAAGGATGGTTGTTGGACATATTGAAGGTTGATGCGGACGTATTCAACAAATTTCCAGTAAGTACAATAAGGACTATGAATACTATATGACATCCAGTCGAAGAATAAGTGACACATTATTACGAACGAGCCTTTTCCACTGTTCAACGCATTTAACCAGCTTCTGGTTTCTAGAAGACGTTCTTGTTCATGATGGATTTATAGAATTGAAAACAGAATGTCAAGTGCCGTAGAAACACTGTGAGGAAATATAGGATGGACAATAAATAATAAATAATTATTCAGCATTTTACCGCTCAGTAGATACATTATATTGAAAACCGGACGATGCAAATGGAACCCATGATGACATTTTATTCTGAATGACTATGTTTTTGGAAGCTGCCACAAAGATATAACCTTCCGTTTGAAACATTATTCCAAGGTGTACTATGAATTAATAGTAAAAAGGCTCTCTTGAAAAAATTGTCGGAATTTTTTTCGACGCTATACCTCTACTTATTCTTCTATACTGGGACGAAATTTGAGCTGGTGGAGCTCCAAGAGAGAACTGAGTATGATAGCCTCTCCTTTATCAATAGTTTTATACTCAAGCTCAAGTCAAAACAAATTTCAATCAACATCGTGATAAAGCTAAAATGTTTGTTACAATATTAATTATTTCATTATAATTATGATATTTTCGATTCAAATGCTAATATGGTTAATCTAAATTTAATTATGCATGAATAATTTGTAACATAACCTGAAATTATAATTCCAAAAAACTTTTTTCTCGATTTTATCGAAGAGTTTTCATCCATCACCTTATTATTCAAAAATGTAAGATATATTAACATTTCTGTGTCATTCAGTATGTTTACAGTTCTACAATTCCTATTTATCTCAATCGTGTTTCACGATTTTTAGAAGAATGAAGATCTGTCTGAAATTTTGCAGTTCATTTGAAATTTCTTGCACTGAAGTGCAGAAATATTGACTCCTAATAAATTGACATTATTAGAACCATCTGGGTTTGAAGGGTACATTGTATTCAGAAATGTCTTAGTTGGTGGAAGGTTTTCCTCGCTCTGTCCGTCCGTCAACATCTTCAAAGGAAAGACAAAGTGTAGGAAATAATGACTAAGAATTTTCGTTTAGGTCTAAGAGAGATAGGCGCTAAAATTTCACTATGTCTCAAACTTATCTGTTGTGAAAAACAAAAATTATGTAATAAATTTCATTCTGTTACGAAGAAGTTTCTATGGTCTAATTTCTAATATTCTTTCAACCTGAACTGTGAACTTTCCCTTTGCAGAATTACTTTTTTCAGTAAAGTGAGGTACTCTGATATTACACGTATTTTTCCTCCATTTTCCAGTGAGTTCAGCTAGAATTTGTATCATTATGAAAGATTGTTTGGATATGAAACGCGTGTTCACTCAACTAATGCCAAAAAACTTGAGCCGCTAGGCTATGTCTATAAATTTACAAACGAATCTCATCAAACAACCACTGTGTTCCCCTGATATGGCTCTGGCCGACTTTTTCTCTCCTCAAAACTAAAAAATAACCGCATCGCTATTTGTTTTCTCAATCGATAGAAGTCATTGGCATGAGTGTATTATGTTGGAGTGGATTTAATTTCAAGAAGATATAACACAGTAAATTCGTAAACAAATTTTGTGCTACAGTGACCGATACCTATCACTTTTTTGATATTGTACTACACAGCTGTGAGACGAAAAACTTTCCGAACTACATTGTGAGAGTGCCTTTCCTAACAGTTTCACAATTACTTCTTTTCTTAGATCAACATTAACATGCTAACATCATGAATTCAAGAACGAAAATCATCCAACAATCTTGTTGCTGGACTCAGCTCGCGACTACCCAAGGACTAATAAGGAGTTGGAGTGTTCGTTTGATTGATTCTAGTCAATCATTCGAAATGGGAAAATGAAATCGTGATCTGAACTCAATTAAATCGTTCTATACCAAACGTGACACTAGTTACACTGCTCTAATGAAATTCTTGCTCAAATCGATTGCGACATGATCCAATGTACCTATTTTTAGTTGTAGAACCACAGCTAACTTTGATTTCTTCGAACTGATAATGGAAACAAAGCAAATATTGATAAGGACAGGGTTAGTAGTGTTAGTTTCATGATAATATTGGTCAATCTATTTCTGAAGTTAATTGGACGACGTACGTTTCGTCTTTGCTTGAAAGACTTCATCAGAATACGAAGTAACAGTTGTTGTACAATGAATTTATAAGATTTTTTACAGAAGGTGTACATGTTTTTAATTGTTCGTCGGGTTGGTTTTCTCAAAGAATATTCCCTTCAGAATCGTGTTCAGTCGATCCCTTGTAAATATTGAATAGAGGGGTGTAATAAGAATCTATTTGTTCATTTACTAGGTTATTGCTGTTTTTATGTTTATTTATTTCGTAAATTTCCCATAAGTTCAATTTTAGACCTCTATTTTCAACATGTAGAATTTCTATTTCTTTTGTGAAAGAATTGTTATTTTCAAGAAGGTGTTTAGCATAATGTGAATCTTTTTTATTTTTATCGAAACTTCTTTTATGTTTTGTTAGGCGTGTACCGAAATTTCTACCTGTTCTACCAATATAAATCTTTGGGCAATCTGGGCAAGTGAGTTTGTATACACCTGATAATTGAAGTTTATCCATACTGTTTTTATTGTTTTTGATGTATTTGCTAATAGGATTGTTTGTCTTGAAAGAGACTTTAATATTTTTTTTTTTGAGTAGGTTTTTTAGTTGAATACTAATGTTTCCGAGATATGTGAGGCTAACGTATTTGTGTTCAGATAGATCAGATGTTACTGGATAAATTTTGTTTATTGTGTTTTTGTGTATACGTTGGTTAATTAAATTATCTATTAGAGATGTATTATATCCATTGTTGTAAGCTATTTGTTTAATTATACATTTTTCTTTTTGGAAATTGACTTGGTTTAGTGGAATGTTCAATAAACGGTATATCATGCTATGGAGAGCTGCTAGTTTGTGTTGGAATGGATGAAAAGAATTACGGTGTATAATGGTATCTGTTTGTGATGGTTTATGATAAATTGCGAATTTATGTTTATTGTTTTCTCTAGTTATCGTGAGGTCAAGAAAGTTGATGGATTCATTATGTTCTATTTCTGAGGTGAAAACTATTTTTGGGTGGAGGTTATTTATAAAATTATCAAATGTTGATATTTGTCTGTTAGTACCTACGAAACATGCAATTATATCATCCACATACCTATACCAATAAAGGATGTATTTTTTGAACGGATGTTTATGAATTTTGTTTTCTAGGAAATCCATGAAGATTTCCGCGAGGAAAGAGCTTAGTGGATTTCCCATGATTAAACCTTTTTCGCTAGTATATAAAGTATTGTTAAATTTGAAGAAATTTTGGTTTATGCAAATATTTAATAAGTGTATTATTTCTGATTTTATGACGGGGTTTACTTTGTTATAATTCAAAAGTTCTTCTATCAGTTTTAATGTTTCCATTGGGGGGACACTAGGAAAAAGGTTTTTAACATCCCACGAAATCAATTTTGCATTGTTAGGTAAAGTTATATCTTTAATTTTTTTAGTTAGTTCTGCTGAGTTTTTTATGGAATATTCAGATGAAAATTTGGTGTGTTTTTTTATTATTTCAATGAGGTGTCTAGATAATTTGAAGGCCGGTGCTGTACAGTATGGAACTACGGGTCTGATGGGATAATTTTCTTTATGCAATTTAATGAAAGAGTATAATTCTGGTGGTTGGGGATTACTATTAATCAATCTATATTTTTCTCTATCTGTTATAATGACTTGTGTATCTTTTAATGCATTTTTTATGGCTTTTTGAAACTTTTGAGTTGGGTCTTTGTTTAAGATGTTATATTTGGCAGAATTAATAAAATTTTCGGTTTTCTCAATGTAATCTGTCTTGTTTATTGCAATGATTGAATTGCCTTTATCGGCTTTAGTGAAAATTAGAGAGTTTGTTTTGGTTTTTGTTTTGATTGATTTGAGTGTGGAAAGGTTTCTGTTTATAGGTGTTTGAGGATTGAAAGATTTTATTATATCAGTTGCGGCAAATTTTGTTTGATTATTAGAGTTTTTTAAAGCTAATTCTGTTTCTATAATTAATGTGTCGATATTTTGTTTATTTTAATTACCATATTATGTTTGAAGCCTTTATTTAGGAGTGATATTTCTTTTGTGTTAAACTGAGTTGTGGATAAATTTATGAAATTTTCAAAAAATACATGATCTGAAAATTTGAACTTGTGGGTGGTGTTGACTGAAGTTTTATCTGTTTTTTGTGTTTTGATAAGGTTTTTAAGTTTTTTACGTTGATTCAAATATTTTTTATGAATACGTTTATCTATTTTTTCTCTAATATTTATGTCTAGACAATCAAATTCAATGGGATGGAGTTTGTAACATAATTCTGAATGGATTACCTTTAGAAAAAGTATGATGTTATTCCTCTTCCGGTATAGAAACTTCATGTCTTCTTTGAGCCATATTAATTTTCCTTTATGGCTTCCTACTTCTGCTGAATGGCTTTTGTTGCTTATTCTTAGGTTGATGTATTTCGGAATTACTTGGTTGGTGAGGCATTTCTTCAAGAACCATAAATCTTGTGTACATGTAGATGATTTCAGTAAATAACTGTAGTACTTCTGGGCCAAAAAGCTGGTATCAGCATTTCTCAAATTTATGATAGATTGGGCCGTTGCTTGGTATAATGACAATTACTACCAAGCAACGGCCCAATCTATCATAAATTATTTGGACGAACTTTTAGTTTCAGATCGAACTGAGAAAAAAATTTATTTACTTCAGTCCCACAAAACAAGTTTCAATATTATGTTTTAGCACTGAAAAATTCTGAAGTTTCCACATTTATTTTTGAGGTGTTATCCCATCTTCAGACACCTGAAAACTCAACAATAGGTACAGCTTATTCATGGTACAAAAAATGACAACAAGAATACAAACGAGTGTTTTAAGAGAAGTGGTCAATGGATGTTATTTAAATATATCCCAATTTTATTTAAAATAATTCACACAGCTTTCATGTTTCACAATTGTGTATTTTTATAGCGCATGGAACTAACAGCCTCCAATATAGGGGTGTTGCCGAATAGTATTTGGAAATCTGCTAAATTCTCCTTTTTCTCAACGGATTTTTTGTTTGAAAGAATTTTAAGCTTAGTTCGTCTTTGTATTCTTTTGAAGATGGTCGAAAGACTGAAACACCTGTCAGGATTCTGAATAAATTGTGAAACATAAAAACTGTGTGAATTATTTCAAATAAAATTGTTATAATGTTTCACCTAGAGCCAACCGCATACTCCATTCACTTAATAAATATATCCAATACTTCAGATTTACAATATAATATTCATATTATTTCAATAATGAACTAATTCGAAAATTGAGAAAAAATTCCAGATAGTTAAGCTTTATGCATTTTGATCCTACGTGTGAAATTGATCTTGCAGGAAAAAAAGGGTTAAAGGGAAAATATTAGGTGAATGGATTCTATATATGAAAAATTATATAATAGATTGGGATATTACTTGACCGGCTAATATTTATGCGCTAGAGACCTAGTGCAAATGTTATTCTGTTCGATGTAATATTGAGAGTAAAAGGGTGAAATTATCCAAAATGTCGATGTGGTTTTCCTATGTGTGGAATCATTGACACCTGTAGTCTTTTGTTGATTGCAGTTCACTAAAAACTCAACTTAAAATTTTGCATTATTTCACTGAGGTAAAGGTCTCATTTACGACTGTTCTCAAAATTGCGTACGCACCAGAGAATGAACATCACTTATGGACTATTAATACGAAAAAATCAGTTGATCAGACTTTCCACAAAAAAAGTAACTTCTGAAACACTTGTTCTAATCATGATCATGTAATGGAACATTTAAACTTAGGTCTCTTAGATATTACGACGTTGCCACTTGTCATACCGCCCGTGAAACATTGACGATCTTGCACGAGTTTGCTCCTGGTCCTGTCATTTCCCGATTTGGGGGCCTCCATGCTCTTGCGATTTTACGCCTTTAGACTTCTTGCTGTGGGGTTATCTGAAGTCACAGGTTTATTTCAATAAGCCTGCAACCATCGATGTATTTAAAGCCAAAATTAGACGCTGTATCAATGAAATACCACCACATGTATTCGATAACGTTATTCAAAATTTTGTCAAAAGGGTACGCATAAGCCAACAAAGCCATGGCGGTCTTTTACAAGATATTTCTTTCGCTTCATACCTAATTCCCAAATATTTCAATACTTTGCTACATAAAACCATGTTTCATTGAACACTGAAATCTTGCGCTCTTATTGAAACACCCATTATAAGATATGATGGAAGTTAATCCCGAACAAGAAATAGGGAACATGAAAAATGTGGTATTGATAAAATAGGAAATTACAGATATTTAAAACATTTACTAGAAACAGAACAACGTTTTAATATAACTACAAAAAAATCCATATGGAAAATAAATGACATTGACTTGATCTCATGGAAACCTTAAAAACAATAGATAGAATAAAAACAGACCTTGAACGATCGAATTGACTCGAACAAATAATGAATTTAATTTATTTTTGAATAACATTTCGAAATTTCCCTGATGATTGTAAACTACCATATTTTCTTCACTCTTCTGTTCTTCACTCCCCCTTCCTATTTTTTGTTCAAAAAGTTCAGTACTATAGGACATTTCTGCAACTCAATTTTAATACTCACCTGATGAAGTCATGGTATGATGAATCAATTGTTGTGTAAATAATTAATTCACTGATGAATTTCTACTATCTCCTTCAGAGCTTCTCACAAATATTTCAGTTGGTTCGAAAAGGAGCTTTTTTTACGGCTGTGAAAAAAACATGTATAATGAAAACTTTTGTCATAGCTCAGAAATACGGATCACTATAGATAATAATGAACACCGTAATTTAATGCGTGAGCTCAACATAAAATTCAAACTGTTTGACATTTCAATACTTCTGTTTCCAAGAGATTTAAGAGTAGTAATATCTCTCACGCAGTAGTTCATATTGGAATCCACGAAACCTGCACAAGAAAATGATAAGAAGAGTTTTTTTTACTCGATAGAAGGATAATCACAAAATTTAAATATCGAAACAGATTTATTCTGTTAGCCTCCCACAAATTTCAATTTCAAAAAATTTTATTCAAAAACTAAGAATTAACTAAATTAACATCATATAAGCACTGTTTATATAATAAAAGAATATAATTACTTTAAAAATCTCTCAAAACATGTAGCACATCCTGAAATAACAATCAGTAATCAGAATAAGGTCTTCGTCAGTCCAACATCACATTTAAAAAATAAAATCAATTAACAATTGATAACTTACCCGTAAGACCTCGTGGTATGCTTGTAGAACAAACACTTAAACTAGAGTCCTTTAGCTCTAATAAATATAAGATCAGAAACAAACATATGTCTCTCTCAAATATTCATTTTTTAATTTTAATTGACATTTTATATTTGTTGAATTTTTTATCCCAATTGATATTATATAATGAATTTTGATTTTATATGTCTATTAAATATAAGCAGTGCTTATAAGACGTTAATTTAATTCTAATAGTTTTTGAATAAAATTTTTCGAAATTGAAAATTGTAGGTTGCCAACAGAAAAAATCCGTTTTGATATTTAAATGTTGCAATAATCCTTCTATGAAGAAAAAAAACCTCTTTTTATTATTTTATTGTATATATAATATATCATTATATTTAGGTTTAATCTCATAATATAAATATCATGTGGTTTAAATAAGACCATGAAATACCTTACAAGCTTTGCGTGAATTTTGTGATGAATATAGAACATAAAATACCTTGGATTTTTAAAGATCTCTGATTTTAGTGTTTGTTCTACAAGCATAACACCAGGTCTTACGGGTAAGTTATTTATTATTAATTGATTTTATTTTTTAAATGTGATGTTGGACTGACGAAGATCTTATTCTGGTTTCTAATTGTTTTTTGAGGATGTGCTACATGTTTTGAGAGATTTTTGAAGTAACTTATTTAAATATATTAAATATTTCCAATAAATTAGTTTTGGAGAAGTTCTTAAAATTATGTTTTGCATTTTGAAAAGGATTTTCATGAATATAAGATCAGGAAAAAGTTTTTGTCTCCCTCAAACATTTATTTATTAATTTTAATAGACAATTTATATATGTAGGATTTTTTATCCCATTTGATATTATATAATGAGTTTTGATTTTATACAACTATTCAATATAAGCAGTGCTTATAAAACGTTAATTTAATTATAAAAGATTTCGAATAGAATTTTCGAAATTGAAATTTGTAGGAGGTTCACAGAATAACTCTGTTTTGATATTTAAATACTGCACAAGAAACCCATTGATTAAATGTTACCCACATAATCGATGTGAGTCTATCTCATAATTCTTTTCAGTACGATTTGCGAAACTTCCCATAATCGTGCAAACGGTTATCTAATTAATTCCGAAGGACCGCCTAGGAACTCACAGGCCTGTAATTTCTTGAAAGATAGACCGCAAGCTCATCGTTCAACTGAAAGACACTGCATGTCATACCACAGGTACAAATTAAGCGAAATAACAAGAATGGACATCGCTGCCATCTCTCGATGATCGGGTAAAATAACAAAGCAAAGATGTAGTAATGAATGATAATGAGGAAGCCAGAGTCACAGGCATCTCATTAACATTAATATACACTGTGACAGGTTTAATTCCTCTTCAGCATATTCTTTTGTGTTTATCACTAGAGTCCTGGGATACTCATAGTCATCCAAGGGAATTGAGTAAATTCGTGAATGCATTGTACGATGATAACTTTGATTAATAACGCTTATTGTGGTTAATTGGATATATTCAAGAAAGTGCTGCTCCTCTAGTAGCACGCAATCAGAAGACGTTCAATGTGTACTATCGCTTCGGAAGATCAGTAGATGATGGACTTAAAGTATTCTATGAAATAAATGATTGACCCTTATCAGGAAAAAATACAGCGAAATAGAGTACCCTAGTTAACAGGATGTTCTGTGATTTTTTTTTTTTTTTTGAATATTAAAACAAATTGAAATATGTTTATCTTCTACAATTTTAATTTCAAAAAAATTTTTTATCAAAAAACTTTTAGAAATAAATTTATGTCTAACAAGCACAGCTTACATTTAATAGACGTATATAATCAAAACTCAATATACAATGTCAAATGAAATAAGTAACCCAACAGATATACGAAAGTAATTAAAATTAATAAATAAATATTCAAAGGAGACAAAATTTTGTTTCTGGTTTTACCTTTTAGAAATACTACTTGCCTTAAAACACACTTAAAAGACTTCTCAAAGAATATAATTTATTTGAAATATTTAATATATTTAAATATTCGAACAAATTATTTCAAAAATCTCTAAAAAAATGTGCACTATATCTTCAAAAAACAAATATAATTCTAGATAATCCCGTCTTCAGCCCTTTTTCAACATTCCAAATATCAAAATCAAAAACATAACCTACATCACTCACGTGTTAAAAGACTTATGCTTCGAACTACTAGAAATTATAGAATTATATTTGTTTTTTGAAGATATAGTGCACATTTTTTTAGAGATTTTTGAAATAATTTGTTCGAATATTTAAATATATTAAATATTTCAAATAAATTATATTCTTTGAGAAGTCCTTTAAGTGTGTTCATGTTTTTATAAGGCAAGTAGTATTTCTAAAAGGTAAAACCAGAAACAAAATTTTGTCTCCTTTGAATATTTATTCATTAATTTTAATTACTTTCGTATATCTGTTGGGTTACTTATTTCATTTGACATTGTATATTGAGTTTTCATTATATACGTCTATTAAATGTAAGCTGTGCTTGTTAGACATAAATTTATTTCTAAAAGTTTTTTGAATAAAAATTTTTCTGAAATTAAAATTGTAGAAGATAAACATATTTCAATTTGTTTTAATATTCAAATTTTGTTATATTTCTTCTATCAAGTAAAAAGCCTTTCTATTTTATTTTATATATAATATATAATTATATTTTGGCTTCAGTTCTCATTATGGGGTGTCAATGAATTTAAGTGAACCTTAAAATAACTCACACTGTTCTTTGATTTTGTTAGAACATAGATCAATCTTGAATTATATAGGTGATCTGTAGTTCGAAGCATAAGTCTTTTAACACGTGAGTGATGTAGGTTATGTTTTTGATTTTGATATTTGGAATGTTGAAAAAGGGCTGAAGACGGGATTATCTAGAATTATATTTGTTTTTTGAAGATATAGTGCACATTTTTTTAGAGATTTTTGAAATAATTTGTTCGAATATTTAAATATATCAAATATTTCAAATAAATTATATTCTTTGAGAAGTCCTTTAAGTGTGTTCATGTTTTTATAAGGCAAGTAGTATTTCTAAAAGGTAAAACCAGAAACAAAATTTTGTCTCCTTTGAATATTTATTTATTAATTTTAATTACTTTCGTATATCTGTTGGGTTACTTATTTCATTTGACATTGTATATTGAGTTTTGATTATATACGTCTATTAAATGTAAGCTGTGCTTGTTAGACATAAATTTATTTCTAAAAGTTTTTTGAATACAAATTTTTTTGAAATTAAAATTGTAGAAATAAACATATTTCAATTTGTTTTAATATTCAAATTTTGTTATGTTTCTTCTATCAAGTAAAAAGCCTTTCTATTTTATGTTCTGTGATTGATGGATGAATCATTGTGGGATCTTATTGAAGCCAAACATGTAAAAATTAAAAAAAACACTGGTATGCCATTAGAAGCCTCAGGATATCTGATCTGTATTTTATGGAAAACCATTTTGATAAAAATGATGATATTTTAGAATTTCACTAGAGTGCCGATCATGCCAATGATTGCATTTTCATCCATTGTAAGTTACAGTACTGAAAATATGAATAAAAACAATATTCTAATTTCCGCTAATATTTTATTAACACTACGATCGTTACGTCATACCATGACTTCTTCAGGTGAGTATTACAAGATACTGAGTATACCGTGAACAAGAACTTCATTTTATAGTACATGGATATAATAAAAATAGAAGAGGGGGTGAAGAGAGTTTTACAATACTTTTGGGAAACTGAAAAATGGTTCAAAAAAGATTCAACAAAGGGGAGTTACTCAATTCAGTTTGGTTATTCAATAATATTTTTCTTTTATGATATCTATTAATTTCTAAAGTTTCTGATAAGTTTAATCTAAAACTTTTGTTTTCTAAGTGTAAAATTTCAAAGTTATTATTAAAACTATGTCCTGTGTCTAGAAGGTGCTCTGCGTAGGTTGAATTTCCCTTTTTGTTACAATAGCATTTTTCATGTTCCCTGAGTCTCTTCTGGAACGATCTTCCTGTCTGACCAACATATACGAAATGGCAAGTACCGCAAGTTAACTTATAAACACCTGATTTCTTGTTCTTAGATGATTTATCTTTATTATTTTTTATTAATTTTCCTAAAGAGTTATTCATTCTAATCAATCTAAGAACAAGAAATCAGGTGTTTATAAGTTAACTTGCGGTACTTGCCATTTCGTATATGTTGGTCAGACAGGAAGATCGTTCCAGACGAGACTCAGGGAACATGAAAAATGCTATTGTAACAAAAAGGGAAATTCAACCTACGCAGAGCACCTTCTAGACACAGGACATAGTTTTAATAATAACTTTGAAATTTTACACTTAGAAAACAAAAGTTTTAGATTAAACTTATCAGAAACTTTAGAAATTAATAGATATCATAAAAGAAAAATATTATTAAATAACCAAACTGAATTAAGTAACTCCCCTTTTTTGAATCTTTTTTGAACCATTTTTCAGTTTCCCAAAAGTATTGTAAAACTCTCTTCACCCCCTCTTCTATTTTTATTATATCCATGTACTATAAAATGAAGTTCTTGTTCACGGTATACTCAGTATCTTGTAATACTCACCTGAAGAAGTCATGGTATGACGTAACGATCGTAGTGTCAATAAAATATTAGCGGAAATTAGAATATTGTTTTTATTCATATTTTCAAGATGAATTTCCGTCAAGTAAAGACCGAAACAATCATAGAGTTACAGTACTGTGAAACTGGATATACTTGTTTTAGTGATTCGAATAATCATTTTTTGAATTAAAAAGGTCAGAACAAAGAAATAAAATCTAATTTTCAGCGCGTAACATCACTGTGATATCGTTGCAATTATGTAGGTCTCAGCTAATTTTTGAAAGCATCTAAACTCCGGTGATCGACGATGAGTTGAGTGTGACTCCTGCAAGCAGTAGGCTGTACCTTCACATTGCCTATACAGATTTACCTACCGACGCAGGCTCACCAGGAATAGGGCAAGAAACATAAAAACTGCTCCAAGTTCCATCATTTCTCAGATATTGTGAGCCTTATTGAGGTCCTGAGCGGGAAGGTGAAAACTTCGGACGAGGAAATTGGCAATATTAATAGATATATGTTAGGCTCCAATTGTTCTAGAACTGCCAAGTTGAATATCGCTGAGTCCAAGGATCCTAACCATCTCTCAAAAAATAATAGATTGGAAAGGAAAAATCCGTTATTTTTGCGTTAATATAAACACTTTATTCAGCAAGCATCGGATTAGAATTTGTTGCGACTTTAAAGGTAGCTTCATAATGCTTCTCTCATAGAAGGTTTGGTCCTTATTGTTAAAAACCGTAGTGATCGATTGTCACAATCTTGTCTTGATACCAATTTCAAAAAGATGCTTGGTGCCAAGTTCAGACTATATGTTGGATGCATTAAAACTTTCCAACCAAGCTCCCGGAGTTTCTGGCGAGTCACTACAGACGTGTGTGGCCTGGCCTTGTCCTGATGGAACACAACATCCTTCTGTTTGTAAATTATGGCCATTTCTGGTCAATTGCTAGCTTCAAACAGTCATGTTGTTGGCAGAAGAGAAACGAATTCCACAAAATGCACAGTTTAACCTTTCTGGCCGTTAGTCCTGGTTTGGCTACAGTTTGAGTTGCTTCATTGCGCTTTGACCACGAACGTTTTCACATAATATTTTAGTATGTGACCCATTTCTCATCCTCAGCTAAGAAATGGATCGATTCCATACCGTTTGGCAAAGGCATCGCAGATGGAAATTCGATCTATCCTGCTATTGGTTTTAATTGGTGTAGCACCCAAACATCAAGCTTCTTTTTTAATCCAGCTCTACACAAATGGTTCAAAACTGTTTTGTAGGGCATCTTCAACTCGAGTGATGCTGCGAATACTAACATGCCGGTCAACTCCGATTATTTCTATAATTTCATCGACATTATCGACGACGAGCGTGCCTGTGCAAGGTGCATGTTTAATATCAAATATTCCTGAACAGAATTGACGGGACCATAAACACCATTCACAATTTCAGCTCGCTGGTTTGCATTTTCGTCTTTATCTTTTACCGAAAAAAACTGTAAAATGCACCAAATTTTATCTTTGTTGACTTGCATTTGGAATCCCTGTAACTCACAACTGAATGAACCAAATAGAAAACAGCGAAAGAATTTTTCTGAGTGAAATGTCACCTTGAGAATGAGCTTAAATCTGAAATTTGTTTGATTGATACTCCACAAGATATCGATCACTACAGCCCTCTACCCAAAAAATATGTAGATGCGGTCGCCACTGTTTTGTGGATTCGGGGTCAACGTGATTCTTTTGGGACCGCCAAAGTTGGTTTCATGGACGAATTTGATGCTAAGCCAATACTGCGACATAAGAATAACTTACTGAAAGTTCAGAAGTTGCGTTATTTGCGGATAACTCAAGATAAACATCTACTCAGGTATCTACAAGAACTCACAGATAAATTACAGTCTCGTCAGATTACCAGTACATGCAACATAACAGTCGAACATAAGCATGTAGTACCTGAAATTGTGCATCTTTTGCAATCACAAAGAAAACAGTTCACGGTTTGCAAAATTGACGCTTATTATATAGGAACATGGCATCTTTTTCAGAAAAATTCAATGAATTTGTCCTAAATATTGAAGAACTGAAAACATATATCGTGCTTATTACTGAAACTTGGCTGAGTCCATATATTTCTGATACCTTAGTGAGTATATATAATATGTCATCTACCGATCTGACAGAATTGGCCGACTTGGAGGTGAGCTTTTCCTTCACATCAAAGGTGATATTCTAAATGGATTTTCTGTTGCTTCAACTTCATTCAGCCTACTTTACATCGACACGTTAACATGCACTATATGGTCTGTTTCTCTGTCCCAAATTATACAAAGCATATGTATACCTTTGAACACAGCATAAGCAGATGATTTATTAATGTGTGCGAAAACATCCGCATTTTCTCCTGTATAACCTCTTATTCCGTTTTGAAATTTGAATATCAAAACAGATTAAATCTGTTAGTCTTCTACAATTTTAATTTCAACATAGACCAATCTTGAATTTTAAAGTTGGTCTATTTGAAGCATCCATTCTTGACAAATGTTTGTTGTGATATATATGTAGTTATTTGATTTTGATATTTGGAATATTATCTAGGACCGAAGGAGAGATTTACTAGAATTATAATTGTTTTTTGAAGATATAGTGCATGTTTTGAGAGATTTCTGAATTAACTTATTCGAATATTTAAATATACCAAATAAATTATATTCTTTGAGAAGTCCTCAAGTTGAGTTCATGTTTTTAAAAGGCAATAGGTGTTCTCAAAGGTAAGATCAGAAACAAAATTTTGTCTCCTTTAAATATTTATTCATTAATTTTAATGACTGTCTTATATCTGTTGGTTTATTTATTCCAATTGACAATATATATTGAGTTTTGATTATATACGTCTATTAAACGTAAGCGGTGCTTATTTAAGACATTAATTTAATTTTAAAAGTTTTTTGAATAAAATTTTTTTGAAGTTAAAATTGTAGAAGACTAACAGATTTAATCTGTTTTGATATTCAAATTTTGTTATATTTCTTTTATCAAGTAAAAAGCCTTTTTCTATTTTATTTTATATATGATATATAATTATATTTCGGCTTCAATAAATCTCATTATGGAATGTCAATGAATTTAAATAACCTTAAAAATAACTTACACTGTTCTGTGATTTTGTTAGAACATAGACCAATCTTGAATTTTAAATTTGGCGAACAGACCAAATTTATTCTTTATTCTTAACACGTGTTTGTTGTGATATAGTTGTAGTTATTTGATTTTGATATTTGGAATATTATCTAGGACCGAGGAAGAGATTACCTAGAATTATATTTGTTTTTTGAAGATATAGTGCATGTTTTTAGAGATTTCTGTATTAAGTTACTCGAATATTTAAATATATTAAATATTTCAAATAAATTATATTCTTTGAGAAGTCCTTAAGTTGTGTTCATGTTTTTAATAGTCCAGTCAAGAAGATCGTGAAATCGGGTTTTTCGCTAATAGGGCTGAATTTATATGAAAATAATCAGAAAAAAGCGTATAAAACTGTGGGCAAAGTAAAAAAATTTTCAAACCCCGGGAAGAGGGTGAAAAAAATGAAAAACTACCCCAAAATACGTTTTTTGGGTTAAATTTCGAAAATATCAAAATGAGTTCCAACTAAAAGTTGTAGAGCATAAAATTTTAGGTCTACCTCTCTCAGACCATTTTTTCCCTAAAACGCATTCTTTTACCCCTAGGACGGTATAAATGGTTTAAAATAAAAATGTAATAAAAAATGTAAAAATTGAACTTTTCGAATTTTTTTCTTTCATTCTCTTAAAAAAACTATAAACAACAATCATAGAGAAAAAATATTTTTTTTTATCCCTTCTATTAAAACTGAAGAGGTGAAAACGGATTTACCTCAATATTTAACTAAAAAGGGGTAATATTTAAAAAAAAGAATTTTCAATTGATTTTTAAATTTTTTTTGTAAATTTTGATGTAATATTTATATTTGTAGATTTTTACCTGCAGGTAATAAAACCTTTTAAAGACAGGTAATTTATGTATTCGTCATAGAAGGGATGAAAAAAAAAATTTTTTTCTCTACGATTGTTGTTTATAGTTTTTTTAAGAGAATGAAAAAAAAAATTCAAAAAGTCCAATTTTCACATTTTTTATTAAATTTTTATTTTTAAACCCTTTATACCGTCCTAGGGGTAAAAGAATGCGTTTTAGGGAAAAAATAGTTGAAGAGAGTTAGACCTAAAATTTTATGCTCTACAACTTTTAGTTGAAACTTTTTTTGATATTTTCGAAATTTAACCCAAAAATCGTATTTTGTGGTAGTTTTTCATTTTTTTCACCCCCTTCCCGGGGTTTGAAAATTTTTTGACTTTGCCCACAGTTCTATACGCTTTTTTCTGATTATTTTCATATAAATTCAGCCCTATTAGCGAAAAACCGATTTCACGATCTTCTTGACTGGACTATAAAAGGCAATTTGTGTTCTTAAAGGTAAAATCAGAAACAAATTTTGTCTCCTTTAAATATTTATTTATTAATTTCAATGACTTCCTTATATCTGTTGGTTTATTTATTCCATTTGACATTATATACTGAATTTTGATCATATACGTCTATTAAACGTAAGCGGTGCTTATTTTAGACATTAATTTAATTCTAAAAGTTTTTTGAATAAAATTTTTTTGAAATTAAAATTGTAGAAAACTAACAGATTTTAATCTGTTTTGATATTCAAATTTTGTTATATTTCTTCTATCAAGTTAAAAGCCTTTTTCTATTTTATCTTATTTCGTTGGCAATTTGAATTCTACACAGATAAACTGCCTGGTAGTTGATGTATCCGAAGCACCTCATTTCTCAATAGCTTTCATTAACGCAACTCATTACTGAACCAACACGTTATATACAAAACCAGATACCTCCTATTCTTGATTTGATCATTACAAATGATGATCAAATTTTGACTGCCCCCAGCTCTTTTCCCCATTTGGCAAATCCGACCCCATTATGATCACCGCATCCGTTCAGTTTACTAATAGCAAAAGACCAGCAAACAGAAAGATCACCTTGAAGGGGCGGATTTTTAAAGCGTACTTCAGTACGTGGCAGTGACAAAAAGCGCTTTTATAGTCATGTTAGAAGTGCACTCCATCTTTCCTCTGCGAAGACTCGGTGGATCTCTTTGAAAGACCAAAGAGGAGAGAACTGATCTTTTGTGGGGTTGTTTCACATCTGCTTTCACCGCTAAACTTATCGATGACGTTCTTCCAGACATTTCAACCCGAAGATTTGACGAATCACTTCGCAACGTAGAATTAAATATTGAAACACTGATATGTAAACTGGATGCATCCACCACACAAGATCCTGATGAATTCACTTCTTCTTTCCTTAAGAATTGTTCCACCTCCATCTCTTTTCATCGAGTTCAATATTAGGAGTACAAATAAGTTTCCGCCGTTTTTTAACGCAAATTAAATATTTATTATAGAAGAACGATGTGAGACTGCTTGCTGAGTGACTTCTAATGTAAGAGCAAGTTCTTTTTGTGTTTGAGATTAATCTTCCTTCAATAATTCCTCCAATTCTGCATCCTCGTGAATTTTTGGCTTTCCACTGCGATCTTTGTCTTCTACGTCGAAATCACCGTTTTTAAACTTTTGAAACCACTCTCGACACGTTCTCTCACTCAAAGCACCCTCACCATATGCTTCTACGAGCAATTGATGCGCCTCAGCAGCAGATTTCTTTAAATTAAAGAAGTAAACTAATATTTCCCGCAAATGACGCTTACTAGGCTCAAATTTTGACATTTTCAACTTATAAAAATTATATTTTACCAATATAAAATCAATTATATTAATAGGTTATGTTGTTCTTGAATGTCCAAACTATTTTTTAAGCCGGTTATCATCTGCGAAAGCTAACCGAAACTCCGTGCCGCGCCATCTACAATAAAACAGCGGAAACTTATTTGTACTCCTAATACTAACTTCTTCAATGCAAAGTGTTATCTTGCCTGGAAGTTCATTTCTACTTCTTGAATTTTTACAGACCATAATAATTATAATTTACGTTGTTATGACGCGGTTATGTTGTTATGATTTTGAGCTGAGACAACATAGCTACAGCACCAATATGGGAAGAAACTTTCTGCCTCTTTGCCCTCAGTGTTGTTAAGTCTCCCTTCATAGACACTTTAAAAACCAGATTGGATGATCTTTGAATGGAGATATCATCTTAGTTCGCAGAGACTTATTTTTTTATTTAATGTGAAAATCTTTGTTTTCAGTATTTCTTTTTTCATTTTTGTTTTGGAATATACTTTTTTCTTTCCTTTCTGATATTCTTATATATCACGTGTGTCTGGTGCACTATTGCATTCATTTTGTATTTTCTTGGGATTGTACGGGCTTTGTCTTCGATTCGAAATCTAATTTAATACTAATAGGAATAATAATAATAATAACATTACTAACTATTGATTAAGGAACCAAAACTATTTAAGAATAATATTGTTGAAAAATTAACAGGGAAAAGAGGCACCACACTAATTAGGTTATATTGGGCAGCCGGTGGGATTGCCGAATCAACTAAAGACATTTAGTAAGAGAGAATTGTTAACATGTGTTCATTTGTGCATAAGAACTTTCGAAGAATTTTACTTGTTGATTTAAAATAATTCTAGGAATGCTAGTTTACAGTTTTATTTTTCATTATGGAGATATGATAGTTGTTACTGAAATGGTGTCCAAATCTTCCAAATAGTTCGTGTATGTTGAGTGTGAAGTATTTTATATGCCTATAACTCCTCTGATTTTCATGTTGTCGCTTTTCTAAGGATCTTCTAACTTGGCCAACATAAGCAATGAGACAATAATCACAAGCCAACTTATAGACTTCAGATCGTTGTGCTGTGAAAGTATTTAGAAATCGTTATTATATACATAACAAGAAGCCACTTAAAACAAAATGATATGTTACCAGCCTTACCAACACTTGAGGCAGGAATAGGTGAAGTTGATGCTGCCGCTATTTTAAGGACTACTTAAAGCGGTATTCATCATCTTTGGAATCAATGTCGTGAAAGTGGTAGCGCAAAAGAGACACAAGCATAACAGCGCTTTGAATCCAGATCCTTTTTGAGGACACTTTTGGAGAGTATGGAATGATAGAGGAGAACCAACTCAGCATATATCCCTAGGGGAAATTTAGATGGGTCACCGAACTGAACTTGTTTTGCTACATTATTGTAGCAATTTTATGTATAAGAAATGTTCTTCAGCCTATGGTACTTCCGTACAGAAATTATTTAAGTACTGATCTTCACATGATAGATAATACACCTAAACACACAACAAGAACCAAGAGAAAATTTTTGAAAAAACGTGCTATCTCAGTTTCTACCTGGGATTGAGTCCATATTAAAGATCATGAATATTTTTTGCAAGTTCTTTATCAATGTTGGAATTAAACTTCTCAATAGCAGCTGGATATATCATTTCTGATATGGTATGACGTAGCAGACGACACCATTATTGTTCGTGAATGGAGGCGTCTTCTTAGAGATAAAGACTTATTTCCAAATCGTGAACAATGACCAACTGGATGACATTGCAGATGAAATATTCCTGGTTGTGGTAGTTCCATATTGATTAGTGTATTTTATAATTTTTGACACGAAAATTTTCTGGTACCTGAAATACATTACATAATTTGACGTATTAAGTTTTTTTATAGTTCTTGTCCTGATTGAAGATTGTGTAAAATGGGAGATGAAAATCAATGATAGAGTTTTTTGTTATCTCACAGTATGAAAGTGGCTGAATTTTTTACTATTCTTTATTTCAGGTAAGTGTATAACTCCCCTGCCCCACATATCTCATCAATTTTCACCTCAACAGGGAGCACGTGCTTCAGTATCAACTTCATTAACCTGGAAGGAAAGATAACTATATCAAACTATTCATGCACTCTATATACCGCTAATCACTTATCTCCGATCAGTAAACCAGCACTGAAGTCTCCTCCTTTTCACATAGACCTCAATATGGCACCTACCATACTTACCTATTAATTAAAGTCCCTGTCCAACAGACTATGATTTACAAGGTCTGTTAATTCTGCATTGTTTACATTGTTCTAATCGTGACAATGCATCAGATAAATGTTGATAGTAATTGCTTTTTTCTGTAGACATTATTGTGCTAACAAGTGTTCCTGCATTGAAATTGGCATCGAATTTGTTTCATGTTGTTCTGACATATCTGTGTTGCCCTAGGGGTCTAAGATTCGAATTAAAATAGTAGAGGTGACTGAAATGTTTCCATAGAATGACCGCAATAATTTATATACGAGATAATAGATGAAATCAATTAATTATATCAATTCTGTTTGGGTTTCCATGCCAGGCGATTGTTGATATTTGATTCGTTTAACTGTAAATTCTTCTTTTCGGTGATGACACTTGTGTGCCTCTTGAAGCTCTTTTGACAAGGACAAAGTATCAATAAATTATTGAGTGATTCATCGGTTTTTTGTCATCGCAACCATATTATAGTATCTCATGTTTTCACTTCGTTTTTTTCGAAATCTGACATTAAAAAACGTAGATAACGTGTAGATTTCTTCTTTTCTTCGTTTCAAATTCACTGGGAAAAGTGGAGATTTCAGAATAGCTCCTAGATTCTGCCATTTCAGATCACGATTTTCGGACTGAACATTCATCGTGACATATAATGTCTGAACGATTTCGAATGTAGTGAAAGGCGGCATATTATTCCATCAAAATTTTATTGAACCACATTGCTTTTCATCATTTGAGTACCACACTACAGACTTTAATTTTAAATCCTCACTTCATTTTTCTACAGAGTACTCATTTCGATTTTTGTTATGCAGAATGTTCTAAAGGCTATATGTTACTAATAGTGAAGAACCTGATTTTTTATCATTCTACAGAAGGTATGTTTCGTTGGGACCTTCAGATAACGACATCCCATATCGAATATTTCAACGATATTGTAACGGAAAATGCTCTAAACAAGTGGTGGGAATGAATATAATTGTAAAAATACCCGTTGAAATCGCCTAGTATTTGAATTTGTCAGATTATAAGTTATCTCGTTGCACGTCAGCTACTCTTTTAGTTAATGGAGAAGGTGATACAATTAATCTGAAACGTCATGGAGGTTGGAAAAGTTCTTCTGCAGCCAAGGGATACATTGAAGAAAGCATTAATATTAAAACTGAAACGGCACAGAAAATCTTGGGTAAAGGTGAATCATCTAAAGTGTAAATTGTTGAATCAGTAACAATGGCGGATCATACAATTTCAAACTTATCTAGACTTTCTTCAGCGTCTGGAATTGTCATGAAGAATTGTAAGAACTGTACTTCTAATTTTCATCCATGAAATTAAATAAATTTTAGGAAATATGTGAACTGCTCGATTGTAGACGCCCCCCAGGCATTAGATCTTGACGTGATGAGGGCGCTCTCTTGACTAGGACCCTAGTTTCGTCCCGGCGAAGTGGAGGGTTAAGTCTTGGTGTCTAACGTAATTCCATTTCGCGCCAGTCACTGGACCTGTATGGTGGAAGATCTCCGAATGGGGCCCTAGTTTTACTCAGGTGAAATGGAGGGCTGAGCCGGTTGATTAACTCAGTGACAAGGGAGTCTGTCGCAGCACAGGGCTTCTCCCTTAAAACTAGCGTACTCTATCCTATCGCAGTATGAATTTCCTGATTCTGTGTAATGGCCGAGTGCGTTATGTAGCATACTGCGTTACCTCGGGGGGGTGGTTTGCCCACAGAATTTACTTGTACAACCTGGCCACCCCATTTTGGTGTTGGACTCAAGGGGGCAGTGGTTGAAAGTCCGCATGCTGGACTAGGGGGTATTTCATTTATCTGTTCGCAGACCCCCATTTTCGGGATATTCTCATGAAATGACTCGGGGTTTAACGGGACTTGACGGTTCGACCGGCCTGTCCTGGCCCCTGGATCTGTGCGTAACTATTTAGGGTTTGTGGATCTCGACGGAATGGCTCCGCCATTAGTGCTTGACGCCAGGATCAATCAAATGACCTCACATGGGTTCCGTGGGTCAGGACGTATAGTCCGCTAGACGGTGCTCGTACCAGGATCAATTGTAGTCGTCAATCTTGAGTTTATCTTAGTTCAGGGGACTGCGTTCGGGTGGATGGATAAGAATTCCCCCGGCGGGTGAGTTGCGTCTCAAACCAACTCGGGTACTGACCTGCTGAGCCAGTAGGGGTTGGATAGTGCTTCGCTGCTACCAGTCAGACGGTTCTGGCTTTCGAGTCGGGGCCCAAACTGAAAGCTGGTGGGTTCATCTCTTCGGAGGGGTTCTCGCCACGTGCGATGATATGGCGTAATCCTTATCACACTTTCTACCTCTAGGGGTGGACTGTGGAGACTGCTTGGTAGTCACTTGGAAAAGAGGCCTTCCTCAAATAGCCAATAACTATTCTAGTAGAATTCACGTGCTCGATTGTAGAAAAAATCTTGTGTGTAATACGAGGGCCAATTCTTTGTCGATTCCAAGATCCATATAATTACAATATGTCATTTTGCGTTCTTAATATACAAATAGCTATTTCTTGTTTGAATTAAAAGAAGTTTGACAAATGAAAATACCAGTTGCTATGGCAATTTGTATTATTTTAATTATTCATTCGACTCCTGGCATACGATCTGAATAAACTCGAAACTTTGAAATTATCCATAAAGAAATTAAAAGTACCAGATGCACACTTTTGGAAGCAGTATAAATAAGTAGATATTAGAAACTTAAAATTCTTTTCAACGACCAAATAGATCTCGCCTGATCTCCTTTGTTGAATATTTTTACTAGTGAGGTATTTTCGATAATAGACCCTGATATGTATTATGGTTTTTTTAATCGCTTTTTCACATATTTTTCTTTATCGGTAGAGACAAAGTTGTTCATGCGTTAGTCAACTTATTTCCAAATGCAATAGATCCAAATCTACTGAATGAAATTGTCTGGTTCCAGCAGGACGGAGCCCATTATGCCCCAATGGTCAGAACTAACTTCAACCCAATCTTTCCCAATAAATGTATTGGACGAAGAGGTACTATTGAGTGGTCAGCTAGATCGCCAGACCTTACGCCGTTGGATTTTTTCTGTCGGGTTATCTCAAGAACAAAGTTCATGCAACATAGCCGAGGAACATCGCAGACCTCAAAAAAAGGATAACTACACAAATACGGAATATTTCAACTCAAACTTTAAACAAATTTAAGAACTAGATTTATAGGAGACTGTATTATTGCCAAGAAGGACGTGGAGAAAATTTGGTCATTCATTTAAATGTATTAAAATCAATTATATCATATTATTTAAAAATTCAGATTCTTGAAATGAAATATAAATACTTTCGGAATTTCATCCGGTATCATTCATAATAGAAAATACATGAAAAAATGTATTGAAACCAGGTTAATAAGGAACTTCAAAAAATATAAAAATATAGAGGATGTCCCATTTGAAATAAACCACGGACTATGCTGGACTTGCACCAATCACTCTGTATATTTAAATTGATGTTTAAAAAACGCACTATTGAATTTGAAAGTTTACGTATCCCAGTGTTTTTTATGATTTTCTGACATAAGGACACAAACAAATTTATTCCATAAGTAGTTTCCACACTGTATATATAGAATATTAGTTTGCTTCTGTGGGACATACTCAAAACTATAAAAAACAAACTGACAAAATTTTTTAATGGTTTACGTCATTAGATCAAATTTACTCTGGTATAATCAATTAATAAAATTTATTTTCTGGAAATAACGCCCAATTGAGAACAATAATAAGATTTATTTTGATATAGTCAAAAAATCCACGACATATAAAAATAATCCCCAAATTTTCAAACCATCCAAACTCTCATAAATTTGCTGGTTCTAGATCAATAATATTAAGAGCTTGATTTCACTTAAATAAGGCTGCACTAAAAAGGGAAATATATTCAAACAAGTAGGTATGAGCAATCATTTCGGAACAAAAATTATTTATTCGGTCATACACAAAAAAATCAACTCATTCTGAAACAAATCTACTTTACTTGCAGAACAGGAAGAAATAAAAAATAGTCAAAACAACATTTCGGTGCAATTTAATCGAAAATGGTCAAAACAATTTCAATAACTAACATCCTAATATCTTTCACGCCCTCGTATAATACCCTAAATATCAAATAGATTAATTCTGCTATCCCCACAACAAATTTTGATTTTATTAAAAATTTTCCTCAAAATCTTTTTGAAATTGAATTATAAATGTCTTAGAGCAAACAGTATTAATTTAGTAGACATATATAGGGTGTTTCACGAATGATTGTACAGGCTTTCAGGGAAGATGCAGGACATTTTGGTGAGTCTGAATCAGTGCTCGAAATGTGCCTTAACTATATTAGTTTAAGAGATACAGGATGTTTTATGTATTTTATCAAAAATTTTAAATCGGCATAACTCTTGAACGCCTGTATGCATTTTCATGAAAATTTGAGGGGAACGAGTATAGGCCACTGCCTAATATTTGCACCTAATGACTTGTCGATAGCGCTGGTCCGGATTGAGAAAATCATATTCTTTATCCCACATCTTGTGAAACACCCTGTACATCGAATTTTCGAAAGGTGAAATCCTTCTCAGAATCAACAATGAATACTCTTTCAAACAAGCTCATTGGAAATAATGGCACACTTCGCATCAATATTTTATGAGCTATTGAATATCTGGAATTTTCGATTCATAGAAACATGCATACAAAACGAAATACTTTTCGACATCTTATTTACACTTTCACAAATAAATTCTTTTACATCCCTTCCCCCATCAATTTTCGTACGTGATTTTTTCTAGAAAATTTCCCTATTTCTTTTGGACACCTGCTAGGTCATTTATTGAATGTTCTGCAGCTTTCATTAGCCTTTCTTTCTAGTCCACTATTCATCTTCTCACATGCTGCTTGAATCGATCTGAAGCTTAAGATATCATTCATTTTGTAATTATTGGAATAGAAAAATACGCAAGTGGCAGATGGTTGTGTTTCCATAAAATTTTCATTAAGAGAATTATCGAAATGCCGTTATTTACGAATACCGACTATAGTGATATGTTGTTAGTTTATGGATTTTGTAAATGTGGTCGTGAAGCTACTAGGATCGTCCAATTCCTAACCACCAAACATTCGAACACTTCGTGCTGACTTCGTGAATTTGGACACTTTCCGTCAGTAAGTAAACGAGAAAGAGCAAGTTCGATGGTAAACCGTGAAGAGGAAATAGAAGCTGTCCAAGAAAATCCTTCAACCAGCACTCGGCGTCTTGGTTCAGTTTTAGGTTTGCAACATTGTCAGGCATGGCGAGTTCTGCTTGGAGCCAGGCGATGAACTATCGAGGATACGATTTTGCAGATGCGTTTTTGCGGAACCAGCAAGCTAGATTCAGAAGGCTTTCTACTGATGAAGCAACCTTCACAAAAGATGGCAATTTGAATGTTCGAAATGCACATATTTGGTCCAGAATAAATCCGAAAGTGACTAGGAAACGCAATTCACAACACCGTTTTTTAGTCAATATTTGGTGTGGAATTTACAATAATCGCCTAATTGGACCATATATTCTTCCGCACAGGCTGAATGGATTGACATATCTACAATTTTTGATCGAGCATTTGCCAGGGCTCTTGAATAATGGAAGCAAAATTCCAAGAGGAATGTACATCCAACATGATGGAGCTTCGGCACATTTTACCCGTGAAACTGTAGCGCATTTGAAAGAAGTTTATCCAGAAAATTGGTTTGGTAGAAGGGGACCTCGTGACTGGCCTGCAAGATCCCCATATCTTACATGCTTGGATTATTTTCTCTGGAGGCACTTAAAAAATAAAGTTTACTCTAAAGAAATCATAGACAGGGAGCCTCAGATTAATTGCATTCAAACTGCATGTGAAGCAATACGAAATCGACCGGAAATTTTTAAGAAAGCTGTAGCTTATTTGATCACAAGAGCTAAATGTTTAAAAGAGAGTATTTTCGAAAACAAGTTATAATTTTACTCTTACTTATTGTCAATTTTTTTCAGTTCCACGCATGTTTATAAAATATAATTTATATTTTTATTATTAAGTCCATTTTATAATTAAATGTTCAATGTTAATTCGAGTTTTCGGTTAAATTTATAATATTAATAGTAGTTAATAATAGTTTTGCAAAAAATATTTGATGTTGCCCCTACATTCATGTATTGGATGGAATAAGATGCAGCACAATACCTCAATCACGTTATTGAGAATTTCAATCGATTCAGTATGAATAGACGCAATCTCATTCGGAGATTCGCAGGTCCGTGTTTACTATAAATTGAAAATTCGTAATATTCAACGGGTCATAAAATGATGATGCGAAGTGTGCCATTGATCCTAATAGGCTTGTTTGAAAGGTTATTTACTTTAGATTCTGAAGAGAATTTCGCTTTTTGAAAACGGGATGTACAGGGTGTTTCACGGGATTTGGAATGAAGAATGTAATTTTCTCAGTCCGAAAGTGCGCTATCGATAAGTTATTAGGGGCAAATATTTGGCATTGTCCTATACTCATTCTCTCAAGTTTTCTTGAAGATCCATGCAGGCATTCAAGAGGTATGCCGATTGAAAGTTTTTGATAAAATACATAACACATCCTGTTACTCTTTAAACGAATATAGTTAGGACATATTTCGAGCCATAATTCAAACCCACCAGAATGTCCTGCATCTGCCCTGAAAGCCTGTACAATCATTCGTGAAACACCTTGTATAATTAACACTCATTAGACAGGATCAGAAGGAATAAAAGAGTATAATTAAAATATTGAATATTAATTAGAAATATTAAATAAATACTTGACGTATAAAATATTTAATCTATTTTTTAATGCTGAAGACAAAATCAACGGCCAGATAATTCAGGAGCTCATAAATTAAGTCATCATCATGAATGTGGTTGGTCGGGAGAAATGGCACAAGAAGGCTCAAAGAAAATCAAGCTTTTCAGCATCGAAAAGATTACTTTAATTGTGCGAAACATTTTTCCGAAACAAGTCATGCTTTTCTAGAATCAGATAATTTCAAAATACTACACCTAGAACCGATAGGCAAGAAACTTGGCATCTTTGAATCAATAGAAGTCTATAAAAATTATCAGAATCCAACATTGAAACTATGGAGCATGCAAAGGACCTGGGGTATTCATAACTTTTCGATCTTCTGCACAAACCGAAGAAATATTTGAAAACCTTGTTTTATACACCAGTTTGAAAATATAGTATCTATATGAAACTCGGATCAGTGTATCCTCAATACTAAAAAAGTAAAAGAAAACGAATTAATTTCCTGTTTATTCCATTACACTTTTTTGTCACTATTCTTCCACATCAGGATTGAAAAAAAAACTTTTTTGTGCTCCATAAACACCAATTCGGGTTGATTTTCAGAAACCAATCAAAAAGCCTATTATTTTTCATACTGTCAAATAGACTATTCTCGACGGAAGAAATCAAGCAATTTTATTCCATCAGATATGCTGCCTTTGTGAACATCCAAATTCAATTTAAGTTCCCAAACTATTCGAATAAACCGCAGCATCTTCAACTCTTCCAAATTTGCCACACACCATACACAAATTTTCCCAGAAACGTATCACGCTCAGAGATCCACAAGACAGGCGGGTCCAGAGCTGACAAAAACGGAACCTTATTGTCCCGCGTGGTGCAGTATACAATTTGGCGGAACCACAGTACAATCTGATCCTCTAAATGAACTGTTCTCTCTCTTAATTAACTTCGCAGCTTAATCTCAACCGAGGATCGGCTGGCCGGTAATTGTGCGTCGAAGACATTGAAATACTGCCGGTTTGGTATCTTGGTGACTTTGAGGTTTCGAACGGGGAAGGCGAAACGGATTTTGATGGATGGAGATAAAAAATAAAGTGACCTAATTGCTCCGTTCCGGAATCAATTCTCAGAAGTGAGTCATTCGCGGAATTCTCCTCGTTATTCCACATTTTTGGGGATTTGGTATGTAGGTCGTTAGCTTGTTTGATATGCAATCAGATTCACAGTGGCATAACTACAGGGTGGCAGGACTGGCAAAATGCCACGGCCTCCCGACCCGAGAGGGTCGGGCTTCCGGTCCGAAAGGCAGCACCTCCGAGGAAAGCTGAGATTTTGAACAATAATTAGTATCAATTAAAAATTTTACAGATTTTACAGAACAACTGAAGTTTCACTTCGCTAAAGGCAGAAGACGATATCATATAAATTATTAACAAACATAACAAGTAAAGGATGTTGATCAATTGGAGAAACCACAATGAGGTCCGCAAGTCGATCATAAATCATTTCGCTCAGTTCCATCCAATATGCGGAAGCAAAAAAAATTCCACATTGCCAACATGTGTTATTTTATTACTTCTAATTACGCCGACAAAGAGAGCGTATCTTTGTCGGCGGGCAGCCGCGGATTCTTTGAAGAGATCCCCGCATATTTTATCAGGTTTGGTCCTAATTTGTTTGCGCAGCACTCTATTGCGCATTCTGCCGTGGCATTAGAAGTTTTAATTGTTTTAATAACATCATTTGTATCGTTCAGTTTTTTTATTGAATCTGCGCAAGAGACAAAGTAAATGAAGTTAATTATTGTGAAAGTTGAATACCAATATGTCCAGTTCTCGAAAATATCTCGGTGAGAGTGAAAAACGAAAGAGAAAGAGAAAGTCTGAAGAAAAAAATCGTAAGTTACCTAAAATTAGACAGTACTTTAAAAATAATTACTGTATTGATGAAAATGCCAGTGAACAGTTCTCCAAAAGTGGAAAATTGGAAGTAACTGAAGCAAAAGTATAGCAGATTAAGCACCCGAAACCAGTGTATATCCAGATCAAGAACACCCACAACCAAGTACTAGTAAAGATTAAAGTGAATCATGTTTTAGTGTGAACAATATTGCATCTTCAGCATTTGTTACTGATACGGGTAATTCTAAAGAATTAAATGATCGAACTAAACGATTCGTGATCGAAAACGGACAATTTAGACCTAGGGGTCCTTATTTGAATGACAGTGACAATAGATATTTTTTAGAAAAACATTACTATATCGTTACAAAGTCTGGTTTCAAAATTGAACGTGCATGGCTATCTTATTCCTTAATACTCCAGAAGGCGTACTGTGAACCATGATGGTTATTCGCAAATCGGTCGTCTAAAAAAATAAAGAATGTTTGGATGGAAGGCTACAGCGACTGGAGACATATCGTAGATGCCAAAGAAGGACACGAGACATCGAAAATTCACCTGCATTCTTGTCTAACGTATCAACAATGGCGATTACATGGAACACTAGATGAAAAGCAAGAGTCCATGATCAGGAAAGAAAAATCTTTTTGGCGCCAAGTATTGTCTAGACTCCTAGATGTTACGCTGACTATTTCAACGTGTGATTTAGCCTTTCGTGGCTACAGATAAAATGCAGATATCAATGAACCAAGTTCTAGATGAAAATTTTTGAGTATTGTTGAGTTATTAGCTGAATACGATCCGATTTTGAAAGAATTCTTAAATAAACCAAAGGGCCATATAAAATACTCAAGTCCGAAAATACAAAATGAGCTGATTTCTGTTCTTGTTTTAAAAATAAATGCCCCGCACCTTTTTACTCAATCATATTCGATACGACCCAAGATATCTCAAAAAGGGATCAAATGTGTGAACTTTACCGTTACAGTATGATCGAGAGGGACGAAAATTGAATTCCAAAAGCGCTGGTCATTAAAGAGTCGTTTTTAGGATCTCATGAGGTTAAAGACCAAACTGCCTCAGCAATGTCCAAACAAATACTAAAATCCATAAATGAGAAAAATATACCTCTAAATAAGTGCGAGGACAAGGATATGACGGTGCTAACACAATGAAAGGCTCCTACGTAGAGTTCAGTGACTCAAAAAATATCGAACCAAATGCGGAGTATGTTCACTGTGCTGGTCATAATTTGAATATGGTTCTAAATGATGCGGTAAGGGAAGTTATTGAAATGCAAAATTTTTTGGATACAGTTCAACAAGTTTATAATTTTTTTGGGCATAGCATCAAAAGATGGAATATTCTGTCGAGTTCAATATCCGATAAAGAAAAGGACTCTTCAACATAAATAACATTAAAAACATTGAACCCTGCCAGATGGGGAGGACGTTATAATGCTATTTTTGCCCTAAAAGTTAGATTTGTTGAAGTTCAAAAAGCATTAACGCAAACAATTCTGTTAAATTCTAGACCAGATGAAAAAAATTAAGCTATTTCAATCAAGAAGAAAATCGAAAACTACAATTTTATTATGCTGTTGGTTTTCCACAGCAAAATTCTACAAACTGTCGATGCTGCATCTAAAGCACTTCAGTCCAAAGCCACCGATATTTCGAACGCATTAAAACGTTTCAAAATTTGTTTAGATGAATTGGAAAAGTACCGGTTTAAAGAATTTGCCACGGATCCCTGACGGTGTAGTTACGCCACTGCAGATTCAGATCAAGAGGGATCTGCAGTGTTACAGAGCGGGTGACCCATGATTATAGAAATTGTCGTTGTTTACCATATTTTGAAAAAATGTTAACTGAAAATCGAAATATACAATTAGGTATTTATTTGTTGAAATAACAATAAGTCTACTCGATTTGTACCGGCTTAAAGCCAAAAATTCAAGTATAATTTGAGATAACGAGGCACCGGTCGATTAGATAACGTTTAATTTTGAGCACATGTACTAATGAAGAATATGTCTTGAAATATGATAACAGGTTGAATGCTTAAGAAGTTTTTAGCAGTTGTTGGTACGAAATGGTACATAAATCTTAAACAGATAAGCCATCTAAAGTTTGCTTTTGAAATAGTGGTTATTTCGAGTCTGGCAAAGCCCTTCTCGTTCAAGTTTTGACAGAAAGTTAGTTCAATATTAGCATTAATGACTTGTGCTTGAATGAAGCTTGGAAATATTGGAAACTTATTTGCAAACTATTGAAGCTTCTATCCAAACTGTAAGAAATGTACGTGGAAAATTTAATAAAATCAAAATGCCCTCACGGCAATTTATGGATCAATTTGTTCGTGAAAACTGGACAGTTATTTGATAAAATAACTCGTTCACGTTTTCGTCGAATGAGTACACCGAAAAACATTCTGCTGTAGTCCAGAATGTGGCTGAACATCCATCAACATTTACTCGTCATCGAGCTCAAGAACTGAACACACTTCTCCGAGGAGAATTTTGCATAACAACCACAGTTTGCCTTTTCAGTGAATTATTTTTCGTGTGAGGTTATAGTTTATTGTTACATTTTTTAAAGGTTTTTCGATTGAAATGAATCGTTACAATCATTTTAGGAATGAAGAAATAAGGGACATGAAAGAACACAAGAAAACTTTTGCGTTCTCTATGCAGCTTAAAAGTATACATTTTTATAAAAATAGTGAATTGCTTCAGCCGTTACTATTTGGTAGTTGATCATAATTGAAACACAATAGATTGGAGTTACTATGTATTTACTACCAAGGTTTTTTACTATTTTTGGTTCACATGTTACCGCGGTTTCGAACGATGACCGTTCATCTTCAGACGTAACAGAGGACTAAAGCACTAGTTACAGATTCAGTTTTGAAGTAATGTTCCATTTGGTACAAAAACTGTATAACAGATGTTACAAATTATTCAGAATAAATATTTCCAGTGAAAAGCAATAACAAGGATTACAGAGGTGTTATGGGTTTTTATGATGGTACATGAACAATTCCTTTTTCAACAGGTAGCAAGTAAGAAATAGCAGAAAATACTTACTTGCTACCTGTTGAAAAAGGAATTGTTTATGTACCATCATAAAAACCCATAACACCTCTGTAATCCTTGTTATTGCTTTTCACTGGAAATATTTATTCTGAATAATTTGTAACATCTGTTATACAGTTTTTGTACCAAATGGAACATTACTTCAAAACTGAATCTGTAACTAGTGCTTTAGTCCTCTGTTACGTCTGAAGATGAACGGTCATCGTTCGAAACCGCGGTAACATGTGAACCAAAAATAATAAAAAACCTTGGTAGTAAATACATAGTAACTCCAATCTATTCTGTTTCAATTATACATTTTTATATCCAGGCAGGAGGCGACCATTTTCATTGTTTGAGTGAAAGTGCGTCATTTCGTAGTAAAAATCTGGGTGATAGTCCGAAACTAATGACATCTAATGAAGAAGATGAAATTTTGGTTCGAGCAGATAAAAATCCTGAAGTGAGTTCACGTGAACTGACAGCAGCAACCGGAGTAACTCGTCAGTTATAAGAATTCTAAAAATGAAAAGCTTCACCCTTATCATTTCACTCCTGTTCAAAATTCATTGTCATTCCTGTGATGTTGCATGTTAGGGCCATATGTTCTTCGTCCACATTTAAGTGAAGATTCTTCTTTATTTGTTTTTGCAAAATACTTTAAGTGATATTTTGGGTGAATTGTCACTAGATGTAATGAACATAATGTGTGTTATGCAGAATGGAACTCCATCCCATTTCCCATTAATTGTTCGAAATCATCTAAGTAGCGTGTTTCGTCATCAATGGATTCGCAAAGGAAGTGATTTTGAATGGCCCCAGCAAGTAGTCCTGATTGTAACCCTTTCGATTTTTATTTTTGGGCATATATGAAGTCTTCAGCTTATGCTCATGAAATCAATAAGTGAGACGAACTTTGGAGAAGAATACAAAATGCAGCTGATTTCATAAGGGGACAGAATAATATTTTCTCTAACAACCGGAAGTCTTTTATTACAAGAATTAGAAAAAGCACAAACAGAAGCCTAACGTTACAAGTTTCTTTATTGTCTGTTATTTGAACTCCTCTTCTGAGACAATGAACTCTTCTATTGCATTATTCTCAAAAACGGGTGAAATTTTCGTATTTAAACAAGAGTGCGTGAAAATGATTTTTAAATCGCACTTTCTAATCGAAATCACTATCAATTTTCTTAAAAAAAAGTAATATATAAAATTATATTCCTCGTCCAAAGTTATGTCTGTGTGCTTATTTTGATAATAATTGAGAAATAGATATTGAAGTTGTTAGCAAAATACAAAAAAAATAAATTCAACTTTGATCTATCTTTATTATATTTATTATATCTTTTCCGACAGCAATATTTCATTGAGGCATATTTAGTTCAATCGCCATATTTTGGTCCAAAGAACCTATCCTTAACCTATGTCCCAATAGTTATGGATTCACTGTGTATATGAAAGTTCAAATAAAAAATTATGAGCTAAAATTAAATCTGCCGTATTTACCTTTTAGGAAAATTTCGCTGTGCCAATAAGTAGAGGTTTTAATAGAAATCTTATAACTCGCAAGACCTGCTGAGATGAATCAATTGTGTTATTCGATATTCGTTCGCATAACCAAAAAAGACGAAATAATAATAATAATAATGTTTATTTTTGAAAATATCTATATAACACACAATACATGAAGCAATATACTCAAATATGTACAAAATCTCAAACAAATAAACATGAGTTCCCTACTAAAACCTAAGTTGTGCTTAGGTATTCAATTGCCATTGAAACATTCTATGATAATATGTGTACATTGTACATTAAATAAATACTAACACTAAAAACAAATCCGACTAATCGAAGCCCATAAAACAGATCAGACGCAAATAATCCCCTCGCAAACTCACTCACCGATCCAGAAAAAGGAAGACACTGTAGCTAGGTTACATATCATCATTGAGAATTATTTTGTGAACAACATTTCGGTCCAGCTCAATCATGTACTTCCTGAAAATTTTCTTTAGAAGGTTAATGTTGTTTATTCGTCGTATATACATTTTATAGATCTCAGGTAAGTAGTTGAATATTTTACTACTGAGGTATTTATATGTGTGTTTCCCAATATTCTTCCTTGGAGTAGTGACTCGTACATTTCCCTTAGCTTTATTCCTGGTATGATAAACATGTTCAAAATCTCGGAGAGTTCTTCAATTTTTGTATATGAATAATACAATATCATACATGTACAGCTGCCGTATGTCCATCACGCATGAATCCCCATAAATACAATCCGATGGATAGTCTTTTTTTTGCGGTATATAATTTTCAGTATTTTCCTCTGTAATATTTCCATCTTTTTAAGGTGAGTATCAAGCAAACCACCCCAACTGAGAATGGCATACTGTAGTCGAGGCTGGATCAAGCCGAAGTAACTTATCACTCTGAGGTAAGTGGTATCGAGAAAAGATCTCAAATATTTAAATTTATACATATACATATATCTGAGTGTTTTCGAAACCTTCCGAACATGTGCATCCCATCTCAGATGGGGATCTATTATTTTGTGACACCCAGATACTTAATGTTGTCTGCTCTGGTGATCTTCATTGCTTTTCCATAATTATTAATTATCAATTCATTATAATTTGGCAATCGGTTTTCATAACTCGCAAATGGCATAAAATGGGTTCTGGCAAAGTTAATTGTCAATGATTCGTGATCTAACCAGTCTTTAATTACATTAATCTGATCTTTCACTTTTACTTTCAGACTTCCCTAATCATCTGCTGTGAAGAGCAAGGCAGTGTCGTCAGCGAAACTGAAAACAGCCCCTTTAAACCTAAAGGTGAGGAGATCGTTCACATACAGGGAAAACAACAAAGGGCCCAATACCGTACCTTGTGGTATACCATAATTCACTTTTAATTCTGTGCTGAGAACATTGTTAACTTTCACTGCTTGCCCACCGTCTTTCAGGTAGCTTTCGAAAAGCTTCTGGGCTTACCTCTAATACCAGAGCAACTCAGGACGTCTAGTAATTGGGTGTGGTCAACGCTATCGAAAGCCTTGGCCAGATCTAAAAATAAACATATAGCTGGCCTTTTATTATCCACGTGTACGTATAGTTCGCCAGTCAGAGCAGCTATCGCATCACTTGTTGACAAAACCCGCCTGAAAAAATACTGCCTATTAGATATAAGATTCTACCTGTCAACAAATGTCATAAGTCTAGACCGCAGCAGCTTCTCAAAAATCTTCGTGAAATTTGTTATCAGTGATATTGGCCTGTAGTTATCTACCAACTCAGGATCACCTTTTTTCAATATAGGGGTAACCAAGGATGTCTTGAATGCCTTCGGACATTGGCACGTATTAAATATTCTACTCATTAAGGCTGTTAATAGAGGTGTGATTTCCTTAGATGTTTTTTAGATGCTCAGCTCTGATACCATCAAATCCAGGGGATTTTCCACATCTGAGGGAATCGATTATATCTGAAATTTCCTTCTCTTCGACTGGACTTAGAAAAAAAGAGTTCCAATTAATGTTCTTTTTGGGTCTTGGAGTAGGGGGCTTGTTTATTTTTTCTGCGTAACTCATACCTATATTCGTAAAATATGTATTGAATATTTCTGCCTTTTTTTTGTCATCGTTAGCCTTCATTCCACCCGCACATGAAATTTTTTTTAGTCAACTATCCTTCTCGGAAGCGTTGAATTCATTTACAATTTCCCATAGTTGCTTCGACCTTTTTTGACTTCTTTCAATTTTTCTCTGATAGTACATCCGTTTTGCCATCCTTATCAGTTTGGTAGTGTGGTAGAAAAGAAAATAGTAGAAAAGAAAGAAGTAGTAGATGATCTGAACTGAATTATTCTGCTTATTACATATGTAGTACACTGTCAATTTGAATGATTGACTCTTTCGACTTAATCTGAATAGCAAATACTGGGCACCAAGATCCAGATAACTCGAAACACATGTACGAATTTTTTCATCCACTTCTCTCCTAATTAGCAAGATCGAACCGTCACTCTCGACTGCACAATTGAAACGCAAATATACCCTGGATATGGCTCCTAATAATTGCATTATCTAGTTCTGCCACAACGAATCGCCTATGGGTCCTCGACTGCGTGAGTTATTGACACAACATGAGCACTACATGTACTACTGATGATGTTATCATTTATGCCAGCAGTATGTCCAACGAACGAAATGGCCCCCTAGGGGTCCACATAAAACCGACGTTCTAAATCAACTCATATTCACTGTTTTGATCTAAAAAGACAAAGTTGAGCGGATGCCGGTTCAGTAGTTGTTCTGAATAGAAATGTCAGGAAATTATTTCTGATTCTGTGGGCAACTTATGGAAATGCATTAGGCGTCATCATGTTTTGTATCGTTAAATAATTTGTTATCTAAAGCACTTGTCAGGGTAATAACACGTTGTGTTTACGCCATTTCAGATATCAAAATCACTTAAATGAACTTATTTATATCTAGCTGCAATTCAATGACCTATTTACTGCTTTACTATTCTCTTATTCAGTTATTAAGGACTTGGGCTTGGCAAAAATTTATTTTATACCTTATTGGAAGAACTGATCAGTTTTTTTCAAACATACTTGATCAAAAAGATTCACGATAGAAAGTATTTGGTGAAAATAATGCCTGAAAAATTTAACTTCTGTATTCACACGCTGAAGAACATTGCTACGTATACCTTCTGCCAAAAGGTTTATTCACATGATTCAAACATTTGAAGGATATGAAGATATTTTTGTATAATATTTGTTGCAATTTACAATGTGCTTTTTAAAGGTATTAAGTAAATGTGATGTGTTGTAAAGAGACATATAAGAAGTTATCAAATATTATTGATACTTCTTTACGATACTTCAATTGAAGTCAGTCCTCTGTGATCTTCTTATGTTGAACGGGTTTTCTACCAGATGATCTATAATGCTGTTTTAATTTCCATCCAGATTTTGGTGGTATTTTATTGAACGTTTTCTGATTTCATCACTAACGATGGGGATCTTCAAATCAGTATGTATTAATAAAGTAAATAAAAACAACTTGGCTTAAGTTTCACTGTTTATTTGATATCTGTTGACATATATGTTTCAGGTTTTTAGTCCATTTTCAAAACTGAAGAGAACAAGACTTAAAATCCTATTTACAATGGTAGGCTATATCACAGGTACAATATTGAACAGTGTAGAAATAGGGTGTTAGTTGGGTCGTAATCTTTTACAGATAGGAGCAATAGTGATGAATCCAATTTAAGTTGTTCATTTGTAATTGGTAGCTTCTTACCATGTGCTAAACAAATTTCCAAATTTTCTAAATGGTCCATACTTCTGCTTTTATTACCTACGTTTACAATCTCAGTTCTGTTGAAATCCATGAAATGGTTGTTATTTATACAGTGTTCCGAAAAACCAGATGTTATTTTATATATAATATATTTTTTCATGTTCTTCCACCCTTATGTTTATTGATCGTCCTGTCTGACCTACGTAAAATGCAGGGCATTTATTACAATATAATTTGTATATACCGCTGTTTTCAGACGTTTCACGACAGTCTTTGCTATTGACTATGAGTGAACCTAGTCTGAAAGTATCCCTAAGGCTTTATAGATCAATACCTTATTTTGGAGTTACTATTTCAATGTTCCGCCTATTAGCCAATACATATATCTAGTTTTTCATAGCTCGAATGTATTGATTCAAAATTGTTCTGAGTCAATGCCCTAATATATTGCTGATGTTTTAACTGGAATTTGTTTTTTATGTATTTTAACTGGCGTACATATATCTCTTTTGTTGGTGAACGTTGTTTGGTTAATGGTAAACCACTGCGAAAGTGGCTAAGGCAGTGTTCCTTTTTCTGTAATGTGGGATGTATGAATCAGATAAAGCAGTAAACCCTGTATAATTCCCTGTGGGACCCTGGAGTTAATTTCAATTAGGTTTGATAGAGCATCGTCATATTTCACAGCAAAGAATCAATCGGAAAGGTATAATTTCAGAATCAGATAGTAGGGCTGTGGAAGAAGGAATAATCCATTATACAGCAGTGTAGTATTTTTTTATTGCTTGATGAAATGGTGTTCATTACACAATGTATTTGTGTGTGTGTTGCTGAATGATTTTCTCTAAACCCTGGTTGATAATTTTGTAGAAGTTTGTATAGGTTGACATCCTTCTTCAATCTTTTGAACAGAAATTTCTCAAACAATTTTTCTTATAGTGGTTATTGCCAATTTCAGAAAAATTGTTTGAGAAACTTCTGCTCAAAAGATTGATAAGAAGATGAGCCTATTGGCTTATCGAACTATATGATCTAACATCGAGTTCAGGTTTGATATCCTAATTACTTGTATATTTCAAGATAGTGGGAAAAAAAGTTATGCTCGTCATTCGGTTGTATACTGTGTTGAGTAATATTATGCCTTTCTGTTGCAGTTTTCTCAAAATCTCTGCTGTTATCAGATCAAAACTTTTCATTTTTCAATTTCTTGATCTCATGAAAAACTTCATTGGGTTTGAAAGAATTTATGGAAAAAGACATCTGACAAGCACTAGCCAAGATCATTTTCACCCCATATGCTCTTTATATGGTGTGATTACTTGTGTCAACTATGTTCCGGATAAGTTTGATTTCTCCTCATCAGATAGTTGTCTGAAGATGGTATAGTTAATTCCCGAAACTCGAGACACAATTAAATGTGTAAAATATCAATTTATAGGTAGAAAAACATAGTAATTTCTACAACTTGTTTTAATTCCATTCATCAGATTAGGCCTGTTATCTATTCGTTTGTTTGATCGGAGGTTTAAGTTGAACAGGTATTTTGTATTCTTTTGTAGCTTTGCAGATGTAATGTTCATCGTTGAAGAGAACTACATGAGCAGGGCCCTTCACAGCGTAGGTTTGTGTGGATCTTTAGGAAGATAACAGTCAGAAAAATTCAGAATCCCTTGGGTAGGGAGCAATTTATCAAAATTACGAACATTCGAATGCCAAATCCATTACACTAAATCTGCAGTTGAATAAAGATCACCATAAAGAAATACTTGAAAAAATACGTGGAAGTGAAGCACTACAGTTACGTTTTGTGTCTAGTTCTGATAATGGGTAAGCTGCAGCTGTTAATGCGCCTGTATAGGGTCCATCCAATCAGAATACTTTCACAGGTGCGTGTTCATCTATAATTCCCGTATAATTAGGTAGTTAATGTGTTGAAAACAAAATTGTTTGAATGATATTTATAAGGAAAAAAAATTTCTTTTTTTATTTCTGAAATATTCTAATGAATTACACTCATGCCTTAAAATGCCCGGATAATTCAATATTCAAGTGTGTTTGTTATCCAATAAAAATTACACTCAGTTATTTCAATACTTTTTGAGAGAATTATCTACTGGACTCCTGTAATTTTTAGATAATACTCTTTCTTGCAAAAATTGATTCGGTAGTGTTAATGCACTTGTGCAATTTCAACCAATAATTAAGTTTTATGAGAATATTCATAAATTGTGATCTTCCTTCTTTAAAAGGCCGTATCCATTCCTCTCTGGTTACGCTTCTGAGTACTGGATAGATCTGAAAACTGTGTCGGATTAATTGCTTCAAGTTCGCACAATGAATTGGTTTTATAGCAGCAGAGAAAATTATGCCTTCGGTTCGGTAATAATCTTTCACATTATTCCTTTGACGCTAATCAGATGCACCCTTTGTTGATAATATTGCATATTGGGAAATTATTATGTTCGTAACATCAGTGACCATCATGTTCAATTCACCATTTTGTGAAATGAACGAAAAGTCGTTAATATTAATGAGGAAATGTAATTAACTCAAGTAAACTTACTTTATGCAGCACCGTTTTAAATCATCTCAACATATTATGAATACCCATTTATGCCTAATCCAATTAGCACTCTCTAATCACGGCCCTTCAAGAAATTACGAATGAAAAGCAATTGTTTATTTCTTAAAAACAAGCGCTCAGAGATTATTATGTATCACAACCAAGAAAATGTAGAGTTCACACATTTTTGTAACTATAATTTCGAAACATGACTTCATCCTCTAACAACCGAAAAATGAACAAAAGGAACAGAGCGTTTATGCAGATTTAGAAACAGAAGAATGATAGCCAGAACTGTAGTGTTATAAAATGTCTTTTTCTTGAGTAGAGAAAAAAGATAACGACTATTATTGAAATATATTAAATATTCATTTCAGATTTACGTGGATCCCTATGATCATTCATTTTTCTTCAGATTATTTAACTAATTGGGAAATTTCAATAGCCTCCAAATAATTCAGTTTCCTGCCTTTTGATTTTACATGTTAAATTTTCAGATTATTTTTTTAAGGGAAGAATACTGATTTTCTATGGAATGGATTGCTGAGGTTGAAGTTTACTTGTTTTTATAATCTTTGAATCCTGCCGTGAATAAACGTTCTGTTTGTGAAATGTATTTGCTATACTCAGTGGTAGAGCATTGGGTTCGTAACCGAAAGGTCCGGGTTCGGATCCTGTTCAGGTGAAAAAGAAATTTTCTAGTTGGACAAGTGTCATCCACCATTTCACTGTTGGGTCAAAAATTAACAATGCTGTGACCTAAAGTGGCGCAAGATTGCAGTAACAAAGCCTACCTAGAACACAAGTGCACTCCTACCTCACACAAGCTGAAAAAGCTTCTGATGGGTCTTCACAGAAGATCTAGGAGCATCAGGATAATAATAATATTACAAATTGAACATGCTACTTTTTAAACTCCCAATTAATATAGGTTTAAGGTTGAGTCTTTTACATAGAGAGGAAACTTTGTTTTCTGATCTAAAGGCAACATTAATATCTGATCCTGAAAGACCGTTGGTCGCTTTTGTACCTATGACTTCGATTCTCCTTTCCTTTCTTTTCAATTTTGTGAAGAAGCGTCGATTTATTTCCTTATGGTATTTAATTTTCCGATCTAGTGAATAGCAAAATGAAGTTTGTATTGTTTTATCCTGACTAGCTTTCTTGAAGGAGCATTTGTTTGTCACCTAAAATTAAGACCAATAACATGTAGGGTGAGTTAAAGTTTTTGCATCAGCATTAACTGATATTATCCAATGGAGCCTGATACTGACATGAATTGTGATGATCCTTCTGCCACACAAGGAAGATTCCTGGCTCACAAAACCGAAGTAGATAAGTACCTTTCAGGCGACAGGAAAATGTGACCTCCTTCCAATTAGTGTAAATAACACTCTTGTACTGTTCATCAAATATTATTTTTAATTGGGAATATTAAGGATAGATATAGAAAGGTATAGGATAGGTACATATAAGTATAGGATAGAAATAGATATTAGTGAAGAAAATTTAAGTACAGGAGTGGCGATAGGTACTGAGTTGAAGAAAATATTGTTCTAGAAGAACATTATTTTAAGGTAAGCTAGTTTTACGTTTTTTCGTTTCATTCCTTCAGAGTTCACAAGGAAAAGAAAATATTAACATAATTGGTGATAAACCAATTCATTCTGTAGTTTTATATATAAAATGATCCAACAATCAAATTGCCTGGCGCCTTTGTTAAAATTCTTTTCCTCTCTTTTTGAAATTGATTACGAGGGTAAAGAACCTAATCCTTCGAGAGCTAGCAGGGCCCCTATTTGCCAACAGGTTTTTTCATTTTTTTCCTTCCGTTACGTGGCATTTGATTGTAAAATAACAAAACAAATTATGCCAAAAATTTGGTATAATTTAATTTAATTTTAACGAAATCGTAATAATCGACCGTCCAGCTGACGACTGGTAAGAATGTGAATTTCCAAGAGAAGAAACCTACAGACCGAAAATTCGGAGCAGTTGAATTGGAGTTTGAATATATCAGCTGTGATTAAACATGGATAAAATCGATCTAATGGTTTAAGATTAATTTGCAGTTGAATTTTATCTTTCAAATATTTTCGAAAGTACAAATCTGATTGAATTAAAGTTTAATATTCAGATGTGAACTAACGACAAGAAGGCTCTGGCACAATTTCGTGGAGATGAATGATTGAAAACTGCAAATATATCTATAAAGAAACCGACAAATTTCAATTAACCAGGTATCTAGAAAACTACTAGTGTACAAATTTAGTCAGAGCGTTACTTTTCCATTTTTTTTTCTCAACAGAAAGTATGAAAGGTGTGTAAAGATTCTTCAGTAAATTATTTTTCCACTCTCTTGCCAATATGTAACGATGCAGATCAAAGAGAGAGAATAATGAGGCTTTTAACCATTTATTTTTAATTTCACTGAAAATTTCCGTTTCCTCAAGAGAACATATCTGAAATTGCGAAAATTGATATTTATTTGACTTTCGGAGGTATTATATGCAGCTTCTTTATGAGGTAATATGCAAATTTCAAATTTTCAGGGGAATGGACTGTTGATCGAGCGCGACTACGCTACCAATATTAGTGCTCTTTACCATTTTTACGCAGTAGTCCCAAGGAAATAGCATGCTATCAGTTCGTTCAAGTGTCTGTAATTTTAGAATGTTGAGCCAAAAGTAACCTTGAACGACTAGTTTGGACTCACTGATGAAAAAAATTCGAGGTCAAAGGCTCGTTAATGGGTAAAATCGTTTCAATAGTTTCGCAGTTATTCACGTTTAAAAAATTTTCTTATTTCTCCCAATATTTTCTAAACTACAAATTGAATCGATCTGAAATTCAGTATTTAGGAATAAAAAAATAACGTGTATATTTGTGCAGAATTTTGTGAGGATTATTCTATTAGAAGATCAAATAATTTTATATTTTTTTGAATATCGTCGGTGATATAAAGTATAACGCAAAAGCTCTTAACTTTACGTCAGTGCTTTCCACCTTTTTTTATTATGATTGAATCCATTATTCCCAGCTGTTATTGTGATAGGTTCAATTTCAGTTTTGCGGTTATTTTTTGATGAGTGTAATGAGGAAGCCTTATATATTGTTGGAGGTATTGAAATTTTTTGTTGATATACTAGGGGAATGGACTGTTGATCGAGCGCGACTAAGCTACCAATATTAGTGCTCTTTACCATTTTTACGCAGTAGTCCCAAGGAAATAGCATGCTATCAGTTCGTTCAAGTGTCTGTAATTTTAGAATGTTGAGCCAAAAGTAACCTTGAACGACTAGTTTGGACTCACTGATGAAAAAAATTCGAGGTCAAAGGCTCGTTAATGGGTAAAATCGTTTCAGTAGTTTCGCAGTTATTCACGTTTAAAAAATTTTCTTATTTCTCCCAATATTTTCTAAACTACAAATTGAATCGATCTGAAATTCAGTATTTAGGAATAAAAAAATAACGTGTATATTTGTGCAGAATTTCGTGAGGATTATTCTATTAGAAGATCAAATAATTTTATATTTTTTTGAATATCGTCGGTGATATAAAGTATAACGCAAAAGCTCTTAACTTTACGTCAGTGCTTTCCACCTTTTTTTATTATGATTGAATCCATTATTCCCAGCTGTTATTGTGATAGGTTCAATTTCAGTTTTGCGGTTATTTTTTGATGAGTGTAATGAGGAAGCCTTATATATTGTTGGAGGTATTGAAATTTTTTGTTAAGTCTGCAAGAGATGATATACTAGAACTCAGGTTTCTGAAGCTATAGTAAGTGATTCGATATAGGATGATTTTTTAAATACTTTCAAGATTAATTTCAATTTTAGAATTTGTTATAATAAATTGTGCATAGTTCAAAAACAAAGTTTCATTCATTGCCAGAATTAATAAGATATTTATTACATGGGACGACTCAACAATTGCTCGCACACAAAACCCCGAATGTGTTAGACGGTTACCCTCTGGATCACAAGATTAATATCTATTTTATTATTTTACATTATATTATATTATATATTAATGATTTTTATTGCTCGCATATTACTTGGTGAATCATTTTTAAATTAATAAAGTGAATAAGAACAACTTGACTTAAGTTTCATTATTTATTTCATGTCTGTTGACATATATGTTCCGGGTGTCTAGCCCATTTTCAAAACTGAAGATTCATATTTCTCTTCAAACTTAAACCTATTTTCTACCCTACTATTAGAAGAATGATTTTAAGTTCTGTTCTCTTCAGTTTTGAAAATGGGCTAAACACCCGAAACATCTATGTCAACAGACATGAAATAAATAGTGAAACTTAAGGCAAGTTGTTTTTATTTACTTTATTAATTTATATATTGATGATTCAGTCATTTAGGTAGTTTTATTCCCTAAGTTTCTTGGAAGATATTAGCATTAATTTTTCTCCATTCAGGTTAATTTTATTTCATCTAGTCCTAAGTAACCTCTTTATTTCCATCCTGTTTTTTACTGCTAGATATCTCCTTGAACAACATTTCTTATCCAAATTTTCGAACTTGCTTAAAATTGATTTTCAAACGTGAGACGAAGCTAACAAAAAGAGCCATGTTCTTCGTAGCTGATACATTGGAAATTCATGATATTCCTGCACGACCATAGCCTAATAAATTCAAACTCTCATTTGACTCCAATTAGCATATCTTAATTAGTAACTGTCGGTGCTGGTATAACGTAATACATCCTTGTCTAGAGCTTGGCAGCTGATAAGGCTGCAACAACATGCATCGAAGCATCGTCTCGAAAATTAAACACTGTGATTATGTTTTGAAAAGTTATCCACATCTACAACTAGAATAAAACCTGAAAGAATGGCAGATCTATTTAATTTTCATACAGATATTAATATACTGATATTCCAATAAAACAGAGTCCGTTCAAATTCGCAAGAAGAAATAAACAGTGAATTCGATGAAAAAATTATGCACTGTTTCGACTAATTCAATTCACTACTTGACTTAACACCTTTTCAAAGCGTTATTCTCTGTAGAAGAGACATACAAAAAATGTCTGTACCGATTGCTTCGAACGTTGCATTGCTCGTTGGAGCTCACTCATAATTCTTTCGAAGGATATACTTTAGAAAATCATACCGAGAGCAAAGGTTTAAAGTTTTCCTTTCCTTTAAAGCGGTATTATACTTTGTTCGCGGATACAGTTCCGAAATATTTCGAAAATAAACACTTTTGCAGTTTTAAAAATAGTCCTCTGTAGGGATAATTCAACGTTCGTGACGGTTACATCGATTCGGTAAGAAATCAATTTTGAATTAGTGTAAACGGTTTGAGAATTTTTTGCCTCCTCCACCGCAATTCGTGATATTTTTCCATCCGCAACGTCAATACCTGTGAAAAACACAAAAATAATGAAAAATCTATCAGATACTCTAACCTATGTCAAGAGATGAATAGATCATGAAGCAAATACTGATCAGAAACAAAATCGCTGTATTGTTGGTTATTGTCTTCTGAATTAAATCGATAAAGTTTGCATTTTTTGAGTAGAACATGGAGAATGGAAAGTGTTTTGATGCTTTAATTCTTCACAACGGTATCTGCAATTATCTAAGTTAACGCGACCATTCAATTGGTCTTTGAGCTTCTTGCCGTATTATTCACCGTTTCACTTATTGAAAATAGGAGAAATAGTAATCCCGGAATGGATGATATGGTGAAAGGACAAGGACAGAAGTGCCTACCATGGGATTAAATTTAGCTGAGAAATGTAACTAGTTTCAAAAATTTTACCGATGAAAGGAAATTTTCGCAATGGATTGGTGACATTCATTCTTAAAAAATCCAGAAATCTCTATACCCAGATCCGAGTGAGGTTTACAGGAACGATCAAAGGGTTTAGACAAGAAAAATATTTCAAACTTCTCCCATTGCTGCAAAACAACTTGATAGGGCACGACCTCTTCGATAATACCGCAAAAATATGCTAACTAGATGAGTCAGACTTCAGCGGAATAGTAGACCAGATTATGTATTGGCAACAAAGGGATCCAAGAGCATTTAAGCAATAACATTCGGTGAAAAAGGATCTGCAATCATCTGCTGTAATCGAAAGTGCATATTTTTAGCCCCAGCAAGTGTTTTGAAGACAAAGAATGAAAAAAATAAGGATGATATTTGGCCGGGGTCCATAACTTTCATATCACAAAACTCAGCGTATGTCAAAATTTTTCTTGAAGAGTGGCCAAGGAGCAATTTTGCACCTAGAAAGTCTCAAGAAACAATGGTGCTCTTTTTGAACGGAAAAAGCTATATGAGTACATTCGAGTTTTCAAAAAAAACACACAATCGTTATAGAGCTATTAGACAGGATATTTTTAAAGCTCTAAAATCTGATCAGTACGATGCTTGGCAATCACTGAATCAAACTGAAACCAAATAGACAAATTTGGAGTGTTTGGAGGACTGCTCAAAGAGATTCGTTACAAGCAGCTACGACATAAAACGCAATATAGTTCAGAAGCACAGAAATCGTACCGTTAATCCTGATAACATCCTTATTATTATTATTATCAGGATAATAATAATAATAATAATAATAATAATAATATACATTTTCATTAACATTGGAGTTAGAAACAACAGGAAAAAAGAACGACAAGAAAATAGACTTATCTAATATCGACCTGGTTTTTCGTAAAGGCAGAAAATCCTAAAACTTTTAGAAGGAGCAAATGTATCAGTGGATAATGATTAGGGACTTGAACATAAACAAGCTTCACCACAATTGGGTTGTTCGTAACGGGCAAAATATCCACGGAAAAACATGCATTTCTCATAAGAAACAGCAAATCTAACTTCAAAAATGGCAATAGAAAAATCTCAAAGAAACTCCTGAAAGCTTGTGGATTATATTTCACCTATGATTGACCCAAATGAAGTAGCATCTGCGAGGATGAATTCCAGAGCTTAAGCTAAGGTTTTGATTTCTTTATCCTTAATCTACGGAATATGAAACAACAAAGGAAAACTATCGACTCATTGAAGACTGGAGCAAATGCTGAAATGAACACTTATGGAAAAACCAACCTAAAAGGACTACCAAAGGACTATTAAAAACAAACAACTTGACAAACGAAGAACGATTTTGAATTGGACCGGCTTTGCCCATTAATAAACTTAATCCCTAGATCCTTTCCGGTCGAAAGTTAGTGTTTACGGACAAACCAGCTGGCGGGACCTGCCAGAAAGAATCAGTTTTAACCTCAAATTTTTCATCAGTAGGTTCAACCTAATTGTTTGAAACCATTTTTAGCTCAATTCGAAAACTCCAGATATTTGTGCAAAAGGATAAAACAGCGTTTCCTAAAACAAGCGCGCGAAAATAGTGAAAACACTGAGGAGATTTTGCGCGTTTGTCGACCCACGGTCCTCACAGAATTTTGCATCAACCTTCTTGTCGTCATTTTACATCTAAATGCTAAACTCAAAGTTTTGCTACGGTTCGGTAGCTCTGCTCTGCTCACAATTTTTTTTTATCTTCTAATCACACAAGCCACACAAAATTCCAAACAAATATGAGTATAAAATAAGAAGGAATGGTTTTTTACTTGATAGAAGGATTATTACAAAATTTGAATATCAAAACAGATTTAATCTGTTGTCTTCTACAATTTTAATTTCAAAAAATTCTTTGAAGAAACTTTAAGAATTAAATTAATGTCTTTATAAGCACTGCTTATATTTAATAGACGTATAAAATCAAAATTCATCATACAATATCAAATGGAATTAAGAAAAACCAACGAATATAAATTGACAATTGAAATTAAAATATAAATAAGCAAACATTTTCTGTTTCGTTCCAGGCATGCATACTGAACTCTTCAGACAAACGTACGAAGCCCTGTTTGTTACAAAATGTATTGTTTTCTGATCCTATATCAATGAAAAATAACTCTTTCTCAAAAATATGAAACATAATTTCAAGAACTTCTCAAAAACTAATTAATTTGGAATATTCAATATATTTAAATGAATTACTTCAAAAAATCTCAAAACATGTAGCACATCCTCAAGAAATAATTAAAGTTACGATAAGATCAACTTTCATATAAAAAAATAATAAATTCAATTAAACAATGTATAGACTTACCCAGTGCCATCTTAGAAATACATGATCCTCAACAAACATGTAAGTAGGTACCTTTATATCCAAGGTACTCTATGTTCCATGCTCACAGAAAATCATACAAAGCTTATAAGGCACTTGGCCTTAGTTAAAACCATTCAACACTGTATAATGAATTTCCTTATTTAAAAAACCTAATATAATTATAGAAAGAGTTATTTTTCATTAATATAGGATCAGAAAACAATACATTTTGTAACAAACAGGGCTTCGTACGTTTGTCTGAAGAGTTCAGTACGCATGCCTGGAACAAAACAAAAAATGTTTGCTTATTTATATTTTGATTTCAATTGTCAATTTATATTCGTTGGTTTTTCTTAATTCCATTTGATATTGTATGATGAATTTTGATTTTATACGTCTATTAAATATGAGCAGTGCTTATAAAGACATTAATTTAATTCTTAAAGTTTCTTCAAAGAATTTTTTGAAATTAAAATTGTAGAAGACAACAGATTAAATCTGTTTTAGTATTGAAATTTTGTAATAATCCTTCTATCAAGTAAAAAACCGTTCCTTCTTATTTTATTTTATATATAATATATAATTATATTAGGTTTTTTAAATAAGGAAATTCATTATACAGTGTTGAATGGTTTTAACTAAGGCCAAGTGCCTTATAAGCTTTGTATGATTTTCTGTGAACATGGAACATAGAGTACCTTGGATATAAAGGTACCTACTTACATATTTGTTGAGGATCATGTATTTCTAAGATGGCACTGGGTAAGTCTATACATTGTTTAATTGATTTTATTATTTTTTTATATGTAAAGTTGAACTGATCTTATCGTAACTTTAATTATTTCTTGAGGATGTGCTACATGTTTTGAGATTTTTTGAAGTAATTTATTTAAATATATTGAATATTTCAAATAAATTAGTTTTTCAGAAGTTCTTGAAATTATGTTTTATATTTTTGAGAAAGAGTTATTTTTCATTAATATAGGATCAGAAAACAATACATTTTGTAACAAACATGGCTCCGTACGTTTGTCTGAAGAGTTCAGTACGCATGCCTGGAACGAAACAAAAAATGTTTGCTTATTTATATTTTAATTTCAATTGTCAATTTATATTCGTTGGTTTTTCTTAATTCCATTTGATATTGTATGATGAATTTTGATTTTATACGTCTATTAAATATGAGCAGTGCTTATAAAGACATTAATTCAATTCTTAAAGTTTCTTCAAAGAATTTTTTGAAATTAAAATTTTAGAAGACAACAGATTAAATCTGTTTTGATATTCAAATATGAGTATCATTATTTTTCTTTAAAGTACTAAATTTCACATTGGAACAATAATTTCGGAAATATTAGGAAAATTAAAAAAATAAAAATAGGAATAATTGTGAAACCATTGGTCAGATTCACTCATTTATCAACTCGACGAGATATTTAGGCACCACATCTCTTTCCGTTCGAAAGCTAGGTTTAAATTTAAATTTAAATGTGATTGTACTCACTGAACTGAATGAATGCTCTTTCATCATTTAACCTTGTGGCCACCTGAAAAACTCAACCGTTGAACCTGAAAATTGAATCACTTCATGTTCATGATGAAATACCATGTGAACAATAATCGGGAGTACAAATTGTTTCGGCCCGTTTTTAAACCTAAACACATTAAATTTTTAAATAGTGATAGCTAATTGCCGCAGTTTTAGATAGATTGGACATCTGCCGATAACACTCAGTTTGAAATATTTAGGGTTTTATACAAAATATTTTTGTTACACCGTGTTTCTATAAATAAAATTAAGCATTTCCGGAAAGATTTAATTTTTTGTTTCAATTAGAAAAAAGTGCAGTTGAAGCTCCTCATCAGGTGAGAAAAAGATGTAAGCAGTGGTGGACAATATTTTGATTAATTTGTTAATTCATAATTCTTTTTAAATACAGTGTGACCTATTTAATCCGGACAGTTCAGGGCAAGGTAGTTGACCGGATTTTCGATTTGTCCGGATTGTAGAAAAACGGAATTATTTTTATAGGTTGTTTATTGAATAAAATATATTATTCATAATAGTAACGAAAAACATTATAACAATTTAAATTCTCAAATACAGGAGATCACAACAGAACGTATCTATTTATTATTCTTTTAATTTGTTTATCAAATGAAATAGAATATTCAGAAAGGTAAAATAAAACATAAATTGAAATCTCATTTTCTCAAACAACAGTTCACGTTTAAATTTATCTATTTATTTTCTATTTAGAAATAATCTGAAATTTGGGTTGGTACTTTAGAGTCAGCTGCGTTTTTCACTGCTATATTTTTCATTTTGAGCAGCAGCTTCATCTGCTCGTCTGAAATTTTGTTTTCTGATGCCCATTGAATGCAATTACTGCATCTTCATTCTTCACTTTTGTGACCGTTGAGATATCATCGTCATCGTCAGTAGAGGAATCATTGATTTCTAATTAATTTCTTGTTTCTTCCACAATATCTTTGTCAGTAGGTAGGATTTCGCTCTCATGAACATTTCCTGAAATCCATTCCTCCAGTTCTGGAGTTGAAATTTCTTTATTATATAACTCCCTGCTTAGAATTTTTACCTCATTCTTTTCTGGCAGGAGTTCTATAAATTGTGTCATTTTCTTTGCAAGATCTATCAAAAGAATATTATCATCTTCATCATCTGTAGGTGAAAAAAAGTTGTTCAATAATGGCCTCCATTATTTTCTTATCAAATCTGAGTTTACTTTGTGCCATTATTCATCTAACGAAATCACAACATTTTTGAGATTTATGCTTTTTAAAGTTGGTTGAATGTCAGTCTCAGATGATACAACTTTGTTCAGTAGATCTTTCCTATAAAACAGTTTTACTGTTTGTATAACGTGTTTATCCGTTGATTGTAATAATATTGTACAGTTAGGTGGTAGGTACATAACACAAATTTGGTTGTCGTCACTCTTAAGATCTGTTGGATGCCCTGGTGCATTATCTAATATTATTAAGAGAGTTTTGGTGGCAAATTTGGTTCTGTTAATTTTTTTCTTACTGACTGGACGAACTCCATATGAAACCATTTACAGAATAAAAGTGTTGTTACCTACCTTTTTTTTTTATCCTTGTATGACACAGGAATTGGGAAAAGCCCTTGGTTTTGCAGATTTACAAACGACAAACATTCTCGGTTTATGAGATCCTGTAGCATTAGCGCATGGCATAAAGGTAAGGAAAGGTAAGGAAAGTTTTCGACTAGCCAATTTTTCATATCCATGTGCTAAGTTTTTATTTGGCAAGACTCTCCAAATAGTTCACTTTAATCAGCATTATATCTCTGATTAAGTTGAAGATCCATTTCTCTGATTTTATAGTACAGCTGTTCTTTAAATGGTTCCACTGTATCGACATTGTTGGAGAGAATTTCATCAGTAATTGTCAATTGCTGATACCGTTTCTTTCTTTGAATTTTTGTAACCATCCGCTACATACTTTGAAGTCACCGATTGAGTCAAACTCTTGATAAACAAATTTTGCTTTTTCGCATATGATATCACCAGATATTGGAGCCCTTCTATTTCTTTCCTGAACAAACCAAGCTTGACTAAATCGAAGCGTTCTTCTTTTTTCCAGATTTTTCTCTTCAGCTTCATAGCTTTTTATTTTGTCTTTATTCTTGCAGATGATAGATTTTCCAAAGTTTTTTCTTAATGTTCTGACACTTTCGCCCAACCCAAGAAATTTAATTACTTCGCACTTTTGCTTTAGATTCAACGTTGTGTGCTTTCTTTTCGGCATTTTCAGACAATAACCGTTGTGAACTGCACGCAAAACTACTAACAACAAACTGAACGTACGCTGATACACTAGCGGTGCCCAACAATCTTCTGAATCGTGTCTCAATTTGTATATTTCATAGGCGGTGTCTTGTGCGGACTATTGGTATGAGTCCGGACTAAGGGTTTTCAGGCGTCCGGAATACTGGATGTCCGGATTTGAATGTATCCGAATTACCCGGCCCCCCAGGCATTAGATCTTGACGTGATGGGGGTGCTTGTCATGATTAGGACCCTAGTTTCGTTCCGGCGAAATGGAGTATTAAGTCTTGGTGCCTAACGTAATGCCATTGATGTTCGACTCGAGGGGGCAGTGGTTGAAAGTCCGCATGCTGGACTAGGGAGGTATTTCATTTATCTTTTCGCAGACCCCCATGTTCGGGATATTCTCATGAAATGACTCGGGGTTTAACGGTTCGATCGGCTTGTCCTTGCTCCGGATCAATGGATAACTATTTAGGGTTTGTGGATCTTGACGAAATGGCTTAAGCGTTAGTGCTTGACGCCAGCTTTAATTAAATGACTTCACATGGGTTTGGTGGGTCAGGACGTACAGGCCGTTAGACGGTGCTCGTATCAGGATCAATAGAAGTCTTCGATCTTGAGATTATCTTAGTTCGGGTGTTTGGATAAGAATTCCTTCCGGCGGGTGAGTTCCGGCACAAACCAACTCGGATACTGACCTGCAGAACCAGTAGAGGTTTGAATAGTGCTTGGCTGCTACCAGTCAGACGGTTCTGGCTTTCGAGTCGGGGCCCAAACTGGAAGCTGGAGGGTTCATCTCTTCGGAGGGGTTATCGCTTCGCGCGATGATACGACGTAATCCTTATCATACTTTCTACCTCTAGGGGTGGACTGTGGAAACTGCTGAGTAGTCACTTGGTGAAAGAGCTATGCTCGTCACGCCAATACGAAACCTGGTAGAATTCACGTGTGTCCGAATTAGCTCCCTCCTGTCTCTGTGCCTTGTCGTGGTGGGGGAGCTTGTCATAACGAGTGTCCTAGTTTCATTTATGAAATGGACGATATGGTTATGATGCCTAAAGCAGATTACCCGCAATCCATACTTCCTTACTTTGTTTCTTACTTACATACCGTTCCATCATGCTGTCCCACTTCGATCCATTTCCTTCCACAAGACTTGGAATCGTACGGGGGAGATGTGACTTAAATGGTTGCTGAAGGAAAAAGGGAGACTATGACGTTCAGACTGGGGTTAGATCTCGGACGATTCGGTCTGCTCGCCCCTAAATTTGGCTCCATCTTTAGATCCTCAATCTCCCGCTGCGGGGTCCTGATTGGTCCGCTGGAGGAAAAAGGGAGACTACGACGTTTCGACCAAGTTGGTTGGCCTTGGAAGATTCACTCTGCTCGCCCCCAACTTCGGTCCTATTCGTGGATCCTTAAGCAACTTATCTGCTGCGGGGTCAGAAGTGGTCCGTTGGAGGAAAAGGGAGACTATGACGTTTCGACTGGAGCAGAAACTCGGGACAGCAATGATGACAATGGTACTTTAACGTTGGTGAAGAGCTATGCTCTTATACCGACATATGTATGTGTCCGAATTAGAGAGGTTATACTGTAAATACATTTTTGAGCTGAGAAAACGACGGAATCAATTCGTACTTCCAATATCAATATCGGATGGACTTAATGGGGGTGCTTTCTCTTTCTTATCATTCAGTATATTTCAGAGAAATTGTTAGAATATAACAAATATGTAGAATTTTCGATTTACCTGACAAATGAAGAAATACTTGGTTTGGTAATTCTAAATTGGTTAGAAATCGGTTCAGAATTCAAAAGAAAAAACTAAATCACACTTGAAATGACTATTTAATTTCGAGCCGTAATATGGAACTTAGAAATTTTTTTTCTAATGTCGATATGAAAATTAACCTGACCGTTTGATTGTTCCAAAATTATGTATTTCTGTTAAATGAAAAACTCACATTCCTCACGTTTCAAGGCAACTGGACAGTAGAAAGTCCCGGCATTTGAGGGCAACTATTAACGTTTATCTAGTCGGCCGGGAATGCTGATCGAAAAGAATAAATGGCGACAGCTCCAAGTCCTCGTTTATCTCAAGATTAGCCAGTCGAGTGTGCGAGGACTCCCATTGTTTCAGGACGTGCCCAGCAAATGAGTTACGGTGTGCCTATTTTTTTTCTGTTGGAGACATAATGAATAGTCTCCTACATATCCGCATGTCGCGCACGACCTGCGGGCGTGCAAGTTCATATGGCTAATTGTTTTTTTCAGTGTCTCAAACGGAGATTTCTTCTACGGAAGACGAGCTGAAAGTGTGTGGAAGATGGCGGACTGAGTATGTTTTGCGAGGCTTCTTCAAAACACATGGGCCTTGAACCATTCCAGAAAGGTATTTCAGGTTTTTTCGTTCACGATCACAATTAAAATTAAATGGAAATCGGGAATGTCGGAACTAGTTAATTTTCTACTTTGGCGTGCTGGTACCCCGATGACTATCATTTCGTTCACATGTCTATGATGTACAGATGTTGAGCTGGAAGTGATCTCGAGCGATTACATCGGACTTATCGGTGAAGAATTCATTTTATAATTTATTTACATCCATTCATTTGACACGCGATAATATTCAAAAGAAATCTTCTGGAGTGCTAAGATTTACTAGCAATTTAAATTGGAGGCAATTTAAGTTATTCTGACAATATTCAATGGTGTAGGAATTGGATTTCTTTCTTCTGTGGACAAATCTGATTTCTATTCATATATAGTGTCAATCGAAACGCCTGCAAACCTTCAGCTAATATTTGATTCAACTCACAGATGAACATTGATTCCGAAATTTGGGTAGTTCTAATATCTTTTTTGTGTTGTTTATATGTAAGAAGAAATAATAATTCAGATCTTATCAGGAGTTGTCTATTCTATCCTCAACAGAGTAGTTTTCAAGAATAATTCCATCAAGGGAAGTTTGTGTCACCAACTATCACCAAATATACCATTTTGACTATTTCGAAATGACGAAGTTAAGGAAAAATTGAATTGCAATTTTTTCAGCAATTAAACTAATAAGAACCTGTGCTTACTCCAACGATCATCTAACGCGTATCAGTTCGAATTCACTCGTCAGAGAACATAAAATTTCTCCACTCTTTGGCCGTAATATAATTATTTAGACTTTTGAAATACGAGAAAACATAAAAAGAGAAAATAATCCTGTATATTTCGTAATTTTGTTGAATAAGGTAGTAATTTTGTTGAAAAGGAATATATAAGTAAAATACCAAACACTTTTCAATACGAGCAGAATTCTTGAGTGGTTAACAATAATGATAAATCCGGACAGACAAGGACGAAGTAATATATCTCATCCATATCATTCACTATCTAAGGAAATGTAGGTAGTATTGAATCGTAAAACCGTAAAATCAAATTAGAGAAACATAAATTTGTTGATGTTTCTTTCTTAAACCTCAGAAAAATGGAACTTTATTTTATAGGCTGACCAAATCACATTTACACATATTATGGATACTGAACGACAATCTTCATTAAATAATTTTGTGGTCAATATAGATCACCAATTCGCACGCTCAAATACACCAGCAGCGTAATGAATCAGAGATACTTCTCAATCAATTAATTATGATAAGTTACTGTTTATTTGACAAAGATACATTTTTCAAAACTATGTACAGAAAACTCATTCAGAATTGTTGAAATTACTCTAATTTTCTGTCCGATAGAAAACATATAACCTTAGGATAAAGGAGCAAGAGATTTAAAATGCAAATTTTGAGACGTAGAATAGCTGTCAGAAATATGCAATCAATGTTGAAAAAACGACAAAAAGTAAATAAAACAGACAGAAAATGTAAAATTATGAATAGAAATGGAAAGAAAATATGAGAAAGCAATATGCAAGAGAACACTCGGAAAAATGTGTTTCCAAGGTAATAATATCCATAAAATGGAAAGGTAGTCGCCATCCCAGATGACAGCGAGAGCGAGGCAATGGGCATGGTCATTGATGATGAGCTCTCTAAGCGAGTACACGATATTTTTCTTGATTGAAATTATGTCCTGATTCCTGAATTCAGGAATTCCAACAACCACCAGGACAGTTAAAATTCAAAATTAACTAAGAATCAGCCGGAATCAACATTAAAAGTACCCCTGGAATTCTTTCCAATAAACTAAAATTAACGATTTTTTTTAATGATTAGTATAAATATTTCGAGAATTGGTCGATCCGAATATATTATATTGCTTTAATTGCGTGGTATAGTTTTGCCTAGATGTCTGTTATTTTGTAATTTTGAGTCGAAAGAGGTATCAAAGGACAAGGTCAAAAGTAATTTTTTTCAATCGTTCCGGTCCGGTTCGTCCTTAATACTCTGAATTTTGAACTGGAAGAGCTTGAAATTTTCAAGGTGTGTTGAGGACCTTAACATCTACGGTTGAGTTCGGGCGAAATGAGTCCAATGTTTCCGCAGTTATTCACATTTGAATCTTTACTCTATTTTTCAAATACTTCCAAGCCTACTTAGCCGATCGAAGGCAAATTTGACACTAAGATTTATCCCAAATTTTGTGAGGATCGGTCGTTCGGGCCGGAGGTAAAAATTTCATTTTCTGAAGGAAGCGAACTAGATAGACACTTGAAATTGCAGGGTGGGTTTGAGTTCTGAATTTATCAGTTGTGTTCAAACATGGATAAAATCGGCTTAAAGATTCCGGAGTTATTGTTATTTGAAATTTAATTTTTTGAATATTTTTGAAAGTACAAATCCGTTCGACGTGAAATTCAATATTTGGATTCAAAGTAAGTACACGAAGGCTCATGCATGATCTCATGAAGATAATTTATCAGGATGTTCAAATTTATTACGTATTTGATGTCGGCAAAAATGATGGAAAATAAATTAAGTTTTGTTCAATATATTCTTTATCCATTCTTTTGTAGCAACATCAATGTAAGTCGAAGGGAAAGAACGGGGCCTTTTAACCATATATTTTTCATTCTCATGAGATTCATCGTTTCTTCAGGAGAATAATTTGAAAACTGGAAAAAATGACGTTTATTCCACGTTTAGAGAGCAGAGCAGATAAATGTGCAGCTTCTTTAAGCAGTTATTTAAATATTTTAATATCAGCCTTCTACATATTTAATTTCAAAAAATTATATTTAATAATTATAACTTCAGGAATTAAATTAAAATAATTTCAAATAAGTACCACTTATATCAAATGACATGTAAAATAAACATTCATTATAAGACATCCAAGTGATATAACAAAATCCAATAAATAAAAATTGTTAACCAAAATCCTATAAATTGAATATTTTGAATAGACAAAATTTTGTTTCTGCTGATCAATCTTACGAAAACAAATATCTTTCAAAAATGTTTAACATAATCTAAGAATTTCATCATAAAACTATCTTACGTAGAATATTCAATATTATTGGATATTGTCCAGTATCTATATTTACTATACACAGATATTACTAATACACTAGCGCCATCTAGAGTATGCAAAATACATACATAGAGACTCTAAGATACTGGACAGCTTTGAAGTCACTAGCATACATTGCACTGACGAAAACCAACCAGTTTGAATCGTGCGCAATTTGCCTCTGTAATCTACAAAACCTTTAGACCGGTCAATTTAGACATAAAAATAGTGATCAAATAAAGAAAATTCCGACAGAGCCAATTTTTCGTAGAGACCTTAGGTTTACCACAAGGAATAAAGTGTCAAAAGTCCCAATCAGTCCCATGTGCGCTAAGGGACTTATTAGGGGCTCAAGGTAAAACATTTTTTTTTGGATTTTTCTCGGAAACGGTAAGTTTTATCGGAAGAGTACTTCAAAGCAAAGTTGTAGACCTTGAAATTTTCTATAAAAATGGTCCTTATAATTATTTCTCTAAGACCCACTATTTTCCAGATATTGCGCTTGTAAGAATCACGTTCTACATAATATGCACACATTTCCACACCACCTGTGAGGTAGTGTACTCGGCGCGTTTTTTTTAACGTGGTATCCCGGTAAGCCTATTCCACGAACCTTCATGACGTTATTTTCAGGAACAATAATTATTTAATAGTATGAAGATTATTGATATGGGTTACTGAGTTTAACTGTCGTTCTAAATTTTTTTATTACATTAATCTGACTAATACTCTTCATATTCAACTTCAATAATCATGTTTTCTTCAATTTCTTCTTGTTCTTCTTCTTCTCCTTTCTGTTGATGAATGCTTAGAAATTGTTCAAATGAAGATGAATCAGTTGTCTCTTCATCAAAATCACATGAATCTTCCTCTCTTGTATTTATTGAACATTTGAGCAAGAGACACCTTGGCAATTGGTACACGCTGGAGAACACTGCAAACCTACTTTTTTACAGCCACATTTGACACTACAACCTTTCTTGCAATTGCAAAAAATAGTATTAAGAAGTTTTTCTGGAGCAGGGGGCAGTAAAGTTCGAATCGGTTCCAAAGTATTATTTATCAATTTCCAACCCAAGTCTTCTGGGTTCAGTTCATTGCCTTGCCATGTCTAAACTGAAAGACCCAGTTGTAATTTAGACTTGAAGGATCTAGGCCGAACAGCAGTCATTATGCTATGACTAATATTTGTGCAAACTAACTTTGAATGATCCAAATTATGACGCTTGTTTTTAAGAATGATTTGTTCCAAAAAAAAAGATAATGATTCGGGAATATCGTTATTTATATCTTCAAACATTCTACCCGGTGGCGGATACATAGAGTTATCAAACACACAAGATTGAATATCTTCTCGAATAATTTCTGCCGTAGCTTTTAAAGTTTTCCACCGTTTTTCCTTTTCATTCAAGTTTTTGTTATCAGACCAGGCTTGACTTAAAATGTCTTGGTAATCGTCTACAAAACAAATAAATGTTAATTTTCCAGGCTTCTCTGTAATAATAATTCGACTACCATACTTTAATTTCAATCGTATTTTTATAATCCCGTTATCCAAAGCTACATTTTGGGAAACATTCTTCAGTTCATCTAACGAAAACTGGCAGTCATCGCTACTTTCAATGAAATTGAAAATTTTCTCCATTGCAGAGTTTATAGCTTCACTTTGAGGACGTCCAATTTTACCGCCAGTATTAGGTCTCAGGAAGGATTTGTAACAACTGTCATGATATTTAGCGTCAGCAGCAACTAAATCATATTGAAAATTAATACGCGCAAATTCAGCTTTTGACACATCATTAGAACGATATTTAACTAATTTTAAAATGGAATCTTTGAATGTAACTTTATAAATTTTTCGGCGATAATTCTTCGCTTTCTTCTTTTCTGTTTCTTCATCCGCTTCATCGCCACAAAATAAGCAGTGTTTTTAAAACAAAAGCTGAATTCACTTATTCGCGCTCAAGTATGAGGTGGAAGAGATTGAAGTTTTCCGGGTGTATAATTTTCTACAATCCACGTGAATTATAACGGACTTTTGGCTTCTTAAATAATCAGCAAACTCATTACTTCTCGTGACACTTACATCGATTAAAGTTGGCATTCCACGACCTACCACAACAGTTTCATCTTCAGTCAAAAGTTTATTACAAATAAAGCAAAATTGACACTTTTTTTTTAATATTGATCAGCACTAACTACAATAGTAGACGCTTGTAATAAACACGTATAGTCACTCGAACTGCTCGTTCAACACTAAAAGAAGCAGGTATACGTGAACGACACCACACGGACAAAAGAATAGGCAGATGTTATTCAAGGCCAGATGTTATTCAAATAGAGGGGATTCGGCAAGGGACCGGCGGTCTTTTTAGTGTATATTTTTTTAGAATAGTATAATGTATACATAAAAGAGACACGAGTAGGCATTTTTGCTTGATTGAGTACCTAAATATGTATATCTAATACGTATGTACATTCTGTCAAGAAAGTACCGGGAATTATCGATTTAAATCTGACGGGGCAATGAGGCAGGTAAAATTTTTTTTTCCTAGGTTGGTACCACTGTCCTTAATTACTATGCCAAGCTTGAGCGGGATCTGTCAACTAGTGTGTTTGCAACAGCTGATCAAGTCAGTCGATGTCAGAGTGCGTGCCGATTTTTACTATGGGTGATTACGTTGAGCAAAAAATTTGTTTAAAGTTTTGTGTTGCAAATGAATTTTCGTGTGCCGATGCATTGAAAATGTTGCAAAAGGCCTTTGGTGATAATGCTCTATCGAAAACTCGTGCATATCAGTGGTACAGAGCCTTCAAGGACGGTCGTGAAGTGGTCGCCCATCGACGGCTTCGATCGAAGATAACGTCGATAAAATTAAGGAAAGGGTGCTGGAAAACCGTCGTACCAGCTTGAGAGAGATAGCACATGATCTTAAGATATCCCACGAGTCCGCACGTACGATTTTGATTGATATTTTGGGCATGAGAAAGGTGGCCGCACGACTCGTACCGAAAGACCTGAATTTTCTTCAAAAACGTCATCGCGAACAGGTTGCTTCAGACATGCTGGATCGCTGTAATTCCGATTCTACATTCATGAAACGCATTATAACTGGTGATGAGACCTGGGTCTACGAGTACGATATGCAAACAAGCCAGCAATCATCGGAATGGGTGGCAAAAAATGAGCCGAAACCGAAAAAACCACGCCAAAGCCGCTCGAAAATGAAGGTGATGCTCATTGTTTTCTTCGATATCCGTGGCGTGGTGCACTACGAATTCGTTCCAGAGGGTCAGACGGTAAACAAGGAGTATTACCTAGGCGTTATGAAACGTTTGCGTGAGCGTATCCGTAAGAAGCGGCCAAATTTGTGGGTGAACAACTCATGGATTTTGCATGACGATAACGCGCCTTCTCACCGAGCTACGATTGTGACTGACTTTCTCGCCAAAAACTCAATAAACGTGCTTCAGCAACCACCGTATTCGCCGAATTTGGCTCCCTGCGACTTTTTCCTCTTCCCAAAACTAAAATTGCCCCTTCGTGGCACCCGTTTTGAGTCGATTGAAGCCATAAAACAAAATTCGGCGCGAGAGCTAAAGTCCATCTCGGAAAGCGCCTATAAAAAATGTTTCGATAATTGGAAGTGCCGTTGGCATAGATGTATTGGAGCAAATGGAGCCTATTTTGAAGGCGACCCAATAAATTTTGACGATTAAATGTGAAAATGTTGTTTTAATTGAAAATTCCCGGTACTTTCTTGACAGAGTAGTATATGTAATACGTGGCATATGTGTGTATACTATGTAGAACATGATTCTTACAAGCGCAATATCTGGGAAATAGTGGGTCTTAGATAAAAAATCATAAGAACCATTTTTATAGAAAATTTTAAGGTATAGAACTTTGCTCTGAAGTACTTTTTCGATAAAGCTTGCCATTTTCGAGAAAAATCCAAAAAACCTAAAAATTTTTACCTTGGGCCACGAATAAGTCCCTTAGCGCACATGGGATTGATTGGGACTTTTGGCATTTTACTCCTTGTGGTGAACCTAAGGTCTCTACGAAGATTTATTATATAGATGTTTGTTACACTGTCTCGATTTCTAGAACTTTCTATTACCACAGCTCATACACCTCAATAATGATTTTTGGTACAGATCAGCCGGATTAATTTATTTTGATAAAATTTTATTTCTTTCCATCCAAAACATTATATATTAATAAACATATATTTGTATATTTCATCGTCATTTTCCACAGCAAACAATAATCCCGTTCAATCACGCTTATAAATTAATTCCTCCACACGCGATGATTACTTTACCTGTACGTTTGACGGTCATAATGAACTCGCTCAGCACTCCAATGCGGAAATCTGTTAAAGAGCCGTTGAGGTTTATCCTAGGGAACATTTTTCGACTTGTGTTTACTTATTGAGAACTCAATTCCTGAAAAATAATTCCATCAGAGAAGTAAATTCTGACGATGCTCTTAGGTAATAAATGGATTTTAAATTATGCAAGTCGTTAGCTTGCTGGTTGTTTGGATTTTGTATGCAAAACTGTGTATGTGTTGTTTGGTCGAGAGATGAAGATTTCGTTTCTCGGTCATATCAGCGTGAGAACATTTGAAGATTGATTGGTTTACCCTGAGATTAGTGCCTGTACCGTTTCTTGGTAACAAGGAGATGGTATCTTTATTGAACAACCCAGCGTAGACAAATACATACGTAGAACATAATAATCTTCAGATCAGTGAGGACAGGAAACTATAACATAGCGAGTTACAACACCTTTATCCACCAATAAATTTTGGCGACTGATGAACTTTTCAGGAACGATGTTCCTTCTTCGTAATACCTTCGCTGCTAACTGAAATCTAATTGATATTCTACAAGGTGTCCAAAAAGAGTATCGGGAATTTCTTACTTCGATAAAACAAAAACTGTTTGAAAAAAAGTTAAAAAAAAAGACGAATGAAAAAGAAATTATGATGTTATCTAAATGGTTATCATTACGCTGCTGGCACTCTTCTAATCGGGAACGAAGATTGGCGATCACACGCTGACACATAACTCTCGATATTGCTGTCTTTTCTGACCTGATGTTTTGCTTCAATTGCGTAAGGCTCGTCGAATAATTCTCATAGACCTTACTTTTAAGGTATCAAGTCAAGTGGACTAAGGTCGGAGCTTCTGGGAGGCTAGTTGATGTTGCCCCTACGCCAAATGACCTCATTAGGGAATAGTTCGTTAGCAGCTCCCATTGCTCGATTTGATATATGGCAAGTGGTGCCATCTTGTTGAAACCACGTTCTTGAGTTGAAACTTTGAAATTCCTGTAACTATGGACCTGAAAAGTTTCGCAGCATATCGCAATAACCGTCACTATTCACATTGAGTGTGGCCTCGTCGATCTTCATGAAAATAAAGACCGATTATACCTCTATGCCTGACTTTTGGACTATGCAGGTCCCATGTTCAAGCTTTCGTCTCAGATTTTCCTCTTTCCATTACCGACAATTCTGTTTATTGACATGACCGTCCAGATGAAAGTTTGCTTCATTACTGAAGAGTATGTTATCAAAATTTTTGAACCGCCTTCACATTTCGTTGGCAAAATATAATCGATTAGCATAGTCTGTATCCTTCAATTCTTGAACCAATTGAATTTTATAGGATTGTAAACGAACATCTTCATTTAAAATATAATGCAAGGACGATTTTTTGATGTTTAATGATTGGTCTTTCGGATGGATAAAGACGGATTTTGACGAACTGACGCCTCCACTTCTCGAATCATTTTTTCGTCGCGGACTGAACGCGGACGGCTAAAGTGTTGAATTTTTACCGTCGCACGTGTATTATCGAACATCCGGATCCATTTCCTAATGCTGTCGTCACTTAGCGCATGGCGTGTACGATTTTCTGCACGATACAAACGTTGAGGAGCCACTATTGAATCACCGTTGCGATAATGCGCTTATATGCAAAAAGCACGATGCGTTTCCGGGTACTGCTCCATGGAGACTAAAACTCCACAAATGGCGGACACCACGATCCCCTCCACACTCCCCTCCACCACTCAGTCTTAAATTCAGCGCCAAAACAAATGGCCGATACTCTTTTTGGACACGCTCTAATTATTTTTGTTGTTGATATTACCAATGGTAAAAATAAGATATAATCTTATTCTATTTAGGGTTAAGTCATTATTCATTGGATTATCCTTCATTTTAAACATTTCTTTTACTTCCAGAGTAATTAGGTGGGAGGTCTTAAAGAGATGATTAATTCCGAATATTGCCTAAATATTCGTTAAATTTGGGGCAACATTTTATATTGTTGGCTTATTTGTTTGCAGGCAAAGCATTTCATTTCTTACATGCCTGATTTTTATTCATTCGGTAAGTTATTCTTAGTGTTTCTTATAACGATATTACTTATAGGTTCATATGTTCATTGTACGAATATCTATACAATTTCTTTCAGATCTGAATTATATTACTACAGTTAGATGCGCTGCAAAATCCTTATTGAACTTAATCACATTAAATATTAGGGAATAATACCATCACTAGATTTATAGGATACCTGAGGCATTAGTTGGTATATAGTTTACTTGCATTTGCCTGTTTATCTGCCCCCAGCATTGACATTCCAAGACTTGCGTTTGTTTTAAATAGTATGCTTGTATGAAGTTTCTTCTGGTTATTCTTGTTGTTTTCCCTTTTATTTTTCTTAACTTCACTGCCCAAGACCATAGCTGTTTACTTTTCCTATAGATAATGCCTCTCTTTCTTGGGCCTTTAATACTCTCCTTCAATTTTCTTTTAGAAAGTGTGGCGCTTATAGAATATCTTAGAGCAATTATGGGTGATATATGTTGAATAGTCGTAGGCAGACAGCAAGATCTCTAGTAAGTAGAATAAACTAATGAAGAATATTTCCACAATTTATTAATTAACAACAATTGTTTCGCCAACACTGTGGCTTCTTCAGATTTACAATTCGAGTGGGTACACTAGCGAGATGAATTACGATGCCGCTGTGTTCAACCCACCCTTTTCGAGGAGGCAAAACTATGATTTGGGGTACAGTTTGTTTCGATGGTAGTACTTCCAAGAACCATGAATTGTGAGGCGTATGTTGATGAAGTTATCAACGGAGTAATCCCACAATTTCACGGAGCTATTTCGTTTTTCCGTATGATGAAGCACTTGCCACTCATATCACATCAGGTGATTATTGATAGAGAAAACCAGGTTATTTCATATCTAGCATTACCTCCAAGATCCCCTGACCTAAATCTAGTCGACCACGCTTGGGACATTGATGCTCAACGACGCAAACGCTTCAACAGTTTCGAGATTTTTTGACACAACTTTCACAACAAATTGAACAGAACATTTTTAATAACTTGGTGGAAATTAAGTAGAGAAGTTGCCAAGCAGTTACTGATGCACGTGGTACTCATACTTTGTTTTGAGAGTAGTACAAGTACAAATTCTTGAAGTTTTTAGAATTTTGATTTTTCATAAAATTTAATACTTTTTCAAATATTCTATTTTTGTTATTGTGAATACATCATTCTTTTGAAATCTTATTATTCTAACCTGAAACACTCGAGATATGATCGAGTGTTCCAAACATATGCATATTTCAAAAGGAAATTGAGTTTTTCTTAAGCAAAAATATAAATGCACTCATAACCCCAACTTTTGACAAGCAGTATGGTTTCATTTCAAATTCCAGGTGAATGCACCACAAGCAAATTGCGGGAAATCCAAATACCTCTACTTCATTGAAAAAAACTTCAAACATTATTCTACATATAAAAAATATTGAACTTTTTTTGAGTGTTATGAAATTCCAATAAATTTGATATTATGAACTTTAATTTATATCATTTATTATAAATTTGACCGCAAATATCTTTTAAAGGGATTGCTAGAAAATTTCATGAAACACACGATTGAAAACAAACATATTATTTTGTTACTTTTGCAATATTTGAATATATTTTTCTTGGATTTCGGCAAATATTTTGGTCAATTCATGAATAAATGTTCAACCAAATATGTGTAAACATTACTCAAGAAATGTAGACTATTCAGAGAAACATTCTCACGAAAACCTGCAGCCTATAAAAATCCATGAGATTTTAACACGCAACCGCAAAAACATTGGATAAATTCACACGAGAGGAGCAACACTTCCTATTGAAACTTGCAGTTGGGATCTCCTAAAAAACCAATTAGCACCTCGTGAACCAACTGATGACAGAAGTGAGTAAGCCATGACCACATCGCCTGAGGCTACTGATAATCACTTTTCAGGGTAAGATTTGTAGCTGTGGAACAAACGTTCACGACGAGCGTGACTTTTAACCTGCAGCAGAGTGGCGGCATTCTTTGTGAGAAATTATTTTTTATTCAGATAATATCTTTATTTGATAAAAATTGGTGGTGGGAGAACAAGAGCGAATTGAGATTACTAACCCGGAAAAACATTATAAATCTCATGAAATATTAATGAAAAAATTTGAAAGCATAAACTTCACGCCATGAGTTTTGGCGCACTCGAACAGTTGAATAAATCATAACTAATCTATCTACACATGCATGAAACTCGAGAAAAAAAAACAATATATTCGAGGTGTAACCTTCCAGAAAGTGTCGTCTTTTATTTTCTCAAAAAAAAATTTATCTACGATAGCTACCCAATGAAAATTACTCTCTTATGCGGTAGAAATAGTTTTTGATAAACCATTTCTTGTCATGTCTTATGCATGTACAGATATAAGTGGATTAGAGCTTCGAAAAAAAATTTTTGTTTGTTTTTTATGCTAGAATCCAAAAAGCATTCTGAATATCCAGCATATCTCATTCTTTATCAACTTCTGTGGATTGTTTTTTATATTTTGAAAAAATAAAATTTCGAATGGTCCTAATTCAAAATTTTATAGGTGAAATTGAACCATTCCGAAAGTCCACATTTCCTATTCAGCTTTGAAGCAACCTTGTTAATTTCAGTCTGTGGCTCTTTACTAATTCATCGTTTTTACAGAGGGCTTAGCATTTGTTCCTGAGATGACACTTCTTAAAATCCCTTCTAGCTCCAGAGACTGGCGAAACAACTGACACTAGAATATCAAATAGAAAATATTAAGTATACTTAGGAAAAGTCAGTAGAAACTGATTCAAGTGAATATTATGATTTATCGATCACAATTTCCATCTATTTTTGTCTATCGTTGGACAATGTCTATCATCGTCAAACAAAATTTCCAAGATTAGAAAAAGTTTCAAAAAATAAAATGCATTTCTAAAGATTATGATTGAATAAATAGTGAAAATTTTTTGCAAAGGTTACGTGATATTTTGTATCGAAGGCTCAATTCATTATTGATCTCCATCAAATAAGAATTTAATGAACTTATAGGTTATTTTAAATATAATATAAATATTTTAAAAAATTTTAAACAATTTTAAAAAATTAGCCTTCTACATATTTAACTCCAAAAGATTATATTCAATGATTATAACTTCTGAAAATAAATTAAACTAATGTCGTATAAGTACCACTTATATCATGACATAAAATAAACATTCATTATAAGATATCCAAATGGTATAACAAAATCCAATAAATAAAAATTATTAACTAAAATCCTATAAATTAAACATTTTGAATAGACAAAATTTTGTTTCTGCTTATCAATCCTATGAAAACCAATATCTTTCAAGAATATCCAACATAATCCTGGGAATTTTATCACAAAACTATCTTACTTAGACTATTCAATATTATTGGATATCTAACCAAGGTACTTTATACAAAAACTCAAGATATGCAAAACATTATTGAAAAACAAGTTTTAAAATCGACTTTGCTCATCAGTATTCAAATATTCATATTCAATAAATATAAAATCAATTAATAACACATATTTAAACTTACCCTTCGTCTTCGAGAAAAAGTTCTATTTAAAAATGAGAATCTTAAATAGGTATCCAATACAGACAGAAATATCTCTGTGGTTTAACCTGATCTAGAAGATTGAAGGACAAATTTAATGGCCTTTGCTATAACACAAGGACTCTCTTTATGAATGTTTGGGTAAACCATATAATTATATATTATAAATAAAATAACGTAAATAGAGGTCATTCTTGATAGAAGGTATATAAAATAATATAAATATTTTAAAAAATTTTAAACAATTTTAAAAAATTAGCCTTCTACATATTTAACTCCAAAAGATTATATTCAATGATTATAACTTCTGAAAATAAATTAAACTAATGTCGTATAAGTACCACTTATATCATGACATAAAATAAACATTCATTATAAGATATCCAAATGGTATAACAAAATCCAATAAATAAAAATTATTAACTAAAATCCTATAAATTAAACATTTTGAATAGACAAAATTTTGTTTCTGCTTATCAATCCTATGAAAACCAATATCTTTCAAGAATATCCAACATAATCCTGGGAATTTTATCACAAAACTATCTTACTTAGACTATTCAATATTATTGGATATCTAACCAAGGTACTTTATACAAAAACTCAAGATATGCAAAACATTATTGAAAAACAAGTTTTAAAATCGACTTTGCTCATCAGTATTCAAATATTCATATTCAATAAATATAAAATCAATTAATAACACATATTTAAACTTACCCTTCGTCTTCGAGAAAAAGTTCTATTTAAAAATGAGAATCTTAAATAGGTATCCAATACAGACAGAAATATCTCTGTGGTTTAACCTGATCTAGAAGATTGAAGGACAAATTTAATGGCCTTTGCTATAACACAAGGACTCTCTTTATGAATGTTTGGGTAAACCATATAATTATATATTATAAATAAAATAACGTAAATAGAGGTCATTCTTGATAGAAGGTATATAAAATAATATAAATATTTTAAAAAATTTTAAACAATTTTAAAAAATTAGCCTTCTACATATTTAACTCCAAAAGATTATATTCAATGATTATAACTTCTGAAAATAAATTAAACTAATGTCGTATAAGTACCACTTATATCATGACATAAAATAAACATTCATTATAAGATATCCAAATGGTATAACAAAATCCAATAAATAAAAATTATTAACTAAAATCCTATAAATTAAACATTTTGAATAGACAAAATTTTGTTTCTGCTTATCAATCCTATGAAAACCAATATCTTTCAAGAATATCCAACATAATCCTGGGAATTTTATCACAAAACTATCTTACTTAGACTATTCAATATTATTGGATATCTAACCAAGGTACTTTATACAAAAACTCAAGATATGCAAAACATTATTGAAAAACAAGTTTTAAAATCGACTTTGCTCATCAGTATTCAAATATTCATATTCAATAAATATAAAATCAATTAATAACACATATTTAAACTTACCCTTCGTCTTCGAGAAAAAGTTCTATTTAAAAATGAGAATCTTAAATAGGTATCCAATACAGACAGAAATATCTCTGTGGTTTAACCTGATCTAGAAGATTGAAGGACAAATTTAATGGCCTTTGCTATAACACAAGGACTCTCTTTATGAATGTTTGGGTAAACCATATAATTATATATTATAAATAAAATAACGTAAATAGAGGTCATTCTTGATAGAAGGTATATAAAATAATATAAATATTTTAAAAAATTTTAAACAATTTTAAAAAATTAGCCTTCTACATATTTAACTCCAAAAGATTATATTCAATGATTATAACTTCTGAAAATAAATTAAACTAATGTCGTATAAGTACCACTTATATCATGACATAAAATAAACATTCATTATAAGATATCCAAATGGTATAACAAAATCCAATAAATAAAAATTATTAACTAAAATCCTATAAATTAAACATTTTGAATAGACAAAATTTTGTTTCTGCTTATCAATCCTATGAAAACCAATATCTTTCAAGAATATCCAACATAATCCTGGGAATTTTATCACAAAACTATCTTACTTAGACTATTCAATATTATTGGATATCTAACCAAGGTACTTTATACAAAAACTCAAGATATGCAAAACATTATTGAAAAACAAGTTTTAAAATCGACTTTGCTCATCAGTATTCAAATATTCATATTCAATAAATATAAAATCAATTAATAACACATATTTAAACTTACCCTTCGTCTTCGAGAAAAAGTTCTATTTAAAAATGAGAATCTTAAATAGGTATCCAATACAGACAGAAATATCTCTGTGGTTTAACCTGATCTAGAAGATTGAAGGACAAATTTAATGGCCTTTGCTATAACACAAGGACTCTCTTTATGAATGTTTGGGTAAACCATATAATTATATATTATAAATAAAATAACGTAAATAGAGGTCATTCTTGATAGAAGGTATATAAAATAATATAAATATTTTAAAAAATTTTAAACAATTTTAAAAAATTAGCCTTCTACATATTTAACTCCAAAAGATTATATTCAATGATTATAACTTCTGAAAATAAATTAAACTAATGTCGTATAAGTACCACTTATATCATGACATAAAATAAACATTCATTATAAGATATCCAAATGGTATAACAAAATCCAATAAATAAAAATTATTAACTAAAATCCTATAAATTAAACATTTTGAATAGACAAAATTTTGTTTCTGCTTATCAATCCTATGAAAACCAATATCTTTCAAGAATATCCAACATAATCCTGGGAATTTTATCACAAAACTATCTTACTTAGACTATTCAATATTATTGGATATCTAACCAAGGTACTTTATACAAAAACTCAAGATATGCAAAACATTATTGAAAAACAAGTTTTAAAATCGACTTTGCTCATCAGTATTCAAATATTCATATTCAATAAATATAAAATCAATTAATAACACATATTTAAACTTACCCTTCGTCTTCGAGAAAAAGTTCTATTTAAAAATGAGAATCTTAAATAGGTATCCAATACAGACAGAAATATCTCTGTGGTTTAACCTGATCTAGAAGATTGAAGGACAAATTTAATGGCCTTTGCTATAACACAAGGACTCTCTTTATGAATGTTTGGGTAAACCATATAATTATATATTATAAATAAAATAACGTAAATAGAGGTCATTCTTGATAGAAGGTATATAAAATAATATAAATATTTTAAAAAATTTTAAACAATTTTAAAAAATTAGCCTTCTACATATTTAACTCCAAAAGATTATATTCAATGATTATAACTTCTGAAAATAAATTAAACTAATGTCGTATAAGTACCACTTATATCATGACATAAAATAAACATTCATTATAAGATATCCAAATGGTATAACAAAATCCAATAAATAAAAATTATTAACTAAAATCCTATAAATTAAACATTTTGAATAGACAAAATTTTGTTTCTGCTTATCAATCCTATGAAAACCAATATCTTTCAAGAATATCCAACATAATCCTGGGAATTTTATCACAAAACTATCTTACTTAGACTATTCAATATTATTGGATATCTAACCAAGGTACTTTATACAAAAACTCAAGATATGCAAAACATTATTGAAAAACAAGTTTTAAAATCGACTTTGCTCATCAGTATTCAAATATTCATATTCAATAAATATAAAATCAATTAATAACACATATTTAAACTTACCCTTCGTCTTCGAGAAAAAGTTCTATTTAAAAATGAGAATCTTAAATAGGTATCCAATACAGACAGAAATATCTCTGTGGTTTAACCTGATCTAGAAGATTGAAGGACAAATTTAATGGCCTTTGCTATAACACAAGGACTCTCTTTATGAATGTTTGGGTAAACCATATAATTATATATTATAAATAAAATAACGTAAATAGAGGTCATTCTTGATAGAAGGTATATAAAATAATATAAATATTTTAAAAAATTTTAAACAATTTTAAAAAATTAGCCTTCTACATATTTAACTCCAAAAGATTATATTCAATGATTATAACTTCTGAAAATAAATTAAACTAATGTCGTATAAGTACCACTTATATCATGACATAAAATAAACATTCATTATAAGATATCCAAATGGTATAACAAAATCCAATAAATAAAAATTATTAACTAAAATCCTATAAATTAAACATTTTGAATAGACAAAATTTTGTTTCTGCTTATCAATCCTATGAAAACCAATATCTTTCAAGAATATCCAACATAATCCTGGGAATTTTATCACAAAACTATCTTACTTAGACTATTCAATATTATTGGATATCTAACCAAGGTACTTTATACAAAAACTCAAGATATGCAAAACATTATTGAAAAACAAGTTTTAAAATCGACTTTGCTCATCAGTATTCAAATATTCATATTCAATAAATATAAAATCAATTAATAACACATATTTAAACTTACCCTTCGTCTTCGAGAAAAAGTTCTATTTAAAAATGAGAATCTTAAATAGGTATCCAATACAGACAGAAATATCTCTGTGGTTTAATCTGATCTAGAAGATTGAAGGACAAATTTAATGGCCTTTGCTATAACACAAGGACTCTCTTTATGAATGTTTGGGTAAACCATATAATTATATATTATAAATAAAATAACGTAAATAGAGGTCATTCTTGATAGAAGGTATATAAAATAATATAAATATTTTAAAAAATTTTAAACAATTTTAAAAAATTAGCCTTCTACATATTTAACTCCAAAAGATTATATTCAATGATTATAACTTCTGAAAATAAATTAAACTAATGTCGTATAAGTACCACTTATATCATGACATAAAATAAACATTCATTATAAGATATCCAAATGGTATAACAAAATCCAATAAATAAAAATTATTAACTAAAATCCTATAAATTAAACATTTTGAATAGACAAAATTTTGTTTCTGCTTATCAATCCTATGAAAACCAATATCTTTCAAGAATATCCAACATAATCCTGGGAATTTTATCACAAAACTATCTTACTTAGACTATTCAATATTATTGGATATCTAACCAAGGTACTTTATACAAAAACTCAAGATATGCAAAACATTATTGAAAAACAAGTTTTAAAATCGACTTTGCTCATCAGTATTCAAATATTCATATTCAATAAATATAAAATCAATTAATAACACATATTTAAACTTACCCTTCGTCTTCGAGAAAAAGTTCTATTTAAAAATGAGAATCTTAAATAGGTATCCAATACAGACAGAAATATCTCTGTGGTTTAACCTGATCTAGAAGATTGAAGGACAAATTTAATGGCCTTTGCTATAACACAAGGACTCTCTTTATGAATGTTTGGGTAAACCATATAATTATATATTATAAATAAAATAACGTAAATAGAGGTCATTCTTGATAGAAGGTATATAAAATAATATAAATATTTTAAAAAATTTTAAACAATTTTAAAAAATTAGCCTTCTACATATTTAACTCCAAAAGATTATATTCAATGATTATAACTTCTGAAAATAAATTAAACTAATGTCGTATAAGTACCACTTATATCATGACATAAAATAAACATTCATTATAAGATATCCAAATGGTATAACAAAATCCAATAAATAAAAATTATTAACTAAAATCCTATAAATTAAACATTTTGAATAGACAAAATTTTGTTTCTGCTTATCAATCCTATGAAAACCAATATCTTTCAAGAATATCCAACATAATCCTGGGAATTTTATCACAAAACTATCTTACTTAGACTATTCAATATTATTGGATATCTAACCAAGGTACTTTATACAAAAACTCATGGTTTTCATAGGATTGATAAGCAGAAACAAAATTTTGTCTATTCAAAATGTTTAATTTATAGGATTTTAGTTAATAATTTTTATTTATTGGATTTTGTTATACCATTTGGATATCTTATAATGAATGTTTATTTTATGTCATGATATAAGTGGTACTTATACGACATTAGTTTAATTTATTTTCAGAAGTTATAATCATTGAATATAATCTTTTGGAGTTAAATATGTAGAAGGCTAATTTTTTAAAATTGTTTAAAATTTTTTAAAATATTTATATTATTTTATATACCTTCTATCAAGAATGACCTCTATTTACGTTATTTTATTTATAATATATAATTATATGGTTTACCCAAACATTCATAAAGAGAGTCCTTGTGTTATAGCAAAGGCCATTAAATTTGTCCTTCAATCTTCTAGATCAGGTTAAACCACAGAGATATTTCTGTCTGTATTGGATACCTATTTAAGATTCTCATTTTTAAATAGAACTTTTTCTCGAAGACGAAGGGTAAGTTTAAATATGTGTTATTAATTGATTTTATATTTATTGAATATGAATATTTGAATACTGATGAGCAAAGTCGATTTTAAAACTTGTTTTTCAATAATGTTTTGCATATCTTGAGTTTTTGTATAAAGTACCTTGGTTAGATATCCAATAATATTGAATAGTCTAAGTAAGATAGTTTTGTGATAAAATTCCCAGGATTATGTTGGATATTCTTGAAAGATATTGGTTTTCATAGGATTGATAAGCAGAAACAAAATTTTGTCTATTCAAAATGTTTAATTTATAGGATTTTAGTTAATAATTTTTATTTATTGGATTTTGTTATACCATTTGGATATCTTATAATGAATGTTTATTTTATGTCATGATATAAGTGGTACTTATACGACATTAGTTTAATTTATTTTCAGAAGTTATAATCATTGAATATAATCTTTTGGAGTTAAATATGTAGAAGGCTAATTTTTTAAAATTGTTTAAAATTTTTTAAAATATTTATATTATTTTATATACCTTCTATCAAGAATGACCTCTATTTACGTTATTTTATTTATAATATATAATTATATGGTTTACCCAAACATTCATAAAGAGAGTCCTTGTGTTATAGCAAAGGCCATTAAATTTGTCCTTCAATCTTCTAGATCAGGTTAAACCACAGAGATATTTCTGTCTGTATTGGATACCTATTTAAGATTCTCATTTTTAAATAGAACTTTTTCTCGAAGACGAAGGGTAAGTTTAAATATGTGTTATTAATTGATTTTATATTTATTGAATATGAATATTTGAATACTGATGAGCAAAGTCGATTTTAAAACTTGTTTTTCAATAATGTTTTGCATATCTTGAGTTTTTGTATAAAGTACCTTGGTTAGATATCCAATAATATTGAATAGTCTAAGTAAGATAGTTTTGTGATAAAATTCCCAGGATTATGTTGGATATTCTTGAAAGATATTGGTTTTCATAGGATTGATAAGCAGAAACAAAATTTTGTCTATTCAAAATGTTTAATTTATAGGATTTTAGTTAATAATTTTTATTTATTGGATTTTGTTATACCATTTGGATATCTTATAATGAATGTTTATTTTATGTCATGATATAAGTGGTACTTATACGACATTAGTTTAATTTATTTTCAGAAGTTATAATCATTGAATATAATCTTTTGGAGTTAAATATGTAGAAGGCTAATTTTTTAAAATTGTTTAAAATTTTTTAAAATATTTATATTATTTTATATACCTTCTATCAAGAATGACCTCTATTTACGTTATTTTAAATATAAAAAGAAAACATTATGTGAAAACAAGTTTATGTTCCGAAAATCTTGAATATTCCAAATGTTGCTCAAGATTTGTCTTTATCTACGTCGATTATTAGTTCTGTGTAATATGTTTAATCCGACTTCAATGAAATCTTTATTGGTTTTTGCTTTTTAATAAACTTCAATGATAGATGGCACACGTTTTCTTGTATGATTCAATGTCAAGTAGAGACCGAGACAATCAAAAATATATATGATTTAATTTACGCTATTATACTAGCGGAAATAAAGTGTTTTACTTTAAATCATTTACGATGAATTTCCGTCAAGAAGAGACCAAAACAGTCAAAAAATCTTCTCATTTTGAAACATATTAATTTTAAAAAATCCAGATACGAAGCATTTATGTGATGAAATATTAGAATGTCATCTATATAATTCAGGCAGAATAAATTCAGGTTATATTTTCTGATAATATTATTCAATATACGTTGAAATATGGTCGCGGATGTTTTAAGTCCAAAAGGTGAACATTTCCATTGCCAGTGACCATTCTGTCACAAAAGCAGTCTTAATCTATCTTTGATACAAATAGGAATCGACCAAAAGGCAGAATTTACATCTAATGTAGTAAAGAATTTTGCATTTCGGGTTCTAGCTAAGATTTCATCAATTAATGGAAAAGGCTGTGGTTCGAGAACAATTAATTTATTGAGTTCACATAATCTGGTTTTAGACTCTTCATCTCTCTTATATGATACAGTAACTGGTGATGCAAAAGGTGAAGAGGACTCCTCAATCAGATTCGCTTTCAACAATCTTCCTATTTGGAATTATATCTCTTTTTGATCCTCCATTGTGCATCTGTATGGTTTTTTTGCTATAAATTTTTGTTCTAAAAGTTTTATATGTGCCTCATTATTTTGCACCTGGCCAATATCAAACTTGTGTTTTGCAAAAATATGGTCATATTTATTTATTAAAACTTCAATCTCATTTCTCTGATTCGTTTCCAAATGGTCTAATTTTGCTTCGAAAAGTTCTGTTGGTATCCCTTCATTGAAATTGATGGTTTAATCATTGTTATCATTATTATTATTGTGGACACAATTGATCTTTCTCTCTTCATTCATATCTAATCTTTGATAAATATTAAAATCAAAATCTTGTTTTAATTGAAAATTGGAAATAGAATCTAGTCCGAAATTTTTTCTCATTAATTACAAAAAGTACAACTTCTTTTTTGATATTATTGATTCTCATTTTTGTAATTGTTTTTCCTGAAAATTTTGCCCTGCCACTGACTGTTTCGAATGTGTTTCTATTATCTTGAATGCATAGACATAACTTTTCTGCTACTTTGGAATTCAGAAGACTAACATTTGTGCCCGAATCATAAATTCCACATAATTCATTATTATTTATAAACACCTTCAATTTTATCAATGGCAGCAATCTTAGTTTTTTTGGTTTGAAATGGCTTCATTCAATTCATCCTGTACCCCAACATTATTTACAGTTCTTATGTTACCGGATACGTTCTTTTGTTCAAAATTATTGGATTTATTCTTCTCACAAATTGAGCATGGTTCCTTGTTAACTGATTTTCTATTTGTTTGTGAATAGGCAGGAATTTGTTCGGCAGATTTATTCATTCCTTGATTTTCTTTTTTTCGATGGTTGTCATATTTTTCTGAACTTCCTAGCTTCCGCAACTCACCCAACAATTTCTCGAAAGTTGTTACATTTGATCGATCCATTTTATCTTGTAAAATATTTGGCAAACTTGTCACAATTAAATCAATTAATATGTCAGTTGGAAAATTATTTCGGAGATTTAACAACAAATTTTCTTTCCTAAAAGCGTATTGAACTAAACTTCCTCCTATGTACCTAAATGAATACGCCTCTCTATATTTATGCCAACTCGTTTCACAAAAAACTCTCTAAGTTATCTTTCCATATTTGAAAACTTTCGTCTAAACCTAATGTAATTAATTTAGAATCAAACCATTCTTTCGCTATTCCATACAGAAACAACCGTAAAATCAAAATTATGTCTATCTGTTATATATATATGTTATATCTTCTTCTACTTCACAACGCGTGCTTCCGTCTCGAATTTTTTTAACCATTAATTCACTGAAACACTCTTCCCATCAAAATTATTCAGCACCAAATTCTTCCTCAATCCGCTTGAAATCCTTTTTATTGTCCTTGCTTTTTCTCGAAAGTTTTACCGTATCCTGTAGTTCTGATGATTCTTGTGCAAATACTGTTCTCACGTATGCGGGTGAATGAATCAGTTTTAAATATTCATTCTTAAACATCACATCTTCTTCGGCATTAAAATATATTTCTTTCAATTCTGGAGTTAATGAAATGACACTCGTACCAAATGAACCTCTTACTTTAATCGATTTCAAGATATTCTTCACCTTCGGTATAGCCAAAAGTTCATGATAGTCAGATATATCCTGTTTGTCCTCTGGTATTTCATAATATGTATGTCCCGTTCCCATAGTTTGAATCCATTTGATTTTGTATGTATTTTTGTTCTTATCAGTATGTGATACTTTCAAAGCGATGCAAATTTTCATGGATGTCATTATAGCTTACGTTTTTGATTTATAAGAATGTTATCAATTCTTATTTTTCTAATCGAAGAAATAGACGATCTGATGTCTTGATTAAGAAAGAATTCATTGTCTTTAGTTTAAAATATAACACAAAAACATACACAAAAAGAAAGAAAATAAAAAAAATAGCTTCTTAACCTGAAAGAAATAAAAAACAGTGCTATTTCTTCGGGTTTCTCAATTCACATTTCTAGCAGCTGACTAAATATAACATGAGGTAGTTTTAGGTTAGAATCTTAGACAGAACATAGAACATAGAAGTTACAAAGTTGTTTTCCCTAAAAACAAGAGTTTTATTTTTACATATATATTATGCATACACGTTCGTATCCGTATTACGTCTAAGTGTTTTCTAGAGAGATATCCAGTCCAAAGAAAGTAATTTGGGAAAATTCAATTTTCTGTTTTGACAGGCAAGGCTAATCAGATTTTCCAAAATGATCCTAAAGCTATAAGCTGCATCGTTTCTCTCATAATTTTAAATCTGGTCACCTCGAAATGTATATGAAAAATGGTTTCAACTCGAACTCAATCAGCAATCATACCTGAACAGATAGGAAGAACCATCAAGGAGTTCAAAAGATAATTTTGATCAAGAAGGCAATCTGAATTGAACATTTTTTAAAACATACAAATTCCAATACAATGTGATACTATTCATTAAATTTTAAAGTTTTCATTTAACATCAACGTTTTTCTTGAACACTCTCTAATATTAGTATTTGTTTACGATCTCTCGGGTTATAGCAATAACAGTTGTTACACATAATAAAATGGTTTCCAATAACAGGTTTCAGTTTGATATTATGAAAAACGAATATATTTTGAGAGAAATAAATGGATGTAGAAAACGATATCAGCCAAATGACAGCCACGGCTACAAATTTTCCTTGACCAATTCGCACATTTGCGGCTGTATATCCTCGATGACTTCACCAATTTCAATTTTTAAGGTCGTGAATCGATTTTTGGAGCCTTGATATGGACGTTATTAAATCACAAGAACTCGGTGGCCAATTCTGATCACGTCTTCGAAAAATAACACGGCCGGAAATTTTTTTTTGCAAAATTCCGATAGTTTCGTTGCTTGTGTGGCACGTAGCGTTGTTGAAAATAAACGTCGTCCACATCAATATCTTCAAACAATTCCGACAATAAAAAGTCATTAATCATAGATCGGTTGCGCAATCCACTCACCGTAACAGTTGTACCAGCCTCATTTTCGAATAACTAGGGTCCAATTACACATCCAGTGCAGGACCGCATCAAATAAAATAGAACATAGATCATAGAACATAGAAGTTACAAAGTTGTTTTCCCTAAAAATAACAGTTTTATTTATATATATATATATATATATATATATATATATATATATATATATATATATATACAACTCAGAATGTTGTTTATATTAAAGTTGGCTTTTCTTAGGATATTGGATTCCACAAGCAAAACAAAAAAGTACTATTAATATTAAAAAGACATTTCGTCCTGGGTTGAGGACATTCTCAATTTTATTGGTACAAATTAAAATTCTCTCAGTCATCTGACCATTCTATAAAAAGATAATAATAATAATCATAAAAACATGTAAAATAGAATTATTATATATAATAATATTATATATAATATATTATTATATATATATATATATATATATATATATATATATATAATAATTCTATTTTACATTTTATACTCCAAGTAGACTCTTATTTCGTTATTTATATAATCATATTAACAATTTCTTCGAAGTATTTCCCATCGTCATCAAATCAATGAAATTTATTTATATCATATTAATATATTGAAATTTTCAGCTTAATGTATTCAATTCTTCTCAGGTTATTGAGAATTTATTAAAAATATTATTATTTTATTATATTATTTTTCTCCATATATTATCGAAAAAATTCAGCAAAGCAATACTTATTTCTTCTGCAGAAATATGTTTTTGTTAAATTTCCTATTTCGTAGACTCTACACATATAAATTACCATTTATCTTCATACTTAATTTCGACTATTAGTTTGCTTCAATAAATCACTCCTAGACTCTTCTAATGAGCTGTAAAAATTTTCAATTTATATTTTATCAAGATTTAATCTTTATTGGTCAACTTTTTGGAATTTTTACCTTTCAGCATTCTAAACCAAAAAGCACTTAAAACATGAATACTATTCTAAACTGAACACCTGATATATATTCGTAAATGCCTTTTACAATCATCGCAGTGACCTGAAATCCTTCTGAATAAATCAATTCAAGAGTTCTGCTATCAGATGAAACGATCTAATCTCGACGAAAGAACACTCTTTCAACGACGTCCCATAAAATGACAAACATTCAAGTGGAACGATCTACGGCAAATAACCATTAGAGCAACGAAAATAGGGATCCCTATTAATAATTATAATTTCAGCTCTTGTAAAGATAAATCAAATAAACACACTTCTGAATTATAACCCAGCTGGCTGGAACAAATTGCGAATTTCCTGTTGCAGGTGGAGTTGTTGTCCGAAGATATACTGAAAGGCATTAGATATGAAATACGTCCCACCATATTCTTCCGGGCTCTTCGATTAGAAATTTCAGTTCTTTCGAGACAGGAAGTGTGCAATTTTGAGGACGCCGATATAGGTATTGTATTGGCGTTTAATGATCGAAATCAGTAACTACAGCGTCAAGTAGGTGCTATGTAAATAGAAAGGGATTTTCACGCGTTATAATGATTATGGATGTTGTTCAGTAAGTGAGATAAGTAGGGAATAATTTTATTGATGCAATAGCGTAACAAGACCATAAAATTTATAAGTTTTCTATAGACAAAGTGGAAGCAAAAATTTTCTTGCCGCCTTCGATTAAGTTGAACTACACTGGCGAGCTGAGAAAACGAGTCACTTGATCATCACTGTTCAAATACCTTTCTTTGTTAAAATTTTTACGAGACTCATGAAATTTCTGAAATGGTAGGGAAGAGAGAATTGTTCAAAGAAAAATCATACCTTTTATTCAATTTGTATAAAAAGAATAGGCTTCTTTTTAAGGAATCAAAAACTACGAAATTGGAAGAAGTAACGTAACTGTAAAAATATCAGTATCAGTATGACGTGTGGCCTCCGTTAGCTCTGATTACAGCTTCCAAATTCTCTTGTGGAATATCCTCCCATTCATGACGAATGGCTCCACGGAAGTCGAGTCAGGGCTTCGTGCTGGCCAGTTGAACCTTGAAATTCCAACCTCATTCCAGTACGCTGTCTCTATTCGAGCAGTATGTGGGTGTGCATTGTTATGCATAAGAATTCCCTGCCCTCCCAGAAATGGCATATAAGGCACAACATGGTCATAAGAATTCCCTCTATGTACCTTACTGCTGTTAAAGATCCATTTTTGAAAAACAACTCTGTGCGGCTTTCTAAAGACACACCTCTCCAGACCATAACAGATCCTCTACCGAATGGAACTCGCTCCTCTATACAGGCATCGGTGTATCTTTCTGCTTAACATCTATAAACGCGTCTAAGACCATCAGCTCCTCGAATGCTGAATTTGGATTCATCAGAGAAAAGTACCTGGGCCCACTGAGCTTCTAACCATTTTATGTGATCTAGTGCAAATTGAAGACGGGCAATTCGATGCGCTCTAAAAAGTTCTGGACCTGTCGCAGGTCTGTACGGTTGAAAATTCGATTTTTGAGAGACGGTGCATTCACATTCACTTACGTTTACCTGACCCCCATCAATTGATTTCGAACTTCAACAGCAGTAAGATGGAGATTTCGAAGACTTGTGGAAACCATGAATCTGTTATCCTCAACGATGTGCATCATTTTCTTCCATATACAGGTCTTCTGGTCAGCCTGCCTGTGTTCTGATGCCTTGTCAATATTATTTGGACTTTAGATAGGTTGACATTCATTCTTCTAGCAATAGATCTGTGACTCAGCGCATTTTCAATAACTGCGACTATTCTCAAACAATCTTCAATTGGTTATGAAACTGTTTCTTTCAGAGAGTGAAAAACAAACTTTTCAATGACCAATGTATGAACGCAACTGATACACGATGAATTTATCGTTAAGACTTATTCGTAGATGGTTTCTTTTATCAAGTTTTTTAGTCTACATTTTGCGCATATTCAATTGATTTTCTAATGAAAGATAGATGACGAACAAAATGTTATTGAAGCAATTCAAACATGTGAGTCCATTGGAAAAACAGTGTAAAATTTTAGTGACCCGTTTTTTTTGCTCACCAGTGTATTTGGAGGCAGTGTAAATTAAAAATTTACTTTGTATGATCATTTGACCTCCTTTCTGTTCTGTGCGTTCATAAAAAGAAGAAGTGGAGAAAATAATCCGACGCGGAAGACCATAGGAATGAAATTGATTTGATTTTGGTGTAAGGAGTGTTCTTCTGGAAAGGTTAAAATGTGGTATAATGAATTGTAACATTCAAAGCCTCCTCAGGATGAAAGGATGCAAATTGGTCAAATATGTATCAGGTATTAAAGTTCTGAAATAAACTTTTCACTCATTTCATCCAACAGATCAATAAGTTATTGAACGTATATTGAAATCTACTATGAACAGGTCCTACCGTATAACATGACAAGAAAATAATTTGAATGGTGTACATGATTTGCAAATGGTACCCACGTCATAATATAATGTTCAACAAGTCTCACGTATTTACCCAAATGATACATAAGTGATACAGCCGACGCCTACCTGTGCCGGCTTTTAACCAGATATAGTGTTTTCCAATAAGAGGTTTCGTTTTGATATCAATAAAACGAATACAATGCAAGAGAAATCAATAGATGTTTATTTCATTGTAAACAGGAATTCATACCATCAGCAATAGAAACAATATTAGCGAATCGGCCGTCCTTTATAAATTCCCGAATTCTATCTTTAGGGTATTGAATCGATCGTGGAGCATTGGCATAGACCTAATCTTTCACATAGCTCCAAGGAAAAAAGTCTGAAGGTGTTAAATCACATGATCTCGGTGGCCAGAAAAGTTTTCTTGCCAAATTGCAATTTTTCGTTGCTTGTGTGGCACCACCAGCACAAAAACCGCATCAAACGGTGACACGTTAAAGATGGAGAGGCTTTTCTACAATCAGTTTTGAATTTTTCAAGCACCAAATGAAAAAAATCGAAAATCAATACTGAAGATAATTTTTCGATGAAAATCCGGATCATTTTAATGCACTTCGAGGAGCCAATCAGCGAAGATACGACATTGCTGGTGATCGACCAGATTGAGTATTAACTGAACTCTAAAAGTCTTAAGACATAAGTCTTTATGCAAAATACGTTATACTGTTCATAGTGGAATGCCTAAATCCAAAGATCGACGAGGAATCGACAAACCTGTGTTTTCGTCTACACAACAGGCTACAGCAGCAATATTCTCAGTTTTTCTGAGGGTATGCACACAGTTTCGATTCTTTAAATCATTAACTTTACCCAACAGCTCAAATTTTTCCACCAGTTTCGCTATTGCCAGCCGAGAAGTTGCTTCACGACAACCCAAAAGTGCTTTAGTATTCCGAACTTCAACTGCAAAATTTTCACAATTTTTGTAGTGAATTTCGTCAATTTCAATGCGTCTATTTCCATTTTCAGTATTAGCGTAGTTTTTAATTGTCAAATGTCAAAAGAGGCTATTAAAAATAAAATCTCTTATTAGAAAACTCTTTACAGCAGAGCTTGTAATTAACGGTTGTGGAGACCACAAATAAATCGTGAAAATTGTACAAATTATTTTCGCATCATTATAAATAAGGCAATTAATCTCAGCTTCTCTACATAATAAATGCATCTTAGACTGTGAAAAGGCTTTCGATAGATCCAAAAAAAAAACACGACCTCTTAATCTTCCAAAGTTGTCAAGACATCTATTAAAAAACTTCAGACTGCGACCTGAGTTGATTTTGTCCTCATATGAGCATGTTGAGAACTTGAAAATTAGTCTTAAAGTAATTCTACCAATTGTCTGGACGCGATCAGTTTGAAAGGTTTGAAATAGATAAAATGATTTTGAGTCTCTATAATTTTTCATTTCACGAGTCTCCATATTTTCGCAAACTTTTTGCAATATTTTTTTTATATAGTTTCAAAATAAAATAGAAAAAGGCTTTTTACTTGATAGAAGAAATATAACAAAATTTGAAAATCAAAACAGATTTAATCTGTTAGTGTTAGTATCTAGGGCCGATGAAGAGATTATCCGTATTGTAATTGTTTTTTGAAGATATATTACATGTTTTGAGAGATTTTTGAATTAACTTATTTGAATATTTAAATATATTAAATATTTCAAATAAATCATATTTTTGAGAAATCCTTAAGTTGTGTTTTATGTTTTTGAAAAGGAATTGGTTTCACTATGGTAAGATCAGAAACAAAATTTTGTCTCCTTCAAATATTTATTTATTAATTTTAATCGCCTTTTTTATATTGGTTGGTTTATTTATTCCATTTGACATTGTATATTGAGTTCTGAATATATACGTCTATTAATTATAAGCGGTGCTTATTGTAGACATTAATTTAATTCTAAAAGTTTTTCGAATAAAAATTTTTTTTAAATTAAAATTGTAGAAGACTAACAGATTAAATCTGTTTTGATATTCAAATTTTGCATATAGTTTCCTTTATTATTTCATAGGAAACTCATCAATTCCTCTACTGATTTCATTTTTTGCTAGGATGCATATTTTTAGACTTCTCCCCCTGTGACTGTCAGAAATATAAATGCATCTAGATGTTTTGGGACATTTTATATAAAGTAAATAGACGTTTTGTTCCACGGTTGAAATGATGGTTCAAACAGCTAGCCCCAAATTCGGAATCTCCAGGTATTTGTAGTTGAATTTGGTGCTGTTGTTCCTTTATTTCTTTGATTATACTCCTAAGAATTTTGTTTCTGTTGTCTGAGTTTGTTATTCTGTAAGTGAAATTATTTGATCTTTCTTCTGTTAGTAAATTGACATATTCCATTTTTATTTATAAAATAGAATAATAGGAAAAGGCCATTTACTTGATAGAAGGAATATAACAAAATTTGAATATCAAAACAGATTTAATCTGTCAGTCTTCTACAATTTTAATTTCAAAAAAATTTTTATTCAAAAAACTTTTAGAGGTAAATTAAGTCTTATAAGCACAGCTTATATTCAATAGACGTTTAAAATCAAAACTCAATATACAGTATCAAATGGGATAAATAAACCAACAGGTATAAATTGTCAATTAAAATTAATAAATAAATATTTGAAGGAGACAAAATTTTGTTTCTGATCTTACAATTATGAAATCTAATTCATTTTCAAAAATACAAAACATAATTTAAGGACTTCTCCAAATTTTTCTCAAATTTTGTTATATTCCTTCTATCAAGTAAAATGTCTATTTCCTTTTATTTTATTTTTTAAATAATATATAATTATATTTAGGCTTGAATAAAAATCTCATAATGGAATATCAACTGGTTTAAAGAAGACCTTATAATACCTTGGATTTTAAAGTTAGTTGTTCAAAGCGATGATCCCAGGGATTTTTAGATGAGTTATATTTGTAGTTGATTGATTTTATTGAAAATTTCAACAAATCCCAAATGAAAGAAAGAAACTTGATTATTTAGAATCTGTTGAAATTTTCAAATTATAATAGTTCATAATAGAAATAATGTAAAAATAATGAATGACTGTGCGGATCTACGTAAATCCAAAATTTTTGAGATATTTAAATAAGTAACATCTGTTTACCAATCTTCTTTGACGTGCCGAAGTTCTAACAGTTGTTAAGCGTCCTTTCATTTTAAACCTTTTTTAACCTGTTTTTATTACCACTTTTACCTCTATATATTCATAAATACCCTGTTCTGCTTGTTGGGTCTTCAGTTGTCTGAAGATGGGATAGTTAATTCTCGAAATTCGAGCCACAATTAAATGTGTAAAATATCAATTTATTGGTAGTAAAACATAGTAATCTCTAAAACTTGTTTTAATTATAATCAACTACCAAATAGTAACGACCGAAACAGTTCAGTATCTCATTATACAATATCAAATGGAATAAAAAAACCCAACAAATATAAATTGTCAATTAAAATTAATAAATAAATATTTAAATGAGCAGCGTTTCGTTCCAAAAAATTCGTTCAAAAGAATTTTTTAAATTGAAATTGTAGGAAAATTACAGATTAAATCTGTTTTGATATTCAAAATTTGTAATAATCCTTCTATCTATCAAGTAAAAAACCTCTTCTTATTATTTTATTTTGATGTTTTTGTGTTTTTTCAGAGGCTTCATACGGTTTCCTCAGTCTTTATATTTGATAATAACAATAAGCCCCAGCTCAAATTCTAACTATTTTATTAGTAAGAGGAATTGAACATGCATTCCAAAATTCAGTGAAATCGAAAAATTATAACTTCTTTGTCAGTCAATATATTTCCAACGTTTGAAATTTCCAATTTACCAAATGGCTTCATTAGCATTTCAGGGAAAAACGTAGTCTTCTTTCTAAAACTTTTCATCAGCACAATATTCGTACATTCAGTATACTACCACCATATCCTGAAACCCACTCATTTTCTCGCAGGATAACCAAATGGACTTATAGCGTAGGAAGACTACAGGGTGAACTTAAACAACACAATCGACACACGACAACAGAATAGTGAAATTGCTGATTGAGATTTATTAGAATTGTACGTGAACACAATAAGCCCATAGTCGATATATAATTTAAATAAGAAAACACGTGAATATCCTGTATCGCCACGCTTGGTTAGTCATTGTGATACGTAAATTGGTGATTTGGTCTCCCGGCAAAAATCTGCTGATATAATATGCAAAGCAGCGGAATAATGAAAGGAGATAACAATTAAATTGAAACAATTAAACATGTTATGTTAATTCTCATAATGTCTCGGTATTAGACCAGCCGGATATGTACATTAAAGATTTTCTATGCTCGCGAATGCTTGTAAAATGTCTACCGTGACAAACGGACCAGAACACACGTCAACGCTAAATCATTTATATTATTAATAATTTGACAAGAAGTGACAAATTTGAATAAAGCGGACATTACATAGTCTTTATGAGTATATTATTTAATATTCATTACCTTCATTTGCCATTTATTCATAGAAGATAATATTTTTGCCATGCATACTTATTGGACCTGTCAAGAAATTCATATATGCATCGACGGCATTCTTGTAGCTACATGAGTCACATGCTCATGCATATTGTATGAAAAATCGATAATTGGAAAATAATTTGTCATAGTTTGATAAAGTTGATTTCTATATGAATTCCATCCATAAATGGGGAGAATCAAGATCTGTCCATATTTCCTGTGTATTCATGGAGTAAGGAAGGTATCACAATTTCAAAATAAATAAACTTTGATTCATTTAAATTCATACGTTACATATTCTGGTGATACTACGGGAGCAAATACACAAATTAGTGACTCATCAATTTCTAGTCTACTAGCTTTAAATGCAACACTGCTCATATGAACTAGATATTATCTTATCGACAGCGTCCTGTCAAATTTTGAATAAGCTGTGCATTTAGTTTGTTTCATAGCCATCCAAAGGAAACACCCTCGAAAATTTTAAAATTAATTCCATGTGATACTAAACAGTTATTTTTTCGTAAAAAAAACATCATCGAAACCATGGAATGGCTTGTGAATACTGTGGAGACTCTAAGCCATAAATTTAGCGGTGATTCACTGAAATTTTTTGTGGTTCACCAATATAAGAGACGCTAAACACTGAAGTTGACCAAAAGTCGTTAGCCAGAAATTAAACTTCCAAGCCTTCTTCGACAAAAAGTACACCAAATAAACCCAAGGTGCGTCTGTTGGCCAACAAGATTATGGCGATAAATTTTTGAAATATACATGTTATCACTCACATTGCTTACCTTCAAAATTGTGTAAAATCATCAACGGTGAATACTATCCAGAGCTCTTGGACAAACTCGACTAGTCGCCATGGTAAATATTCATAACTTGGGCTGCGAACTGCTTACCCCATATTCTTCTGTTATAAGCTCCTGTAACCATTTCCTGCTTCTAAACCTGAAAAAATTGCTCGGCAGTAAGAGATTTGAATCGAACAAAAAGGCCATCACTTTAAATATCGTGGAAAATGGGCTTTCTTGCTGACTTCATATCACCGTTTTTCAACCCTTTATTTGATTTCTGCTTCTGATTTGAAATTTGACTCACTTGCTGCATACCATAATTTACAATTGAGTTAGTTGAATTGAGGATAATGTGAGCAAAACAATAAATTTAAATCAGTTTCTTAATTTGAGACTTTGAGTCATATTCAAATATCCGGTATAATAAAACTTGAAACTGATATTTAAACATTCACACAAGCCAGAAGAAAACCATACAATATGATATTTATTTGAATCAAATCAAAAAAATATTTCCGTTATTTATTAAATTTACTACCATTTTTTCGCTAGCATTGTCCAAATAAACCTGGCAAATCCAGGGTATAGGCGAAAAATGTATAGTGAATTTGTGGAAATATTATTTATAATTCTGTTCAACTAAATTGACATTCAAAAATTATCGAAGATAAAACCTCGCTATCAATACAGATAATAAATGGATCAATTCTCTGAAACCTCTACAAACTTAATAAAAAAAATCTTAGAAACCTTTTAGAATTAAATTGAATAAAATGCCTCAGAACCACTGTTTCACATTAAAGACATATAGAATTATCAACTCATATGAGTGGCAGTTAACCAATAAAGAATTAAAAGAAAACAAACTACTGACCGTAGTCATCCAGAACCATCATTCAAGACAAGCTTTTTTCGATTGGATATTCAGAAATAACAAATTCAATCATCTAAAATGCTCTACATAGAATTCTGAAAGGTCTTTTTTATTTCCCTATTTAAAAATAGATAACACATTTTCCAGAAAAGCAATCTGAAATTCTTTCCATATTCTCCCCAATTATTTGGATTCTAAATAAAAATAATCAATAAAATATACTACTCTGTCAAGAAAGTACCGAAAATTTTCAATTAAAACAACATTTTTACATTTAATCGTCAAAATTTATTGGGTCGCCTTCAAAATAGGCTCCATTAGCTCCAATACATCTATGCCAACGGCACTTCCAATTATCGAAACATTTTTTATAGGCGCTTTCCGGGATGGGTTTTGGGAAGAGGAAAAAGTCGCAGGGAGCCGAATCCGGCGAATACAGTGGTTGCTGAAGCTCGTTTGTTGAGTTTTTGACGAGAAAGTCAGTCACAATCGTAGCTCGGTGAGAAGGCGCGTTATCGTCATGCAAAATCCATGAGTTGTTCGCCCATAAATTTGGCCGCTTCTTACGGATACGCTCACGCAAACGTCTCATAACGCCTAGGTAATACTCCTTGTTTACCGTCTAACCCTCTGGAACGAATTCGTAGTGCACCACGCCACGGATATCGAAGAAAACAATGAGCATCACCTTCATTTTCGAGCGGCTTTGGCGTGGTTTTTTCGGTTTCGGCTCATTTTTTGCCACCCATTCCGATGATTGCTGGCTTTTTTGCATATCGTACCCGTAGACCCAGATCTTATCACCAGTTATAATGCGTTCCATGAATGTAGAATCGGAATTACAGCGATCCAGCATGTCTGAAGCAACCTGTTCGCCATGACGTTTTTGAAAAAATTCAGGTCTTTCGGTACGAGTCGTGCGGCCACCTTTCTCATGCCCAAAATATCAATCAAAATCGTACGTGCGGACTCGTGGGATATCTTAAGATCATGTGCTATCTCTCTCAAGCTGGTACGACGGTTTTCCAGCACCCTTTCCTTAATTTTATCGACGTTATTTCGATCGAAGCCGTCGATGGGCGACCACTTCACGACCGTCCTTGAAGGCTCTGTACCACTGATATGCACGAGTTTTCGATAGAACATTATCACCAAAGGCCTTTTGCAACATTTTCAATGCATCGGCACACGAAAATTCATTTGCAACACAAAACTTTAAACAAATTCTTTGCTCAACGTAATCACCCATAGTAAAAATCGGCACGCACTCTGACATCGACTACTTAATCAGCTGTTGAAAACACACTAGTTGACAGATCCCGCTCAAGCTTGGCATAGTAATTAAGGACAGTGGTACCAACCTAGGAAAAAAATTTTTTACCTGTCTCATTGCCCCGCCAGATTTAAATCGATAATTCCCGGTACTTTCTTGACAGAATGTATATCTACTGAATGATTACGGTCAGTAAATTGTTTTTTTTTCGATTCTTTATTGGTCAACTGCCGCATTTAAGGCATTTTATTCAATTCAATTCTAAAAAAATTTTAAGAGATTTGTCAGATTATATTTGTATAGGTTTCAGAGAACTAATACGACTATAATCTGTAATATTGCAAAAATCCCTTCGAAGTAGATTTCCTATTCATATTTGTCGATACTATTGCCATTCTATATATATAGTCATCCTAAATAATAAAAAGAAGTTTTTTCTTGTTAGAAGGATTATTACAAAATTTTAAATAATATACAGATTTATTTTGTTAACCTCCTTCAAATTTTAAGACATTTACACTTAACACTTATTAAAGTACCAAAGGGAATAAAAGAATTAAAAGAAGCAATATGAATTATCAGTTAAGATTACTATTAGTATTATAGTAATTAGTAGTAAGTATTTTTTTATTAATCTTAATTGATAATTTATATTTCTTTGAATTCTTTTTTTTTTGTAGTGTGATAAGTGTTAATTCTATGTCTTATAAATTCACACAGTTTGTTCTATGACATTTATTTAATTTAATTAATAAGTTTTTGAATGGAAATTTTTCTAATTAAAATTTGTAGGAGGTTAACAGAATAAATCTGTATGATAATTAACATTTTATAGACATTCTTTTACCAAAACTTCAAGTTGAATAAGTTATTTCTTTTGGCTTTAACTTTTTTTAATTTCATTGAGTATATGATTTTTGCGTGCTTGTTTCAGGAAACAGCGTACTTTCGTTTTGCCTAAACGTCTGTAATTATTTAATTTCAAGGTTCAAATAGTGTACTAGATCTACGACTTAGTTGACTACTGAAAAATCTGAGGTCAAAAATAATCCGACCGGCTGGGTCGTCCGTAAACACGTTAATGAACGAAAAGAACTAGAACCTTGACACTTTTAGGAAAAGTTGGGACTCCAAATATCTCGAATAAAATCATTAATCATCAAAATCGGTTCTTTAGTTTTGCAGTTATTCACTGTTGAAAATTTTATACATTTTTACTAACATTTTCGAAACTACAGATCCGCTCTATCTAAAATTCAGTATTAGAAACAAATAATGACGCTCGTGTTCGTGCAGAATTTCGTGAGGAATGTATGATTAGAATTAAAAAAAAAATGTGAGCTGTTCAGCGTTGAGGGCTAACTTAAACACTATAACTTTCGAAAGGACATGAATAGAGACTTTGAATTAGTAATAAATAAATTCAATTTCCACAAAAATTTTATTGTTGAATGACAAACGTTTCGCTACACTGTTGCTTAATCATATTCTCCATTTTAACTGCTACAATATGGCGAAACAATTGTCATTCAACAATGGAAAATTTGTGGAAATTGAATTTATTTATTACTAGTTAAGACCGAATCCATCAATTATGGACTTGAAATTTTCGGAATAGATTTAACACCTGAATATCTTGAAAAATGTTGTCCTCTAGGGGAATCAGTTGGATGGTTTCGCAGTTATTCACATTTTAAATTTTTCCGCAGTTTTATTAACGTTTTGCAAACAAGGAATCTAATTTATCTAAAATTTGGGGCTCAAAAGAAAACTAATAACTCACATGTTCCTGCAAAATTTCATGGGAAATGTTTCATTAGAAGATTCAAAACAAAAAAAAAATTGTTCACGGAGTAGCGTGAGCGCTGAAGAAACTATAGCAACAGTCCCTGGATCGAGTTTAAATTAAGAATTATCTGAAATAACGATATGAAGACTTATGCAAAATTTCGTGACGATCGTATGATGAGAAGAATAAAAAAAATATTTTGTGAGCAGAGCAGAGTTGAAAGCTACTAAACCATAGCAACAGTGGTACGATTGATTTTTAATTTAACATTTAGATGTAAAATAATGAGCAAGCGCGCAGAATCTCCTAACTTCACGTCTGAACTTTTCACAAATTTTTGTATTTGATGTTCACCAACATCAATAAAGTGATAGTGACTCACTCACTATCTGTAAAACCTAGTTAGGTACATTCTGAATTTGCAAAGACTTCTAATTCAAAATAAGCCAAACACCATCTCTCAAGTAATATCCTCGATTCAGTCAGTTTATTATATGACACTTTTTAGGTTGACGCATATTCTATAATGACACCTATGCATACAAATTGAATTATAAATAATACGTCTCATTAAAAATGATTATGTCTGAAACTTACTCTAGGTTATAATTATTCAAATACCGAAATAATTACCATTAGTATTCGCCATATGTTTAGATTGAGTATGATATGCATCTAATCTAGTATGGGTCTAGATCAATTATTTAAGCATAAATTTGCCTTAATTTTCGTCCAGCCTGTAATTTATAATTTTCTATAATACTTTTTTTACTTACGGTGCTCTAAATACTACCTTGACCATAAAATACGCACGGACCTCTCTGTTGGATGCACTGTGGGGCATTTTAGACATACGTAAAAGGAATAATTCTGCATTAAGCCTGATGTTAATCATATCTCCTGGATTTCAGATTTTGAATTACGTTCATAAAACGCAGTGTTTTACATCCTTCAAGGATGGGTTTTTCGTCGCGTTATTATCGTAAACTATTCGTTTTCATGAATGTTAAAGGAATTATGGTAATGTCTTATGCCGGAAACGAGGATCAGTCTTTTAGTCTTTATATATACTTACTAAAGTATCATACATAAGTAGATATGCATTTCTTGTAAGGTTTAAATGATTCTTTTGTGAACTTAAAACAGTGCCGAATTCAGCTCAGCTGACACTTGATTCTTTGGATGCTTTAATCGAATTTTAGAAACTAACTATACCGTTCGCCTATGATTAGTTTAACGTAGTCAATTCATCTACTTCAGTCGGATGAATTGTAAATCCTCAGATTATTTCGATTTTGTTGTGTTCAACTAAGGGTTATGATTTGTTGTAAGAAAGGAATGGCGTTTATTTTTAAAAAGGCAATAATTTATAATTTTACTGATTATGCATTACGTTACTGTACTTTATTAGATGAGGAATAAAAATAAATGATGAATTCCATCAAATTCATCATATTATATCGTCATATGTAACTTTACTTGTGGAATATAGCACATACAGAGATCTACTTGAAAAACAGTGACAAAATCATTCAAAATAACAAATAATATTAGGTTAATATGAAAACAGAAATATTCAATAAAACTTTCAAATAATTTACAGAGCATCAAGAAATTGAGTACAAATTGAGTCGATCTGTTTTTTCAGCTCGAAAAATTCCATCAATATATTGCCTACCAATGCTCTCTATTTTTCCGAACCTCTCAGGCAATATCCGAATCTCGTCTTGGCAAAACTTCTTGTCTTTTGAAGTCACTTTTCGATTTATTTGAAAGAAGTGTAGAGGGACCTGCCAACTTGTGTTACATCCGTCGAAACAGCCAGTAGTCGAAAGCAGCAACGCCCGGAGAATATAGCGAATGTAGTAAGATATCCCATTGGATCGTTTCTAAATGTGTTTTGACAACTTTTACGATGGAAGGCCTGGCGTTGTCTTGCAGGAGAATAACTATATCATGTCTGTTCTTCTATTTCGACCATTTTTCTAGTAGCACGGTTCAAACGAAGTAGTTGCAGTCTGTACTGATCACCTGTAATGATCAACAGGCTTAAGCAGCTCGTAGTATACAACGCCCCATATATACAGCATAAGTTTCGAATCCTGAACAGCTTTGGTGTTGGTGTTAAGGTCGATGGTAACGATTGGCTTGGCAAAGCCTAGTATTCTTTTTACTTAGGGTTATCGCAGAAGATCCACTCTTCTTTACCAGTCACTGTCCGATGTAAAACCTTTCCATGTTTCCTTTGGAGCAGCTACTCACAAAGAAATAATCGCATTTCTAGATCTCTTGGATTCAATTCATAAGAAACTCAATTGCGTTGCTCTGAATCAGGTCCATAGATTTCAAACGTAGAGACACTATCTGTTGGATCTCCCCCAACGTCGGATTTTCATCGAGTAATGATTGTAGTTCATTGTTCCTCAAATTTTTTGGTGGTCCCGAGTAAGGCCTATCTTCAACACTGAAATCACCACTTTTGGAGCACTAAACCATTTTCTATATGACTTTTCAGTGGGAGCATTATCACGATGATCTTCAGCTGCACTTCTTCGCCAATCAAAATAAAAAATTAAAACTTCTGTTTTCTTAACAAAAATTCTGATATTTTCAACAGCGTACAAGAAACGTTTTGTATGAAATTCAAAACAATTCAATCTGAATGTTATGGACAAGTATTCGATCTGTCTAAAATGCGGCAATCAGCTATTACTATTTAAAATTTTTTTCAGAGGCATCTTTTGGAAACGGACAGAATGAATTTGTACACTCTTGTCTTGGAAAAACTAAATTTCTATTTTGATGGACATATAGATTTCTAGAATATCAAAGAATATTCTTCAATCTGAAAGAATCTATAGAAAATGAAAAATTTATATAAAATTCAAATCACATGTGGCTTATACACTAAAGTTTCGCTTAGCAAATTTGACTAACAAATTTTGAGCCGAAAAATGCCTTATAGACATGAAAATATAACACATTCTTTCGAACAACATTTAAAAATAGATATCCAAATGCTCATCAGTCAACCTTAAAAATGAGAATAAAATCTACTAAAAAAAAAACATTACCTTCAAATATCAGAACGTTTGCACATTGAAGCACTAAAAATGGAAGTGGTTAACTCAAAGCAAATGTTCTTCATGTTCAATATTCTTAAAATTTCAATATCATGAATTACGGATATCTAAAAATAGATATCCAAATGCTCATCAGTCAACCTTAAAAATGAGAATAAAATCTACTAAAAAAAGACATTACCTTCAAATATCAGAACGTTTGCACATTGAAGCACAAAAAATGGAAGTGGTTAACTCAAATCAAATGTTCTTCATGTTCAATATTCTTAAAATTTCAATATCATGAATTGCGGATGTGATCCAGAAATTCCGAAGTATTATTGCACTACATAGTAAGACACAGAAACTCGAAGTGACTTCTTTTTATTATATATAAAACTGAATTTATTGATTTTATACTTGAAAAGGTTATTATTCAATAATAAAAAGAGGTTTTTGCTCGATAGAAGGGTTATTACAAAATTTAAAATATCATGAAGATTTTTTCTGTAAACCCCCTATAAATTTTAAATCAAAAAAAATTTTTATTCAAAAACTTTCAGAATAAAATTAAATAAACGTCTTCAGAATACTCTGTGTCAATTTAGTAGACATATAGAATCAATACTTATTACACAGTACCAAAGGGAATGAAAGAAATTCAAAGAAATATAAATTGTCAACGAAAAATTATTAAATGAATACTTGAAGATTACAAAATTTTGTTTCATTCCTTGTTTTATGAAAACTGAATTCCTTTCCAAAAATTCAAAACATAACCTCAAGAACTTCTTCAAAAATGACTTGCTCAAAATATGTTCCTTTAAAAAAATTCCTAAAACAAGTAGAACATCTTCAAAAAACAATTTAGAATTATCACAACGGTAAATCATCAGCTCGACTTCATATTTAAAAAACGAAAATAATCAACAAAGATATCTTACCGAAATAACTGCATGCTGTTTACTGCATAAACACTAGAATAAAGTGAACTTATAAACATCTTACGTATTTTATGTTCGTCACAGAAATAACATAAAGTTTTAAAGGTATTTAATGAACTCCTTTTTGAACCAAATGATAATATGTTATAAGCGTAAACCAAAATTTATTATTATTATATATAGAATAAAAAAATGGAAAGAGGTTTTTTCTTGATAGAAAGATTATTACAAAATTTTGAATATCATACAGATTTCTTCTGTAAACCTCCTACAAATTTCAATTTAAAAAAAAATTTTATTGTAGAAAAATTATACCAATTTTTACATATATTTGTCAGTGTTTTATTGAAAAACAGAAGAAAAATATGAACAGTTCAATAATAATTAAGAATTAACCTGTTAACATCCAAAATTTTGCCTCTGACCTAATACTTATTTTTTCGCTCCTGTGGACACTTCTATTAAACGCTCTATCAGTTGACGCTTACTAGTGATTATTTCGTTTGCAATTTCTTTCTTCATCAACTTCCAAAGGTTCTCGATCAGGTTGAGATCTGGAGAATTTCTAGGCCAGTTTAGAACCTTTACTCGGCTGTCAGAAAGAAATTTAATAACTTTTTTAGCCTTGTGGCATGGCGGCGAGTCATGCAAGCGCCCATCTGGGAACCACTCCTGGGCCTGGGAAAGCATTTGTCCTTCAAGGACATTCATATACTGGTCCTGTCTCATTGTTCCTTCAACGACGTATAGGCGACCGTTCCCTGACTGCTGATTATAGTACACACCATGATGCTTAGAGGATACTTGACCATTCTAACGATGCAGTCATCCTTAAATTTTTTTCCTTGTCTTCTCCTCACAAATTCAGATCTGTCCATAAGAATTTTTACGGTTGATTCATACGAAAATCAGACCTGGAATATTAAGTAATACTATTAGTTTATCGTTTATTTATCCTTATATTTCCTTGTGATATTTGCCACATTGGAGTCTCTTTTATCATGGCTGAGGTGAGAAGAGGTTTTTTGCAGGTCAGCATGCTGAGAACCCCAAATCTCTTATTCGTCTTCGAGCTGTCATTGGTGACATGTTCCCTGATTCTTGCATGATTCTTGTGAGTATCCTGCGAGGCTGTTTTGTGTTTGCCATAACAATATCTCGTATTTTTCGCTCATCTCTTGGTGTTGTAATTTCTTTCGACCACATTTTCCTTTCCGTCGTGTGGTCGTATCTGAGTTTTCATCCATTTTTTTTATTCGGTCTACTGTTGCTCTCAAAAGTTTAGTAATGAATGCTATTTTTCTGTTGGAATAATCTGTATTTGATACCAAAGATTTTATCTCAGCTATTTTTCTGGTTGTGATGTCTTACGACTGTCCCATTATGATTTTATTTCTTTTAATCAAGTGGTGTTACAAACACAGAACAAAGACTGCTAAAACTACGTGAAAATATAGCACAACAATATAATACGTCGATAAAAAGTATTAAAACAAACCAGTACGTATAATAAGGGTCAATATAGAAAAACACACTTTTTTGTTGAATAATAATCTATTGTCGATCGATTTCGGCACTAAGCCATCATCAGGCCAGCTGAAATAAACACATGTATAAAAATAAAAATGTACACTTTATAGTAAAAACACAAACAATCATTGTTAAAAATATTTTGGGGGTATTTTTTGGAATTTATTTATTGTTGTTATTTTATCATTCATTATTGAACTAAAATTGTGTCATTCGGACTCACCGTCAGCGGTAAATTACAATATTGTCGAAAATATTAAAAATTGTTGATGTAATATTTTATATATAACCTTCGAAAACCGTAAACAATGGAGGAAATATACAATTAAGATATGAAAGAGCAGGGAACAGATAACAATATGCGCATGTTAACGTCTGGCATGTGGTGGATACTATTCAATGGGGCGCGAAATATGAACAAAATTAAAAGAGTTATTATGTGAGCGTTCCTAGGAATTTAAAAAGACTTATATACCAATATACCAATAGTTGACACTCTTGCAATACTCAATAATTTTTTGAATGAATACGGTGAATTGCATAATGAATTTGAATTGGAAACAACAGATATAGACAGTATAATGATGCTAGCCAAACTAATTACTGAACAAAATTTCTTTATTTTCGATGACATAATATACACAATGCAAGACGGTGTACCCATGGGCTCTCCATTCAGTGGACTGATGGCTGACATTTATGTCAGTTATATTGAACGACAAATCATGCAACTACCGTTTGGAAAATATATGAGACTTTGGAGGAGATACGTATATTTTGTATATCGGCTGGAACTGAGGATGAACTCACAACATTTTTAATAGCTTGAATACAAATTTCAAAATTCACTTCACTCTGGAAAAATCCATTAATAATTCCATAAATTTTTTGGATCTGAAGATTGAGTTCGAAGATAATAATAATTTTTCATTTGACATCTACAGAAAACCAACTCAAACAGACACAATCATCTCCTTTCATTCTTATCATTCCGCCCCAATCAAAAGAACAGCTTTTAGATTTTTGTTAAACCGTCTTCTGAACATACCTCTATCTAAAGAATATTATAATGAAGAATAAAACATCATATACCAAATTGGGGAAATAATCAATACTCGATATCATACATGGACAATATTTTGAAACCTATGAAAGATAAACTGCTCATCAATAAAATATACCCACAACGATCTATCAATCAACGATACATTTCTCTGCCATTTTATAAAGGATTCAATGAAAAAATCAATGCAACTCTCAGAAAACATGACTACACATTAATTAACAAACGACAGCAGACCTTAGATCGCATCTTGATTAATAACAAGAAGAAAATGAGCAACGTTCAATATAGTGGCATATCTAAAATTACTTGTGCTGACTGCCCTTCCTTTTATACAGGCATGACCCGTTCAGCAAATAGAAGATTCAATGAACACGTAAAAAATCTACAAAAATCAGCGTTGGGAAATCATATACACCTGTCTGATATGTATATATTTTTAATACTTTTGACAATATCGAAATTTACTGCTGACGGAGAGTCCGAAGGACACAATTTTAGTTCAATGATGAATGACAAAATAACAACAATAAATAAATTCCAAAAAAATACCCCCCAAAATATTTTAAACAATGATTGTCTGCGTTTTTACTATAAATTGTACATTTTTATTTTTATATATGTGTTTGTTTCAGCTGGCCTGACGATGGCTTAGTGCTGAAATCGATGGCCAATAGGTTACTATTCAACAAAAAAGTATGTTTTTCTATATTGACCCTTATTATAATTTTCACACACTTATGGAAGAATTCACAACCAAGACCAGTACGTCTTAGAAAACCATAAATAACGTGAAAATATACAACCTCACCGCGAAGCTGGTTACCTAAATTTTACAACACTGATGCATCATGCCGCATGAGTTAATTGGTAGGGGTATCTGAAGTATCGCCGGTTTTGCTCCTACGAATAAATATACTCTAGTATCATAATAGAAGAAAATAGAGAAAAATCAAATTACAATGCTTAGTACCCTAATTTCAGTTCATTTCATAAAAAAAGTGTTCAGTTCTTGAAGGTGGCTTTAATAATTGGATCACCCACTGTAATTGAAAGGTACATCTATGGTATAGCCCTAATTCAGCCCTATCGGACAACCGTTTAATTAGAGCCTTACAAATATTCTTAAATTGGAAAACTTTCAATGATGATAAAGTTATGACGCTATAATGACCAGAAATAGTAAGAGCTTGGAATGATAAAGTAGGCGAAAGATGCCTAAAGGTAATTGATCAACATGGGACTGAAATTTTTGAATAAAGTCCAATAATTGTAGAAAATATGTATATTTTGTTAATCGTTAAATAGTCAATTACTTTATTACTAACGCAAATGAGATAAGGGCGTTCCAGTTTTTATACTCACGTTAACCGTCAATCATGTTCGGGATAATTCAAAATATCAACTTTCTCCTCATTCAATAGCAATACTTTCCTAGAGTACCAAGCGCTCTTAATTAATTAGTGAAATAAATAGTTGCGCTTGGATATTTTCGACACCAAACCACTCATGTGTGTGATTAACATTCCACAATTGCACTTAATGAATGTTCGTTTGGCTTAATTACTTCAACAAGTCTAATGCCAGATATAAATGCCATAATTAATTTAACAAACTAAAATGCGCCCATCGTTCCTACGAACATCAAGTGTAAATATTTGCCAACTATCATCGGTTTACGGCCACGAGCTGTTGTAGGGAACGTTCAAACTTTACGCTTAGGGATCGTAAAGTACGCCCGATTCGAAATGGAACCCACATTTGATGTCTATTATACACACGTAATAAAGTCTGGTTAATGATGAAAGAGAATCAGTGGCAAAAATCATGGAGATAATAATCCTAAGGCAGTTTTGTTCATCGTGGGTGTCAAGTACTTGCTTCAATCCGAATATATATGTTAAATGGATACTTGAGATGAGATACTTCATCTTAGAGAGAATCTACACCCTGCCAATGGAGATGTCTTATGATTCATGTAACGGCCTAACAGTGGGTAAATAACATGAAGTTCCAATTTAGGAAAAAATATACTTTACTCGTATGTCTTGATATGAAAAAATTGAGTTGGATTAATTCCATTTTAACTGAGAAAAATGTAACAGTTTTATTTATATATGAATAAACTTATAACAATGAACACTCAGGTACTAAAATTCTACTTCTTGAAAAAAATTCACAGGAGAAAATACCCCATAAAACCAGTAATTTAATATTACACAGTTACACCATACAAACTTTCTTGATTTCTTTTAAATCTCATCAGAACTTTTATTTATAGAATAAAATGATAAAATGGGGTTTTTCTACTTGATAGAAGGTTTTTTCAATATCTTAAATATCAAACATTTATATAAATATATATATATATATATATATATATAAATATATACATATATATATATATATATATATATATATAGAAAAATAGAAAAGAACTATGAAGAAGTATTTGCATATTACAGATAAGAGCTGAAATTTATTCTCCAGAACCTCTACAGATTTAAATCTAAATGAAAAAACATGCCCTAGATACACTGTATCACTCTATAGGCATATATATTATCATCACATGTGATGGAAATTAACTAATAAATAATCAAAAGAAATACAAAATAATGATCAAATTATTTAGACACCATCCTATACATATATGATTCGATTAGATGTTGAAGAATCACAAGTTCCATCACTAATACATGTTCCAAAGGTTTTTTTTCTTGTTTAAAGAATATATAGCAAATTCTCCAGAGAAACAACCTGATAAATTCGAACACAAATCTCTTCAGCGAGGAATTATTTGAATAAACATTATAAAATATTTAAAAAATACTCTTTTTTCACCAGACATTTCTGCAACAACTTCAATATCTTAAATATCAAGCCTCTTAATTCTGCTATACAAATTTTCATCTCATCAAATTTTTTGAAAACTTTCTAAAATTGAATTAAATTAATGCCTTGAAAAACACAGTTTCAGTTTTAATTGACAATGAACACTTATTACAGAGTATCGAAAAGAAATAGAAGAATCCAAAATTATACAATACTGATCGAATCTTCTCAATAAACATTTAGTGGAATAATTGCTGTTTTATAACGTTATTATGGAAAACAAATTGCACTCCAAAAATGTCCAACATAATCTCAATGAATTCCAAGGAATTACATCTCTTTGAAAAGCTCATTCGAAACCTCTTCAAAAATATGTAGCACATTTTCAAGAAGGCGATTTGAGATTTTAACCGATAATCCTCAGTCCACCTTCACGACCGGAAAATAATAAAAATCAATGATAATATTTATCATACTCAAAGAAATTAATTTGACTGATCTATGCCAAATATTATTAATAAGGAGTATGAGCTATGGTAATGGTAAGTTCTAGAAATCGAGACATCTGTATAACAATTCTATACTCAAACAAACTCGACAAGGCTTTGTTGATCACAGGGGAAAATTGCAGACATGCGCACGTTTCAAACTGATTGATTTTCGTCATTTCAATGTATGCTAGTGTCTCCAAATCTGCCAAGTACCTATATTCGCTATACACAAAGGCTCTAAGGTATTAATGATACACTGGCGCCATCTAGAGTATGCAAAATACGTACAAGACATACCTTTGAGAGTTAATTCTAGTAAAGAAATGTATTCTCGATATTTTGACGTTACTAACGCAGAATAAACTTTCCTCAAGCTCTAATCAGACCATAATTTGTCGTTATGCTCATAATTAGCATATTCATATTCAAATAAATTAATTCGGCTGATCTGTACCAAAAATTACTACAAAGGAGTATGAGCTATGGTAATAGAAAGTTCTAAAAAGTATAACAATTCTAACAACATGCTAATTAGGAGCATTGCGGCAAATTATGGTCTGATTAGAGCATGATGAAAGTTCATTCTGCGTTAGTAACGTGAAAATATGGAGAATACGTTTCGTTACTTGAATTAACTCGCAAAGGTATGTCTTGAATGTATTTTGCATACTCTAGATGGCGCTAGTGTATTATTAATAACTTAGAGCCTCTGTGTATAGCGAGTATAGATACTCGACAGATTTGTAGTCACTAGCATACATTGCACTGGCCAAAATCAATCAGTTTGAAACGTGCGCATGTCTACAATTTGCCTCTGTGATCAGCAAAACCTTGTCGAGTTTGTTTGAGTATAGAATTTTTATACAGATGTATGTTAGTTACACTGTCTCGATTTCTAGAACTTTCTATTACCATAGCTTATACTCATTATTAATAATATATCATACTCGACGACCTTTGAGCTCTTTTTAAAACTAAAAAATAACTCAAATGGTTTCTTAACGGTTATCACTCGCATTCTATATTTGTCCACAGAAAATACACAAAGGTTGTATAAAGAAGTTTTCAAAATTCCAAAAGTACCGTGCCTATGAGTGAAAAACAAATTATAATGATTATACACAAAAAAAAATTGAATATTTTTTTTTGGACGAACATAGAAAGCAAATGAAAACTGTTAAAAAACCTCTTGAGTCCTATCTTAGTTTTTAGTAAATATATCCAGTTACGAATACCCTAAATTTTTATAATAATAGTTATAGGAAATTCCTATCCATCTGTAATCAATAAGGAAAACCAGCGAGTAGTCATTATTGTTTTTACTTTCTACAAATATTAATATTTTTTTTATTTATTGAAAGAAGTTTTCCAACTAAAATTGATATCTTCTGTGGTCATATGCAATCTATCAAAATTGTTTCTGTTTCCGATATGTGAAAAATCTGCTACTGTGATAGTGGAACATTTGTTATATTTATGATATATCCGTGAAATATTTGATTGATTCGGTCTTTACTTGGTGGAAACTCATTTCAATTGAAAAAATGTATATGAGACAGTAATTTATTTCCACAAAAATGTTTGTACTACTACAACAATTGTTTCATCCCATCAAAATGAATGATATACTTAATTGCCTGGAAATATGTCTTGAACAAAACTACTTTCAATTAAACGGAACCGTCTATATTTCTGACAATGGTTTAATAATGGGAAATCCACTCAGTTCAATTTTAGGTGAAGTATTCATGGACAATCTAGAATCAAAAATACACCTGAATCTGATAAGCAAATATTTCCTTTATGGGTATAGATGTGTAAATGACATTTTTTGTTGTTTCAAAGGCACCGACCGACAACTACATATCTTCACGACTTTCATTAATAAACTCCACCCAAAAATCAAATTCACAATCGAAGAAGAAAAGAATCTAAGTATTAATTTTCTTGACCTCACAATAACAAGACTAAATAATTCACATGATTTTAGTATTTTTCACAAACCAACACATACAGACATCACAATACATAAAACTTCAAACCACCCCACCAACCAAAAGATGTCAGCATATAATAGTTTCATTCATAGATTATTGAATGTCCCTTTGAATTCGGATAACTTTTTGAAAGAATTAAATAATATTAAACAAATAGCGTCAAACAACGGTTACAATCCCTTTCTTATAGACAAAATGGTATCCAATAAACCGAAGAAAATGGCATTAAATCTTGTGTACCCAATCATAAAAGAGGACAATACACAGAAATATTTTTCGTTATCTTATGTCAATGGATTATCTGAAAATATTGCTTAATATTTCAAAAGTTGTTTCCATTATAACGCGGCTTCTAAGACAATTAATAACCTTAGTAACTACATGGAAAACAATAAAGATCGAACAAATAAAGAAAATAAATCCGGAGTCTACAAGTCGACTTGCAAATTTTGCCCTTTAGTATACATTGGCCAGACTGGTAGATTATTCAAGAAACGTGTCCAAGAGCACCAAAGCAGTTATATATCCAATTCTGTACATTCGACATATGCTAATCATCTTAAGGAATTCAGACATAATTTCAACAATAATTATGAAATTAGCCACGTTGAAAGCAAAAGTTCTTGATTAACACTTTTAGAATTTCTTGAAATCAACAGGTATAATGTCCGTAAAATCCTTTTGAAGGAACAACCAGATGTTGATAAGTCTCCATTACTGAATATCTTTCTTTAATGGCATTTTTAGCGGCAAACTCCAATAAACACCTAGAGTTTTTATGACTTGTGCTTCCATTATTTGGTCACGTACCTAAAAATGTATTTAAACTCGGTTAGACTGAATACCATCAGACAGTACAATGTAATACCTGAAGAAGCAACATCCTGGTGAAACAATTGTTGTAGTAGTACAAACATTTTTGTGTAAATATATTACTGTCTCATCTACATTTTTTTAAATATAGGTGAAAATTCGAACAACTTTATTTGAATATCTATAAAATTCTGAAGATGATATAACATCAGAATATTAATGTTGAACTCTTCATTGACTACTTAGCTTCCACAAAATTGATTGCTTCCACCCTTCTAGCTTGATTCCGACCACTGTTGCTGAAACTGTGAAAGAAATGTTGGAGTTATAAAAATAGTTGAATAATCCGGAAGACTAGAAGTTAATATCCACGTCCAATTTCACTCCCGGTCCAGAAAGTGGCACGCCTAGAGCTAGCTCATTGGAAGCGTGCCGTTCTCCACCCTAAAAATCGAGACACTTCAATCTCTTTTAACAAAAATACCCAGTCAAGACAGTACATAATTTACTTTTCGACCTACCGAACAGAATATCTGCGGGTAAATAAATAATCTGCGAGCTGAATGTCCAGCTCTGAAAATCGAGGTCGCAAAAATTTTAAATTGAACGAATACTCTTTCGCTGTAACAGTAAATATTTTTATCAATATTGATGACAGGCAAATAATGAGAAAGGGATTGGTATTAGAGTGAACATCTTAAAAAAGAGGCAGGTGCGGTTGGCAGGCGCTGAACTGAACCAGAACCTGTGTATCTTGGCAGTTCTTTCCCTCATAATTTACATTAACAAATCAAAATCCCGAAGTCGCTGTAAATTCAACTAGGATCTTATTAAGCCGCGTGTGCGCTTCGGGTTAGTAGCTGTAAAGTGTCCGTTTATTAAAATAAACGCTAAAAACGCTGGTATTCCTCGTTATAACATTTTGTTAATACCTCTTCCATTAAATTTATTGCAGTTGCACAAGAAGAAGGTGAAATGTGGCTCGGGGAGATGTATTTGTCATTTATTTTTTCATGCCACTCGTACGGGATAAAAATTGTGAACTGGTTTACGGTAAATAGAGTTTAATTATACTGGGTGATTCTTGTTGATGAGCTGTTTTATCCATATATAAAACTTATTACGAAATAATAAATCTCTATGTTTCTCACATTAACTAAGACATAGCATAAGCTCAAACTTTTGTGTTTTCTGTGTATTTGTATATTTCTGTTTAACGCATTTATATTATTTGATTAAATCAGTCTTTACTCTTAATGAAAACTCTGTCATAATAACACATTGAACAAAATATTTCAATTTCAAAGAAAAAACTAGGATAAATCTGTAAAACCTCTACATAATTGGATATTACTTCTTATTTTTATATTAGTACTTACAAGAATTTTTTAAATGCCTGATTGAAATGAAGAAAACTCAAATAACGTTTCAAATATTTCGGTTTTTTCCTTCTAATATAATTATGTTAGGAAGAAAATTAATTTATCAACATTTCATAAATATGAAATGAAGAAATTCAATTATTTTGAAAAGTTTCTTCAATAAAATATCATCAGGTATATTCTATTATAGATAAGATGAATATTATTTATATCGGTTCATTTTTTGCGATAATCTAGTCCGTCTAGAAAGTATCCGGAATTTATTATTTTTCATAATTTTAAAACACTTCTTTTTTGTAACATTCTGAGACAAAAGTAATATATAAAATAGGTTTTGCAGATAGTCCGCTATGGGCAAAGTTGCATGGCAACACTATTTGTCAAATATTGTTGATTGTCAACAGGTATACAATTTATGAAATAATGTCGCAACTAGAAAAAATAAAACAGGTGGAATAGTTGTATGGAAAAGGTTTTTGAAACATTAAAATATAAGTGCAATTGACTGAACTGGGAAAGAGTTCTGTATATGAGACAATAAAGAGGATGTAAAATGGCATAGATATGAGGCATAGACTAGTTTAGGGAAGACGTAAGATTAAAGGGAACAATTTAAACGCTTTATTGGCCTCAGTACGACGCAAGCCGCGCCTGGGGTTTTGCACCAAAATAATGGTTTGGAGAGCAATATCTCAGCGTGGTGCTACGCCTCTCTGTATAGTTGATGGTACCATTAATAGTGCAGAGTATTGGGCATTGTAAACAATTTTCTCCTTGAAACGGCGTATGCTTTATATCCAAAGGGTGGCTTTTTCAGAAAAATAATGCAAGATGCCATACTTCGGCCTATACTCAGGCTTGGATGCAAGAACTCCAAGTGACAATCGTTTCACGGCCAACAGCTTCACCAGATCTTAGTCCCATTGAAAACATATGGGGTCTAATGAAGGTTGAAGTCGAACGAGCAGCGCCGCGAAATAAGGATGGTTTTATTCAGTCAGTTTTACAATCCCGGACTACCATCACCGTAATTTATGGAGGTGATCTAAGTTTCGGGTGTACCTCGATATTCGCCCCCCAGGCATTAGATCTTAACGTGATGGGGGCGCTCTCTTGACTAGGACCCTAAATTCGTCCCGGCGAATTGGAGGGTTAAGTCTTGGTGTCTAACGTAATGCCATTTCGCGCCAGTCACTGGACCTGTATGGTGGAAGATCTCCGAATGGGGCCCTAGTTTTACTCAGGTGAAATGGAGGGCTGAGCCGGTTGATTAACTCAGTGACAAGGGAGTCTGTCGCAGCACAGGGCTTCTCCCTTAAAAACTGGCGTACTCTACCCTATCGCAGTATAAATCTCCGGATTCTGTGTAATGGCCGAGTGCGTTATGTAGCATACTGCGTTACCTCGGGGGGGTGGTCTTGCCCTCAGGTGTTACTTGTACCACCTGGCTACCCCACTTGGTGTTGGACTCGAGGGGGCAGTGGTTGAAAGTCCGCATGCTGGACTAGGGGGGTATTTCATTTATCTGTTCGCAGACTCCCATTTTCGGGATATTCTCATGAAACGACTCGGGGTTTAACGGGACTTGACGGTTCGACCGGCCTGTCCTGGCCCCTGGGTCTGTGCGTAACAATTTAGGGTTTGTGGATCTCGACGAAATGGCTCCGCCATTAGTGCTTGACGCCAGGATCAATCAAATGACTTCACATGGGTTCGGTGGGTCAGGGCGTATAGTCCGCTAGACGGTGCTCGTACCAGGATCAATTGTAGTCGTCAATCTTGAGTTTATCTTAGTTTATGGGACTGCGTTCGGGTGGATGGATAAGAATTTCCTCCGGCGGGTGAGTTGCGTCTCAAACCAACTCGGGTACTGACCTGCTGAGCCAGTAGAGGTTGGATAGTGCTTCGCTGCTACCAGTCAGACGGTTCTGGCTTTCGAGTCGGGGCCCAAACTGAAAGCTGGTGGGTTCATCTCTTCGGAGGGGTTCTCGCCGAGCGCGATGATATGGCGTAATCCTTATCACACTTTCTACCTCTAGGGGTGGACTGTGGAGACTGCTTGGTAGTCACTTGGAAAAGAGGCCTTCCTCAAATAGCCAATAACTATTCTGGTAGAATTCACCTGTACCTCGATATTAAGTCAAGTGTTCAGAGTTAAATGAAGGTTGTATAAGTAAATAAGTTGAATATTTTGTTATAATTTTCTAATTCAAAAATTAAAAATATATACTGAATAATTACGATTGATCTTTGTTTTTTCCGGATACTTTGTAGACGGTCTATACAACATTTCTGTTCGTTTAAATCCCCGCTACCAATTCGCCATTTTATCTAGGTAACCAAGAGGTGGATACATCATCACTTTATTTGAATACGAGGTAGGAATATTCGCAAACTGATTGGTAATTACATATTTCTCCCTTTTTTTACTCACTTCCTAATGCTTCATCGGCAATTACCTCTAATTGATGTAACCCGATTTTTATGATTGGAAAATTACATGTAATTACGGTGGAGTGTTGGGAGAAATTATAAATTCAACGATATTGAAAGTTTCAAAATTCACATACGTACACTGTGCGTTTTTTGTGAGATCCGAGTGATGATCTGAATACGGCAGGTTGAGCAATTAGCTAAGAGTGTGTACATTCCCGCGACCTCTGGGTTCAACACTTAACAGTTTTGAAGAAAATTCCACCGCCATGAGATCGGCAGATTCACCGTCTCGAGGCATGTGTATTTAGTTTTCAGAACTTTGACATATATTGCTGAGACGATGATGGTTGGGAGTTGGTAGACATGTCGTGGTCGATAGGAGATGCAATGGTCAGTGGCGGAACATCGAATATCTTAAGGTGAACTATTCTAATATACAGTCCCTGCTCACTTTGTTATGCTGTAATACTGTTTTTCAAATTAGGAGATAAATGAGTAGTTTATACTGTAAGTTTTTTTATCTATTATCTTAGGTAATGTTTGATTTCTAGCCTTGCATTTGATCTTTTAACTCGCTTCTATCCACTGTACATCTGATGTATTTCATACACTTATATTCGCAGATATTAACAACTATTTATCCAATCGTTGCAACCAATATCGACCAGCTATTGAGTTTTCATGTAATTGTACTTAACCGTTTTAGCGTCTATCGTCTACACTTATCGCCTTGAATTTTCATTAAGTACCCTCGTCTAAGGTACTTGGTGAAATGCGTAAGTGCCTCATCTCAACTGCGCAGCTCTGTTCGTAACCTCCTGAAACTGAGCTCTGGAACTCTCTTTGAACTATGTGCTCTGAAACTGTCTTCCAACTGTTACTCTGGAGTCTCCCGTTTAATGCCATCTTCTGCAAATTCCACCCATCTTCTGATGTTCCACGTTTCGCCCCTTTCCTTGGTAAGAATTGGCTATGTCGTAAGTCATCTACGTCTTGACCAATCAGGTATCCCTTTGGTCTCTTCTACCCCTCCAAGTAAAATTCTAATGCATCATAAACGAACGTCTCAGACCTGTGCCAGCTTTTCAAGACACATGGAATGAGACATTAGCGTGGTTATTGATGATTATACAAACAATCCTATATCTACAGAGCGATTCAATTTTCGGCTGATAGATGAAGAAACAGTTTTTAATTATCTAAAAAAATCCAAAAATATTGCGCCAGGTTGTGATAAGATTTCAGTCTCCTTCATTAAGATTTGTTGTCCATATATCCTTCCATACGTTGTTAACATTTTCAACAGCATCCTGTTGAACTCCAAATTCCCCACAACTTGGAAGTGTGCTCTTGTTACACCTATCCCAAAGAACAGAAAACCTATGGAATTATCTGATCTTAGGCCAATAAGTATTCTGCCAGGATTATCCAAATTAATGGAGAAGATAATGTCGGATCAGTTTCAGGATTATCTTTAAACCAATAATATAGTTCCCGATGTTCAGTCCGGCTTTCGACCAGTCTATAGCAACACTGGTCCTCTTCTTGATGTTACCGATGACATTCTGCAAGCACTCGATGACTCCAAATGTGCTGCTTTACTTTTGCTCGATTTTAGTAGAGCTTTTGATACTGTGAGGCATGACATTCTTCTGGCCTTCTTGGAGTCTTGTGGAGTGGTAGGACCGGCTCTGGCCATCTTCGAGTCTTATCTCGTTGGGCGCTCGCAGTTTGTGAAACTGGGCTGTAGATTTGCTAGGTCCAAACTCATTGCCAGTGGAGCCCCTCAGGGTTCAATTCTTGGGCCTTTACTGTTCATTGTTTATACCGGCCAATTCATAAAGTTTATTCATCGCTGCAAAGTGCACATGTATGCCGATGATTTCCAACTCTTCTTGGATTTCTCTAATGATGAGTAGACCGATGCGGAAATTAGACTAAACGAGGACTTGAGTAGTTCATGTGATATAGCGAGGAAGCACGGTTTGATTTTGAATGCGCGGAAATCATTTGCTCTTGCTTTCGGCTCCAGAAGCGATAAGCAACTTGTCAAGAATAATCTCAAACCTTGTTTCTTGTTGTGTTATCGATTTCGTTGAAAGTGCGCGTGATTTAGCCTTGATTTTTGACGATTGACTGCGGTTCCGGGGACATATTGAAAGGGTAATTTGTGGTGCTTATGGGCCTCTTAGAGTGACGTTCCCTCATAGATCCTACTTGCCGGTCGATACAAAGAGACTGCTTTGTGAGTCTTTGGTCCTGTCAAAGTTTAATTACTGCTCTTCTGTTTATGCGTTTTGCCTGGACCAGGAGTCTTTCAGCAGAATTCAACGTGTTCAGAACAGTTCAGAAAGTTTGATCACGTGTCTCACAAGCTGAAAGAGTTGGGTTAGCTGCCGATGAAATTTCGATTCGATGTCCACCTTATCTCTTTAGTAAGTTAAGGTATAGAGCTGATGTTTATAGTGTCAACATAAGATATAGGAATTTATTGTCGTGTCCCCATCACAGAACATCTACTTTTCAAAGAAGTTTTAGATATAACATTTATAGACTGTACAACAATATACCTGAACACCTGACACAGCTCACTCAAATTCGATTCAGGATAGACATAAAGAATTACTTCCTTAGCCGTCTCTAATTGTTTTTAAAAATCAGTCTCCGAGGATAAAATGTTATATTAGTTAGTATGCTCAGAAATGTTTTTTCAATTTTGTTTGTTATTTTATCTTTATTAGTGGGGCATGCTCAATTTGTTTAGTTTTTACAAGGGTTAAGTGGTAGAACACCTTTGGGTGAACTTCTCCTAGGGATTTCTATTTCATGGAAATAAAGGTCTTAATTATTAATTATTATTATTATGAATGCGTTTGAGGGCACCTTATTAGAATTTATGATTTTACGATGTACCAAATAACTTTCCACGATAGATCATCATAATGGTTTCTTTGAGTAAAACGTTTATAACAAAAAAAAATAAAATAATAAGATGCGGTTTTTTACTTGATAGAAGAATAATTACAAACTTTAAATATCAAAACAGATTTAATCTGTTAGTCTTCTGCAATTTCAATTTCAAAAATTTTTTTTAAAAAAGCTTTTAGAATTAAATTAATTCTTTATCTTGTTAGGAACTATGATATAAGCAGCTTCAGGGGAAAATTTATAGATAAATATTCTCCTTTCTGAAATTTCATCGAAAATTCTGCTTAAGCGACTCAATAATGTATCCACATGTATGAATTTGGATATTGTATAACTAAGAACAATACCAATGCATAAACGTTGTATACCCTTAAGGTTCAATATTGTAGAAAATCGATATTCTATCCTTCATCTTTATTATATATAGATATTTAAAGCACGTATTGTGTTCGCACATCCGCTCGGCGACTGGTCCAAAATTATTCGTGTACTTCGAAAAGGGCCACCCTATTTATTTGTTATGATCTTTGAATATCAAAACAGATTTAATCTGTTAGTCTTCTACAATTTTAATTTCAAAACATTTAAAAAAAAAATTAGAATTAAATTAATGTCTTATATAAGTGCTGCTTATATTATAATAAATAGACGTATAAAAATAAAAATTCATTATACAATATCAAATGGAATAAAAAAACCTGAAAAATAAATCATGAATTAAAATTAAAAACACATCCGTGTACTTCGGAAAGGGCCACCCTATTTATTTGTTATGAACTTTGAATATCAAAACAGATTTAACCTGTAAGTCTTCCACAATTTTAATTTCAAAACATTTTTTTAAGAAAAGTTTTAGAATTAATTTAATGTCTTAAATAAGCACTGCTTATATTTAATAGACGTATAAAAATCAAAATTTATTATACAATATCAAATGAAATAAAAAACCCAAAAAATAAATCATTAATTAAAATTGAAAATAAGTAATATCGAATGTTTCGTTCCAAACATACGCACCTGAACTCGTCAGAAAGGCACGTGGTACGTATGTTTTGCCCTTGACAAACATTTGAAAACATGTTGAGTTTCTGTTCTTATATTTATGAAGACTAAATCTTTTTCAAAAATACACCACATAATTTAAAGAACTTCTCCAAAACTAATTTATTTTAAATATTTAATATGTTTAAATATTTAAATAAGTTACTTCAAAAACTCTCAAAATCATGTAGCACATCCTCAAAAACAATTAAATATTCAGATTAAGTTCAGTTCAACTTTACATTCATAATATAAATTCGATTAAAAATAAATTAACTTGTAATCTTTCCAAACAATTTCTGCAAAATCTGCGGATGCAATTGAAATACATCTAATATCCAAGGTAATCTATGTTTTATGCTAAACATGTTGTGTATTTTCGAAAAAGATTTAGTTTTCATAAATATAAGAACAGAAACTGAACATGTTTTCAAATGTTTGTCAAGGGCAGAACATACGTACGACGTGCCTTTCTGAGGAGTTCAGGTGCGTATGTTTGGAACGACACATTCGATATTACTTATTTTTAATTTTAATTAATGATTTATTTTTTGAGTTTTTTATTCCATTTGATATTGTATAATAAATTTTGATTTTTATACGTCTATTAAATATAAGCAGTGCTTATTTAAGACATTAAATTAATTCTAAAAGTTTTCTTAAAAAAAATGTTTTGAAATTAAAATTGTAGAAGACTTACAGATTAAATCTGTTTTGATATTCAAAGTTCATAACAAATAAATAGGGTGGCCCTTTCCGAAGTACACGGATGTGCGAACACAATACGTGCTTTGAATATGCTGTATATAATAAAAATAAAGGGTAGAATATCGATTTCCCACAATATTGAACCTTAAGAGTATACAACGTTTATGCATTGGAGTTGTTCCTAGTTATACAATATCCAAATTCATACATCTGGATACATTATTGAGTCGCTTAAGCAGAATTTTCGATGAAATTTTAGAAAAGAAAATATTTATCTATCAATTTTCCTGCTGAAGCTGCTTATATCATAGTTCTTAACAAGATAAGGAATAAGAATATGTTCAAGTCTCTGATTTTTTTAGAACGATTCCAAGCTGAGAATTCGTATTATTATAGTAATTTTCAACGAAAAATGTTCAGAAGCACAGACTTAAAGTTGGTAACTTTTGCACGCTTGTTAAGTCCCCTACATGTGATGAATTTGTTCAAATTTACTTTGAACAAGGAATTTTTAATTCACTTTGCAGGTACGTAACAGTTACGTCCCCAGAGTTCAACAATTTAGGCCTTTCAAATATGAATCATTTAATTCCTAGAAACCTTAACGGGCCTAAACACTAATCAAGAAACGAAGATATTTCTCCCTTAGATTATTCCTAGAAGCCCATTAGAACCGCTTTAGCCGTTTCAAGACTATTGTCATATCGCATTTACCTGGGCTACCTTTTCGGACCCAAACCCACTCTTTCATTCGCCAGTTAGCAAGAAGGTACAGGTTACTACACACAAGTCAGTTAAGAAAGTTCAGTTGAAAAAAAAAACTTCTGATCCCACGCACATTCCCTTGAAATAAGTAACTTGTGAAACATTGTTATCTCTACGCTAGAATTATTTTATATTCGCATTTTTCACTTTAAACTTCCAAGGAACTCTCTCTCTCTCTCTCTCTCTCTCCCCTTCTCTCTCCCAGTTACCCATAACGCACTAAAGGCCTGGAAGTGAATGTATTATCTACATTATTCACTTGTAATTAGATATTAAATTGTGAAAAGTGAACTCAGAGGTGAAACCAATAAAATTGAAGTCTGTGTCGTGAACAACAATAGAAGAAACTCAAGAAAGAACTGTTCCATGATCAAGATAGTGTATCCACCTCAATCTGGGTCAACAACTCAAAATTGTACACTTGTATTATATGTACTTCTGCTGACAATTCTCTACATGGTCCCTACGAGCTGTATTACATTCCACATCTGGTCACGAAACAACTCCCTCCATTTGGGTAAAATAATTCAACTCTCTGAACTTGTATTATATGTATTTTGGGCTGTGAATAAAGCATTAAAGTCTAATATACATCCCTATTTCACCCCCATTTGAAGTAGGCTTAACCAAGAATTTGCATACTAATTGGTTGACGTTTAATAAATTACTTTCGAAGAATTCAAAAAGGTATCTCTACATATCAGGCAATTCTTTACAGAATTAAAACGCAAAATTCTAAGTTCTGTCATCGAAAAGTCTAATAATCGAAATTTCACCGTTTTCCTGAAGAAATAAGAAATTTCATGAAGAAAGGAGTTAAAAGACAGAAATTTTCTTCCTTCTATCCACCGTTACAAGTGAAAAAAAAATATGGTCCTCAATTTTTGCTAAAATCGAATGAGTGTTCAGAATTCAGAAAATCATCTTCCTAAAATTATGCATGAGCTTTCTTGTCGCTATTTCACATTTAAATACTAAACTTGAAGTCGATCGAACTGGTACTTTCGAAAAAATTTCAAGAATGATATTTCAAATAAGAATGACTCAGGAATCATTAAGCCGATTTCGTCTGTTTTTGAACATAACTAATACATTCAGACGCCAAATCCACCCTGAAATTTTCAAGTCTCTAGATCTTTTCGTTCAGCTTTTTATTCCTTCGTAGTCCGCACGGACGTCTGATGTTCACAAAATTTGGCACACAAATTTGATTCGTTATTGTATACCCAAACACCAAATTGATTAAAATTAGATTAGTAGTTGCCGAACTATTGAGATAATAAGAAATGTGGTCAAATGTGAGTAACTTCTGACTTTTGCCCATTAAAGAACTTGTCCGAGATAGAAGGCCCCAAACCTACTCTGAAAGATTCAAGTCTCTAGATCTCTAAGTCGTCAGAAATCGTTTGCACCTAGTCAGTCAGCCCAACCCAGTCGATTGAGATCATTTTAGCTAAAAATTCCAAAATTACAGACAATTGGGCACAACAATAGCACGTTATTCTGTACAATAAGAGGGCAAAAACCGCAATTTAGCCTTTTGAACATTTTTTTAGTGGTAAAGAATAATATCTGTTTCAAAATGAAAATACTCAGTTATTGCACTATTAAATAATACACAATTCAGTCAAAGAAGTATTAGGTATCAATGTGGGGTACCTCTACCGTCATTTTGACATTTGAGCAATCTACCTCACTGAAGTTACTGGCAACGATAGTTGTTATTGGAAATCTTCTATAAATCTTTGAGAATAGTAATTTTTGAATAATCTGAATGTTCAATACAAATGCAAGCCACAGAAAATTGAAACTAGAATTGAAGAAACAGGCTGCTCTGTACCTGTAGCTATGATAGGAAGATTTTTATTGTAGACCTTAGAGTATATAATTCTGAATTTTAAGTAATTTAAAATTACTTCTATCAAGTATTGACTCATGTTCAAATTGATTTTTAAATTATGGAATAAATTCATATATAGCCTAAATTTCCACAATATATTCTTTAATTAATATTTGATAGATTCGGTCTTTACTTGGTGGAAACTCGTTTTAATTAAAATGTCCCATATACATTTTTTTAATATCCTTTAATTATTCATAATTTTGGAAATTCTGTTTTTTTTTCTTATCATATGAATAGGTTTCAAATGTCCAAAAACAATTGAAAATCCCGTATTAACACCAACAATTTTCAAAAAGCGATTGAATTAAATCAAGTTTTCAAAAATCTTTTTACTGAGAAAACTGACAGACAGTAAATCAATATAAAATATTTTTGAACGTCTCGAAAAATACTTTTTTACATCCCGACATGAAACGTATTAATACAAATGTATTAACAAAAACTATATAAGTATGTAGGTTAAGTTAGCTCTAAAGTATCCGAGATAAAACAGAAATGATCAACGTGTTGTTAGCATTAAACTATAACTATTTGTACCCGGAACACAGAAAAACATTAAAAAAAATTATTCAACCCAAATAATGTCCCATTATGAAAAAACCCCAGAATTTCAAAAATGATGAATAATTAAAGAATATATTGTGGATATTTAGACTCTATATGAATTTATTACATAATTTAAAAATGAATTTGAATATGAGTCAATACTTGATAGAAGTAATTTTAAATGACTTTAAATTCAGAATTATATATTAACAGATCAAATTCTAAAGCAAAGACTTTGTTTTTGTAAATGCAGCAGTCTTTTCTTTGTAAGATGCGAGTTCTCACTTTTTCATATGCGTCAATTTTTTTGTTAATATATCTTTCAAGTAAAAAATGGAAATTCTTCATGGCTGAAGGAAATTGGGGACAAAATGCTAATATTGAAACATTCAATATATGCATGCTATAGCCAGCTGCTCAGAGATTCAATTCTGGAGTGAACTGAACTTTACAAGAGTGTAGATACAAATCTGAATGTAAAATACACCATAGTAAGGCGTGAGATAGGACTCTCGCTATGAAGTCTATAAATTCGGATCTTCTTCAACACTTTCTCTAACGGTAGCCAATTTGCATGTAAAGCGTGCAGTCCCATAAAGGAAAGGTCTTAAGATATTTATAGGAGACAATATATTCGAATTTCTTTACATTTTTACCTACAGCTTTCTCAGATGAATCTATTATAAGCTATTCATAATGTGCGAAGTAACTGTAGAATCACATTTTTTGTAGTAAGTTTTGACAACTTGAACATATTCATTGATCGACCAAAGATTCATATTGTTGAATGATACTGAATTGTTTCAGCCGTTACTATTTGGTAGTTGATCATAATTAAAACAAATTGTAGAAATTACTATGTTTTACTACCAAAAAAAAATATATATTACACATTTTCTTGTGACTCGAGTTTCGGGAAATAAACTATCCCATTAGGTCTTCAGTTGTCTGATGATGGGATTGTTCATTTCTCGAAACTCGAATCACAAGAAAATGTGTAATATATTTTTTTTAATAGTAAAACATAGTAATTTCTACAATTTGTTTTAATTGTTGTATGAGTAAATTGGAGGTATAATTAAAGAAGAGTGATTACTTGGATATTGTCAAGAATGAAAGTATCATATAAAATTAATTAGTTTGAAGCTCTCGCATGTTGAGATTCGAGTTATTTCAAAGTTTTTTTCCTCACTTTCGAATTTCTCAAAAAATTCAACTGAAATTTGAAAAAGATATTTAACTTTGAGGTTTGCATCATGTAGCATGACAATTTTTCGTGAAAATCTACAGAGTGATATTTTTCTGGAGCAATGTCACATTTTCCCTCCAAAACTTTTTTGTGGTGTGTTGTTGAAGTTTGAAAAAATATGAAGAAGGCAAAACTATTTCAAATAAAATTATTGATATTATAATATCTACTCAAAAAAAACAGTGTTCCTAAAATATTTATATTTCTTTTAATTTTTGAAAATTTTATAAAAATTTTCAAAAATTTAAATTTGTAGAGGTTTGACAGAATTATTCTGCTTAATACTTGAGATATTGAAATAAATCCTCCTGGAAGTATTAAACCCTTTCAATTCATTTTCATTTTGTGTTAAATATCAATTTCTACAAAATTTTTAAATTGTTCGACATATATTGTGAAGGAATCTTATGATTTCAATTTTTAGAAAACCTTCATCGAATATGACTCAAAAATTCTCAATTTTATAGTCATTGTGTTGCTGTTATTCTGCACTCACAAAGTTTATCAACTCATGTTCCTTACTACGCCACTGTTGGAAATACATAAATTTTGTATATCACAAACATTGAGGTCGTTCATTTATCTCGATGTCAGGAAGGCAGCCCATTTCAATGCTCATATATGGCAGAAATATGCTATTATAATTCATTAAATATCGTCAGTTATCAAACAACCTAAAATATTCATAATTTCACAATACGCAAGATAGAGGTCACTCCAATTGAAGAATGCCGAAGGAACGTCCATCTCATAACTCATGAATTCATTTCATCTGTGGACAGTTTGATAGATTAGAATATTTTTGGGCCGAGTTGTCTATCACCCAAGATACAAATTTATAGAAGTGTCAATAAATCTTCTGTTCAACGATTTCATCACCTAATTTTTTATAATGGGCCAGTGACCAATAGTCAATAGATCTTTACTTTCAAAAAGCTACTCGTATATTCAGCCACTCTAGAACATACTGCTTTTATAACTTTCTCTGTGCTGCATGAAAACGAAATGAAACCTGAAAATATTTCTCCAATTCTCTTGCCCTAGTCCCCTTCTTCAATGAAAAATGTAGTTTATTGGGGCTAATAAAATGAAATTTATATTGATCACTAGTGAACCGAACCTTTTTTTTTCAATATATTTTATTTAACCATGAAGAATGAAAATGTTCTATTCGGAATTTTAATCTATCATATAAATTTCAATTTCTGACTATATATTTTATAAATGCAAGTGCCTCAGTTTAACTTGAAAAGCATGTGATATAAATGGACACATGGGGGCTCTAAATATAACGAAACTTCTTATAAGAAAAAAAACATCATTTTAGAGTAAACTGAGAACTGGTGTTGCGTAGGTTGAAACAAAGGTAATTCAAGACACACGGTTAAAGACTCAAAAGACTGAAAGAACTCTTAAAAACTTTTTGATATTAAATTGAATCTTCTTTTCGACTCTAATTTGGTTCTTGAAATAGGGCTTATCCAGTTAACCACTTTTATTTAAGTTCGCTTTCAAACACGATATTTGATTAATGAAGGTATGTAGATATATTGATTGTTTTTATTTAGCATCCGAATAAATTCTAACTGAGGAGAATGTGGGAAGGAATTTCAGATTTTTTTCTGGAGTATGTGCTTCCTATTTTTTAAAACAGGAAATAAAAAAGACATTTTTAAATACTATGTTAAGCATTTTTTTGTTGATGGAATATGTTTTTTCCGAATATTCGATCGAAACAGGCTCGTTCTGGGTGATCACGATCAGTACTTTGAATTTTTTTGATTCTTTATCGGTTAACTGCCGGTGATATGTGTCGATAATTCTATACATCTATAAAGTGAAACAGAGAGACATTTTATTCAATTTGATTTCAACCACAAATGTTTAAAAGATTTTCTAAATTAAATTTGTAGAGGTTTCGAAGAATTCATCCAGCTATTATCTGTAATTTTTTTTATATAATACACATTCATTCGATTGTCCTACCAATTTCAATTTCTAAAGAAATTAAAATTTATATTATATGATTATAGAATTAAATTAACTGAATGTCTAAGAACACACGGTGTAATTTAGTAGACATATAGAATTAAACACTTATTACATAGTATTAAAGGAAATAAAAGAATTCAAAGAATTATAAATCATCAATAAAATCTACTAAATGAAAACTTGATTCGTTCGTTGTTTTATGTGAATCAAATTCCTTCCAAAAATGCAAAACAAAACCCCAAGAACTTCTTCAAAAAGAATTGAAAAGACTAAATATGATGAAATATTCTGTTTTCAATTCTCAAAAAATGTAATATATTTCTTAGATGACGAAATATCTGCCAGAGTTGCGATGAAAATGGTTTTTAGTCTCCTTCGTTAATTTTTTGGTGTATATTAAAACGAATAAGGTGATTTTACCTTTGTTAAATTTAACATTTAACATTCTCTTTTTAAAATTTTTTATTATGTTATACTTATATATATATATATATTTTAATTTCAAAATTTTTTATTCAAAAACTTTTAGAATGAAATTTGATTAAAAGCCCCCGTCATTTCAGTAGACATAGAATTACATAATTGTCACATAACCAGAGGAAACAAAACCCTCTACAGATTTCAATTTCAACAAAATTTTAATTCAAAAATTTTTAGAATAAAATAAAATAAATGTCTAAGAACATACCGTGTCAATTAAGTGGACATATTAAATTAAACGCTCCTTACATAGTATAAAAGGGAATAAAAAAATTCAAAGAAATATAAATTATCAATATCATAGACATCATTTTATTTAATTCTATAAATTTTTGTATAGAAATTTTACTGATAGAATAGAAAAGAGTGAAAACATCACAGCAGCATCATATGCAAGCACTTTGCGTAATTTAAGAGAAGCAATTGAAGAAAAAAGGCAAGGAAAACCCACAGCGGGGATGTTGCTGCTTCACCACAACGCGCCGGCTCCCAAAGCCCGCGAAGAAATTGGCTTCGAAGAAATTACTCATCCTCCGTACAGTCCAGATGTGAAAAAATATCTTTGTGGAAAGCGATTTTCCGACGATGAAGAACTGATGGAACTTATTTTGAGGAGAAGCCGGAAAAATATATTTTACAATGTTCAGAGGAGCTTATTTCTCAATCTAACAAATGTATTGAAGTTCTAGGGTACTACATTGAAAAATAGAATTTTTCCAAAATTTTCTGAGTGTTTTTTTTTCTTTTCATGCCTATACCAAGAATACATTGAACGTCCCTCGTATATATTTGCATTCTGTAATCCTACATATTTGGCGGAGAAGATATGATCGAGAAATAGATAGAATATAATATTTTGTTTTATAAAAAACATGGATTTTCATTAAATAAATAACTCATCAATATTAAATACTATCTGAAGTTATTGAATTCTAACAGATTCTCTGAATGGAAAGACATTTTTCTCGTTGTATTCTGGAAGTGAAGAATTAACTCAACAAATTCTTTAATAATCAGTTTTTGCAAATGAAAAAATCTTTGCTAACCGTATAGGCTTGTTACTACTTTTGGAATATTTGGATAGGAAATAGTTCCTATAGGATAGGAAATAGTTCCTATAGGATAGGAAATAGTTCCTTTAGGATAGGAAATAGTTCCTATTACCTTTCTCTAAAGACGAAGCTAAAATTTTATCCTCAATATCCTTATTGGCTGAATTAATCATCCCTGACTAATTCAATCATTCGAAACCTTCACTTTTCTCGAATGTAGGCCAATATCTCCTAAATAATATGCTTGATTCAAGTACATTCATAAATAAACATTAACATATCGACTGAATCTTTCCTTATTTCCATCATAGTCCATAAATTTTTAGTGCTATTTTTTTATCACCGACTGATACCTGCAGCTATCCGTTATGATTTGCAGTAATAACAGTTTAAATTAGATCGAAATTAAAAGATCCAAGCCACGAAGCATAAAGATAAGCCTCTCTGACAGTGGGTGTCTGGTAATCAGATATTGGACCGTAAATTATAGATCTTGGCTCCACAACGATTGCGCCTCATGAAATTGAGCTGTTATTGTTAGGCGAGTGAGTTAAGTGACGAAATCAAAAAAGGGTCAGGATAATGTCAAATATGAAAATAGTACTTGAAGGGTAATTGTTTCAATCGTTAATATTGATGCATGATCACGGACCGAATAATTGAAACTGGAGGAAAATGAATAGTTTTTGATATGTATCTAAAATAATATACATTAAGATACAAGATTCATATCGATAGATATGATAGAAGTGAGCTGGTGCTTTCCAACTGCTCTTGGAATAGATCTTGTTACACTAACTCCCATCTGAATTTACAATTTAATTATGTTAGTTTGTTATTTACATCCTAAGTAACATGCAGATTAGAATAGAAAGCAGTGTGGAAGATGAAAGGATCATTTTCTTCAAATAATCTCCTTAACTAGGATGTTTCAAATTGCTCTTGTAAGGAAACATCAGAGCTTTCATAAATGTGAAAGATTTTATCACAACTTTCACAAATAGATTTTGAAAGTATCGAAGATATTTCATGATTTTATAGTAGACGTTGATATACTTTTCTGAGTAGGAATTCTTTTAGATATCGCGAAGAAACTTTTCAAGTTCGTTGTAGAATGAATTATAACATATGTCACAGAAACATATGAATAAATAACCTTCTCTCAATTGAACTTAATATATACTCATAAGTAAACATAAGATTCCACGCCCATAAACAAAACGGTTCCTTATTATGTAAGCGTACATACTACTCTGTCAAGAAAGTACCGGAAATTTTCAATTAAAACAACATTTTTACATTTAATCGTCAAATTTTATTGGGTCGCCTTCAAAATAGGCTCCATTTGCTCCAATACATCTATGCCAACGGCACTTCCAATTATCGAAACATTTTTTATAGGCGCTTTCCGGGATGGACTTTAGCTCTCGCGCCGAATTTTGTTTTATGGCTTCAATCGACTCAAAACGGGTGCCACGAAGGGGCAATTTTAGTTTTGGGAAGAGGAAAAAGTCGCAGAGAGCCAAATCCGGCGAATACGGTGGTTACTGAAGCACGTTTGTTGAGTTTTTGGCGAGAAAGTCAGTCACAATCGTAGCTCGGTGAGAAGGCGCGTTATCGTCATGCAAAATCCATGAGTTGTTCGCCCACAAATTTGGCCGCTTCTTACGGATACGCTCACGCAAACGTTTCATAACACCTAGGTAATACTCCTTGTTTACCGTCTGACCCTCTGACCCGAATTCGTAGTGCACCACGCCACGGATATCGAAGAAAACAATGAGCATCACCTTCATTTTCGAGCGGCTTTGGCGTGGTTTTTTCGGTTTCGGCTCATTTTTGGCCACCCATTCCGATGATTGCTGGCTTGTTTGCATATCGTACTCGTAGACCCAGGTCTCATCACCAGTTATAATGCGTTCCATGAATGTAGAATCGGAATTACAGCGATCCAGCATGTCTGAAGCAACCTGTTCGCGATGACGTTTTTGAAGAAAATTCAGGTCTTTCGGTACGAGTCGTGCGGCCACCTTTCTCATGCCCAAAATATCAATCAAAATCGTACGTGCGGACTCGTGGGATATCTTAAGATCATGTGCTATCTCTCTCAAGCTGGTACGACGGTTTTCCAGCACCCTTTCCTTAATTTTATCGACGTTATCTTCGATCGAAGCCGTCGATGGGCGACCACTTCACGACCGTCCTTGAAGGCTCTGTACCACTGATATGCACGAGTTTTCGATAGAGCATTATCACCGAAGGCCTTTTGCAACATTTTCAATGCATCGGCACACGAAAATTCATTTGCAACACAAAACTTTAAACAAATTCTTTGCTCAACGTAATCACCCATAGTAAAAATCGGCACGCACTCTGACATCGACTGACTTAATCAGCTGTTGCAAAAACACTTGTTGACAGATCCCGCTCAAGCTTGGCATAGTAATTAAGGACAGTGGTACCAACCTAGGAAAAAAAAAATTACCTGCCTCATTGCCCCGCCAGATTTAAATCGATAATTCCCGGTACTTTCTTGACAGAAGATATATCGGAAAAAAAACAAACTAAATTCAAAGCATTCTGAATAAAAAAGATATCTCTTCTTTCTTGAAATTTTTTTTCAACTAAATTATGCTCTTTATCAACTAGATATTGTGAGACATTTTTTTAAACGTGTTTATTGAATGGAATATCTTTGATGTTTCTAGAAGTTCGTTAATTAACCTAGATCCCAAAAAACTGAAGGATGAATGAAGAATCTTGTAAAGAATCTCTTGGTAAGTAGAGATACCTTTTTGAGCTCTTCCTTGTAATTGATTAAAAATTAACAAAATAGTAGGCAAATTCTTGGTTAAGCATACTTCAAATGCGGTTGAAAGGGGGATATATATTAGACTCTTATGGAATAGTGGATCTTCTTGTACTTGTATGTCAATATACATACTTATATTGTTTTTGTTAATACATTAGTGCGTTTCATGTCGGGATGTAAAAAGGTTTTTTCTGAGACATTGAAAAATATTTTATATTGATTATATATAAAGATATCATTTTGATATTTTTTGTATATAGTTTCAATACATATTGTAGAAGTAGAATATATAATTCTGATTCTAAAGTCATTTAATGGTTTGTTCATAGCCTAAATACATATATTACAAGTTTACAAGTAATATTTGTTTACCCAGATTGAGGGAGGTGTTCCAGTGTAGTATCGAACTCTAATTGCGATAAAAACACTATCTCGTTCGTGGATTAGCAGTTCTTTGAGCTTTTTCACCGAATTCACTTCTATTGGTTTCACTGTTAGGTTCACTTTTCACAAATTACCATGTAATTACAAATAAATAATGAAGATAATATATTCATTTCCAAACCTTCAGTGTGTTACTGTGTTATTGATAGCGCAACTGTTCATAACATTTACAGAATCTTCAAAACAAACTTTGAATTTTTTTATGGAAGTAAGAGAAAAGTTGTTGAATGTTTAAATGTAGAGCAGTTTATCTCCTTGGAAATATTGGGATATTATTATAACGCTCTAAAAGAGGAATTTCTGCATTCACGAACACCACTAGAAATAATAGTATACAATTGCTGAAAAGATGAAAAACTAACAGTATTTAGAATAGTTTTATAAGGTTCATAAATATATTTAATGAGATTCCTAATGACTTGGAGGTTGTATCTTATAAAGCATTGATGAAGAGAAAATTGAAAAAGTATGGGTTGCATGGAATGTATGAATAATATATAATACATAATGTCGATTGATTTACTATTGTCTTAGAAACATTAGGGATTATAATTGTGTTGAATATTTGCTTGCTTCTTCGGTTCTCACTCATGTGAGATTTTTATACTATATCCACCTCACTTTTAAGTTTTTATACCAAGATCGCATAAAACTTGTTTACCGCTGTGGGATTTGTGCCGGAATCTTGTACTAATTAATGATAATAATTGAAAAAATATTACCTGGCAACTGCAATGTGTGAACTTCAAATTTTTTGGTAGCAAAACATTTAGTTATTTTTTTGTTATTTCTATTGGGAATGCAAATTAATTCGGTCTGTTTTTTTACTCAAAAACCGCATTTGTTTCAAAAGATAATGAATTGACCAATTAATCAAAATATTATTCATCAATGCTTACTACTTTTCCAAACCTCTCAGTAATTCTGAATCCCGTCTCGGATAAACTTCTCACCTTTTGAGGCGATCCAATTTTGAAGTCAATTTTCGATTTCTTCGAGAGATATGAAGCGGTGGCCTGCCAAATCGTGTTGCATCCATCGAAACAGCCAGTAGTCAGATGAAGCAATGTCTGCAGAATACGGCGGGTGTGGTAATATAAGTCGTTTCATCGTTTCTCAATATTTTTTGACAATTTTTGCGACGTGAGGTCAGGCAAAAAAATAACTTCATCAAGTCTGTCCTTATATTCCGGCCGTTTCCCTCGTAATGCATGCTTTAAACGAAGTAGTTGCACTCTGTACCAAAACAACGTTTTGTCCAATTCAAACTGGATGTTATCGGTAAATGTCCAGTCTATTTAAAACCGCGAAATTAAGCTGTTACTACTAAAAGTTTAATGCTTTCAGACCCATCTTTTGAAAACTGATCGAATTAATTTGTACTCCGAATAAAAAATTGTTTTCATTATGATCAAATGATGTCTTAAACAGTTCAATATTTTCATTATATCTGTATAGTAAATATCCGAAAACATTTATACACTGTTCTACTGCATTCCTTCACACCGAAACAATCGAATTGATGACGATAATGAGGAAATATCAGACGGTGTGCCATTCTAGAAGTTTCGCTTTTCTCCAAGTCACTCTATAATCAGAAACGGTTGGCAAACTGGAAATTCGAATGATCTCCCGAGTACATACAATTACGGCATGATTACTATTTGGTATTTTTACGTTTCACTTGCCTTCATAGCTCATTACTCACGTTTAAAGAAGAACGTGTAAAACAAACTCACGAAATTCAATGAAATTTTAAATTTCCAGATGAGGATGCTTATTATAGCTTTCAGAGAGGAAAGATGGAATATCAAAGGATTTACCTATCTACCAGGCGACGTGTTGAATAGTCATATGGCAGACAGGTGTTGAAGAGCGATGTTTTATTGGATTGATACGAAACGACGAATCTTGCTGACTAGGTGGTCATTATGATGATGAACAATGGTTGGAACGTTGTTGTCATAAGATACAGTATAACATCACATAATGTTTTATTTAATTTGACATGACATGACTTTTCCATATACAGAAAACCTACACATACAGATAGTACGATTCATTATACTTCAAATCATCCATTTTCACGAAAATTCTCAGCTTGTGATAGTATGCTTTATAGATTGGTTAACATACTCATGACGAAAAAAAAATTTTGACGAAGAGTATAAAACCATTAAACAAATAGCTTTCAATAATGATTTGAATCCGTTAATTGTAGACAATTTACTTCATAAAATAAATTACATGAAAGCAATATCACTTGTATATCCAAAATTTCAAAATTCAAACAAAACCAAATTTATTTCATTAACTTACATAGGCCAAAAATCTGAAAAGATTGCCAGTTATTTAAAAAAAAAAGAAAAATCTAACATCTCTTTTGAAACTATTAATTCTTTAGGCAGCTCAATAAAAAATAATAGAGACGTCATTCCTAAAAACAAAAAATCAAGAGTTTACTAGTTAACATGTAGTGATTGCCCATGTGTATATGTGGGACAGAGAGGCCGTTCATTCCAAACAAGGATACGGGAACATGAAAAATGTTACATTAATAATAAACCGAATTCAACTTATGCCAACCATTGTTAGAGACTGGCCAGAATTTTAATATGAACTATGAAATATTACATATCGAAAACAAAAGTCAGAAACTAAATCTGTTAGAAACTTTAGAGATCAATAGATATAATAAAAAACAAATTTTATTGAATGTAAATCAATGAAATAGCGGAAGTTAACATTTGTTTTTCTTATATTGAATTATCTAATAATGTCATATATGTATTATCTAGTTTTTTGTGAAGAAAAACAAAACTTTAACGTAGCTAATAATTTTTATTCGATTAAATAGATTTTTTCTCCCAAAAAACTAATTTAGCATATATGTTTTAGTTTCAAAGTTATAATCAATGTAGAATCAGTGATATCTGTTCTTTCTTTGAAATCGACATCTATGGTTGTAAGTCATTGGATATTATATTTACATTGGCGGGAGTTCGTTTTGCATTCCATTCAGAAGTTGTTTCGGATAAGTCATAACTAGGATTATATTTATTTTCTAAATAATAAATTCTGCTGAAGATTAAAAACAATTATAAAACACGCGCACAGAATTTTATTTGAATAAGCAAATATTTTTCAATTTATGAATTCTTATTACTATAGAATAATGAATATTTGAATATGTCCTTAAATGGAGATATTTCAGGCATGATATTGATTATCTCTTGAAAATAATTCATATAAATCATTTTATAGTTATTCAAAATAATCTGCTCATCAGTTTAACAGAAATGGATTAGTATTTATACTAATATTAACTATTCCGCTGAGGTTTTTCAGAAATTTTTAAATTTGTTAATTTGATATCTATCAAGTGAGTTTGAAAAAGTTTATAAATTTTATAATTCAGTTCATATTAATTAGTGTGAATATTTTCACTTTTCAGTCAATATTTATTATTGTCTACTAATTTTACTTGCCAGTATATTTTATTTTGGGAAATATTCAGATACCTGATTCGGAATTCATTTTGTTTACCTTCTTTCTCAATTCAAATGAGGATGAAAGATAGTATATTAAGAGTTGAAATAAAAACTATCGTCAAAAAATTATCAATTTCTTGCTCAACCTTATTGCTCAACTGTCTTATGTAACAGTCTTTATATGAATATTTCTGCAGAGTATGAATTTCAGAGGATCTACTAAACTGGTTCCGACAATAGGAAAGTTTCTTGAAAGTCTGGCTGGCATTTTCGAAAAAATTTTATATATACTACTCTGTCAAGAAAGTACCGGGAATTTTCAATTAAAACAACATTTTTACATTTAATCGTCAAAATTTATTGGGTCGCCTTCAAAATAGGCTCCATTTGCTCCAATACATCAATGCCAACGGCACTTCCAATTATCGAAACATTTTTTATAGGCGCTTTCCGGGATGGACTTTAGCTCTCGCGCCGAATTTTGTTTTATGGCTTCAATCGACTCAAAACGGGTGCCACGAAGGGGCAATTTTAGTTTTGGGAAGAGGAAAAAGTCGCAGGGAGCCAAATCCGGCGAATACGGTGGTTGCTGAAGCACGTTTGTTGAATTTTTGGCGAGAAAATCAGTCACAATCGTAGCTCGGTGAGAAGGCGCGTTATCGTCATGCAAAATCCATGAGTTGTTCGCCCACAAATTTGGCCGCTTCTTACGGATACGCTCACGCAAACGTTTCATAACGCCTAGGTAATACTCCTTGTTTACCGTCTGACCCTCTGGAACTAATTCGTAGTGCACCACGCCACGGATATCGAAGAAAACAATGAGCATCACCTTCTTTTTCGAGCGGCTTTGGCGTGGTTTTTTCGGTTTCGGCTCATTTTTTTCCACCCATTCCGATGATTGCTGGCTTGTTTGCATATCGTACTCGTAGACCCAGGTCTCATCACCAGTTATAATGCGTTCCATGAATGTAAAATCGGAATTACAGCGATCCAGCATGTCTGAAGCAACCTGTTCGCGATGACGTTTTTGAAGAAAATTCAGGTCTTTCGGTACGAGTCGTGCGGCCACCTTTCTCATGCCCAAAATATCAATCAAAATCGTACGTGCGGACTCGTGGGATATCTTGAGATCATGTGCTATCTCTCTCAAGCTGGTACGACGGTTTTCCAGCACCCTTTCCTTAATTTTATCCACGTTATCTTCGATCGAAGCCGTCGATGGGCGACCACTTCACGACCGTCCTTGAAGGCTCTGTACCACTGATATGCACGAGGTTTCGATAGAGCATTATCACCAAAGGCCTTTTGCAACATTTTCAATCCATCGGCACACGAAAATTCATTTGCAACACAAAACTTTAAACAAATTCTTTGCTCAACGTAATCACCCATAGTGAAAATCGGCACGCACTCTGACATCGACTGACTTAATCAGCTGTTGCAAACACACTAGTTGACAGATCCCGCTCAAGCTTGGCATAGTAATTAAGGACAGTGGTACCAACCTAGGAAAAAAAAAATTACCTGCCTCATTGCCCCGCCAGATTTAAATCGATAATTCCCGGTACTTTCTTGACAGAAGATATATCGGAAAAAAATCACATGTCGTGATGTCACAGGCACGTAGAGTAGCTAGGACTGTGGATCACCACATAAGATAATACGAATGGCCGGAGAGGATGCAGTCCGACTGGCTTTGTTTGCCTTTGCCTGAGCTGCTGAAAAACACATAAAAATAAGCGCCGATTTCTATCAGGAATTACGTCTTGGACTTCCGGTCAGCGATGAAAAGATGTCGTGGTAGACGGCTGGGATTACTAGTCACCATTTGTTATTACCCCTGTCATTTACCGAAGAGAAGAAGCATTTGTGTTGACCCTTAGTTGGATTTCTTCAGACCAGCCACCAACAGAGGCCGCTTCCTTTCGTTCGAAGAGATTGCACTTCTTTTCTTCCTGTGATGTGTTATGATTCGTTCGTAGGACTCAGTAACTGGTAGCTTCATGATTTCATGAAAGATTGGATAGGCAGGAGGCATCAGCGATGTTTCTATGTGGGCTACTAGGTTTTCGAAAAGGTTCCAGTGCTACCTGGATGTATCTGGGTAGCACATCTAGCCACAAGGATTTCAATCTCGGTTATGTTGATATCAATGAGGTCACTCATCTCTAGCGAAGGAATTGGCTCGGTTTTCGATCCTTCATATCCTTTCGTTCGAAGAGATTGCACGTCCTTTCTTCCTGTGATGTGTTCTGATTCGTTCGTAGGACTCAGTCACTGGTAGCTATTGATTTCATTCTTGACATTCATAGCATACTTCGGTGGAACGGTTCCAAAAATGAATGAAAATTTTATTCTGTCACCGGTTACACACTTCCGGGCTGCTAGGTCCACTCTAATTTTTGATTTCTTGATTATCTGAGAAGGGAAACGTTGAAAGAATGAATCTCGATGGCTGTGTGTAACAATATAGACTCAATAGATTCTGTCTCTGAAGTACCCTGAAAGTTAATATATCTTGAAGATTTCGCTAGAAATTCCTATACACTGATTAACTGTTTTCTCTATTCATGAAGAATGAAATTCTGATTGTGGATGCTTCAGTTCTAATGCTCAAGTCCACATGTTCTGTATAAAATAAATATCTAATAAAACTCTAACACCATGATGTTTGATTGACTAGTACTCAAATACGCATTAATCATTCTGGGTGAAATCATTTATATACTATTTATATCGTTCAAAGCGTAAATATATGCATATCGAATTTCCTCAATTTTAATGAAATTCCACCTTTAATCAATTTCTGCAGGTGTTTAACAGCAAAGTAATCAGTTCATACGCCAGTAGATTGATTGATTCTTTATAGGTATGCATGTTGATCCCGGAAATGACAATTCATTGTGAACGGTTGAATGATCCTTTCTTTCATTTTTTTAATTTCTTCTGGTAGAAATACTTTGAAAATAAGCTTTTTACGTAAATTCTAACGAAGTGCCAGTTTGCGATATCAATTATTTTAGATGTAATGACTCTCTCACGGAAAAAATGTTTTTGAAATTTAATGAACTTAAAATATTCGAGAAAGAGCGAAAAAAAATTTTTTTATTAAAACTATTATAGTACTAATCATTCGATTTTCCACCTCGATTCTTTTCAGTAACTAATTGAATCAACTTAGTTTTCATTAAGAACTCTGCACTGAATCGGCAATATCTTCATTATTATAATAATGTTCATTCCTCCTGTTTGATATCCTCAGTGAACAAGAGAAGTTATGTAAAAAACACAGTAGCAGATTAAAACAGATTAACATTCCTTACATCTCATCAATATATTCTCTAATAAAATTATTTTTCAGTAACAAGGATTCAATAGTTTTTCTGAAATTTATCCTTTCAATTTTCTTATTGTATCAGACACGTGATTGATTGAAAAGCTTGATAGATTGACAATAGGCGGAAGATTAGCGTAGTGAACCCAGGGAGGATTTCCAAGTCGGTAAGGCCCCGTTAATATTTCCATTGCTAATCCTTTCCGTCAAACCATCGTCACACCGAATATACGTCGCTGTATTTCGATCTTGTCTAGAGTAACCTTGCTGTTACACCTTTACCTTATATTTCAAAGTGGCTTTGAAGTGAACTTTTATCAGGTAACAACGCCTTCAGCATCAGTTCACCCATTGATTATCGATTTTTTTGAGTCTCTGGCCAGTATTAGCAATCCCTTGGGGGTGATAAGGCCTGAAATTGTTGGTGTTTCAGTTTGGCATTGCAGAACCACTATGAAACCTCTACTTACATTTCAAAGTAACTTTGGAGTGAACTTTCGCCAGGTTAGGCCACAACGCCCGCACATGGGTGCTTCTTTCTCATAAGTTCGTCCATTGTCGATCAATTTGTTGAGGTCTCTTGCCGCTCTTGAAGGTCCATTAGAGGCAACTTGGTCGACAATGATTTGTGTTTCAGTTTCGCACTGCGATACCTGTACCTTAGATTTCAAAGCTGCAATGAACTGTCGCCTGGCTAGGTCACAACGCCTTCACGTGAGCGCTCCTTCTTTGTCAGTTCACGCATTGGTGATAGATTCAATGAGGTCTCTTAGCAGTCTTGGCGCTCCATTAGGGGCGACTTGGCCTGGAATTTTTGTATAAAATAAAATAGAAAGGCCTTTTACTTGATAGAAGAAATATAACAAAATTTGAATATCATTGAATGAATTTAATTCATTCAATGAATTTAAATAAGCCTTAAAAATAACTTACACTGTTCTTTGATTTTGTTAGAACATAGATCAATCTTGAATTATAAAGTTGATCTGTGTTTCGAAGCATTAGTCCTTTAAACGTGGTGAGGTTTTGATAAAGGTTAGTTTTTTGATTTTGATATTTGGAATATTATTTAGGACCGAAGAAGGGATTGCTTAGAATTATATTTGTTTTTTGAAGATATAGTGCATGTTTTGAGAGATTTCTGAATTAACTTATTCGAATATTTAAATATATTAAATATTTCAAATAAATTATATTCTTTGAGAAGTCCTTTAAGTGTGTTCATGTTCTTAAAAGGTAATTGGTGTTCTTAAAGGTAAGATCAGAAACAAAATTCTGTCTCTTTTAAATATTTATTTATTAATTTTAATGACTTTCGTATATCTGTTGGTTTATCTATTCCATTTGACATTATATATTGAGTTTTGATCATATACGTCTATTAAATGTGAGCGGTGCTTATTTTAGACATTAATTTAATTCTAAAAGTTTTTTGAATAAAAATTTTTCAAAATTGAAATTGTAGAAGATAAACATATTTTAATTTGTTTTGATTTTCAAATTCTGGAATTTTTGGTGTCCCAACCACAATTGGTACTTTCCCGAAATGTCCGGATTCCAGCCATATTCACAATACCTACAGATTCACTTTGAGACACAGTCGACTGTACTGTTGGACGACCAATTTTAGACGACATTTTGCCGTGGCATACCCATTAGTATAGTAACGTATTTGATACTCACATTTTCATTCTCAGGTTTTTTTTTCATTTCATTTATCCCCTTGGTCTGCTCAGCCCATCTGACTGATATTAAGTTTTACCCATTCTTTTGTACATTGTGGGTATGCTAATTAAATTTTAAAAATATACAGCATATTTTAAGGAAACCCCTTTCAGGTTATACTGATAGAAAAAGGTAATCGCTGTTACCTTAGATGACAATCAAACCTTTTCATCCACTGCGTAAAAGCGACACCAGCAATAGTGAGAAATCATTCGAAATTCGTAAACCAATTAACTGGGGGACGAGTATTTGGTGAATCCGATAGGTAAAGCCAACCATCAACCGAAGAAACACCTTCATAATACTGGGTCATATTTTCATTGGGGATGTCTTGCATAAGAAAGATAAGTATATACCATAGATCTCACCTGAACTCAATCTAGCAATAAAATAGAAAAAGGCTTTTTACTTGATAGAAGAAATATAACAAAATTTGAATATCAAAACAGATTTAATCTTTTAGTCTTCTACAATTTTAATTTCAAAAAAAATTTTATTCGAAAAACTTTTAGAATTAATTTAATGTCTTATATTTAATACAGGTATATAATCAAAACTCAATATACAATGTCAAATGGAATAAATAAACCAACAAATATAAAGAAGGCAATTAAAATTGATAAATAAATATTTCAAGGAGACAAAATTTTGTTTCTGATCTTACCATAATAAGACCAATTCCTTTTCAAAAACATAAAACACAACTTAAGGATTTCTCTAAAAATATAATTTATTTGAAATATTCAAATATTCAAATAAGTTAATTCAAAAATCTCTCAAAACAAGCACTATAGCTTCAAAAAACAATTAGAATTCTGATAATCTCTTCATCAGCCCTAGATAATATTTAAAATATCAAAATCAACTAACAATCAGTATATCATACCTCAGAGTGTAACCGGCACTTGTTTAAAACAGACTAACTGTAAAAATCCAGGTAGTCAGTTCGTCACAAAATCACAGAAAACTATAAGGTATTCTAAGGTTTTCTTTAAACCATTGACATTCCAGAATGAGATTTATTCAAGCCTAAATATAATTATATATTATGTATAAAATAAAATAGAAAAAGGCTTTTTACTTGATAGAAGAAATATAACAAAATTTGAATATCAAAACAGATTTAATCTATTAGTCTTCTACAATTTTAATTTCAAAAAAATTTTTATTCAAAAAACTTTTAGAATTAAATTAATTTTTTCAATAAGCACCATTTATCTAGTAATGGTGAAAAAATACTTTGCCAAATGATCTGCAATTTTGGTTGTTTCATAAGTTGAAACTCAGTAAATAAAGATTATCACATAGGGGGCGCTCTAGCGCTCCTAAAGTCCAACAGGTTGGTCCCTATTCCTTTAATTAAATTTAATTTAACGAGCGTAGGATATTTGCTAATCACCTTCGAATCTCTGGTCCCATTTCAGATCTTTTTAGATTCTGATGTCATACTGATGTTTCCATCTTAGGAGAACCAGTAAGAAACGCCATTATTTTCACATAATTAGGGGAATGTAATCCTCCCATAATATCTCTTTATAAGCTACAATTTATAGGATTTTCTTGGAGCCCTTGACGTTTGGACTCGCCTGAAATTGTTCGAAATAATGATAAACACTCCGTTCATAAATTTTTCTTTGCCTCTGTTTCATTCATAAATAATCTAATTCTTTTGAAGAGATGAGAGGGATTCCGACGAATTATATATTCTATTATTCCATTCTTAATTTCAATTTCCCCTATTAAAATTTCATTAAGTAGGACCCGAACCAGACAAAAGGAGCTAATTGAGAAGCTTATGCTGAATAGCAGAAGATGATTAATCTACTCTACATTCAACAGTTACCGTTAATGGGTTCTAAAACAATCAAGGCTTAATGGCGGATTTCGGGTAATTAAATAATTAGAGTAATCGTTACTTTTACAGGTAGTAAATCCTACGTAGCATCAGGTCTTCACGGACCCTGAAGAGGATGTAGAACCTGAATAACAAGAATAGTTTTATTCTAAGGATATTATTTTTACATCCCGCGATAAATTTTTGGTTAATTATTTAAAATCAGTGCACTGAATGAGAATTTCGGCACAGGAAATTATCTGGAAAAAAATATGCATTCTTGGGCTGCATATTAGATTGATAAAATCGCAGATTCGTTTCTTCAAAACGAATAATTTTATGTCTCTGATTTTAAGCTGCAAACTCCTGAAGACTTTTCATTAAAATCAGTTCAAATTGATGGTAAATGGCTGTTCAATTTCTATTTATCTGATTTAAAAATGTAGCACATATTATATGCGATTATATCATTGAACAAAGTCAGTTTTCAAGCTGTACTATAGATTCCAGTCATTAAATTAAACACTTTTTTCATTTGCCATTCTTTCAGATTCGAATCAAGTAAAAAGTTATAAACGTTCAAATATTTCACAATGAGTATACTCCTGCACATTGTTTAAACCTTTAAAACAGATAATTTCCACTGTTACAGTATCATAGAATAACCATGTCTGGTGCTTGAAATTCTATGATAATTATTTGAGAAAACGTATTTACTCACTCAGTTGTTATGATTTGGTGATAATTGCAGTATTTGCAGCAAAAGTATTATATTTACTATTCTTGACCATGCAGAATCTGAATTTCCTGTTGATTTTCGTTCAATATCCACTTGTCTCCAATATAAGATTATACACAATTTCATCATGGCGCATTTTCATTATCAGAATTCCATAAATATTCTGATTTTCATCCAGTTCATAAATTAATTACATGAAATCACTCAATCCCTGTGAACGTATCAATTAAACTCTATAAATTTTTCGGATTATGTCTATGCCCCCGTGCGACTTTTACATGCGACATTGTCAAACTGTATCACAGGCTATGTATATGTTATTCGAAAAGATCTAATTATCTATGATTGTGAAAAAGGAACAAGTACAGCAGCTTACGAAACCTTTTCTTACTCAGGAGCTTATCTACAAAAATAGTGTAATTTGTGGAATTTTCAGCAGATTTTATAACATTCACCGTTGAATATATCCTAATTGAGATGAATTGCCAGATATAAATTTTATCTGCCGCTTGTATGTTAATTTGTTTTAATTTTATGAATCGGTAAGTCTATAACTATAAAACAAGATGAAGTAAATATAAAATAATAATTTGAGAATATTTTCCACTCTTATATGAAACTCCATCGAAATTAATGTACAGCTCAAAGGCTCACCCTGTATATTTGAGTATTAACTTAAAATATTCTTCTTTTCAAATATTATTATATTTAATAATATTTATATTTAATAGTATTAATTTAATTATTATATTTAAATTGATATTAAAGAGTTTGAAGGTAACTAGTTTAAATAACATAGATAACATAGATTCTAATTTTCACAAATTTTTATTGTTATATTTACAACAATCGTTTCGCTATCACAGTAGCATCATCAGGCAGGTTTACATTTTGAATAATTTGATGCTACTGTGATAGCGAAACGATTGTTGTAAACATAACAATAAAAATTTGTGAAAACCAGAATAAGCTTATTTCAATATTATTTAATATGGATTTTCACCAAGTAAGGACTGATTCAATTCAAAATTTGTGAATTATTTTGTATACATATATATTATATGCAGTATTATTTTATTCGCTTTCATTGCCCATTTTTCATACATATATTTATGGAATTTGACTATTGAAATGTCGAAAGTGTTCTGCCTGATGATTGGAAATATTCAATATTAGGAGTATGGAAAAGAAAATGGAGATGCGTCAAATAGGAAACATTAATTGGGTTCATTTGACTGATGATGGATTGAAACCGTTTATAATTGATACAATATATAGAAAACACATGCTTCGATTTCTGTTATAATAATCTGATACTGACATACGTTTCCATAATTCAATATTAGAGTTTGGATTATTGAAATTATAGTTTCCAAAAGACTGATATTTTTCTAACAGTTTTCCGAAGAACAAAATGGTGAAAAGCATTGACAGGAAGAGGAAAGCTTTTGTGCACATAGGATTAATGAAAATACAGAAATCTATGTTCTTATTCTGTCATACAAAAGTCACATGAACGTTAATTTTTTTTAATTTATGAACTATTTTTCTGAATGAACGGAAAATCTTATGGAAATGGAAATTGCATCATTCAGAAAATCTATCCTTCTTCCTTCGATTTGCACCGTTATATGTTTACAAGAAAGAGTGGAAAATAATATGTTCAACAAAACTTCAAGTACATTTCATGCTTAAATTTAGATTCTACTTAAATTTCATTTCAAAATTATTTCTGAGAACTTCTACAATTTATATCATAAATCATATATTGAGAAAGTAAGAAAGTGTTCCAATACTTATAATTAATTAAAAGACTTTATATAGTTGATATTAAATATTTTCTAGTGTCTAGGTAAAAACTTTTTTCATATTATGACATAAACCGCATATATACAAATGTGTAAATCCAACCTATCCGATGTTTTTTTTAGAAAGATGGAACTTTAAACTGGAATAAAACACATTTAAATTAAGATTGAACCCAATTTTTTTTTATTTGAAAGATAATTTTATGACCTCGACTTGCTCTGAGGAACGGCATTCGATCAGACCAATTTTAGACCACTTTTTTGAGTAATTTAGTGCTTATTCCATCAAAAACAGGAGTTATGTTGGCTTCCAAAGCGTCTATTGTTTCTGGTTTATCAGCATAAACCAATGACTTGACATAACACCAAAGAAAATAATCCAGTGGAGTTATGTCGCATGATCTTGGAGGCCAATTAATTGGACCATTTCTCGAAATAATAATATCGCCAAATATTTCTCTCAATAAATCAATTGTTACGGTAGCAGCATGAGGCGTAGCACCATCTTGTTTCAACCAAAACACTTCTGGGTCGATACCATTCATATTTTGACAACAAATAATCAATGATCATAGATCTGTAACGAGCATCATTCACTTTAACATTAAAGAAATATGGACCGATGATGGCTCCAGCGTGTGAAGCACACCATACAGTGCATTTTTCAGGATGCAGTGGAACCTACAGAACTTCCTGAGGATTGTTTTCACTTCATGTACGGTAATTTTGGTTATTTCAAAACTATATATAAATTCTCAAAATAAAGAATAAAATTATAGAAAAAAATTAGTTGAACCCTAATATTAACATATGACCTTAAAAACCATGTTCAATCAGACCCGTGTTAAATTTGGATTCCAGTAAATCATAAAAAATTTCTTAGCTCACCAAAATCATAAACTTGGATATGATTCCAATCACCACACATGTCTAATGTATTGAAGATGCTATAGTAATGACTTTTACTAATTCAAACCCACGCTTAATCAAACACAGAAACCACAGAACAGGTTTTATTCTTCCAAAAAATGTCCAATAATAATGAAGACAAAAATAAATGCTATGTCAAAAAATACATAGTTGAAGAATTTTTGTAGATTGCTGTATCTATATAATAATAAAAGTCCATTATTGTACCCAATCTCCCAATTACTGTTACAGAAAGTATTTTACATTATCAACATCCGCGAATCAAATCATAAAGAAATCAAGTAAGAACACATTTCTAATAATTAGCAGTAACTAACAAAAAAATAAATGAAAATATTATTCCAAACTTAACCTAACATATCTCCACCAAGTCCATCAGCACTTTTACACATACGGTACACTAGTGCTCGTAACAGGCGTTTGCAAATGGAAAATAGAGACCGTCCTTCTTGGACAACCTATGAACACTAGTAGCCATCCTCGATAATAAATATGGTGAGTTTATCCTACCGTTAAGTAGTCTCTGGGCAAAAATGGTACACTGAATCTCACGTCTCTCAAGTAATGATGATATTCCTATATCACTCGTGATGTCAGACAGATCAGCTCCAAGCTCTAGCTACTAACCAGTCTACTTGAACAATACATACTTGAAAAATTTCCTATGCATGTTTTCAGAGAACCAAATGACACTGATAGATGGGGACACGTATCAAATTTGAATATTCTATCTTACTGATGACTAGAGTAAAATACAAATACACCAACAGGGGCAATATCGAATCTGAAATATTACCTATATTAAGATAGATTTTTAAAGCATTAGCATATGCTGAAGTTATACAACCGATAGAGACCGAAAGATCATTGATATAGATATTAAACAACAGCGGTCCTAAATTCGATACTTGGGGTACTCCACATAAGAGCTCATACTCATAAGATCTGAAGCCTACTGAGAAAATATAATTCAGTCTACTCTGTAAAGATGATTTTATGAGCTCTACATATGCCGTGCTGAAGACGAAGGATGAGAGCTTCACCAGAAGAACATTCTGATCGATCGTGTCGAATGCCTGCGATAAATTGGTATATATCACATCAATCTGACCATCGTCCAAAGATTCCGCAATAAATTGTGCCAAGTTAGTCACCATATCTTTCACGAACAAATAAATGTTACTTTGTGTAAAAATGGGAACCAACATTGAAATACATATTTACATAAAGTAACTCTTCATAAACCTTCGTAAAGTTGAACAGAATCGATGTGGGTCTATAATTGTTGAATTGAGACTTCTTGCCTTTCTTGAAAATGGGTAATACTCGAGCTCGCTTCCATCTACTGGGAAAGGTGCAGGTTTAAAAGATCAAATCTATAATCTGATGTAGATGTAGATGTAGATCTATGCGAGGGCAGAACTGCCAATCCCTTATGACGAAGGACGGAATAAATAAGAAATAAATTTTCTTGAATGTTTTTGCTTATAATAGTCTTGGAGTGTCTTAGGATATTGGATTCCACACACAGAACAGAAAACTACTATTTATAATAAAAGGCGTTTCGTCCTCGTTTACATTCGAGGACATTCTCAATTTAATTAACAAACAAATTAAAATTTTCCAGTCATTTGACAAGTCTGCAAAAAGATATTACAATAATAAATATATAAAACAGAATAAAGAGGTGATATGCCTGATCAAAAGATTATTATTATCTCGAAGTCCAATGATAAATAAAGATTTATTTTTCACTGAAAAGATTGTTACTTTTATGTCTACTCATTTCATATAGTTGCTAGGAATCAATTCAGTGCTTGTGTTTTTAATATGTGAAATATCGATTTCACACATTGAAAACAGAGGTTTCAAATTTAATTTGTGGAAAAAGTTCTAAACAAATAGACATAAATAATAACCTTCTGATAAATGGTATCGTCCAAAAATTCTCAACAAGATAAATATAAATGTCTGTAACATTCTACGCTTAAATGTGTTATACACCAGTTAAATAAAATGAAAAACTATTCATTAGTCACCTTCATGCGATTTCGAGTTTACATCTAACGGATTCAATACAAAAACATTTTCTTTGGAAAATTGAAATACTTTGATATGGGAGATTCCAACAGGCGACCAAGAGAGAAACCGCTTTCTATAGAAACTCGACTCGTAAATATGAGTTTCAAGTTGTGATTTATATATCTGGCTTGAGCTGAAACTGAATATTTAGATGTAAAGTATAGAAAATACATGTAAATACCAATTTTGCTACGATAATTCCCAATATAAGTGCAATCCTCTAAATGAATGATCTTCTTTGCTGCTTTTTCTATTAACTTGTCTTAGTCATTACACCTTATTCTTGTAATCTTAAGAACATTTTGACACCAGGGGTATAATAAAGTTTTCATCAATTATAGTTATTTATTTGAAATTTGTATTTGTAATACTGATATCGTTAAGTTGAAATTCAGTTCAATTTTATTGTCTAACGTATCAAAAGAAAATTGTTCTTGCTCGTTTGAAAAGTTTTACGTAACGTTAGTAACAGAAATAATTCTTATCTATGAGTTTTCACCTAAACATATATATTTTTATGAATTTACAAGAAGACGCCGATTTAATTCCAATTTTTATAGGAAGGAGCAACCTAAGCACAACTTGTTCATTTTATTTTACACATAAAGTTTATAAAATTCTATAAAATTTTTGAATATTACTCAATAAAAACATAAACAAAAATTTTATATCATAAAAGAATTTGGTTCTGTAGCCACAAAACTGCTTTGTCTCTATGAAAAGAATGAAAAACAATAATTGTTGATTTAAACTATTCAAAATTTAAATGTCAAAACAGATTTAATCTGTTAGTCTTCTATAATTTTAATTTAAAAAAATTCTACTCAATAATTGTTAGAATTAAATTAATGTCTATAAGTAAAGCTTATATGTAATAGAGATATAAAATCAAAACTCAATATACAAATATTAAGTGGTTTAAAGACAACCATATAATATCTTTCTGTGATTTTTGTGGCGAACAGAATATCTTGGATTTTAAAGTTTGTGTGTCACTACCACTATCACTAGGTTTATCATGTGAGTTTCTTGTTGTTAATTAATTTTATTTTTAAACATGAAGTAGGACCTTATGAGTGAAGACCTTATCAGAATTCTTATTGTTTTTTGAAGTGATGATACATGTTTTGAAAGATTTTTGAAGTAACTTATTCAAATATATTAAATATTTCAAATAATTTATATTTTCTGTGAAGTCCGTAAAATTATGTTTTGAATTTTGAAAAGAAATCAGTTTTTATAATTATATAAGATCAGAAACAAAATTTTGTCCCCTTCAAATATTTATTTATTAATTTAAATTGACAATTTATATTTGTTGGGTTATTTATTCCATTTGATATTGTATTTTGAGTTTCGATTTTATACGTCTATTAGATATAAACTGTGCTTACAAGACATTTAATTCTAAAAATTTTTGAATAAAATTTTTTGAAATTCAAATTATAGGAGACTAACAGATTCAATCTGCTTTGATATTCAAATTTTGTAATATTCCTTTTATCAAGTAAGAAACCTCTTCTTTTTATTTCATATAACACTATTCATTTCATTATTTATTATTCCAAAATAAAATACTACTGTTCTGTTATGTTATGCTCTGACTAAGGCACACTATGTTGAAATGTATTACATCAACAGTTGCTCATTAAATATTATTTCTCATTTTTTTGATATTGATTTATATCCAGCAAAAGCCAGTTACATTCAAAATTTGTTCTATGAGTTCTTAGTTCCCTTTATATATTTGTATTTGTGAAACTGCATAAAGACTTTAATTCAACCATGTGATGATTGAAACATTATCACGGTAGATTTTAAACTCAAAATTCTAAATAATTGATAATGTCCTTGAATGTATTAATTGTGCTTTTCTGCATAGAGAACTGCTTCTAGACAAAAAACAACTACTTCTTGATTTTTTCAGTCTCTACTTGACGGAATTTCATCGTATATGATTTAAAGTAAAACACATTATTTATTAGAGGAAATAAAGTGTTTTATTTTAAAACATGTAAAAAATAACTAAGTCGACAAAGCTTAAAAATTTCCTCATCCCAATATTCATTCTGTCATGATTTCTATTTTTTTCACTGATTTCTTCAACTTACTTTCCCTTTCTTCTGTATCCTCAAACTAATGCCTATATTACTCTATTTGAATGTATATATTCATTCAATTTCGCATTGAAAACTCTGCCAAGCTAGCGTTGCGTATATGGTACAAATCACGGCACATACAGATAAAAAATTTAAGCTAAAGTTTAATTCTATCTGGCTGTTTTGTACGATCACATTCGGAATATACAATTCAAAGATTCAAAATTTGCATTTTTCAAGAACAAATTGGACGATCATATTATTCATCAGGCCAAGTCCGAAAATGTGTCGATTAAATTTTGTTTTTTCAGTGTCTCAAAGAATGAAAATTTGAAGTCAATTAATCGTCTAAAGAGAAAGATGTTGAAAGTTTATTCAAAATAATATGATAATTATATCACTAAAAATACAGTTTTATTAAAAAATTTCATCTATTATAATACTTCATGATGATATACCATAAGACTCTCCTTACAATTTTCTACAATTAGAGTTGGTAAATAATTCGCGGGAATTATAAAGATGGTAGTTTATGCAGAAAATAAAATCAGTAACCGTAAAATTAATATCCTCTCCAGAATTCGATATATTTTAATAAGATTGAGACGATCCTGCTTCACTTAATGCAGATATAGATTGATGGTGCATGTTATGTAAGATTATATGGGCTCGTGCCTATTGAAGAAGCAGGAAGAGACACACATTAAGCAAATAGTTAGAACAGTTAGAAATTCCGCATTGTGAAAAATTAAGTCGTCCAATGTCATTTCCTTCGTATTGTAATGACTTTGCGCTACATGACTCGTAAATTATATGGAAAATATCTGAAATACATCAATAGCTAGCAATAGCAATACATCTTTAAATTCAAGAAACCATACAAGTCCACAATGATTGGGTGCACAATAGTATATTATTATTCCATATAACCATTGAAGTTTTTTTTCTGAATAAGGTTGCTGAATTCGATTCGGTATTCCCAAAAAAATTAGCATCCAATATCGATCGTAATAAAAATATTGTAATCTCCGAATTTTTTAGAATGCGGTGGATTTTCGATTAGATTCGTTGAGTTTTTGTCAGAAATTTGTTCACATTTGACTTGGGTCTTTTGGTAATAATCAAACGGTAACTCGTATCATGCCAAATAATCGTTTAAAATAATATGATTTGATTCGTGAGATGAATAATTTTTTCAGTTGATGTCTCTTTCAAAATTAAATGATGAATTTTCGTTACCATTTCTTTTAATGCGGGGGTGCTGAGTTGAGTTGAAGACGTTGATGGCTGTCCAAAGCATGATAAATCTTCAATTACATGTTAACCAATAATACGCACATATTTTTGAGAGTCTAATCACCGTTAGCTTTATATAATATTTCAGCACTTTTTTATGCTTTGTTCGATTTGTAAAACAGATTTTAATACAGATTTTTTGTTTGATAGTTTTATCCATTGTAATAATAGCAGAACACATTTGAGATGAATTGAGGAAACATAGCACTATGAACAAACTTAATGACAGATGATATTCAAATTTCGCGCAAACATAGGTGATAGTTGAGCCAACTTAGCAAAAGGAAGACATTCGTCAATCTCTTCAAGCGTGCTTTTTTAATGACCAATCCCTGTACTCTCTTGACAGTATGTATTGAGTTAAACAACAATTCAATTTACTCAATTGATTCGCAACAGTCATTTGTGATAATATATTCATTGCATCAACTTTCACATCAAAATTAATTGAAAAAATGTATTATAAGCAATTCCAGAACCAAAGGCAGCTTCCGGCAATAAATTAACTCCCCACTTCCTCGTGCTTCTGGGCGATCTTGATTAAAGCATTCAAGTGCGTCTTCAATTAAGCCATCAGTCGAAACCGTGGCGGAAAACCGATTTCTTTCTCGAACTAAGAGAGTTATCATGCACTTTTGGAACATGCACGCCACTTCGAAGATCCTCATTAAAGAGTCGCCAAAAATGCAGCACCTCACCCTAGGCCATCCTCCAAACCTCTTGATGTCGTGGCGAATTGCGCAGTCAAGATTCAAGCGTCTGTTAATTTCTTCCAAAAAAAATTAGGTCATTACGTTTTTACGTACTCTGTAACGATCTGTTTTGGATTTTTTGGTAACGCCCATTATCTCTGTCGATTAGTCAGATCCGAGAGAGTGATGTCTTATTTCGCGTGACGTTTTTGCCGTTTTTTACCTTTGTCTTGTACCGTCTTGGGCGATTTCGTGCAGTTCTTGTAAATCAGAAGCTTATTTCGGCACCAGTTTGACATCGGAATTCGTGGAACAATGGTAGGTGCAATTTTGGGAAGGAACACGACAATATATTCGCAAAAGTAATGGACTTGTTATAAAACGGCTTTCTTTTGGTGCTACTGAAAATTTTTACGCAAAGTTTTCTTTTTTACTCTGCTTGATACATTGAGACACATGCTGCAAGAGATGTCATTAACATTTGTCTTTGGACATTTGGTTGTTTTTGCCGACCACTTTCAGTATTTTCGAATGATTTCATTCCACGAGGATAATTTATCGATTTTGCTGATAGTGTGAAGTATCAATACCACAATACTGTTTTCAGTAATGTGAACAATGTCTCATTGCATACATTCAATATTCAAATTTTGTTGCAGTAACTATAACAATATAATCAACACAACAACAACAATAACAATTATTTATGCAGGGTCTGAGGCAACATTATTACAGCAAAATACTAGAGGTATAAAATATCGTACAGTGGTGAAAATAATTGTGCCATTTTATTGGATTCTTGTTATATTGCTGTTCATGAACACCTTGTACCAATACTCTGAAGATGAGATAAGATTTTTACTACACTGATACATTAAGATTTCAATGAAATTCGCAATTATATGGATTTATACTAATTAAGGTTGATTAAAAGATTCATATGGAGCTCATTTTTGAGCCAAATAGAAGAATTCAGTACCTCGATCTTAACATCAAGTATTAAAACCTAACCTAAAAGTTTGAATATTCTGAATGATTTACTACCCAAGTTCCCATTTTAGATTATAGAGAATACACAAGATCGCACATTATAAGAAATAATCTGGGAGATCAATATCAGTACAGAAATTTCGAAATGTTGTACAATCTTTCAGGAAAATTTAAGTGTTTCAATATACACCACTATATTCAGTATGCATACATGAGGTAAAGACATAGCGGAAATCGGTCGCTAAAACAAAATAAATGTTTTATTCATCTCAATTTGATGAAAGAATACACTTACACCAAAGAATATGTATTGCAATCATCAAAACCATCCTGTCTGTTTGTGCATAAAAGAAGTTTTAACGAGAATAAGACTAACTTCCATTTCGCAGAACGCTTTCTAGAAATTATCATTTTTTTCAATTGTAATTGATATTTACACATTGAAAATAGAGATCTAAAATTAGGTTTATTGCAAACACATAAGACATTGTTCATTAAATTTTAGGAATAATCAGTTAAATCTCATTTTCTCTGTAAAATTTTACTTGGTTCATCAACATAATCACATTCAATAATTTGAAATAAGGTTATTCTGATTTTCACAAATTTTTATTGTTAAACTCACAACAATTGTTTCGCTATCACAGTAGCATCATCAGGTAAGATCACATTTTGAATAACTAAGCTTGTTTCCGAAATCCGTGGCTATTTATATTACAGTAACTACAATAAATTTTTATTAGGCACTAAAACCCAAAAAAGGGTCCCTGCAAATTCCAGCTTATCTGAATATATTTAACAGAGGTGAGCTATTTAAATCTATTAGTTCGTTAAGTAATATTCCAATTTTATTATGTTTATTTATCTCTAGGGATTCTAACAGATTTAAGGCATAACTTTTGCTTTCTATATGTAGAATTTCAAAGTTATGGTTGAAATTATGTCCTGTTTCTAACAAATGGTTGGAATATGTGGAATTGCTTTTATTGTTGAGGAAACTCTTCAAATGTTCACACATCCTATGACGGAACGTTCTTCCAGTTTGACCTATGTAAATTTTAGGGCAATCACCGCAGGTTAACTTATAAACCCCAGATTTATCATCCTTATGTGTGTAGTCTTTATTATTTTTGATAAATTTACTCAAGTTTAAATTAGTTTTGAATGAAGTTCTCAAATTATATTTATTTTTGAGGTATGTAGCAATTTTCTCAGAAATACCTTTAGTGTAATTTAAGGAAATGTATTTAAAATTTTCTTTTATATTAGGAAACACCATATTTAAAGCTATTTTATTATTTTTTTTCATCAATAATTTGTCTATCAACTTTGGAATTTTTTATCGATAAAAAATTCACTACAGCTAATAAACAAAATAAAGAATATCCACTTACCTCATAATGCTAAATTCATTTCATTTGACGTACAAAATTTATTTCCAAGTATACCACCAAACGAAACAATTAAACTAGTAGATAATCTATTAATCAACAATAGATGCAATACAATTATCAAAGAAGATATTTTAGAATGTCTAGATATTTGCACTAGACAAAATTATTTTCAATTTAAAAATAAAATTTATAAATCCGAAAACGGTTTGATTATGGGAAATCCCTTAAGTCCTTTATTAGCAGAAATATTCATGGACAATATTGAAACTAAAATTCACCAAAATCCCCTTAAGAAATATTTTTTATATTGGTATAGATATGTAGACGATATTTTCTGTTGCTTCACAGGTACAGACAGACTTTTGAAAAAATTCTTTTTATTCATCAATGAAATACATCCTTCAATTAAATTCACTATGGAAACCGAACTTAATAACTCTATTAATTTTCTTGATTTAACTGTTACTCGAATAAATAGTTCACATGATTTTTCAATATTCCACAAACCAACCTATACGGATTCTATTATACACAATAAATCAAATCATCCTCTAAATCAAAAATTATCAGCATTTAATTGTATGATCCATAGATTAGTTAATATTCCCATGAATCGAGAAAATTATATTTCAGAACTTAACATAATTAAACAAATAGCTTTTAATAATGAATATGATCCAAAGTTGATAGACAAATTATTGATGAAAAAAAATAATAAAATAGCTTTAAATATGGTGTTTCCTAATATAAAAGAAAATTTTAAATACATTTCCTTAAATTACACTAAAGGTATTTCTGAGAAAATTGCTACATACCTCAAAAATAAATATAATTTGAGAACTTCATTCAAAACTAATTTAAACTTGAGTAAATTTATCAAAAATAATAAAGACTACACACATAAGGATGATAAATCTGGGGTTTATAAGTTAACCTGCGGTGATTGCCCTAAAATTTACATAGGTCAAACTGGAAGAACGTTCCGTCATAGGATGTGTGAACATTTGAAGAGTTTCCTCAACAATAAAAGCAATTCCACATATTCCAACCATTTGTTAGAAACAGGACATAATTTCAACCATAAATTTGAAATTCTACATATAGAAAGCAAAAGTTATGCCTTAAATCTGTTAGAATCCCTAGAGATAAATAAACATAATAAAATTGGAATATTACTTAACGAACAAATAGATTTAAATAGCTCACCTCTGTTAAATATATTCAGATAAGCTGGAATTAGCAGGGACCCTTTTTTGGGTTTTAGTGCCTAATAAAAATTTATGGTAGTTACTGTAATATAAATAGCCACGGATTTCGGAAACAAGCTTAGTTATTCAAAATGTGATCTTACCTGATGATGCTACTGTGATAGCGAAACAATTGTTGTGAGTTTAACAATAAAAATTTGTGAAAATCAGAATAACCTTATTTCAAATTATTTAATATGGATTTTCACCAAGTAAGGACTGATACAATTCAATATAATCACATTCTATAGCGATACAAAAAATATTCTATCATTTTTCATAAACTCGCAGTGCCTTTGTTGTAGAGAGATTTATTTGACTTTGGCCTCGAAATAGGCTTCAGTTTTGGCTAAAACCTTATCATTGAAGCCAAATATCTTATCTTTGAGCATCTTTTTGAGACCTGTGAGCAAGAAAAAGTGGGGTGAGGATAGATGTAAGTATCATTTGATGGGTTTGAGTACGTCAATGCTGTGTAATATCACCCCTCCTTTTCAATGTATACTCAGAGCAACTGTTCAAAGAACGAATGAACAACATAGAAGACAGAATAATAATAAACGGAAGAATAATAAACAATCTAAGATACGCGGATGATACCGTTAATGAAGAAGGATCTTAGGGTATTATAGAGCGTGTGGCATCTTTCTGTAGCAGATATAACATTAAGACAAACTGCAGAAACAATAGAAGACTTTTGATATCTATATGATGGCGGCTATTTCTAGCACCTTCACTTTAAGATCAGAGATAACAATTTCTGAAATTTTTTGGATGTTTTCGGGCGTAGTAACATAAATTAGATGACTTTAGAGCTCCACCTCTACGGTTGTTCTTCAACTGCGTTTAAAATCCGCATACCATTGACCAGTGGTTGTTATTGATGGGCACTTCTACTGGTAACACTTTCTAAGATATGGTTGAGCTCGAACGGTATTTTTTCATTGAAAAACAGTATTTCTTCAAGACAGAAAACTCGTGTTTCTCTATCGTTCAAACAAAAACAGAAGAAGCGTCACTTAACCTTCAATATATAGACATATCATAAAATTTTCACGCATATCTTTTAAAGCATAGTACCACTGAAATACCTAAGAAACATACCATTAACGATGATAAAAAAATTTTATTCAAAAAGTTTTTGAATAAAATTTTTTTGAAATTAAAATTGTAGAAAACTAACAGATTTAATCTGTTTTGATATTCAAATTTTATTATAGTACTGTATTGAATTTTATTTTATTATATTGTATTGTATTATATTGTATTTTATTGTATCGTATCGTATCGTATTATATTATATCATATCATATCATATCATATCATATTATATTATATTATATTATATATTATATTATATTATATTTTATCATATTATATTATATTATATCATATTATATTAAATCATATTATATTATATTGAACTATATTATTATATATCATAAGATATCATATCAAATCATATCATATCATATTATATCATCATATCATATCATATTATTTCAAATTGTATTAATATTAATCGAATATTAACATAAAATAAAAATTAACCTCTTTTCGTTGATGTGTTGTCACGAATTGCTAAGTTATGGGAACTTCAATAGTTATTAAGATCTAGTTACCAATGCATGTCGTAAAAGAAGGATTATAAAACAGAAATGAATATTTCTGTTGGTTGTTGCTCAGAAAATATTAAATTTCCATGAGATTGAACTGGAGCATTCCAATTCGCAAGCATTACATTTCGATGTGTTCGTTTTTATCGAAGATACCAAATAGTCATGAATGTGTGACCGCCAATTTCAAGAATACAAAGTACATGTCAGTCCGAAAGCATTAATTTCTCAAGAAATATTAACCACATCCATCACAAGTTATACGATGGTAGCAAGTAAACTCCTCAATCAAAAAGGCAGCTGCTAATTACACCATTAACCGTGGGGAATAAATTTCTGATGGACATGAACTGAATTGGCTGAAAAATTATAATGAACGTAAACGCCGACGAGAGGCGAAAAGGTGAAATGGGACATTACAAACTCGATATGAACATAAGCGTGAAAAATTAACTTTAACTGGCTGTACAGAGTGATCGACTACCGACAGCAAAACGAAACAAAAATTATCTGTATTTCATTTAATTTTTTCGATTTGCACTTTATGGATATTCACTTTCATCATGCGTTAAGTAGTGCACATTAATTCCCGCTATTATTGATTTGGTTTTAGTAAATTTTTTTCGTCATAGTATGGATTCGTCAGTATGGTATCCAAATATACATTGCAAAATAGCATCTTAAGTGCTACTCATAGATAATGCAGTATGCTTAAGAAAGATTGTAATATTTGGATCATTAGGTTGGACGTCCAAATGTCCAAAATATTTAGTTATAGGTATTTATTTAGCTCTGTTTAGTCTGTTTCTATTGCAAATATTTATCTTTGGCGCTCCTATAAGATTCAGTTTACGGAAGGAAAAGTGAACTTTAAAATTACTATCAAAATTATATGTTGTTTTCATTGGATGGTTGGCATAATTGATAAAACATACATCTTATTGAAACAGAACATTCGAAATTCAATTTTTCGTGAAAATTATAAATAGGGAAGATACGGAAAAAATCAGTCAGTCTTAAAATTACGAGAGCAGAATTCATATCGGTCTGTCTCAAAATAGAACATTTCTTTCTTCAAATATCCAGTTCCAAAACCTAAAAATAAATTAATATTATTATTGTGCTTGGAAATGTAATATAAAAGTTTCGTTACATGAGTGTTGTGAATGGAAACATCCTCAATAACAATCAAGAATTCATCAATTTATATCCATATGAAGCAATCATTTAAGTGGGCTGGGAGATTCGAACATTCCGGAAATATTCTTCAGGAAACAAAACAAAATCCTGAAATAGAGCAAAGTCAACATCAAAGGAACATTGTTAATGGATAATTAAACTTACCAAAGGTAGAAATAAGTTTATTCATGTAAAGTTTTCCAATTTGAATTCAGAAACAAATCATTGCTTGTTTATGTTAGAATTACGTTACGATATTTAGATAGGGTTAGGTTAGAACATTGAATTGAACATTTATATTATTAATCACTGATTATTATATTTCAAATTACTTTGATATAATATATATAATATTTTTTTTAAATTCAACCTAAAAAAATTCAAATTTGAACCCTCCCTTTGAAAAGAAATCAAAATTCAATTATAATATAAATTTTCAATAAAAATTATATGAACTATAGAGCTAACTGCGAACCCTCGAACAGATCACTTATATACAGTCGTGATCTAAGATCCATTCGAAACTGAGAAATTTTAAAACTTAATCGCATAATCTTAAGTGGAATTATGGATTAAATAATCAAAATCAAAATTTAAATAAAGAATATAAAAAACAATATAAATAAATCCATAACAAAAAAAAAAATATATATATATATATTTTTTTTTGTTATATATATGTATATATATATATAACAAAAAATATATACATATATATATATATATATATATATATATATATATAATGTATATACCTTCGCATCCGTATTTAACATCTAACTGTTTTCTAGAGATATATCCACCCTAAAGAAAGCATTGAAAGTAGTTTTGAAAAATGCAATTTTCTGTTTTGACAGGCCAGGCTATTCAGATTTTCCAAAATATCATAAAGCTATAAGTTGCATCATTTCTCTCCTAATTTTAAATCTGGTCACCTGGAAATAAATATAAAAAATGATTTGAACACGAACTCAATCAGAAATTATACCTGAGTAGATACGAAGAACCATCAAGGAGTTCAAAAGATAATTTTGATAAAGAAGGCAATCTGAATTGAACATTTTAAAACATACAAATTGTCATAGCAATAATAGTTGTTACACATAATAAAATGGTTTGCAATAACAGGTTTCAGTTTGATATTATGGAAAACGAGTATATTTTGAGAGAAATAAATGGATGTTTATTTCATTGTAAAGAGGAAGGTATATTATTAACAATAGAAAACGATATCAGCCAAATGGCCGCCACGGCTACGCTTGCAGCACCATATCCTTCTCATGAAATTTTCCATGACCAATTCGTACATTTACGGCTTCATGTCCTCCATCACTTCACGAATTCCATCTTTAAGGTCGTGAATCGATTTTTGGAGCATTGGCATAGACCTTATCTTTCACGTAGCCCAAAGAAAAAATTCTTAAGGTGTTAAATCACAAGAACTCGGTGGCCAATTGTGATCCCGTCTTCGAAAAATAACACGGCCGTTAAACTTTTTTTGCAAAATTGCGATGGTTTCGTTGCTTGTTAGGAACGTAGCGCTATTTTGTTGAAAATAAACGTCGTCCACATCAATATCTTCCAACAATTCCGACAATAAAAAATCATTAATCATGATCGGTTGCGCAATCCATTCACCGTAACAGTTGTACCAGCCTCATTTTCGAATAAGTAGTCTAATTACATCTCCAGTGCAGCGACCGCATCAAATAGTGACACGTTGAGGATGAAGAGGCTTTTCAACGATCATTCTTGGATTTTCCGAGACCGAAATACGACAATTCCGTTTATTAACGTAGCGTCCGGTGAAAATGGGCCTCATCACTGAAGATGATTTTTTTACGTAAATCTGGATCATTTTGATGCATTTCAAGAACCCAATCAGCGAAGATATGACGTTGCAAGTAATCAATTTTGAGTTCTTGTGTTAACTGAACCTTAAAAGCCTCAAGACCTGAGTATTTATGCAAAATACGGTGTAATGTTATTTCTGGAAGGCCTATTTCCAAATGTCGACTAGGAATCGACAAACCTGGGTATTAGTCAACACTACGGGCTGCAGCAGTAATATTACCAGTTGTTCTTGAGGGACGCACTCTGTTTCGATTCTTGATATCACGAACCAACAGCTCAAATTGTTCAACCTATTTAACTACTGTCGGCCGAGAAGGTGCTTCACGACTACCCAAAAGTGCTTTAGTTTTGCGAACTGTGACTGCAAAATTTTCACCAATTTTGTAGTGAATTTTGAAAATTTCAGTACGTTGTTGAAGCGTGTATCGTTCCATTTTTAGTAATGGCGTAGTTTTCACTTGTCAAATGTCAAAAGATGACAGCTTCAAAAGTGACCTAGATAGCGGGTCATTCAGAATGAAACCTCTTATTAGAAAACCTTTCATTACATAGACTAATTTATCTTCTTTTATAACGTACAGTCGTGATATATAATATACATGGAAGAAATGCTCTAGAATATTAGTGCTCACAAGGATTGTCGAATTGAGGTTAGAAGTTAACGGATTTTGTGATTATACTCAATCACAACAATTAATTAATTATTAATTTAATTAATTTCAACAATTTTGTGCACTGCTTCATTGAATGTGTTTTATTTTTTTAATCCAAAGTTCTTTTACAAAATTAAAAAATTATCAACAAATTATAATTCGAGGACTAAAACCACATGAGAGAGTTCGGGTTGAAAATAGTTGAAAAAGACAATTTTAAATATTATACAGATTTGTTAACCTCCCACAAATTTTAATTACCAAAATTTTTTTATTGAAAAACTTTCAGAATTAAATACATAAATGTCTTAGAAAAACACTGTTTCAATTTAATAGACATATAGAATTAACACTAATTACTGAGGTCCAAAAGGAAATAAAAGAATTCGAAGAAATATAAATTATCAATTGAAATTACTAAATACATACCTGAAGGGTACAAAATATTATTTCGCACTTGTTTTATGAAAACCAAATCCCTTTCCAAAAATGCAAAACATAGCCTCACAGCTTCTTCAACAACAACTTTCTCAAAATAAGTTTCTTCAAAAAAGTTCCTAAGACCTGCAGAATATATTCAAAAAGCAGTTTAGAATTCCAACAACGAAAAAGTCTATAGCCCTACTTCATATTTAAAAAATAAAAATAATGAACAAAAAATATCTTACGAGACAAGCTGAATGTATTTATCTGAACAAAATACTAGAGTGAAGTGAACTCTTAAAAATCCTACGTATGCTGTATTCGTCACAGAATACATCAAGTTTTTAAGGTATTTTATGAACTCTTTCAAAACCAAATGATAATATGTATAAGTGTAAACCAAAATATATCATTTTTATATATACAATAAAATGATAAAAAGAGGTTTTTTCTTGAAAGAAATCCAGAATAAATCTGTATGATATCTAAAATTTTGTAATAAGCCTTCTATCAAGAAAAAATCTCTTAAATACTTTAATTGGACATTTTTTAAGGCACTTCATTCATACAAGACGTATCATTATTCAAGGGGACACGTTTAGCACTCAAAATTCAATATCAAATTTAAAATAAGATTATATTACAAAAATATTCGAATCATCAAATCGCTACAAAAAGAAATGTAATAAATTCAACTCGTAGAAATGTTTTAGGTTACTTTATCATTAGGCAATATCCTCATATCATCCTCGTCACTCTAGTTGTAAAGTAAATAAGATCCTTAACATACTTATATGGCGAGCTTCATATAAATTGTGAAAAAAATTAAATGATGAGAATAAGAGGAATGAAATGTTTTGAACACAAACTAATAGCCATAAATTGATAGCACTTAACACTAAAATCGAATATTTACATAAAAAACGCCTTTAAAGTGAGAGTATCCATATTTTCCTTCGAAACTAATAGCCTAATATTGATACTCTTCCATGCCATTCAGGTCCATTTCGACGCTTGTAATGGTTATTAAATGTGTCAAACTGCGAATCTTCAATATCCTCCGCTCATACTATATTTGTTCAATGCATTTTTTGAGAGTCCGAATGCAGTTGGCATATTGTCATTTTATAGTCGAAAGTAGGAATAATTTGAACCCCGTTTACGATACTCTTATCGTAAATTTTTTGAGTCAACGTAACATATTGGTCGAAATTTTCGGGTAATAATCGATAAAGTTGATATTAACCAGATTAAATTGTTCGTATGAAATGCCGAGTGAGACCATAAATGCTATAAAATATTCTGGAAGTTCAAAGAAATGTGAAGCTATTACGGGTAATGATAAGTGAATTTTGCAGATGTTGTGTTCAATTTAATCTGATGAAATTCAATAAAAATGAAATGGTTGATCGATTGTAATTGATCCAGATGAAATCAAACCAATTAGCATGCGGAGTATGATCAATTATGAATACAAGTCCTCTTATTATCACCCGACGTAATTTATCCTTATTATGAACATGTTTGAGCTGAATATTAATTATGTATGTACTCGACTACATTATTGCACAATGTGAAATAAGTGATAATTAATATCTCTCACTGAAATAATCTTTCGAAGTATAATGTTTCGACTTTATATTTTTCGAAATTAGAAATCCTTCATAATTATTAGTAGTAAAAAAAAAGTTCGTGCGCTTTTGATAACACATGTCCTTACAAGTTTATTTTTCCATTGTTTCATCTCGCAATACCTTCATTTTGAAGTGTCATCATTAGGCTTTCTTTACAATAACTGTCACTTCGCTTAAGTATAATGAACATAATTTCTGTGTGCTCTGAAAATATCAACTTTTGTATCGAATAATATGTACTTACGGCGAGTTTTACTGGTTCGTTATTTTATTATTATTTATAGTAAGCGGGCGTCTGTCCACCCTACCACTGCGTCCGCACGGACTATTGTGGTTCACCCCTAATTTATATCTCCCCGACGAGATCCAGTGTTTGGATAAAACTCATAATCGTGTTTGGGGGTAATTTTTTCAGTTCGCAGTGGACTATAACCAAAGACCTCGAACCTGATGCGACTCACCGCTAGGCACTATGAGACGATGTGCATGACTGTTTCAGTGGCATCAAGACACAGTCTGCATTCGACGTCTTCAGCCAGAGTCCATATGCGCTTTCAGCCTGCAGTGACTTCTCATAATTCCGACAAGTGATCTGAGTTTGGCCCTATCCAGACCTAGCGCTAGGTCTGCCATCTTTTTGGTTCGAAGCTGTTCCAAGAAAAGCCTCCGATTGTTTCAGGCCAGGATGGCTCAGCCAGAAAGACTCTAGTCTTGAGTTCATTCTGCCTGTTATTGTTCGTTTCGCCACGTCATGTGGTATTCCCAGAAATCGTTCCGGGCCTACCAGAGGCAACGTGGCCCCAGCAAACGCCAGCCGATCTGTCTCTTTGTTACTCAAATAGTTTGAGTGGCTCGGTATCCAAAGAGTGATTTTGTTATACATATGGAGCCTGCTTAAAGCAGTGCGGCAACTCCAGACTGTTCTCGATGTACAACAGCTGGATTCCAGAGCTTTCAGATTGTTAATATTTTGATTTTTCGGTAGTGGATTTGCCGTTTAATCAGCACATATGCCGCATTCTCAATTTAAAATGGTTCTGCCTGGAATATGGTTTGGTATTGACCGAGACTAGATTTCCGCTCCCGTTCCGTTCGTCGTTCACGAGCCGTCTGTAAACAAGCAAAGGTCGGTCCTTAATAGAACTTCAGCATGCTGGGTCCATACTTCTCCGGCTGAGGACGATTACATTGAAATGCCGTTCTTGGCTAGTGACTTTTGACATTAGGTCCGAGGGCTCATCCAGCAGTCCTGAGCCTCCTATAACTATTGCCTCTATCCTGTCGGTCGCCAGCTGATGTAGATTGTTTGTGGTCCGTTCCGCCTTCCTTTACACGAACTGGTATAGCGGTGGTGGATTTAGGTAAGCAGCCCTTCGCAGCCTTGAACTCGAAGACCTCACCCTAGTATGAGGTCGTTATAATTCTGCTGCATAGCATTGCCTATATCCATCTACAAATTAGTGGGTCGATTCCTCTCACAGAGATAGCCTCAGCGAAAAGAGCCGGCAGAGTATTATCAAAAGCACCTTCAATGTCTAGAAACCCTGTTAGTGCTATCTCTCGATTATCGAGAGATTGGTGTTATTTTCCGACCAAATTGTGTAATGCAAGATTTGCTGATTTTGTGCCTTGGTAGGCGTTTTGATGTGGGCTAGGGAGACTGTCACTTAACACCTTCCCCCTGATATAGCTTCAATCACCTTTTCCAGACTATTTAGCAAGAACGATGTCAAACTTATTGTGAACGATGAGGGGTCTGGTTCTGTTCTTCCCACCTTTGGTATATAGATCACTTTAAGTAATGTTCAGCTTGTAGGTATAACCCGTCTAGCCAGACTTGTTCTAAATAATTTTAGCAGATGCGAAATCAACACATCCATGCCTTTTTGAAGTAGGGCTGGAAAGATTCCGTCTACCCCCGGTGTTTTCAACCTTATTGCCTCTCTGACTGCTTGTGCCGTGACTATGTTTTTGGTTTGGATATTCGCCAGTTGCTAAACCCATTGAAGATGTGTGTGTCTGTTGTACGTTTTAGATTCATGCAAATTGCAATATCTTGAGATTATGTATCAAGTGAAAATATGAAAAGCACTGACGTCCAAACCTGCAATGGAAATTTCAATTCTATTTCTATTTTTTTTTAATTCGAAAATTATAGTGTTTAAAATGGCGTTCAATATTCATCGGCTGACAAAATATTTTTTCTTATTTTCCAATCATACCTTCCTCACGAAATTTCGCACGGACGAATTTTCACGAAAAAATCGTATTTTCCAAAACTTCAAAATTCTGCAAAAAATTATGCTTAAGCTACTTGAAAATGAACCTGAATTTTTATCTAAATGTAAGTACCAGTTTTACTCAATCCGGTTAAGTTTTAATTACAATATTCATCAAAAATTCTTCTTAGTATCAAAAGTTTTTCACTTCTAAGGATTCTACCTTAATAATTACTAACAGTAACCTATGAAAATAATTTTATTTCTTCAGCTTTTCATCATGACATTTCTTATTCTTATTCTTATTCATTAAATTTTTATTTTTCTTTTGGCAGAATCAAATTACTCTGATAAGTTTTATGTGATTTAGCTTGCATATTTTCACTGATTTTACTGAAATTAACATATGTTTCATGATAAAAACACAAGTTTTCAATCGGTCTCTTCAATAGTTTCAGAATAGGTATTGAATTCAAATCATTATAATTAAAACAAATTGTAGAGATTACTATGTTCTACTATCAAAAAAGATATATTACACATTTTCTTGTGACTCGAGTTTCGGGAAATGAACTATCCCATCATCAGACAACTGATAACACTGTTAGGTCTTAACAGTGGTACAGAGGTATTAAAACAAAAGTGATAAATATTTTGAATATTTCAATACAATTTTTGACTTATGCTACCAAAGTACGATAGAGAAATGAATTTTTCTTTTTTTTTATTTTCTTTCTCTATCGTACTTTGGTAGCATAAGTCAAAAAGTGGCCAATAGTGCCTTCAAAACGCAAAACAAATTATGATCGGTATTATTTAACGCAAAGGACCCTACTCCAAACATACACAAATCAGGAGTTTATGAGTTATCTTGTTATACGTGCAGTAATAAATATATAGGACAAACAAGACGTTCCTTCAAGACGAGGTTCAACGAACATAAAATGAGTTTCATGAAAAATAAACAAAATTCTACTTTTGTCACTCATTGTCCAGAAAATGGTCATTCCTTTTCCACAATAGATAATCTCAAAATTTTACATGTAGAATCGAAAGGGGAGAAACTCGATTATCTGGAATCTGTTGAAATTTTCAAATTAGTTCACTATAACAATAATGTAAAAAAAATGAATGACTGTACGGAGCTATGTAAATCGAAAATATTTGAGATATTTAAAAAGTAACACCTGTTTAAAACCTTTTTCAACGAACATAAAATGAATTTAATGAAAGTAAACAAAAATTCAACTTTTGCCACTCATTCTTTAGAAAACAGTAATTCTTTTCGACAAAAGAAGATCTTAAAAAAATTTTACATGTAGATTCAAAAGAAAAGAAACTTGATTATTGAAATTTTCAAATTCGTTCACAATAAAAATAATGTAAAAAATAATGAATGACTGTATGTATCTATGTAAATCCAAATATTTGAGATATACAACAAAATAATGTAAAAATAATAAATGACTGTACGGAGCTATGTAACCCCAAAAATTATTTGAGATATTTAAATCTGTTTAACAACCTTCTTTGTCGATTGCCGTTCCAATATCTGTTAGAAGGCCCCTATTTTTTAACCTGGTTTTTTATCACGTTCCGTTTGTAAACCTCTATACCACTATTAGGTGTTATCTAGAATCCATTGAAATATTCAAAATATTTATCACAGTTGTTTAAATACCTCTGTACCATTGTTAGGTCTTCAGTTGTCTGATGATGGAATAGTTCATTTCCTGAAACTCGAGTCACAAGAAAATGTGTAATATATCTTTTTTGGTAGTAAAACAAAGTAATCTCTACAATTTGTTTTAATTATGATCAACTACCAAATAGTAACGGCTGAAACAATTCAGTATCTCAAATTATTATGATTTATTGAAACTGTGGCTCTTTTAAACATTGAATCATGGTAAAGTGAACACTTCCTTTCAGTTTTATTTAAACTTCTGAAAAGATTTTCTGAGTTTTACTAATGTTTCAAGAATTTTCAATCAACTAGTTGATGTGTACTCCAAAGTGTATGAATGATAGTTCTATCAGAATTAATCTTATTTGAACGATATATATCGAAAATTTACTACGAAGAATACTTAGAATATCACAGATAATAGGTGGATCAATTCACCAAAATCTCCACAGATCTAATCTGAATAAATCTCTTGAAAATATTTATAATTAAATTTTTTAACATACCTTGGATTCATTATATATTTCTGTAGAAATGAGTGTGGATAGCCCAGCGGGAGAGCATCGGACTCGTGACTGGGAGGTCCAGGTTCGAATCCTGTTCAGGTAGAAAAGAAATTTTCTAGTTGGACGGGTATCTGCCACCATTTCACTGTTGGGTCAAAAATTAACAATGCTGTGACATAAAGTGGCGCAAGAATAAAGCCTACACAGAAAGAACACAACTGAACTCTTAACTCGCACAAGCTAAAAAAGCTTTTGAGGGATCTTCACAGAAGATCTAGGAGTATCAAGATAATAATAATAATATGTGAGAAAAGCCTGATTTTTTATGCTCTGCATTTTCTGAAAAAGTATTCCTTTTCGCGAAATGTTTGATGAGAATTATTTTTATTTATCCAAATAATTCCAAACTGACGAAAAGCGGTTGAAAATTTTTCAGGTTATTTTTCTGGAGAATGTGTTATCTATTTTTTGAAAAGGGAAATGAAAAAGACCTTCTGAATTCTATGTGGAATATTTTTTAGTGATTGAATTTGTTATTCCTCAAGATCCACTCGAAACAATTTGTATTGGGTGATGGAGTTAGATGATTTTGGTCAATACTTTGTTTTCCTTTGGTTCTTTATCACTTGATTACCGCCATACCACATGCTGATAATATATATGTCTATAAAGTGATACATTTCTATCTAAGGCATATTATAAAATTCATTTTTTAATGATTTATTGAAATTAAATCTTAATATTTGAACGATTTGGACGTAAATACTATCTAAAGAGTTTTTTAAGGAGTCATAAAATATTGAACAATGAGTTGGTTTTAACTAATTATCATTTTTCATTGGGAATCTGTTAACCGATTTATCATATTTGTTAGTATAAACGGATTTGTTATACAAAATCCATGGCAGTACCAACAATAGATTTTATTTAAATCCTCTCACCTAAATAGTTCAGATGAAACCACAGTGTGGTGCAACAACTGTTGTTAATTAATAAAAATTTTGTGTCAATTGAATTTTATCTACCATAGGTCATTTTTGGAAGGGAATTTGGTTTTCATAATACATCGTTATGAAACAAACGTTTGATCCCTAAAATATTCAGTAAATCATTTAATTGATATATGTCTACTAAACTGAAAGTATGTTTTCCAAGATATTTATCCAATCTCTAAAACGTTTTCGAGAAAGATGTTTTATATAATTTAAATAAAGTAAGCAGAATCAATCTTTGTGATATTTACGATATTTAAAAGCTTTTTATAAAGTGAAACCCCCTTTTTATTAATTGAAACAGTTTTTCTACTATTGTTGAGACCAAAAGATGTAAAATTCTACCAAAGGATGGTGGCCATCTTCCTCAACAAATGCAATTTCGCTTGAAGCAAAGTATTTTTGTTACAGAATAAGAACTACAATAGTTTATCACTCTCATTAACTTCAATATTGATTTTCATCCATTCGGAAAACAAAACATGTTTGTAACACTTCGAATGTCACTGAGTGTATTATGCAGTTATCGAACAAACTCATTGAAATAAAATAGGTAAACGGTCGAGAAGGAAGTACTCGATTAACGGATTTTTCTTCGCGATACGAATCGACGTGACCCCTACCTTTTCGGTTCAAACAAAACGAGCTAATTAAGATCTGGTCCGATAACTTATCATGAGACATTTCAATTCGTAGAACGACAATTTCAGGCTTGCACAACTTTGTTTCTGAAGTAGAGCGAAACTAACGTTTTATTGTTTTATAGTCCAAGAATAAAAATAATCGATTTCAAATTCAAATTAAGAGATACAAAAATAAATCTTTACGACAGCTCAGCGTTGCATTAATTTATGATTTCAACTGTCCCAGAAGCGGATAACGTTGCTCCGGTGCAGCCTTGTGCCATAAAAATTGATCCCATTCTTGTAAATCCGATGAGAATTCGGTTAAAGTGGCATGAACGAAAAAAATTTTTCTGAATAATGTTTGATAACTTGAAATTCAAAATTTCATGGAATAAACGAACACATAAACAGATTTGGAAAATCTCGTTTTAATGATAACATATTCAATGCACAAGACAGAGAACTCCGACGTCCAGTTGAAAATTGGAATAATCGAAAGATAGGCGCGTTATTATAATGAATAATTCAGTGTATAACCCGAAAAGAATGCTCTTCTCTCTCACACAGATATAGCCCTTGTGGATAGTGGGGAGTTGGACACCTCATTCCGTTTAGGATGATTACAAATTTAGTCGGTACACAGAACTCAGAAGTATTGGAGTGTAGTCCATAACGCTTGAACATCAAATTCAATTCGATACGACCTTCCTATTTCCTTGAATATTGCATGTGAGGTATTTATTTGCGACATTGAATGACGCAGATAATTTTATCTCTGAAAATTAGTAATTGGGTTCTTTTTTTGTCATAACTGGTTCAAAAATGGAATAAATTCAACAAAAATGAAAAAGTAATCTAAAGGAAAATAAAAACGAATTGAAAACGCTACTTAACGTAATTCTAAGGTTCACAAATTTAAATTTAAGAATTAATAGTTTTAACTATAATCAATTTTTAGTTGAAGGACATAAATAGAAGGAAAAATTTTGTATAAAACAAACTTGAAGGTGGCACTTTCTACCCACTTACATTATAGTGAAAAAACGAAAAATTATTTTTCGTTTGCTCCAATATGTGCTCACTTTTTAGGACATTCTAGATGAAAAACCTTGAAAACTGTGTCCCTTTTACGGGTCAGTATAATGTCATTGCTCAATTTTTTCTTCATATAATTTACCAATCTTATTTTAAACCTCTTGAATATCCGCCAGTTATGAATTAACTTCATGTTTAGTCCGTCTAGAAAGTACGGAAAACACAGAGCTCAATTGGATAAGAAAATTGTAACAAAATATTCATCTTATATACTTATACAATCTCCATTTAACTGTATTTAACTAAACGTCGAGGTACACCCGAAACTAGATCACTTCCATAATTTTCGGTGATTGTAATCCAGGACTGTAAAATTGACTGAATTAAATCATTTTATTTCGTGGCGCTGCTCGTTGAACTTCAATCTTCATTAGTCCCCATATTTTTTCAATCACTAAGATCTGGTGAAGCTGCTGGTCATCACATGGTGTTATTGCATCCAAGCTTAAGTATAGGCCGAAGTATGGCATCTTGCATTTTCCTGCTGAACGCATATAAAGCATTCGAGGTTTCAAGCAGAATATCATTTAGAATGCCACAATACTTATTAATGGTACCATCAACTATACAGAGAGGCGTAGCACCACGCTGAGATATTGCTCCTCAAACCATTAGTTTGGTGGGAAATTTGAACAGTAACAGGTTGTTTTGATAGGATTTTTATATGATTTTCACCAAGTCGAAAACAACTTTCATCAGATATAAACATAAACAAAGATAAACATTATTAAAATTATATTCTTGAAAACTCTTTATTGTCTCATATGCAGAACATTTTTCTAGTTCAGTAATTTTACGTTAACTGTTTAACGTTTTGAAAACCTCTTCTATACAAATGTTCTACCAGTTTTTTTTTCTCTAGTTGCGACATTATTTCATAAATTGTATAACTGTTGAGCATCAACAATATTTGACAAATAGTGTTGCCATGCAACTTTGGCTATAGCCGATTATCTGCACAACATATTTTATACATTACTTGTGTCTCACAATGTTACAAAAAAAAGTATTTTAAAATTATGAAAAAAAATAAATTCCAGATACTTTCTAGACGGACTATATAAAAATTTATTGCGTTGGTTTATATCTTCGATAATTTAATACTTAAAAAATATTAGAGTTATCCAAGCGATATCCAACATGTTAAAAGAAATCACAACTTTAGATGAACCCTCCTTTTAAATGTATTTGAATTATCGGAATTAATTGATGTTATTGTGTTATGTATCATTATTGCAACACTTTAGTTTTTCAGTCAATACGAAAACCACGGAAATTTTGTTATTATTTTCTGATCATCTAATCTTGGGAAGATTTCTCTGATTGAAAATTTTTCAAGAATTCCATACACACGTGTAATTCTGCATCAACTCAAAATTCTTGAACTTTACTGTATTAGAAATAAAAATAACAAGAATCGAAATGTGATACCATTATAAATTAAAACACTGATTTTATCTCGCATGGAGTGCATCAAAAACGACAACCAGAATGAACTTGCAGGTAAATTAACATAATTAATTGTGATAAATGCATTAATTCTATACAAAGTAACACGTCACGCATATCAATTGTGCAGAATATTTTATAACATGAAATATGTACCTGGAATAAGTGTTGAGAATCTGTGTCATTTATGAAGGCTTCCACATGATTTTAATAATCAAAAGATCAATGCTGTCGCATTAAATATTGTTGAAATTGTTGGTTATTTCTTTTTTTATGTTAACTGTTAGATTCATACGGTAATATTTTTTGCATGCAGTAATTCAGATATGAAAATTTCCCACATGTGAGTAGCAGCTCACAGAACCAAAAAAGAATCAAAATTCTTGTATCTTGTAAATTGTAGATGTTTCGGAGAATTAATCAAGCTATTGTCTGGAGAAACGGTCATTACTGGGAAGCAAAGAACCGGCATACTGATAAAGATAGATATTTTCAGCATTAATTCAAATTGAATATTTGGTATTGCATTATAGACGACCAATTGCTATGTTCTTCCTCCTAATTTAAATGCAGATTTTATTTATTTTTTCTGCAAAATACTGTAAGTGATATTTTTTGTTGAATTGCCACTAGATATAAGAAGAAAAATGTGGTTTATGTAGGATGCAGCTGCACCCCATTTTCCATTAGTTGTTAGAAATCATCTAAGTAACATATTTCCTCATCGATGGATTGGCAGACAAAGTGATGTTGTGTGGCCAACAAGAAGTCCTGATCATAACCCTATCGAATTTGATGTTTGGGGAAATATGAAAGCCTAAGTTTATGCCCATGAAATTAATTCGCCAGAGAAGAACACAAAATGAGGCTAATTTTATAAGAGGACAGAATATTGTTTTCTTTGCTATCCGGAAGTCTTTTATTACAAGATTTTGAAATGGCATAGAATTCCGCTTCTGAAACAATGAACCCTTCAATCGCTTTTTTCTCAAAAATGAGTGAAATTATCGTATTCACACAGGAGTTCAAATGTATTATTATTATTTTAGAGTGAGCGGGCGTCTGTCCACCCTAACACTGCGTCCGCACGGACTATTGGGGTTCACCCCTAATTTATATTTCCCCGACGAGATTCAGTTTTTGGATGAAATCAATAATCTTCGTAGGTAATTTTTTCACTTCGTAGTGGGCTATAAAAGCTTGACCAAAGACCTTGAATCTGATGCGATTCACCGCTGGGCACTCTGAGATGATGTGCATGGCTGTTCAGTGTCCTCAAGACACACCCTGCATTCATTGTCTTCAGCCAGACCGATTATGTGCAAATGCGCTTTCAGCCTGCAGTGACCTGTCACAATTCCGACAAATGTTCTTAATTTGGCACTGTCCAGACCTAGCGCTAGGTCCACCATCTTTTTTTTCGAATGTTTCAGGCCAGAATGGCTCCACCAGAAAGACTCTAGTCTTAAGTTCATTCTGCCTGTTATTGTCCGCTTAGCCACTTCATGTGGTATTCCCAGGAATGGTTCCGGTCCTACCAGAAGCTGCGTAACTTCATCTAACGCCAGCCGATCTGCCTCTTCGTTACTCAAATAGTTTGAGTGGCCCGGTATCCAAACAAGAGTGATTATGTTATACATATCGAGGATGTTTGAAGCCGTGTGGCAACTCCAGACTGTTTTAGATGTACAAGAGCTGGATTCCAGAGATTTTAGTACTAACTAACTATCAGTAAATATTTTGATTTTGCCCAGGTGGATTTGCCGTTTTATTAGCAGATCTGCTGCGGACTCAATGGCAAATATTTCTGCCTAGAATATGCTTGCGTTTCGAACGAGACTCAATGAGATGTTGATTCTCGATTTACTCCCATAGACTCCCGCTCCCGTTCCTTTCGTCGTTCGCGAGCCATCTGTGTACAAGCCAAGGTCAGTTCTCAATAGAACCTCAGCATGCTGGGTCCATTCGTACTGGCTGGGGACGATTACACTGAAGTGCCGTTCTTGGTTCGTGACTTTTGACATTATATCCAAGGGCGTCGTTAGGGTGCTGTTCGTTAAAAGCTCGTCTAGCAGTCCTGAGTCTTCCACCACTATTGCCTCTAGCCTGTCGATCGGCAGTTGATATAGTTTGTATGTGGTCCGTTTCGCCTCTCTCTGCACGAGTAGGTGCAGGGGTGGAAGATTTAGTAGGATCTCCATGGATGTCGTGGGCTGTAATTGAAAGACAAGCTTGTCTCTGTATTCTGGTGAACTTATTTTGGCCAATCGTTTTGTTGGTTTTTCTTCCACTACGCTACAGCGTCATACACTATCTGTGATCTGATTAACATAGTGTATAGCCAATACATCTTCCTGGGCTTTAAACCCCAGATTTTATCGCAAATTCGCCTGCTGGTCCAGAATCTCATTCTGGCTTTATGACACACTTTGTGCATTTCAACTGAGAGTTTAAGCCAGAACTATTCCCATGTATCATAAGAGAATTGTATTATTTCAACACGGATATTTGGCGGTTTTGAAGCATCCAACTTCCGTTTCTTGGGAATGATACTACAATTACCTTTTGTGGGTTAAGAGAAATATCTACCCTTATACACCATTTGTCAATAGTGTTGAGTATCTCTTGAAGAACGGTCGGTATCGTTACCTCCGATTTTGAACCCCAGGTTTCACAGCAGATTCGCCTGTAGGTCCTGAATCCCATTCTGGCTGTATGATACACTTTTTCTAGGTGTGAATTCCAACTGAGAGTTTTGTCCAGGTATTCCCAGGTATTTTGCCTCGTTAGAGAATTGTATTGTTTCACCACGGATTGTCGGCGGTTCTAAACTATCCAGCTTTCATGACGGCCGATATCATCACCTCCGATTTAACTTTCAATATGATTGCCAGGTCATCAGAAAATGCTGGAACGTCAACTCCCCACAGCGAAATAATCGTTAGCAGATCATCTACAAGAAGGGTTCATAGTAAGGGTGAGAGAATACCACCCTACTCATCCTGGTATGAGTTTGTTATTATTCTGCCTGTATCTACGTATTGTTAAAGCCCTTTCAATGTCTAGAAACGCTGTTAGGGCTATCTCTTGATTATCGAGAGATTGGGTTAATTTTCCAAACAAATTGTGTAATGCAAGTTGTGTCGATTTTCCGGCCTGGTACGCGTATTGATGAGGACTAGGAGGACTGTCAATTAGCTCCTTCCTCCTGACATGGACATGAATCACCTTTTCCAGACTCTTCCGCAAGAAGGATGTCAAACTTATTGGCCTTATTGGTTAATGTTCAGCTTGGAGTTCCAACGTAACGTAAATATGATTTTCTCTCATATTTTAATCAGAATTATTATCAAGTTTCGTCAAAAAAACTACCACTTAATTTCATCATCAGAAATGATTCACGTGACGCCCTCTATAACAAAAAAGGGAAGTAATACATAAAATAATATTCTTCGTTCAAAGTTTTGCTTTCGTGTCGATTTTGATAGCAAGTGAGAAATAAACAGTGTAGTTATTAGCAAAAAACGAAAAAAAATTCAACTTTATCGCTCTCTATCTTTTACCACAGCAATATTTCAATGAGGTATATTTGATCCAATTGCAATATTTTGGTCCAACCCTATGTCTCAATAGTTATAATTCACCCTGTATATGCTTCTAACCAACATTCGGGCTCAGACTACTCCACAATTTTTAGGTCTTCAATTTGTTTCTTTTATAAATTATCCTACAAACAAAACATGAATTCCTTATCTTCTGGTTTAGTGAAATTATTGTTGCCTAAAAATCACAAAAATATAGAAAATTAATACAATCTTCAACAATTCTAACAGCACGATAGTCTACTTTAAAACAATGGGACACATTTTCTGACCACCTCTGTTATTCCAAATACGGATGCGCAACAAACTCATCCCATTCCAAACACAATCCCATCAGACGAAAGTAATTTATTATCTCACTCGTATGTACATTGAACGCTTTCCAAGAAGATAGTTCTAATAACTTACCTTATAAGATAAGATGTACAGTTACCATTTCATAGTTATTAATACTCACTTTTAGCCGCGAATTTATCGATGCTGCTGAAATGGTCAGGTGCAAATTAGCTACAGATTGATGCACATCGAGATTGCTACTGGGTGATGGTATTTAGTGAATATCTTCATGTGAAATCGTGAATTGCTGAAGGATGCAGTTGTTGCGGTAGCAGTTGGTTTGTCACTGACACATTATATCGGTATATATATCATGGAAATCCCCCGTAGGTTAAATAAGTAATACTTTTTTTGAACACCTAGCATCTTGTTTTTCCTGATATGTTGCTATCAAAGTGCGATGAAAACAAAATTAAAGTCGTCTGAATAAAATTTCAGTCAATGCATACTACTCTGTCAAGAAAGTACCGGGAATTTTCAATTAAAACAACATTTTTACATTTAATCGTCAAAATTTATTGGGTCGCCTTCAAAATAGGCTCCATTTGCTCCAATACATCTATGCCAACGGCACTTCCAATTATCGAAACATTTTTTATAGGTGCTTTCCGGGATGGACTTTAGCTCTCGCGCCGAATTTTGTTTTATGGCTTCAATCGACTCAAAACGGGTGCCACGAAGGGGCAATTTTAATTTTGGGAAGAGGAAAAAGTCGCAGGGAGCCAAATCCGGCGAATGCGGTGGTTGCTGAAGCACATTTGTTGAGTTTTTGGCGAGAAAGTCAGTCACAATCGTAGCTCGGTGAGAAGGCGCGTTATCGTCATGCAAAATCCATGAGTTGTTCGCCCACAAATTTGGCCGCTTCTTATGGATACGCTCACGCAAACGTTTCATAACGCTTAGGTAATACTCCTTGTTTACCGTCTGACCCTCTGGAACGAATTCGTAGTGCACCACGCCACGCATATCGAAGAAAACAATGAGCATCACCTTCATTTTCGAGCGGCTTTGGCGTGATTTTTTCGGTCTCTGTACCACTGATATGCACGAGTTTTCGATAGAGAATTATCACCAGAGGCCTTTTGCAACATTTTCAATGCATCGGGACACGAAAATTCATTTGCAACACAAAACTTTAAACAAATTCTTTGCTCAACGTAATCACCCATAGTAAAAATCGGCACGCACTCTGACATCGACTGACTCAATCAGCTGTTGCAAACACACTAGTTGACAGATCCCGCTCAAGCTTGGCATAGTAATTAAGGACAGTGGTACCAACCTAGGAAAAAAAATTTTACCTGCCTCATTGCCCCGCCAGATTTAAATCGATAATTCCCGGTTCTTTCTTGACAGAATGTATATAATGAAATATCATACAAAAGATAGCTAGATCGTCCGTAAATACTCTAACTAATAACTGATTTTGGCGTTAATACGCATTCTTCTTTTAGCTTATTAATAGCACAATATTGTGCTAAGGCCTACATGCCAGAAAGTTCCACTGTCCTGAATGAACTATGAATTGTCTGAATTTTCTATATATCAAGACCAGGTAACCTGACCAGGGAGTTAGTCTTCCTGCGTCTATCGTCTTTCAGTTTTTCGTATTATCGGGTTCATCAGTCACCGCAGGCTGCAAGTCCATGTGTTTTTCAATAGAAATTGTAATGTAAATTTTGTTCACTCATCTAAACTTCTATTGCTGTGAATAAAAGTTGAAATAATTTCATCAATTCAATGTTTACCTGTTGCAACAATGAGATTCCGACAGGTGAATAACTTAATATAATATTTATATTGAGTGAGCAGGTCAATTTTCTAAACACGTAGATATTGTCAATAAGGGTTCACATATCATTTTAAGTTAGGAATCTGGAGTAGAATATTCAGATTCATCATTTCGAACGAAATTGCTACGAGCAGTTAGATCACATTCACCACGTTTTTTGACGCACTCAACCGATTATGTCATTCTACTAACTTTCGAACGAAAAGAGCTAGAGACTTGAAACTTACAGATCAGGTTTTTCGCCTGAATCTTCAGGTTAATTTCGTTAATGGGCGTAATCGATCTAATACTTTCAAATTATTCACATTTGATACTTTTTATTACTTTCCCAATAGTTCTGAAACTGCTGATTCGATTAGAATCAAATTTGCAAATTATATGTACAATAACGATTGAAAAAATTCTGCCAAATTTTTTGAGGATCTTATCTTATCTGCTTATTTCGGAACGAAAGGACGTGGAAATATAAATTTTTCAGGGTAGGTTTCAGGCCCCTCTTCCCCACTGGGCACTATGGGCACGTGCCCAGGGCCCCGCGATCGAATGGGGCCCCCTAGGCCCCTTTTGCTCATCTTAAATCTAGAAGGGTACCTTTGCAATCAACATAGAATTAATCTAAGGATTTTAAGTTAAGCGAGACAACGAGTTACTTTAGTAGATTATTTTTTTTTATATTTCCTATTTTTTTATAGTTAGTAATTAAATAAAAATAAATTTAGAACCTTGTTTGTCTTTCTTTATCTGTTGTAACTAAATAGTATTTTCTCAAGGTCATAGGGGCCCCATGATCCTAATGTGCCCAGGGCCTCAAATAGTTTAAAGACGGCCCTGGTAGGTTTGTAACTTAAATATATCTGCTATGTTCAGGAATGGACTGATCTATTTTCAACAAAAGTATGAAAATTGTATGGAGTTTTAATTCGATATATTCAGCTTCCACTCTTTCTTGCCGAATTTAAACGATGCAGATCGAAATCCAAAGAATGGAGCCTTTCAACCATGTATTTTTTATTTTCATGAAATTTTCGGTTTCTTCAGAGGAGAAATAGTTCTCAAATGGCAAAAAATGATGTTTTTTTGACTTTCTGATGACGGAATATAAAATTCTATGTATTTATTTGTAATTGTATGCTTACTAGTGGATTAATGTCAATAATGTTAAGGAACATGTAACACAAAGTTCTTTGTTTTATTTTGGCCGAAAAGGATTCAATATGCTACTTAAAACTATAAAAATCCCTTTTCACGAAAGTACAGATTAGAAGTGAAGAAATTTATCTGCACAAAATCAAATCACTTAAAACATTTCAAAAGCCACTTTTTTGCTTTTTTTAGTTGTGCACCTTCTCTAACCCCTCAAACTGGTGATTTCACTTTTTCGTTTTTTATTTTCAACATTTTAAGTAAAATTGTTATAATGTTTCACCTAGTGCCAACCACTAATTCATGTTATTTTATATCTTTTTTGTCTTATTCTTGGATATTTAACTTAAGGAATAAAACATTATGTGAATCTTCGACAAGAGACAGGATTCATAATACATACATGTCTAGATATCTATTTGAAATAATTATATGAAAAAAATTGTTTTAAATGAATGAAATAAAAAATATCTTTTTCAACTGATTAACAAAATGATAGATAATACTAATAATTATAGCCTTTTGATTTGGTGAAAAAATCCACGATTTTCTCACCACAAATCTGGTCTTCTTCGAAGATTTTACTCTCTCAAATGCCACATGAGGCTAAGATAATAGTCTTTATATACTGTCTCACCTCCTAGCAAGAATTCCTGAGGCACAACACGATGATCGAAAAACTCTATCAACATTACCTTTACTTTTGATCCATATTGACGTGCCTTTGCAGTTAAAGTTCAGTGTTTTTCACTTGTATTTTTGAGAAATCTATTCACCGTAAGCCTTGTATAAGATTCAAGGCAGATTATTTTATCGATATTTTTATCTTTCCTAAAAATCACAAAATGTTTTCGAAATGAACTGAAGAAAGACTATATTTAAAAAATAATCGGGAAAATAAACCTTATATCATTTTTTCGTTTCAAATATGATGGACATTAAGTATGGAAAATAGGGAAATTCTCCAAAAAAATATGCATGAAAATAATCAACTATAACCGCCATTACAGAGTGAAACGGATAGAAAGCTGATGACTGCCAACTTATTCCGTAAAATCTGTAACAAGTCATTAACTCTTATTTATTATCAGTGCAATAGAATATTTTTATGTTTATTAAAATGTCATTATCTTTGATCTCATGGATCAGTTGGATCTGGGGGTGTAGGACCAAGTCCCGATGCACTATTCTTCAAGGTGAAGTCTTCCGACGAGGTATTTATCGCTCAGTGTTCAGAAGAACACTGAGTATGTAGAAACACACTTTCACACACCGCAGCAATGTTTTTGGCCCATCCCACGTTTTGTCAAAGTACATGTCTCGAATTTGGCTACCAAATAATTACGCACAACAATTGTATTAACAAACACTTATTTTGATAATCATGTAACTTAACTTATCATGGTAATTTGGCATCAGTGACAGAAAAATAAACTATAGGTTAGGCAGACGCCTCTACAACGAAACGTCCACCACAGACTGCCAACATCAACCCGTCCACCCTTCGCATCTAACAATTTGTTATCGAGATATTGAAAATTTATTAAACTACGAATCTCATTCTCTAATTTTCACGAAATTCTGTAAACGCATTGAAAGGGTTAATAAGATAGATCCAACTTCACGATTTCAACTTGGTTGGATCTATACAAAATTTCTAATATTCGTGTTTCCGGAACTCGTGGTAGGACTTTGCCACTGTATTTTTCTTCCAATTTGGACTTCAATCCTTCCTCCAAATTTTACGTCTGTAACCCATGTTGAAAGTCACCATGCTGGCTGAACGAATTGTACTTTCAAAGTTTTACTGAGATGATTTTTTTTCACTCAATTTCCTAAAAATAAAGACATTGTGATGAAATGAAAGCCATTCTAGAAGGAGCTCGCAAAAACATGAAATTATTCATTCGTCATCAATTTTCCCTTTAACGTGGGAACCACGTGTAAAATGAAAAACAAAATTGTTGGAGAATATTCATGAATTACTAATGAAGACACTGAAAAACCATAATTAGGCGTTCAATGTATACATCTAAGAGTTGATGAACACTCTCCTCCAAATTCAACTTCTCACGTCATAAGTCAGTAATATTTCTTCGATTTCTCATGAAGATATTCGACTTATCTGAAGATCAGAGCATACCAAAAGCTTATCTGAAGATTAACCGCTTTTTCTGATAGATAATCGAGATGTTAGCGGAGTGAATTTGCTGCATCATTTACGGAAGTAATAGATGGGCGTACTTGACACAGAAATGGCAATAATATTTAATGAAAAACTTTGTTATGCCTTCATATATTTGCGTATTTCAGGTAAGATTGCAAATTAACAAATCGTTTCTTACCGAGTCTGATGGTGATAACTGAGCTGGAAGAAAATCTGGAGAGACTTTTTCATCAAATCAATATTTCTAGAAAATCTAACAAAACACTTATTAATGATTGAAGTAAAACAACTTAATTTTCGCTAATTTATTTAATTTCACAACAATTGTTTCGTCATGACAATATGACTTCGTCAGGTAAGTGTGGTACTAACTACATATTTGATATTGTGTTCTTTAAATATTCAAAATGTACATAAAAGGAGGTAGTGGGAATTTACAGTAATTTGTTTTTTTATTATTACACAAAGTTTCAGAAAAGGTTAAGTAAGGGGGATTTATTGAGGCCCGTCTGGTCGTTTAGCAGAATCTGTTTTTTATTGTATCTGTTAATTTCGAGGGCTTCTAGGTAGTTCAAACTGAGGTTCTTTTTTTTCTAGGTGTAAGATTTTGTAGTTAGTGTCAAAATCATGTCCTGTCTCCAAAAGATGGTCAGCATATGTTGAATTTCCGTTTTTCTCAAGATATGCTTTCTCTTGTTCACGTATCCTAGTGCCGAAAGATCTACCTGTCTGACCTACATATACAGATGGGCAAGTACCGCAGTTTAACCCGTAGACTCCAGAGTTTTTGTTATTATGGATCAAATCTTTATTATTCGTCATTAAATTTCCTAACGTGTTTCTTGTTTTGAATGAAATGTTGCAGTTACTCTTTTTCTTTAAATATCTTGCTATTTTTTCGGACTTTTTGTTTATGTACGTTGAAGAAATATATTTTGTATCAATAGCTTTTATTGGATATACAAGCGATATTGACTGTTTAAATTGCATTCGTTTCAATAATTTATTTATAATGAACGGATTGAAACCATTGTTAAATGCAATCTGTTTTATTATATTCAGTTCTCTATCAATATCCTCTTGTCATAGGTATGTTGATTAATCTAAATATCATGCTATTATAAGCTGCTAGTTTTTGAAAATCTGGGTGATTAGAATTTGAGTGGATCGTATTATCGGTATGAGAGGGTTCCCGGAAAAATGAAAAGTCATGTTTATTGTTAATTCTTGAAATTTTTAAATCAAGAAAACGGATACTGTTGTTTTGTTCTATTTCATTGGTGAATTTTATTGTGGGAGATAATGTATTTATGAATTCTAAAAACATCGCAAGCTGTCTACTGGTACCGGTGAATAAAGATAAAATATCATCCACGTAACGATACCAATAAATGAAATATTTAAAGGAGGGGCTCTGTTGGATTTTGGTTTCCAGTAAGTCTATAAATATTTCGAATAATATCGTACTAAGTAGGTTTCCCATAGTGAGACCATCATTAGCTTCGTAAAATACCCCATTAAATAAAAAATTGTTTTGGTCCAAAAAACCCTTAAGATTTCGATAATCTCTTGTTTTATAACCGGATTAGTTCTATTTTGTACTAATAGAAATTCTGTCATATTTTTCGATTCTTTAACTGATATGCAAGAGAACAAATTTTGAACGTCGAAAGAAATGATAACCTTTTCTGAAACTTTGTGTAATAATAAAAAAACAAATTACTGTAAATTCCCACTACCTTCTTTTCTGTATATTTTGAATATTTAAAGAACACAATATCAAATATGTAGTTAGTACCATACTCACCTGACGAAGTCATGTTGTCATGACGCAACAATTGTTTGAAATGAAATAAATTAGCGGAAGTTAAGTTGTTTTACTTTAATCATCAAGATGTATTTCCGACAAATAGAGACCGATACATTCAAACATTAAACACTTATTAAATAATACACATATATGTTGATATATATTTTCATATTTTCATTATTATTTCATATATGTACAATAAAATAATAAAGAGAGGTTTTTCCTTGATGAAGGATTATTGCAAAATTTCAAATATCATACTGATTTATTGTGTTAATCTCCTACAAATTTCAATTTCAGAAATATTTTTACTCAAAAACTTTTGAAATTAGATTGAATAAATGTCTTCAGAACACACTGTGTCATCAACACATACGATACAGTACCAAAGGGAATTAAAGAATTCAAAGAAATATAAATTGTCAATTGAAAAATTATTAGATAAACAAAATTTTGTTTCGTTCCTTGTCTTATGAAAACCAAATTCCCTTCCAAACATACGAAACAACCTCAAGAATTCTTCAAAAACAACTTGCTCAAAATAAGTTCCTTTCAAAAAATTTTTAAAACATGCAGAACAAAAAGCAACTTATAATTATTACAATGAAAACTAATCAGCTTTACTTCATATTTAAAAAATAACAAATAATTAATAAAACATATCTTCCACACAAAACTAAATGCCGTTATCTAGACAAACACTAGAATGAAGTGAACTTCTAAAAACCGAACATAAAATACTTAAGGATGTTTTGCATTTTTGGAAGGGTTTTCATGAAACAAGGAACGAAAAATTTTGTACGCTTCAATTATTTATTTAATAATTTTTTATTTGACAATTTGACATATTTTTTTGAATTCTTTTATTCCCTTTGGCACTGTGTAAAAGGTGTTTATTCTATATGTCTACTATATTGAAACAGTTTGTTCTGAAGACATTTATTTTATTTAATTCTGAAAGTTTTGGAATAAAAATTTTCTTGAAATTAAAATTTGTAGGAGGTTAACAGAGTAAATCTGTATGATATTTAAAATATATTTATTATTATGACTTGAACACATGACAAGTTTCACTATATTGTAGCTCCTTAAGATGCTTGCAAACAACTAGTCAAAAATTTTCGGTAACACAATATTTAAATGGATCTAGAGTTTTGCGAAAAAGGTACAATAAAGTTTTTATTAATTTTGGAAAAAACACTACTACGAGAATAGACCCAATATACAATATGTAAGTGAACTCGATCATTCGTCTGATTGATGATGATTTAATCAGATTGTATAAGTATTAGAAAAACATTGAATCATCCATAAGATATCACCTAAGCAACGCTTGTATTGTGAACATCCCAGGATACACTAATATCAACCTGAAACCTGAAAACTCACGTCACAACAAGCTTTAAAATAATACAAATGAAAAAGTTAGGGAGGATTATACAAATGAAAATGCTACGGAGAATACAATTGAAGAGGAGAGGGCATTCAGTTAAATAGTTTTTTAAATGCATCATAATTAACGTCAATGTTTTTTTATTTCTTCTTTATTTTCTGCTCTGCATCGTCTTTAGATATAAAGGGAGTTTATTCAGTAATTTGATCATTCAGTAAGTTCCCCGAACTCCTTAATCGGTTGATCTCTAAACTTGTTATCAATTCCAGCTTCAGGTCCTTATTTTTCTAATGAATCAATCAATGCAGTAGATATTTATATTTATTTTCCACATTTAAAATTTTGAAACGCTCATTAAAATCATATTTTGCCGTTATTAGATGTTTTGCGCGTGGAATCAAATTTACTATTGACTTAAAGACCTTCCCGTTTGTCCAATATAAGTTTTTGGGCAGGTACCACAAAATAAATTGTAAACACTTGATAACTATGATCAGTACATTTAAGGTTTAGAGTTTTTAAATTTTTCCCGAAGAATTATTGGTTCTGAAGGATATGTAAATGTCGAATTGTTTCTTCCAAATTATCCATAAAAATTTCATTTGAAAGTGGGGAACTTTTTCTCGAAGACGAAGGGTGAGTTTAAATATGTGTTATTAATTGATTTTATATTTATTGAATATGAATATTTGAATACTGATGAGCAAAGTCGATTTTAAAACTTGTTTTTCAGTAATGTTTTGCATATCTTGAGTTTTTGTATAAAGTACCTTGGTTAGATATCCAATAATATTGAATAGTCTAAGTAAGATAGTTTTGTGATAAAATTCCCAGGATTATGTTGGATATTCTTGAAAGATATTGGTTTTCATAGGATTGATAAGCAGAAACAAAATTTTGTCTATTCAAAATGTTTAATTTATAGGATTTTAGTTAATAATTTTTATTTATTGGATTTTGTTATACCATTTGGATATCTTATAATGAATGTTTATTTTATGTCATGATATAAGTGGTACTTATACGACATTAGTTTAATTTATTTTCAGAAGTTATAATCATTGAATATAATCTTTTGGAGTTAAATATGTAGAAGGCTAATTTTTTAAAATTGTTTAAAAAAATTTTTTAAAATATTTATATTAAAAATATCTGTTCTATTATAGAATTCACTATTAAATCAGAAATAATTCTGACCTGAACAAATTTCAAACTCAAAAATAGGCTTTTATAGAAGAAACTGTATACGAAAATGAAGTGAATTATGTTATAAAATCAGATTTTATTCATTCTCTTAATGTTCGATTTCTTCGAAAATGAACAAGATATTGTCGATTTTTACGCAGCCGGGTCTTCTGCAGCTCCGGCCTTTTGTCTGTTACAATGATGTTACTTTTCGTTTTTACGAAAAGTAACGGTTAGACAATAAATTTCACCTGACTCAGCTAGCTAGTCAGTTCAACATACCTTCACCTTCACCGAATTAACAAAAAAGACTTCGCCCCAGTAATTTCAAGTAGTAACTCCCGCAATAACAGAAAACACTTTATTACGCACTCAAACAAAAAATTCTACTGGCTCAACTTTATAAATTCTGAAATTCAATCTCAAAGTAAATATTTTGAGAAGGAGAACGAAAATGTTTTGGTTCTCCTTCTCTCGTGATAATGCGTATAAAAGGCTTCAAAGTTAATGTATTATCTAAGATATTTACACTTGAAATTAAGTTTAGTGATTTTTTAAAGTGGCCTCAGTAAACCCAAAAGAACAATAGTGATAAAGCCCATCGCTTTACTCTTCTAAATATGCTTATCCTGGAATTAACTTACTAATTTCTTAATGTTCAAATATTATTCCGGCTATGAAAAATCATTAATCATAGCTCGGTAACGCAATCCAACACCGTAACAGTTGCACCAGCCTTATTTTCGAACAAGTAAGGGCCATTCACGAACCCAGCCCAAAACACCGCACCAAACAGTGACACGTTGCGGATGGAGAGGCTTTTCAACAATCTTTCTTGGATTTTCAAGCCCCAAATGAGACAATTCTGCTTATTAACGTAGCCTCCGAGCTGGTGTCGCATCACTGAGAATCAGTGAGGTATCATCACTGAAGATGATACGTCGTTGCTAGTGATCAACCGGCTTGAGTTCTTGTATTAACTAAACTTTAAGAGCCTTAACACCTAGTCTTAATGCAAAATACTGTAATGTCATTTGTGGAATTCCTAATTCCAAAGATTGACGAGGAATTGACAAACCTGGGTTTTCATCAACACTATGGGCCACAGCAGCAATTTTCTCAGTTGTTCTTGAATGAAACACAGGGTTTGGATTCTTCACATCACTAACTTGTCCCAACAGCTTCAATTTTCCCACCAGTTTTACTATTGCCGACCGAGAGATGCTTTAAGACGACCCAAAAGTACTTTAGTTTTGCGAACTGTGGCTACACCATTTTTGAAGTGAATTTTAACAATTTCATTGCATTTTTGAAACGTGTATCTTACATTTTTAATAGTGGCATAGTCTTTAGATGTCGAATGTCAAAAGATGACAGCTTCAACAGTGGCAGCTGCTCAGATAACAGGCTATTCAAAGTGAAACCTCTTTATGGAAAACCCTTTATGAACTGTGTGCCTACCAGTGACGAAGTCTGTTGTTTTATATAGGAATTTTATATGATATCTCATGAAATTGTATTAATTAAGTCATTGTAGAATTATGTTCTTCATTTTATATAGAATGTGATTATCATTTCAGTAAAAATACCTGAGATACACAATAAACAGTATCCTGAATTTAACCAATTATTCTATGAATTAATTTCTTCGCTAACTACCCGATAGTTTTTAGCCCGTTCCGTAAAATTCGTTCGTTCGTAACAAGGCTACGGTCATCTCAAAATTTGTACCTGAATTTCGTTCAAACATTTTAATTTTACAGACGTATTTTCTAAGGGGGTCCAATATAGAGGCATCCTCTATTGCATGTGCGATTTATGTAATGAATTTTCAAATAATACCAACTTAATAAAGCTCATGACCTATAAAGCTAAAAATTCAACGGTAACCTAAGCTCTCCAGGATGTAACTCCAACTCAAAAAAACGCCAATCTTCCATCGCATAAATGCCATTTATGACACGCAGAGCCCCCAGGCATCGCTCGGTGGTTGTTCAAAATGTGTCTTCTCGAGACAAAGAAAGGCACGAACAACAATGGATTGATTATCGACTGTTAGCGATGACAATATAACATTCAACGTGTAGGTTTTAATAAAGGAAGACGATTCAGGAGAAGTACTGAATTATATCTACTGCCTCGCAGCGAAATGGCCATATTAGACATAATAGGCAAAAGACAACATGAGGGCGTCCCCTGCCTGATGCCATACAAGGATAGCGTGAACATTCCAGCTGAAATTTAATTCGTTTATCCGAGTGATAAAATTTATCGAAAGCGTAAGATGTAAATTCAGTTAAAAACGAATCAATGCATATCCAATTGTTTCGTAGCCTATTATTCATAGACAAATTCCATAAATTTGCAGGAATTAAAATAATAGTAAGACGTAAAAAGCTTGAGGCCATCACGATCGCATTGTGTTGTCTCTACGAAGGTATCAATATAGGCTGTGAGTGAGTTCATTGTTTACCACTAGCTGGCACTTTGGTGACATTTGATCCTAGGAAATAATTGAAATTCGCCACTCTAAATAATTTGCCGCATTTTTGTTATAGCAAATGTATTAAATTCCAGTAACATACATTAAATCATGAAAGTATTCGCTCCTACCGGACCGACAGGAATTCGAAAGGGATATACCTAGATGCTGTATAGTTTCATTAGACTTCATTGTTCCTATTCTGAGTAGTAGTGATTCTGGGGAAACTTGTACGTTGATTTTGCTAGACTAAACCAAGGCTTTCGCTATCTTGAAATATATAGGTTTATCTGATAAATCTGTCGAGTTTTTCAGAAGCTACCTGAGAGGACGCTAGGAAATCATTGAGACGGATGCTGAAATTTCGGATTTTGGATCTGTGAAAATTGATGTTCCGCAGAGATCAGTATTGGGTCCATTACTTTTTTGTATTCATACAATTTTCTTCACTAAAGGTTTAGAATTCGGCGATGTTGTTTCGGTGTCTTTGATGTGTTTATTTCTTTCACAGAGGAGTCAGTAGGTGAAGTTGAATCAGGCAACTTTACGGGAAAGGATTGTCGGGGGTTGCACAAAGTTTATAATATATACTATTGAAATATTCTGTTTTTGCAGTATGCTGACCCTGAGTGCCATGCGAACTCAGCTGAAATTTAGATTGATGTGCATCTGGCATCATATAGTATCAATGATCTATCCTAATCATCGTGCTTTGTCCCACAAAATTGGGTTCTTTATCCAGCAAAGAGTGAGATCTTAATATTTTCTAAGCATAGAGACCATGAACATTTCAAGAATAATATGAATATTTCTGTTGATGGTACATCAGTGCCTATGATTGACTGTGCAAGAAGATTAGATGTATTACTTGAAAGGCAGCTTTGCTTGTCCGAGCATGCTACTGATCTAATTAGATCTTCATTCTCTCGTTTAAAGCTCATCTATGCTTCCAGAAGGTTTCTCAAGTTGGCGAAATTTCTCGTGGAGTCTCTGGTGCTATCCCTGTTAAGCTATTGCGATGTTGTTTACTTCCCTTGCCTCAACTACTATCACAAAAATGAAATACGGTATATTCAAATCTGATGCAGTAGGTTTGTTGTTGGTAACAAAGAATAACGCACTTCCTTAGAAGGAAATATTATTATTATTTATAGTGAGCGGGCGTCCACCCTACCACTGCGTCCACGCGGACTATTGTGGTTCACCCCTAATTCATATTTTCCCGATGAGATCCAGTTTTCAGATAAAACCGATAATTTTATTCGGGGATAATTTTTCCAGTTCGCTATGGGCTATAATAGCATGACCAAAGACCTCGAATCTGATGCGACTCACTGCTGGGTACTCTGAGACGATGTGCATGGCTCTTTAAGTGAACTCAAGACACAGTCTGTACTCATCGTTTTCAGCAAGATCGACGCCTTCGATTATTTCAGGTCTGGATGGCTCAGCCAGAAATACTCTGGTCTAAAGTTCAGGCATGCCTGTTATTGTCCGCTCAGGAACGTCATGTGATATTCCCAGGAATGGTTTCAGGCCTACCAGAGACGGCTTGGCTCCGGGAAATGCCAACCGATGTGCCTCTTCGTTACCCAAATATTTTGAGTGGCTCGGTATCCAAACAACAAATTCTGTTATTTATACCGAGCTTGATTAGAGCCGCGCGGGAATTCTAGATTGTTTTCGATGTACATTCTGTCAAGAAAGTACCGGGAATTATCGATTTAAATCTGGCGGGGCAATGAGGCAGGTAAAAAATTTTTTCCCAGGTTGGTACCACTGTCCTTAATTACCATGCCAAGCTTGAGCGGGATCTGTCAACTAGTGTGTTTGCAACAGCTGATTAAGTCAGTCGATGTCAGAGTGCGTGCCGATTTTTACTATGGGTGATTACGTTGAGCAAAGAATTTGTTTAAAGTTTTGTGTTGCAAATGAATTTTCGTGTGCCGATGCATTGAAAATGTTGCAAAAGGCCTTTGGTGATAATGCTCTATCGAAACCTCGTGCATATCAGTGGTACAGAGCCTTCAAGGACGGTCGTGAAGTGGTCGCCCATCGACGGCTTCGATCGAAGATAACGTGGATAAAATTAAGGAAAGGGTGCTGGAAAACCGTCGTACCAGCTTGAGAGAGATAGCACATGATCTCAAGATATCCCACGAGTCCGCACGTACGATTTTGATTGATATTTTGGGCATGAGAAAGGTGGCCGCACGACTCGTACCGAAAGACCTGAATTTTCTTCAAAAACGTCATCGCGAACAGGTTGCTTCAGACATGCTGGATCGCTGTAATTCCGATTCTACATTCATGGAACGCATTATAACTGGTGATGAGACCTGGGTCTACGAGTACGATATGCAAACAAGCCAGCAATCATCGGAATGGGTGGAAAAAAATGAGCCGAAACCGAAAAAACCACGCCAAAGCTGCTCGAAAATGAAGGTGATGCTCATTGTTTTCTTCGATATCCGTGGCGTGGTGCACTACGAATTAGTTCCAGAGGGTCAGACGGTAAACAAGGAGTATAACCTAGGCGTTATGAAACGTTTGCGTCAGCGTATCCGTAAGAAGCGGCCAAATTTGTGGGCGAACAACTCATGGATTTTGCATGACGATAACGCGCCTTCTCACCGAGCTACGATTGTGACTGACTTTCTCGCCAAAAACTCAACAAACGTGCTTCAGCAACCACCGTATTCGCCGGATTTGGCTCCCTGCGACTTTTTCCTCTTCTCAAAACTAAAATTGCCCCTTCGTGGCACCCGTTTTGAGTCGATTGAAGCCATAAAACAAAATTCGGCGCGAGAGCTAAAGTCCATCCCGGAAAGCGCCTATAAAAAATGTTTCGATAATTGGAAGTGCCGTTGGCATAGATGTATTGGAGCAAATGGAGCCTATTTTGAAGGCGACCCAATAAATTTTGACGATTAAATGTAAAAATGTTGTTTTAATTGAAAATTCCCGGTACTTTCTTGACAGAGTAGTACAACATCTAGATTCTAGAGCTTTTAGTGGTGATTGACTATCGCTAAATATTTTGATTTTGCCGTGGTGTATTTACCGTTTTATCAGCAGATCCGCTGAGGTCTCGATGGCAAATAATTCTGGCTGGAATATGGTTTCGTTTTGACCGAAACTCAATGAGATGCTCACTCTCGCTTTAACCTCGTAGACTCCCGTAAGTATGATAGACTTTCTGAGGGGATCAATATTTTTGGTTGATTGCGAATGGAGAACCGTTTAAGTCTACATATGGGCTAATTTATTCACAGATTGCTGACGCGTCCGTCTCCGCAGAATCTCAGAGGTAAGCTTGTCCCTAGACATAACATCCATTCTGTCAACATAAGGCATCCTAATGTACTGACAATTCATGCTCATCGAACTGCAATCTTTAGGAAGAATTTCTCTTTCAATACAGTCAACTTATTTAACGGGTCACAATCTAACTTCAATCAAGAACTTCTGTTGTTTTTAATCAACAAGACAACAAGGATTTTGCTGGTGAGTCAGAATGCGTATTCTATTTAGTCACTCTATACTATTGGTGCTCTTGTTGATTTATTTATTTTTATATTTTTTCTTCGTTCCTATTTTGTTTTGGGTTAACCTTCAACATTGTGTTCAATATTTTAGTTTCACTTCATCTTGAAGATCTTAGGAAGATAAGTTGTGTGATATATTTTACACATATACTTCAGAGTTGATCATGACGTAAATGCGGAATTTAGGACATAAGCTTACAAAAAAAAATTAACTTAATTTAATTTAATTTAACTTAATTAAATTAATTAAGCCAAAAAACTTTACACAAAATGAACCCTTCATGAAGTTCGGTAGGGCTATATTAATGGTGAGTCAAAATATACCTTTGCGTTTGACCAGATCATAATATAATATACATTCCGTCAAGAAAGTACCGGGAATTATCGATTTAAATCTGGCGGGGCAATGAGGCAGGTAAAAATTTTTTTTCCTAGGTTGGTACCACTGTCTTTAATTACTATGCCAAGCTTGAGCGGGATCTGTCAACTAGTGTGTTTGCAACAGCTGATTAAGTCAGTCGATGTCAGAGTGCATGCCGATTTTTACTATGGGTGATTACGTTGAGCAAAGATTTGTTTAAAGTTTTGTGTTGCAAATGAATTTTCGTGTGCCGATGCATTGAAAATGTTGCAAAAGGCCTTTGGTGATAATGCTCTATCGAAAACTCGTGCATATCAGTGGTACAGAGCCTTCAAGGACGGTCGTGAAGTGGTCGCCCATCGACGGCTTCGATCGAAGATAACGTCGATAAAATTAAGGAAAGGGTGCTGGGAAACCGTCGTACCAGCTTGAGAGAGATAGCACATGATCTTAAGATATCCCACGAGTCCGCAAGTATGATTTTGATTGATATTTTGGGCACGAGAAAGGTGGCCGCACGACTCGTACCGAAAGACCTGAATTTTCTTCAAAAACGTCATCGCGAACAGGTTGCTTCAGACATGCTGGATCGCTGTAATTCCGATTCTACATTCATGGAACGCATTATAACTGGTGATGAGACCTGGGTCTACGAGTACGATATGCAAACAAGCCAGCAATCATCGGAATGGGTGGCAAAAAATGAGCCGAAACCGAAAAAACCACGCCAAAGCCGCTCGAAAATGAAGGTGATGCTCATTGTTTTCTTCGATATCCGTGGCGTGGTGTACTACGAATTCGTTCCAGAGGGTCAGACGGTAAACAAGGAGTATTACCTAGGCGTTATGAAACGTTTGCGTGAGCGTATCCGTAAGAAGCGGCCAAATTTGTGGGCGAACAACTCATGGATTTTGCATGACGATAACGCGCCTTCTCACCGAGCTACGATTGTGACTGACTTTCTCGCCAAAAACTCAACAAACGTGCTTCAGCAACCACCGTATTCGCCGGATTTGACTCCCTGCGACTTTTTCCTCTTCTCAAAGCTAAAATTGCCCCTTCGTTGCACCCGTTTTGAGTCGATTGAAGCCATAAAACAAAATTCGGCGCGAGAGCTAAAGTCCATCCCGGAAAGCGCCTATAAAAAATGTTTCGATAATTGGAAGTGCCGTTGGCATAGATGTATTGGAGCAAATGGAGCCTATTTTGAAGGCGACCCAATAAATTTTGACGATTAATTGAAAATTTCCAGTACTTTCTTGACAGAGTAGTATAATACCCACACAGTAAAGGTTTACATTTTCAAGGATATGGAAAAACCATTAATAACTTTGAATGGAACCGAATTCTGAGAATAGAATAATTAATTCAAATAGAGAAGATAATAAAACATGTTTTTTTACCATAAGCTTTATATTTAACTGGATTACAAATGTCACTATGAATGATTTCTAAAAATCTGTTTCACAATTTTTATTTTCCACCTTTCTTGATAACATTTCTTAAATCTAAAAACTCTAACACTAAAAACTCCGACTGTTACATATCATAGAAAAATCAATCTACCCCTGTCATGTCACAAATATTTTCGAAGCAGGTTTTCTTATTTATAGAATAGGAAAGGGTATTTTAGCTTTACACTCAACAAAATTCAAACACAAATGACAGAGAGCAACATTTTAAATGTAGCTTCCCTGACGTTTTAATTAAAATATATTGTTCCTATTGGAAAACTGAATACATGTAGTACTTGAAGTAATGAACTTAAACCAAAACATATGCCAAGGCAGAAACTCAAACCAATAGAGAAATAACCATTAGAACATAATATTTCAGAATATATTCAAATGAACCTAGTCGTTAGCCGAGATAACTGAGTTCTCCATAAAGAATTGAAATAGAGTTGTATGAAATAAACAAATGGTTGTAGAAACCTGTGATATCAGGCTCCATTATGAGAGTTTATTACTTATTATTGTACGGCACGCTACAGGAATAAGCATTATTGAAAATTGTTATTGCATTTTGCAACGCAATTTGCTCGTATTCAATCAGTAAATTCCCAGCTATGAAATATGAGATGTAATTATAATATCTTAATTAAGAAAAAATATACGACGTGGTCTAGAAAAAGATACTTTAGATAGGAACTACTTCCTTAACTTAAGCCAATTTCATGTACCTTATTGATATCCAAAATGTTTTATCAAGTGATTTGCGTGAAATCAATATATTTGAAATTGAATTCTATGTACTATTTATTTTTGGAACCATTTGTTTTATTGAATGAAAAACGAAATCTTACGAGATGATAATTTCACGTTTCAAATTCATTTTTTTGTAAATAGTTTGAACTTATATGTGAAGTTGAAATACAAATCTATCAACCAGAATCATTTTATAAGGAAATTTTAAAATATTTCTCTCAGAATATCTAGTAAAATATGTCTGCACGTCATCCGGATCCAATTTATTTTTAACCCACTTTTAACGGACGAAAATTCACGAAACGAATAATTGCATCGTAAAATTTGCTTCAATTCACCATAAATTTTACAAAGTTTACGAGTCAAACCGAATACGTGAGATCTTTGTTCAAATTATTTATCAGACCATTCATATAATGAACGTTGTGGATTTATGAGCCGTAAATTCTATAGCCAAAGGTGAATATTCACAATAATAAATCCCCAGTTTGGGCATCAAGGAAAAAATTGTCACGATTTTGTGTTTGGATACCGATTTCATGGGTGTTATTTTTAAATTTCTGTTAATTGAGATGTATTATGACTTACCTTAGCTAGATCTAAGCTGTTTGTTTGCGGTATTGACCTTTTAAAAGTGAGTACATTCGTGATCTTCAAAAACATGGCCTGAGAAGTTTTAACCCTTTCTAAGCGTGACTCTTCAGAGTGAAATATATGCCGCTCCAAGTAACAATGCCTGTTCATGAAAATATCAGAATTCAGTTAGAAATTTTCAATAACTAAAAGCAAATAGTCAACATATGAACAAATCAGAGATTTAAACCACTTGGTTCAAATCTACATTTCCAAATAAATGATAAAATCAATGCAAGCTCTTACTGATGTAAAATGAAAACGAAAACAGACATATATCGGCGTATGTGAAAAGTATACCGTTTCTAACAAATGGTTCAAATATGTGGAATTTTTTTGTTATTAAGGAAACTATTCAGAGGTTCTCCAATTTTCTGCCAGAAAGTTCTTCCTCTGTCCTATATAAACTTTTTATTAGGAACGGGGCATATTTTCAACCATAATTTTGAAATTTTACATACAGAAAGTAAAATTAATGCCTTAAACCTATTAGGATCACTAGATATAAATAAATACAACAAAATCGTTAATAGTACTCAACGACAAATTAGACCTAAATAACTTTCCACTGATAAATATTTTCAGATAAACTAGAATTTACAGACACCCCCCGTTTTGTGGGTTTCAGTCCTCAATAGAATTATGTACATCTTCTAATATAAATAAAAGCTGATTTCGAAGACAAATTTAGTTATTCGAAAATGTGAGACATATCACCTACCTGAAGATGCTATTGTTTTAGCAAAACGATCGTTTTATTATAATAATGTATAGGATAAATCCAAGTCAGCTGCAGGTACTTACAAATTGAGTGGTGCAGTAAACCTTAAATGATAATAAACAAACTCAAACCTAGAATGGCGTATATTAACCAGTATGGTCATGTCAATAAAAAAATTGTCGGTACTGGGCAGAGGAAAATTCGAGACGAAAGCATGAACGATCCATGCACAGCTCAAAGGTCGTTATTTGGGCCGCTATGTCTGCTTGAGGCTTAATCGGTCCTTATTTTCATGAAGATCGACGAGGCCGACCACTCAATGTGAATAGTGACCGTTATTGCGACATGATGCGAAACATTTTGGGTCCAGAGTTACAGGAATTTCAAGGTTTCAACTCGAGAACATGGTTTCCACAAGATGGTAGCTTGCCATACATCGAATCAAGCTATTAACGAATTATTCCCTAATAAGGTCATTTCGCGTAGGGGTAACATCAACTGGACTCCCAGAAGCTCCGACCTTAGTCCACTTGACTATTTTCCATTTTTTCTCAAAAGTAAGGTTTGTGAGAATAATCTAATGAACTTTATGCAATTGAAGCAAAATATCAGGTCATAAATGGCAGCAATATGGAGAGTTATGTGTCAGCCTGTGATCGCTAATCTTTTTTCCAGATTAGAAGAATGCCAGCAGCATAACGGTCACCATTTAGATAACATCATCTTTTGCAAACAAATTTTTCACATTATATTGTAATAATTAACAATAAACATTTTTTTTATTTCACGTTGTTTTTGTTTTATTGAAGTAACAAATACCCGATACTATTTTTGGACGGCTTGTATCATGTGTAATGGCTGCGACTAGTAAAGACCGTGCGAGTATTTCGCTCCAAAATAATTCGCTTAAATGCGGTTATTGTAAACGCAATATAGCAAGAGCGAATGTGAAGTGCAATATTTGCTCCAAAGTTTTTCACAATAGATGTGGAACAAGAATCGTTAAATGTTGTGAACAAGAACTGATTTCCCCGGCGTGCGAAAAGTTCGGTGATGGATCGAGCACGGCATCAGTGACGGACTATCTGATTGAATCGGAAACCCTGGTAATTAATGCTGAATCTACACATTAAGATTTATTGTTGAAAATTATTTCGGAACTCGATGATAAAAATGAATTATTGAAATACAAAATTTCCGTTCTGGAAAATCAACTTGTTGAAAAAGAATGAACTATATCAGATCTCAACAAAAAACTGAAGGCAGCAAACGTAAAATCATCTGCTGATAAGATAATTATGACTAAGCAACGACCGCATGATCCGATAATGATAGTGCAGACAGGTGAACCCCATGTGAAGATGGCCATTATTGAACCTCCTCAGTTTTCAGATGTGAATACAACAACTTTAAAACCAAAACAATCAACATTCGATTTTGTAAACTAGGACTTGACCTCATTCATGTATCTTTGTTAATGTCACTCGATCCGAAACTGGGGAATAAATCTGTTACAAATAATTATTCTAATAACTCTGAGGGAAATAATGATTGGAAAACAGTCAGAGGCAAGAAGAACAGAAGGAAGAAAAGACCCGCTTTGGTAGTTGGAAATTTCTCTGGGCCAACCTCAGTAGAAGCTATCAAGAAATACAAGGCGCTGCGTGTCTCAAATTTCAGACCCACCACTACAGCTGCTGATTTGGAGAATTTTCTTAGTCGAAATTTTACTGATGTCAGATGTTAACTATTGAAGTCTCTTTATCCTGATATTTATGCGTCCTTCAAAGTACTTATTCCTGAGGATGAATGCAATAAAGTCGCAGTTCAATCAAACTAGCCAAATAGATGCAGTGTTCATTCTTTTTTCAACGCAGGTTGCCGATGCAAAACCGTTGAATTTGCCAGTTGAAAAATTTCCGTCCCCTCCAGAATATGACTTTTGGAGATTCCGGCTTTTGCAATTGAATATTCAATCCATCTCTAACAAGATGGACAACTTGACTGTGTTATCATCAGACTAAAAACCCAACATTATTAGTGTTGCTGAGCATTGGTGTAATGAAGCTAGCCTGAGTGTAATGTCTTTACCGGGATATAAATTGGTGACTAGTTTTTGCCCGCGAACACAGAAGCATGGTGGTGTTGCCATTTTCGCCCAATCTGGTATGGATGTGTTGAAAGTACCAATCTCAAGTCTCTCAGAAGAAATGGAGTATGAGTTCTGTGCTGTGAAGATGGTGCGCGAAAACTTAAGGAATTGTATATTTAGTCTTTATAGACCTACAACCTTGGGTAATGTTGACATTATTATACTAAAATTAAGTCATGTATTGGAATATTGCTGCAATTCTGTAGATTGTTCATTCCTGTGTGGCGATTTCAATATTGACTATTTGAGTGAATGTAAGGCTACAAAACTGTTGAATGACCTACTAATTTGGTATAACTTGAAGATAACTTCTCTTTATCCTACCCGAATCTTCACAAACATTAATGGTCATACATCGTCTTCAAAAGTAGACTACATTACAACCGATGCTAACTTGAATCACTGTAGGGCAAACGTATTCCAATGTCACTCCAGTGATCACTTGGCCATCTCCCTTGATTGTAGTAGAGTAGAGATATAACATCTGAAAAATTAAATGAACTGGTGCTTGAAGTATCTACTTCTTGTTTTGACGGTATTTATTTGACGCCTGATGTTGATGTGTCTTTCAATTCATTTATCGACACGATAAACTTTGCCGTGAATAAGTGCTACCCATTGAGACATAGAGATGTTTCGGATAATATGACTATCAAATGGATGACACCCGTGGTTAGGCGTGCTAGAAATGATCTGAAAAACTTGTTTCTTTGATCTCACAAGAGCTTTTGATTGCATTGCACCACAGTTTATTATCAGTAAATTGTACAATCTAGGTTTCAGGGAAATTTTTTTAGATTGGATTTCAAGTTTTCTATCAAATCGAACCATGCCTGTGAAAGTTCTTGAGACATTTTCAGACAGTTATGAAAGTGAGTTAGGTGTTCCTCGGGGTTCTGTTTTGGGACCGCTACTGTTTATTCTCTTCATTACGGACTTGCCCTCCTTCATTGTTAATGAGTGGTTGGTCATTTTTGTGGATGATATTTCTGTGGCGGTCTCGGCGCCGTGTCATGTTGAGCTTCTGAATCGCTGTGAAATTATAGTTGCGACCTTTGTACATTAGTATCAGACTAATCCTCTGATTGTGAATATGTCCAAGACTGAATCAGTCGTATTCGAGGCAAGGAATTCTGTGGCAGAGCCATTTTGTCTGTATTATAAAAACAGAGAGTTGAAACCAAGCAGTTCAATAAAGTTTTTGGGTGTATACCTTGATAAGAACTTGAGATGGTGTGAACACGTAGACCATGTTTGCGGGAAACTGAGCTCATCTTTTTACGCTTTAAGACGCATTAGAGACTCACTTCCCTTTGACGCAATTCTGAATGTATATTATAGTTTATGTTACAGCCATATGGCCTATAATATTTTGGTGTGGAGAAATTCTGTTGAATTCAATAGAGTCTTTCTATCACAAAAGGAATAGTAAGACTGATATTCAGACTTGGTTCTCGAGATCACTACAGACCTGTATTTATTGCAAATGGTATTCTGATAGTACCTTGTACCTTTATTTTTAAGTCTTTGCAATATGTCAGAGAGAATGAGTCACTATTTGCCAAGTTGTCTAGCTTTCACAAATACTCTACAAGAAGCTCTGAAACTTTATCTATGCCTATCCACAGAACCACAAAATTTGAATCATCTCCATTATACCAAATGATGAAACTTTATAATCATCTACCTGATTCTATTAAAATTATGAATAAATTGAAACTTAAAAATACTATTAAATCAGTAATGCTCTGTAGAGCATATTTGGATGAAGATTCTTTTTTGTGATTGAATTTACATTAATTGACTTGTCCTAATCATGTAATGTCTTATAGGATCAATAAATATTATTGATCTACCCTAGATATTCCCCTGATATGGCTCCGCTCGACATTTTTCTCTTTCCAAATCTCAAATAACTACTTCCATGCAGGCATCCATTTTCAGTAGATAGGAGACCTGACAGAGATCGAATACTGAAGTCTATTTCTAAAAATTCCATTTAAGAAGTTTTGGATGATTGGATTATTCCTTGACGTAAGTAAGGAAAGGACCTACTTTCGAAGCGATACAATAAGTTGTGTATTGTTGGCCGATTCTCTGTAATCCGTCATGTTTGCAGTGATTCACGGAAAGCAGTTAACTTATTGTGATGATATGCAGAAAAAAATTGCGAAAATAAATTCCAGCCAAACGTCCTCAATAATGTGACGACTAGAAGAAACCTCCATTGAACAGACAGACAATTGCGAACGATGAAATCCGACGGCGAGATCTCACAACGATAATTGCACGTCGAAAAACAATCAGTTTCTTATGATTGACGTTTGTGTCACTCGTCAACACCTTCACAAATCAATTCCTACATGTCAGAATGAACCCAGGAAAGTTGGTACATGTAAATCACATAAACACCGAGCATACACACCTATGTGGGTGGCGAATTCATTCAGCAAATTCTATTGTTAACGTTTGAATTTCATTACAGACCTCACTGATGATAGATGTGGTATTGTATTATAATAGTATGGAATAGTTGGGCAATATCGACCCAACGTTAGATAATGTATGTTCCAATATTCCCGGTATCATTGGGTAAGGGTTAAATGTTTCGGAACTGAAGCAGACACATACACAGCCTCTCGTGACTGCCTGGAGGTAGGCTGATATTTCTCAATGGTTTTTCGTGACCTTTCTTCTTTAGTTTCTAACCCAGTGAAAATATGGAGCAACTCCAAGAGCGTTAACTTTTCTTTTCACTGGAAGTCATGGCCGGACCTTTGATCCCTAGGTACTCGCTCATTTTTCGCAGCGGCATTTATCGGAATTGTCTTTGTGACGTAATGTCTGCTTTCGATTATGTTGTTATTCCGTTTGTTCAGAGTTACAAACGGAATTGGCTGAAATACATGAAACACTTAGTATTTATATTACGAGACAAAGGAATCTAAAACTCGCCGATGGGTTCATTGAAGAATTAGTGTGAAATTGAATAGCATTTTCAAAAAACTTTCAAATTTCAATCTGAAATACACAATTGAAAACTCCATAGAATTATTATCATACGTATATGAATAGTTGCGAAAAAAAATAGGGGGTAATTCCTTGTCAAAAAATTGGTGGGTCTTTTATAAAAAACTTTATTTTTTTTGGCCCCCTTCCTGCTTAGTTACAGGCCCCTAAATATGGCGCCAGAAAAACAGTTTTTAATTTTTTTCTTAAAAACCAAAAAAACTGACGAGAATAAGTTTGGGCAAACATTTTATACAAACGAGAAGGCACTCAAAAAATGTTTGGTGATGTTCCTCTATGATTTCGAGGGGTAGAAAAAGCCTCCCCTAAACCTTGTTTCCCTAGAAACTTTTTTCCTATCCATATTTTATAATAAGATTTGTTTTGGATAGCTGGATCCCTTCTGAACAAATAAGGTCTCTTGTCATTTCACTCTAAAATTCACAGTTTTTGAGAAAAAAATAAGTTCTCAACAGATAATAGGCCTGAGTCGTAGAGGCTGGAATTATTTTCGACCGCAAATATATCCATTAGGCGGATGTCAAGTTAACATTCTTATTGAGAACTGGTACAAATATTAAATGAATGTAACAAAACAAACAATGTTTAATTTTTTCACAAATTGAATATCATATTAAATAGGTAGAAGGTACATGCCGAAAGGCCAAATGGAATACATCACAAATAGCAAGAAAGAAATATTCATCGATTGTTAGCAACAATATTTATTGCATATCTTCTGGATGCTTTCAGAGAGTTACTAACATAAAGAACTTAAACAAAATGCATATCGGTCATTTCTGTTTATGTACACCGCCATCTTAATGAGTATGTGACAAAAATTTCAAAATGATAAACCCTATCAAAAAATAATTGTAACTGAATCAAAGTTAATCAAAACAAGTTAGTTGTCATAACAAAATGACTAGATAAATTCTAGTTCGGAAATAATTCCATCCTCTACGACTCACGATATCATGTTGATATTGTTTTTTCTCAAAAACCTTGAATTTTAGCAAGAAATTACAAGAGACCTAATTTGTTGAGCTATTCAAAACAAATCTTCTCATTGTAAAATATGAATAGGAAAAAGAGTTTTTTCACCAAAAAATTTTTGAGTGTCTTTTCGCTCGCATAAAATGTCTGCTTGATTTTATTCTTTCCAGTTTTTTGGTTTTTAGGAAAAAAAATTGAAACTGATTTTCGGGCGCCATCTTCAGGGGCTGTAACTAACTTAATAAAGTTTAAAGACCCATCTTTTTTTTTTGAGAAGGAATCACCCCCTAAATTTTTTTGCAACTATTCGTGTACACCCTGTAGAGTCCTCGTGTTAACTACCGGTCTACCCAACGGGCGAATTATATTGCATTTCTCCAATGGTTTTTCACCTTTAGGTGTTAGTACAGTGATATGAGATCACTCTTGTATTAAAATCCTGAAAGTATAAAAGAAAAAATTCAATTAATATTTTTAAATTACTCTCGGGATATATACTTCAGAATAAAAAAGTAAGAACTTCAAAACAAGAAAATCACTTTCTAATATAAAGAAATTAATTTTAAAAATCTTACAGAAATCATCATCAATCGCGATCCCCCGAGTCCCCCTCCTGGCTACGTGCCTGTATTAGAGAGATATTGGGCGCATGGGTGAAAGAACAAATTATAATTATCATAAATTAAAATATATATATATATATATATATATATATATGTCTTGTTTCAGGCATACGTCTTACATGTCCGTACCATGTTAGTTGTTTATTTTCTATATCCTGTGTTATTTTACCTTCGATTCCCATAATCTCTTTGATGTTCTCGTTTCTTATATAGCGTTTTTTTGAAATACATAAAGATCGTCGTATCGCGTCCATTTCCACTACCTCCACCTTTTTCTTGTATTTTTCTGTTATTCTCCTTGTTTCGGCACCATATAGTAGTGTACTCTTGACTATCGTCTCATAAATATTGAATTTAGTTCTTCTCAATATTTCCTTACTCCACAATATTCCATTGAGACAGCCAATTACCTTTTTTGCCTGGACGATACGTTTTTGAATTTCCTCTGCGTCTGTACCGGTTTCGTCGAAAGTTATCCCCAAATAAACACAACTCTTACTGGAGGATATTTTTTGTGCATTTTCTAGTTCCAGATCTGCGGATTCGGCTCCTAAACTTAAATACTTCGTTTTATCGATGTTAACTGTCAAACCCCAAATAGTGTACTCCTCGATTAACCTGTTCATCATATACACCATGTCATCCCTGCTCTCAGCAACCACCACTTGATCGTCAGCAAACTGAAGAGTGCACACGCATGTGTCGTCAACATCAATTCCCATGTCGCGAACCATCCTTTTCCATCTTTTCAAAACCGCGGCAATATATATCTTAAACAGCGTTGGTGATACGCAACATCCCTGTCTCAAACCTTTGGTTACTGGAAACTCCTCGGTGACATATTTACCTATTTTAATTCTTGATTTGGAGTTCTTATATAGTTCTTGTAAAGCTTTTATATATGTATAGTTTATATTCGATTGTTCTAGGACTTCCTACAGTTTAGAAATTGGGATGGTATCATAGGCCTTTCGGAGATCTACGAAAGTTATGTGTGTTTCCATATTCCTAGCGTTCCGTTTTTATATTATTTGTTTCAAGCAGAAGACATTGTCGGTACATGATCTCCCTGCTCGAAATCCGCTTTGTTCTTCATCTTGGTTCTCCCTGTAGTCATCTTCCATCAAATCCCGAAGAATCCTCCCATACAACCTACTGAGTGTACTGGTCACAGAGAGTCCGCGATAGTTGTTGCAATCATGTTTATTCCCCTTTTTATGGATTGATGTAATGTAGGCAACTCTCCATTGTTCCGGAATTAGGGAACCATTAAGGCATTGATTGATCACATAAGTCAGGTTTTCATTGAGTTTTGGGGTTCCATTCTTGAGCATTTCAGCGTATACCCCCTTTGGTCCACAGGATTTATTATTTTTGAACTTGGTTATTGCTCTTCTGAGAGTATCAGTGCTAATGTTGACAGGTTCTCCCTGCACATTTATCGGCTCTATAGACGGATTTTCAAGGTATTCAGTTCTGGTCTCCTGAAGCAGGTTTTGATAATGGTTTTTCCACTCTTTTTGTTTGATTATCTCTAAATTTGCTCCATCCTTACCTGGGTGCTTCACCGCTTTAATAAAATTCCATATTTCCGAGCATTTCCTTCCTCATATATGTGTATTGATGTCCTGGCATTTCTTGTCCCATATTTTGTTCTTCTCTGTCTTTATTAACTTTCTCAGCTTTATTTTAGTTTTCTTGTATTCTTCATGATCTTCTTTTTTTGTGTTCAACCCTTTTAGGTATTTTTGCTTTTTGTGCAGAACCAACGTCTCGATCTCTTTTGTCCACCAAATCTTTTCACTGATTTTTTTCTCCTTCACACCAACTGCCTCCTTAGTAGATAATAATAATAATATTTATTCACCATAAAACCATTTATTCGTGTAGACTTTTGATGATGTTATCATAAACTTCGATGTATGAACGATTATGGTGGTCTATCAATTTTTCATCCAAACGTTGTTGATATAATCTCTTGGTACTCTCGTTCATAAAACTTGCAAAGTTGTAAATGGGCAATTCAACTGTCTCCATCCCAGTGGTATCACTAATCTCGTTGTTGTGATTATACTTTTTGGAAGAAGGAAGAATCACCTTAGCTCTGACAAAGTGGTGATCTGATCCACACGTAACTCCCCGACGAACCCTCACGTCATTCCATTTTAAGGCTGTGGATTGTTTGCATATTACGTAGTCAATAATCGATTTTAGATTACGTGTGTTTTGTGTCCAAGTGAAACGATGAATATTTTTGTGGTTGTAAAAACTATTATTGATTTTCAAATTGTGTGTCTCACAGACTTGGATTAATCTTCGTCCATTATCGTTTATCGTTTCTTCTCCAAATGGTCCCACAATCACATCACTTCTCTGACTTCCAGTTCTACTGTTGAAGTCGCCTAAAAGAATAACTTCTCTGTTACTTCCAGTTTTTATCAGTATTTCCTCGATACTCTCAAAAAATTCTTGTTTGATTTCTATCCTTTCATCGTCAGATGGTGCATACGCTGCTATTACAGTGATGTTATGTCCGTATATCCTGAAATTTACTTTAAGGATATTCTCATTGATCGATTCCCAGTGAGTTATTTTATTTTTCAGCTCTTTCTTTACCATTAAAGAGACTCCCTTAGCTGCTCTTCTTTCTTTTGGTACACCAGTGAATATGTGGATGTAGTTACCGATGATGTTGGTGCCAGTTCCTTTCTTCTTTTTTTCGGTCAGTGCTATTATGTCCAAATTCAATCTATCTAAGTCTGACGCGATGATGTCGACCTTCTGTCTAATACCTTGAACGTTCCATGTCGCAAATCTCATCAACTATTTTCCCTGCTTAGTCCGTTTGCCGTGTAATCTATCCGAAATTCCGAGGCTATGTTTAGGCTTTTTGGTAATTGGAAAATTTTTTAAGAGTATTGGAGAACCAGTCCAATGCCTCAACCTCCAACCTGGAGGCCAGTCTAGTTTTTGTTTCACGGTGAGTATTTTATTTCCCCACTACCCTTCGATTCCACTGGCTTGTGGACCCGACGAGCTTCCCCCAATTCCAATGGGGACGCGCCCGATGGAGATATCTAGCAAATCCCCACACGGGATTGAAATAAAAATGAAGGGTATATTCACAACACCCTCCTGATATAATTGAATATGTAATTATGCCTTTCCTTATGTTATTTTCTGTAGAGAAACATAGAATTTGATGAAAGTTTTGGGTAAAATTCAAACATTCTGCCTTTGTTCTGTTTTAATTAATGATTATATGTTAGAGCAAGGTATGCATATTTTCATTGATTGTTTTCATTTATCATTCCAAAATTTTCGACTGATGATTATAAATAAGCGTTTCAAACGAGGTTCTGGAGAATTAACAATTATTTTTGCGATTTTTTTCAATTTATATGTAGCATTTTTTGAAATTGAATTCGTTATTCATATTGGAACAGCTGTGTCGCTGTAATATTGCAATATAATTTTGGTTAATATTGTATATTTCTTTCAGATTTCTTCATATTTTTGAGAATTCTGTGTTGTTTGAGAATTCTTTATATCTACTCAAATAGAAACAGTTTTTTCATAATAGGACTTTTTCATTTAATACGTGAACATTTTTCAAGAAAATCCTTTAAAATAAAACCTAGTAAAGGTTTCACAGAATGATTCTGCTAAATATTTAAAAAATCCCCTTCCAAGGAACACACTCCTCAAATAAAAACTATTTATAATGAATAATCTGACCACAGACGAGCAGTGTGTTATGGAAAATTGTGAATGATATTTCTATGAATAAAAACTATAGTTTATCAAGTATTTTTTACTTCAGATGAATCTAGAAATTTCCACTGTATCAAAATTGCTTGAAACAATCATAAAGAATTATTAATATATTTTTTTACATAGCAACGAAATACTTTATATACCAAAAAGGCTGATAGTTCCGAATTAGAAGATAAAACAACATTGCTACTCGTAATTCGATTAGATAAACACTGGCACGTTGATTTACAATTTATTTGACTATTATATTTTCTACTCTTGCTATTTGATAAAAGATTATTGAAACACAATTATCCCTTTTTTCATTAGAGGTGTTATTCTAGCAATGTCCATAGTAATATAAGGCAGCATTAAATTTAATGTGTGAGAACTTACAATGCTAATCCAATTATATAAACAGTGGTATGACGTTTTACAATTGATTTGATTACTATGACACGTTTCATCAGTAAAATGTAGTCTGATAAAGTACAGTTTGTAAGAAAGGCGTAATAATACTCGAAGAAAGTGTGAATTCACATAACAGTATTTATTTGATTTAGATTTACATCAAATACAAGCCACTTGCATTATTCAATGAACATTCGATTGCTCAACGATATAGTAATATGACTTGATATTTCAATCAATATCACCTACTTGTCAGAGATTCATCGGAAAAAATGGTTTCAAGAATGTTTGGACGTTTAATGAAGCTGTTTTCGTCAGATCGGAGACAGGTGTTAGAAAACTGATTTCTGGTGTATGATTATTTAGCTTAATTTTGTTTTAATGATTCCCTAGCTGTGTATTTTTCGCACTTCTATTGCGCACTGACGGGTTTATTACGGTATGCTTTTGTTGGGTCATTTGAATTTACAATCGTTAGTTCCTAAATTTAATGATTTGAAAGTAGTTATTGAGCGGAATAAATTTGACATACTTGCATTGTCTGAGACTTGGTTAAATGATTCAGTTGATTCGGAGTTTTTAATGATTAAAAATTTTAATTTTGTTAGAGTAGATAGAAATACTGGTGCAAGAGGTGAGGGGTTTCGTTATATATTCATAACTGATATTGATTTGAAGTGATTGATGGTTCAAACAATTCTAATATAGAACAGTCATTTGTTAAAATTCAATATAATGGAATTTCCTTTGTAATTGCCCTTGTTTATAAACCACCACACTTGCCATATAAACTTTTTATTGATTCTCTGGAAACTAGTCTGACTCATGCACTATCTTATTGTGAGGATGTTATATCTGTTGGCGATTTTAACGTTAATTTTCTGGATAACAATTGACCATCAGTAGAATATTTCAATTTTATGCTTTCCTCTATTGGTATGCAAAAACTCATTCGGGGGTCGACTCATATTACCCCAACTTCGGAATCTCTTATTGTTGTGATATTGAGCAATGAAAACAGAATTGTTGGTTCAACCTTCTCGTGTCCATCTGATTTTTCTTTGCATGAATGTGTACCGTATAAAATAAGAGTGGAAAAACCGAAACTTGAACTGCGGATTTTGACTGCTAGGGATTGCAGAGGGTTCTATGATCAATTGCTTTTTGACGACATTGCTGGTATAGATTTTTCAAGAATGTTTTACATGAACGATGTTGATGAGAATGTGAAATTTTTTTCGGATGCACTATCGGATTTTTTTGATAAACTGCTAGAATTATACGGATCACGAAAAAGCATGCGCCGTGGATGACAGATAGAATAAGAGAATTAATGAAGGGGACAGACTGGGCTAAAGCACGATATAAAAAATATAAAGCTGATGCTATGTGTGAGGAATACAAGCATCTACGTAATAGGGTGAATCAAAGTAGAGAAAAGCGATTAAATTTTCATTTTATCAACATGAATACTTCAAGTAGGTAACAATGGAAAGAACTCAAACCGTTGGAAATATCGAATAATTCTCGGTCAGATCTAATTTTTGATGACCTTGATGAAATAAATGATTATTTTCTGAAAAGTACATCAAAAAGTTCAGATAGTTCGGTAGTTGATTATTATAGAGCCCATCCCATCTGCTCGGAACTGTTTACTTATAGTATTGTTGATGAGGACACTGTCTTAAAATTCTTGAAGAAACTTAAAAATAGTGCTCCTGGCTGTGATAACCTTTCGGTATATTTCATTAAGATCTGCTGTCCTCTTATACTTCCATACATTGTGAACACCTTCAATTCAATTTTGCTCAGTTCCAGATTCCCTACTTCATGGAAGCACGCACAAATTACGCCTATTACCAAAAACAGTAATCCTCAAGAGCTCTCAGATCTGAGACCCATCAGCATTCTATCGGGTTTATCCAAACTGCTGGAAAAGATAATGGCTGACCAACTTGCTGAATATCTGGGGAATAAAGCGATTTTGCCTGAAATCCAGTCGAGCTTTCGTCCCGGATATAGCTCTACTAGCGCACTGCTAAAGGTAACCCCTGATGATATTCTACGCTCACTTGATGACTCCAAGTGTGTGGCCTTGTTTCTGCTTGACTTCAGCAGGGCTTTCGATTCGGTTAAACACGATATTCTTTTAGCTATTTTAAGATCTCATGGGGTCTGCGGGACGTGTTTCAACTCTTTGAGTCATATCTCACAGGACGTTCCCAAAGTGTAAAGTTGGGTGAGATGGTCTCCCAGGATAGAAGTGTTCTGGATGGAGTCCCACAAGGCTCGGTCCTTGGTCCACTCCTTGTTTTGGTTTACAACAGCCAATTCATCAAACTCATTCGATATTGTTACGTCCATATGTACAGCTCTACTACGATTTCACCGTAATCGACCTAAATAATGCAGCGTTGAGAATGAATGATGATCTAAAACAATTAGCGGACATCGCAGCAAAACATTCATTGAATTTCAGCACAAAAAATCATTTGCTCTATTATTCGGTTCGAATAAGAACAAAAAAATTGTTAAGACAACAATAAATAATGATGTTATTCAATTCGTAAATTGCGCAAGAGACTTAGGTTTGGTCTTGGACGATTCCTTGAGATTTCGTGAACACGGGGTGAATGTAGTTCAAAGAGAGCATGGAGCATTGAGATTGCTCTATCTACATAGGTCGTATCTGCCCATTCATACTAAAAAGGTTCTGTGCGAGATTTTGGTCTTGTCACAGTTCACTTATTGTTCTCCAGTGTAGTTTTTGTCTTGATGAAGAAACGTCTGGTCGTATCCAGCGTGTGCAGAACTGCTGTATCAGGTTCATCTGTGGAATTAGGAAGTATGATTATGTGTCACATAAGCTGGAAGAGTTGAGTTGGCTTCCAATGAGGATTTGTTTTGAATTTTTCTCTCTCTGTACATTTCATAATATTATTTTGAAGAGAAGCCCACCTTATCTCTGCAAAAAATTAGTTTACAGAGCTGACGTTCATAATATCAACATACGTCGCAGAAATATATTATCGTGTCCTCATCACAGAACATCTACTTTTGAAAGATGTTTCAGTTACAACATTTACAGGCTGTATAGCGGCATTCCTAATGAATTTAAACTGTTAAATCATGCCAGGCTCAATATGAAGATTAAAGCTTATCTCCTCGATTCCTCATCAACATGATGTCTTGATAGTCTCTGTGAACTATGTTTGCTGATATGCTCATTTTTTTCTTTCTTTGTATGCTTTAATTTTTTTTCCTCATTTTTGATTAAGTTATGTTTAAATATACATTTTGTAGACTACAAGGGTTAAGTGGCAGATCACCTTTGGGTGAATTTCCCCTTGAGGGTTCTAGTGAAATAAAGACATTTTTTATTATTATTATATTATTATTACTTCAGAATTGAAAATATCAGAAATCTGAAAACATTCACTATATATCATTGAAAACAATATATATTATGTTAACATAACATTAATATTTATCTAGCAAGACATTAATGTTTCTTTATATGACATTGTATACACCATGTATACGTTAATTTTTTCCCTCGTGTAAAACCCAAAAACGATTACAGGTATGATAGTATAGTCAACTCAGAGTATATACTATCATACGTATTTCATGGCTGTTCCCAATCATCAGGCAGGTCCAGTATTGAGAATTGAGCACAATAAAACATGCTACTTATAACTTTTGAATTGAAACACAGAATGTTATTATAAGGTTATGAAAATAATATTGAAAAACTAAGTTTTATTTAAAAAATGTACATGGGACAGTAATTTATTTCCACAAAAATGTACTCCCATATACATTTTTTTAATTAAAATGAGTTTCCACCAAGTAAAGACCGAATCTATCAAATATCTAAGTTTTATTCTACGAATGAATGATATCATGTAAGTATAATTTGTGATATGAAGTTACTAAGGAGTTTGCATTTTTGATCAGCTAGAAATAGAAAACTGATCAATATTTTTTCAAATTTTTGAATTTATTAGGTTGAATCTTGATATTTACGAAAGAAAAACAACATCATTCAAATTATCTCCTCGATTTGCTACAATACCTAATCCAATTAAAGCAATTTTTCAGTTCATTGTCGATTATTTGGGGCTCAAACTCATGAATGGCAATTTCGATTTAATGGTTCTAGGCATTAATCGTTTCTGGATGATTATTATAACACTAATGTTTTTCATGGGAAAATGCTCATCTTCGGCCGTGCAATCATTAGCCGATTGAGTGAAGTGGAAATGACTCAGATGGTCACAAGGCTCCGCTTTTTGCACTAGTTGAACTTTCTAAGCATTCATACAAAGATCTTATCCAAAATTGTCCTCGGAGAAGTGCGAGAAATGTTCAGTTCTTGAGCACGATGGTGAGTTGATGTTCATAAATATTCAGCCATATTCTTGGCTATAGCAGCAGTATTTTCAGGTGTGCTCACTGGGCTAGAACGTGAACGGATTGTTTCATTTAATACCGGTCCAGTTTTCATGAACAAATTGATTCACAAATAGCCGTGAGAGCATTTCTATTGAACTTTCTATGTAAATTTCTAACAATTTGAATAGAAGATTCGCCACTTTAAATATGAATTGTTCTTTTCAAGCGTAAATCGACCCATTTCATCAATGTTAAATATTAAACTAACTTTCTGTCAAAACACGAATGACAGAAATGTTGCCACACTCGAAATAACCATTATTTCAAAATGCAAACAGATGGCCCAGCCTTTATTCAAATCGTGTTGTTGTCCTTTTCTCCATATACTATACAGCACAAGAGTTTGGTGTTTGCCAAAAGTATGTTGTAGTCTGAACTAACATTCTACTGGTTGTTCGGCCCCAAACTTTATAATCTACTACCCGGATAAATGGAACGAATGAGGATATGATATTATCCTGATATAAAATAGAAAGGCCTTTTACTTGATAGAAGAAATATAACAAAATTTAAATATTAAAACAAATTGAATTATGTTTATCTTCCACAATTTCAATTTCAAAAAAATTTTTATTCAAAAAACTTTTAGAAATAAATTTATGTCTACACAAGCACTGCTTACATTTAATAGACGTATATAATCAAAACTCAATATATAATGTCAAATGGAATAAATAACCCAACAGATATACGAAAGTAATTAAAATTAATTAATGAATATTTAAAGGAGAAAAAATTTTGTTTCTGGTCTTACCTTCAAGAACACCAATTGCCTTTTAAAAACATGAACACACTTAAAGTACTTCTCAAAGAATATAATTTATGTGAAATATTTAATATATTTAAATATACGAATAAATTATTTCAAAAATCTCTAGAAAAATGTGCACTATATCTTCAAAAAACAAATATAATTCTAGACAATCCCATCTTCAGTCCTCATTTAATATTCCAAATATCAACATCAAAAACTTAACCTATATCTCTCACGTGTTGAAAGACTTAAGCTTCGAAATACAGATCAACTATATAATTCAAGATTGATCTATGTTCTAACAAAATCAAAGAACAGTGTGAGTTATTTTAAGGTTTATTTAAATTCATTGACATTCTATAATGAGATTTATTGAAGCCAAAATATAATTATATATTATATATAAAATAAAATAGAAAGGCCTTTTACTTAATAGAAGAAATATAACAAAATTTGAATATTAAAACAAATTGAAATATGTTTATCTTCTACAATTTTAATTTCGAAAAAATTTTTATTCAAAAAACTTTTAGAAATAAATTTATGTCTACACAAGCACTGCTTACATTTAATAGACGTATATAATCAAAATTCAATATATAATGTCAAATGGAATAAATAACCCAACAGATATACGAAAGTAATTAAAATTAATAAATAAATATTTAAAGGAGACAAAATTTCGTTTCTGGTCTTACCTTTAAGAACACCAATTGCCTTTTAAAAACATGAACACACTTAAAGGACTTCTCAAAGAATATAATTTATTTGAAATATTTAATATATTTAAATATTCGAATAAATTATTTCAAAAATCTCTAAAAAATGTGCACTATATCTTCAAAAAACAAATATAAATATAATATATAAATATAAAATAACTCACACTGTTCTTTGATTTTGTTAGGACATAGATCAATCTTGAATTATATAGTTGATCTGTATTTCGAAGCTTAAGTCTTTTAACACGTGAGAGATATAGGTTAAGTTTTTGATTTTGATATTTGGAATATTAAATGAGGACTGAAGACGGGATTGTCTAGAATTATATTTGTTTTTTGAACATATAATGCACATTTTTTTAGAGATTTTTGAAATAATTTATTCGAATATTTAAATATATTGAATATTTCAAATAAATTAAATTCTTTGAGAAGTCCTTCAAGTGTGTTCATGTTTTTAAAAGGCAATTGGTGTTCTTAAAGGTAAGACCAGAAACAAAATTTTGTCTCCTTCAAATATTTATTCATTAATTTTAATTACTTTGGTATATCTGTTGGGTTATTTATTCCATTTGACATTATATATTGAGTTTTGATTATATACGTCTATTAAATGTGAGCAGTGCTTGTGTAGACATAAATTTATTTCTAAAAGTTTTTTGAATAAAAATTTTTTTGAAATTAAAATTGTAGAAGATAAACATATTTCAATTTGTTTTAATATTCAAATTTTGTTATCCTGATATTTCTAGTATTTCTGTGAAGATCCCTAAAAAGCTTTATATAGCTTGTGCGAGTTCAAATGTGCTGGTTAAGCTTTGTTACTATGTTCTTACGCCACCTAAGGCAGATAACAGTTAATTTTTGACCCAATAGTGAAATGGTGGACTAAACCTTCTGACCTGAAATTTTTTTTTAATACTGACAAGGCTTAAACTTGGGACCTTTAGCTTGCTATTATTTATGAGACAACAGATCAAATATGTGGAAACATCATGATAAATCGCATTCACCATTGCTAGCAAATTCGGGGAGTGCATTCGAACGATATAATTTGTAATGAATAACTTCGATCTTTCGAGTGGAGTGAAAACATTTTTGCTACATAACAATGTTTAATTCCAAATTAAAAGAAACCACAAATTGGATTTTTCTTATTTTATTGTGCTATTGGGCACCTTAGCCCTTGAGATCTAAGGACCACGACTTAATTGACTATTGGAATGATTGTTATAATAAATATTCCCCGAAATCTTCAAATGCATTGAATGGAATACGAAAAAAATTATTTGTCAAATCGCTGATGAATGAAAACTCAACAGTAATGGGTTCTTGATGATGAATTATAAATAAGTTTTGACCATGAATAAGATGAACGTTCTGGAAAAATAATCATTAGCAATTAAATTAAAATGAAATTTCACGCGGAAGAGCTTCCCCATCAACCAGTCGTTCACCTATGGAAATGATGAATGTGTACAATTGCTGAAACACCTCTGCACTATTTGTTTTTGTATAGCTCGGTGCTTCGGTAACAACTGATCTGCTGTCTAATAATAATTAGAATTCGCACTAGTAATTAACCTGGTTATTACTTTTTGCACTCAAAGAGAGATTTCAAAGATTTGGCATTTCTCATTTGTTACACAATTGGAGATTAACATCACTTCTGGTAGCGTTTTTGTTATTCAAGAATTTAATATATTAAGTCATAGCCCATATTGAAAATAGTGGTGTAATTGTTACAGCTGATTATTTTTTCGGTAATTCCAGATAGTTCCCTATTTAGGATTCTTTTTCTTCGGGAAAGTAGCAGTTTTTTTCGGCTTAGTCAAGAAAGTACATATTTCCCTGATTAGACGGAAAAGACCAAATTGGATTATTAGTAATGACATTATTATAACTAACCGTTAACTCTTATAATAAAATAATAGTTTAATAATCTAGCTAGAAGGATGAAGTTGATCATAACAATATCATCGACAGTGAGTGGACAGAGAAACTTACATATGTGTAACAGATGCGTTGCATTCATTGCGCATTAGAGCTGGAACTTATGGTGAAGCCAAGAAGCTTCCAACATAAATGTCTGCTGCTTTTGTCCTGACAATCGACAAGACCTATTCGAGTCGATTTGAGTTCTGAATTGTTATACAGATGTAAATTATACGGTCCCAATTCGATTCGAGCCATATGCTCGTACTCTCTATTTTGCTTGTTTGAAATATGCCCGATTATTGCAATAAATGAGGAAAATTGTATGAAAAAATGCAAAACTATCATAAAACACTATATGATACAAAATTATACAAGTAAGAAACAGTGTGTCAACCATATGGAGCATGTATTTTCTCTATGCTGCAAAGTACTGCTGCAGAGAAAGAATATTGGAAACATAACTCTCAATGTTCTTATCTAGGGAGAATACCCAATTATCCCTATCACTGTTAAAGAACTATTTAGGTTGCTTGCTGAGCCTCTCACTAGTTCATCGATTATCACCTCAACAAGACTGTTAAAGAAAACTCTAATATATGTAGGTTGAATGAATCAGCAATAAAAACCAGCGCGTACATACTCTGCCAATGCAAAGAAATGGCACAAATCAGAGTTAGTTGCTGGATAACATTACCCCCGCGCCAACCGATAAGAGAGACAGGTCTCCCAAGCTAGACTTGTCGTTGACCTGAAGTGTTAATCCAGTGAGAATATTTTTTTTCTTATTCATCGAATTCCACCCTAATCAATGTGAGTGATATCTAGAGACTGCTAGCCTGGTTTTTTGCTCCTCTGCTTTCTGATTTCTCTCAATGCTCTGGCGATCTGGTGACCAAACTAGGGCTAGTTTGTTTCCGATTGTAGTATGATCCATTTATTTCTGCTCCAGATGGTATCTAACTTACATTCAACGACCATCAAGTGCTGCAGTGCCATCTGACTATCTGAGGTAATGAAATTTCTAGCACCCTTGTATTCTCTGGACAAATAGGCTTGGTCGCATACCTCTACATAACTGGCATTAGTCTGTCGGGTACGAAAGAAGTTCAGCTCTTAGTGATTTAAAAACCCTCATTGTCTTCTTTTTTCACATATATGTGCAGTGGAATAAGGTCCAATAAAACTCCTATTGCTATGAGAATTGTATTTTTCCTGTAATGCCTAGACAAGAAAACCTTTGAAGCTTGTATAGTCTCTGCAAGCTTATCTTTTCCTTATTTTCGTTCACCAGACTAGAGAGGCATACGTAATGATTGGTCTCGCCACCATATGTCCAATGAATCATTCTAAGTTTTCTAAATATCTCTCAATAGCAAACCCATCACATACTCTATACGGGAACATTCAACCCATTTATGGTCATCGCATACCTAGACAAGATAGCAATTTTCAAGACGATATTATGCCATTCTGCCTCTTACTGGTGGCGCTCTCTGCACCAGCTTATACACTGACCAAAATGTTCAACAGTCAAAATAAGAATAGTAGATGATAACAAGAAAATTCAATGTAGCGGTATAGTTTAAGCATAGTAGCAGGTTTATTGGCTTTTACAAACAATCGAAAAGGGATTTAACGCTTAGTAGCAAAACGATCTCGTAAACATATTCTCTGAAATGATTATCTTGACGTGCTATAGTACACTTTGGCTTTTTTCGTATTCCTCTGCCTTCTTCTCTCCACACAGGCCTTATCATTATCGTCCTTCAATCAACACAGTGGCCAATTTTACTGTTAGATAAACTAGCGTTTCGATTGGCAACTATTCTTTTCCAATCAAAGCTTACATGGTGAGTATTTGAGCCCATCGAACTCTAGGTAGTATCTTACGCTTACCGCTAGCAGAAACAATAGCTGAAAATATCTGTACTAGTCAACTCCTTTGAACCAGATTCTTCACAACAAACTGAGAAATAATTTTGACATCGCAAAATATGGGTTATTATCAAAATTAAAAGATTGACATTGTAACCTTGCAAAGAAATTTAAGGGAAGAAATTATTCCTTCTGGGTGAAGTGTTATTGAGTTCAAATTAAGTATTTAGATGGAAAATAACTACACAGCTCATGTATAACTTTGAGATAAATTACGAGAAGTTTTTGAATTTTTTCCTATCTGGACTTGCCAAAAATATGAAAAAAAAAGTTTTGTTTTGTACATTATAGTCGTTTTTCATTCTTTCCTACCAATGTGTAACGATACTGATCGAAGGGAGAAGGATGGTAGAAGCCTTCTAATCATTTATTCTTCATTTTCATGAGACATACATTTATTTGACTTTCAGACCACAAAACACAAAATTCTGCGTTTCTTTTCATCATATGCAGCTTTATTGGGAATTAAATCACAAATTTTAAATTTTTGGGGAAATGGATGATTGAATAAGAGCACAAAATTTTTTTTCTGAGTTCACGTCACTGGTTTTCACCAATTTATACAAAGTTTCACGATTTTCTATTTAGTAATTTCGTAAAAAAGCTGTGTATGGTCGATGAACAGATCATTTAATTTGATAGTTGAATTCTACGTCTTTCAAAACCTAAACAAATATTTTGGATTCCATTTTCTTTTCTTCAATTTAACAGTTTTTCAATGAAGACAATAAACTGAAACAGGTTTTTAGAATCTACATTTTCTTATTATTAAAAAATTCAATTAATCACAATTTTTTGTGACTACAGTATCCACATTGGCGTTTTTGTATTAATTCTTAAAACATTCTTTTAATTATGATCTGTAGCGATGAACTTTTTCGCTCCTCGTCCAGAATTGTGCTTTGCTCTGCTGCAGCTTGCCGGCGCAGCATAAAGGGGACCCGACTAGTCCAAACAATACTTGACTGACCGTCCCACCGAGTTCGAGTAAAGCAAGACACACAGCGTTAGACGACCGTTCCGACGTGGAACACGGGGTCACTAGCGTCACAGGCAGACATGCACACCACACCTGTCTGAACAGTTCGGGTGCGCATACTGAGAACGAAACGCTGCCTCCCAGATTAAGAGGCAGAAGCTCCCTCATCACTCCAACCTTTCCTTTCGCTCTACAGTAACCCCACTAGAGATGGCACCGTGTCCAACTCAGTGCCGGACTTTTTCCTGCCACATTTCATCCCCTGTCTGAAGAGTTCAAGTGCGCATGCTCAGAACGAAACACCGCCTCCCAAATTAAGAGGTAGAAGTTTCCTCATAACACCTGCATTCCTTAAGAGCTTCAGATCACCTTCAAACCAGTTACGGCTGAAATAGTTCAATATCTAAAGACAAACACCATAAATATGTATAAGATCATTTAAGTTAATATAGCAGCAGCTTTTTTTTAATTTTGCTTCTTGCGGACTTTCTAGGAAATCGTTATCATTTTGCTCAAATTTTTGTACTTTCTTATTTCAAGTTGAAAGGTCTCAAACGACTAGGTTGGACTCGGTGATAGAGAACCCGAGGTCAAAAGAAATTCTATCACAAGTACTTTCGAACGAAAAGAGCTTGATACTTGAAAGTTTCAGTGCAAATTTGGGGATTCGATATCTTGGTTGAGTTCGTTATTAGGTAAAATCAGTTCTTCAATTATTTAAATTGAAAATATTTTCATCTTTACCGATATTTTCGAAACATTCAGATGTAAAAAAGACAAGAAGATTAATCCAAAATTGTGTGAGGATCGTGTGTGATATGATCAAACGCGCAAAGGCTCCTGTATTCACGTCAGCGCTTTTCAGCATTTTTAAAATTGAATATTGTGTCTCTCCACTAGATTAATTTAAAGATAATGTAATATTTTCAAACCGTTTAATGAAAGTAAGGTTGAGTTCTGAATATCTAAAGTAAAAGCTATTCTCTGGACATCCTAATCTCTTACAGGCGCTCTAATGCTCTTTACCCAACATTAAAGAATGATCGAGTGAACAGTTGCTAATTTATAAGCGGCTCATTCCGCTTTCATGACTTTATTCGAAGAAATTAATTGCTTTTATCAAAGTGAAGCCCCTAAGAGCACATCACCGTAGATAAATTATTGCTTAATTATTTACATATTTCCCTATTTCATATGAGGATATTTCATCGTATATTATTTGATGTATATTCTGAGAGAAGGCATAAGGATTAAACCTGCCATATTATATGTGAATAGTTGGTTATATTTCGTACAGAATATTCGAATATTATTTCCTTTCTCAAAATGAAGATTGCAGTTCAAGTAGATAACTTAGGCATAAAATAATGAATTTATGAGACTTAGATGGTAAAGGTAGTTAATAAACTAAAACACAGAATATTCATTTCTGTTCTCAAACTCATTCGCGTGATGAGTTGAATTTTAATCAAAAATACGTAGATCTGAATACTGCATCTTTCTTAGAATTTCCCGTACAGAGTTTTTGGGTATTTTCAATGTCTAGTGTTTTTTAATATTCAATTCTTTTAATGGAACTTTTTTAATGATATTGAGGAAGCCGATGTATGGGTTGTTTCGAAATATCCAAATCAAAACAATCGCGATTATCACTAAGTTCTTAATTTATACTGATCTGAGAATTGACATAATATATCAAATCACAATCAAGTTTAAAACATTTAGAGTAATCTAAGTAACAAAAGCGGACAGGAAATTTTCTAAATGTGAAGATATTGAATTCAATTTTATAGATTCAATAATTTGGTCGCTTTAAATGTTCTATATAGGCGATTTTCGGTGAAATTGTTCAATCCAATTAGTTTTACCGCCTGTAAAAAAGTATAAACTTCAAAAACATCCTATATATACTGTTAGGTCTAAACTCCCGCTGCTCTATGTAATCTCATGTGCAGGTCACTTACGCATGCACATTGTATAATATTCAATTATTACTGTATAATGCATAATCTGTATGCTGTGGTTGCTTCCAAAAGAACTTAGTTCCTCTATGAAAGAAGAGTAAACACATAAACATAGATTAAATTCAACGTTATTTTCCTATAACCCATCCATATGGAAAGCATGAGTTTTCATAATAAAAGGTACGAAACAAAATTTTGTATCCTTCAAGTATTTGTTTATTAATTTTAATCAATAATTTATATTTCTTTGAATTTTTTTATTCCCTTTTCGTACTGAGTAATGAGTGTTAATTCTATATGTCTAATAAATTGAAACAGTGTTTTATAAGACATTTATTTAATTCAATTCTAAAAGTTTTGAATAAAAAAAAATTCTGAAATTAAAATTTGTAGGAGGTTAACAGAATAAATCTGTATGATATTTAAAATTTTGGATAGCATTCATTCTATTCAAACACACATAGCACACAAGACCCATAGCACCACACAGAAGAAGTTCAGTAAGTTATTTTTGTATACTCCAATCATTTTATGACACATATTTTTATACTTCAACTATATCTCCTATACTTGTTGAAGTGTAGTATTCATTTAATTCCTGACGCCATATATTCTAATACAGTCGTCTATGTATCTTCAATTCCTGACACCAGGGTTTCACATATTACCGTATTTATATTAGTTATATCTAATAATAATAATCCCTGACACCAGGTCTTCACACATAGACTATTTATATTAGTTATATCTAAAGGAATGCAATGAAGTGTTAATTCCGAAATAAATAGGTTATAAAATTTGAATATTAAAACAAATTGAAATATGTTTATCTTCTACAATTTTAATTTCAAAAAAATTTTTATTCAAAAAACTTTTAGAAATAAATTTATGTCTAACAAGCACCGCTTACATTTAATAGACGTATATAATCAAAACTCAAAATACAATGTCAAGCATCTATTAAATGTAAGCGGTGCTTGTTAGACATAAATTTATTTCTAAAAGTTTTTTGAAAAAAAATTTTTTTGAAATTAAAATTGTAGAAGATAAACATATTTCAATTTGTTTTAATATTCAAATTTTATTATATTTCTTCTATCAAGTAAAAGGCCTTTCTATTTTATTTTATATATAATATATAATTATATTTTGGCTTCAATAAATCTCATTATAGAATGTCAATGAATTTAAGTAAACCTTGAAATAACTCACTTTGTTCTTTGATTTTGTTAGAACATAGATCAATCTTGAATTATATAGTTGATCTGTAGTTCGAAGCTTAAGTCTTTTAACACGTGAGTGATGTAGGTTATGTTTTTGATTTTGATATTTGGAATGTTGAAAAAGGGCTGAAGACGGGATTATCTAGAATTATATTTGTTTTTTGATATAGTGCACATTTTTTAGAGATTTTTGAAATAATTTGTTCGAATATTTAAATATATTAAATATTTCAGATAAATTATATTCTTTGAGAAGTCCTTTAAGTGTGTTCATGTTTTTATGAGGCAAGTAGTATTTCTTAAAGGTAAAACCTGAAACAAAATTTTGTCTCCTTTGAATATTTATTTATTAATTTTAATTACTTTCGTATATCTGTTGGGTTATTTATTTCATTTGACATTGTATTTTGAGTTTTGATTATATACGTCTATTAAATGTAAGCGGTGCTTGTTAGACATAAATTTATTTCTAAAAGTTTTTTGAATAAAAATTTTTTTGAAATTAAAATTGTAGAAGATAAACATATTTCAATTTGTTTTAATATTCAAATTTTATTATATTTCTTCTATCAAGTAAAAGGCCTTTCTATTTTATTTTAAATAGGTTATTTTCATATATTGGCAATATTTCTAACCAGCTCCCTAATCACTAATCAATTGCGATCTCATTGAAATCCCACTTACAATAAGCTAATTGTAAATGTTTATATATATATATATATATATATATATATATATATATATAATACTAATAAAACGAATTATTGAGGAAAAAATCTAAAATATATGTAGAATTCAAATTTGAAATTTTTTCTCATTTAGATGTAAAATCACGAAAAGAAGGTTAATACCAAATTTCCTAAGAATGGTGAGTGATATGAACAAGCGTGCAAAAGCTCCTGACTTCACGTCAATGCTTTTCACCATCTTTGAAGCCTTCAGTCATCTGAAGGTGAAGAAAAACTTCAAAACTCTAATCACAAATATGGGTAAACATCTCAATTTTTTATAGTAAAACAAACATATTTCTCAAATAGTTATATTATAGTCATTATTGAATTGAAATTGTTATCAAAAATAATGTTACAACTCTACTATATTGATATTCAATTCTATCAACTTCATAACCGTGAATAGACTGAGACACAGCATTGTTTCTCTAAAGGTCTTGGACGAGTTTTACGAAATGTTATTATACTACATTTTTGCTGATTTTTCTGCTCCGTCATATTGTTCTATTTGACCTTAAGCCAAGTTTTTATGTCAGCGTTATTAGTGGCATGGTACAATCACGTTTTTTGCAATAGGTTGTATTGTTAAATCAACCTTTTAATTATAGTGTAATATTTATCCATTTCCTTCTATTTGCATGACAGTGCGGTTGCACTTGTACGCCCAATTGTATCAATAATCTTATTAATAGCAGCTTTTTTATGCGTTATTGGAATCGCATCCATCTTATATGTTAGCAGTTGTATCATTTACTTTGCGGTGTGCAAAGAAATTACACATTTTATTCTAAAGGATTTTCCAATCAGAGGTTTCATTTTGAATAGCCTGCTATCTGGGCGGCTGTCACTTTTGAAGCTGCCATCTTTTGACATTTGACAAGTAAATATTACGCCCCTACTAAAACTAGAACGATACGTGCTTCAACAATGCAATGAAATTGTTAAAATTCAGTATGAAAATGGTGAAACTTTTGCAGTCACAGTTCGCAAAACTGAAGCACTTTTGGATCGTAGAACTTTCTCGGCCGGCAAAAGTAAACACATTTGAGCTGTTCGGTCAAGTTGGTGATGGGAAAACTCGAAACCGTGTGCGTCGCTCAAGAACAACTGAGAATATTGCTGCTGTAGCCCGTAGTGTTAACGAAAACCAAGGGTTTGTCGATTCCTCGTCGATATTTGGAATAAGGCATTCCACGAACGACATTGCATCTTATTTTTCATAAAGACAGAGGTCTTAACCCTTTAATTTCTAACGGTACATTTACCGTCGACGACACAGAGTTCTACATTCAACGAGCAAGGGTATTTGCACTATTCACTATTTGATGTCACTACTGTAGAGTTCTTAGATGACAAATAGATGAAAGAATTCTGTATCAAGCCAGTTCTGTTATTGTCAGAGACTATTATTGTTTGCTCTACGAGCATAAATCTAGATTACCTAAAAGATATATTTGGTAAGTATCAAGAATTCCATATTATAAAGAAGTTCAGGGTTCTTTCTAGATAAACTGGGCAAAAATGGGCAAATGAACTATTATTATTATTAAACTGTTATGTATAAGCCTTATAGTGGACACTTTTTGTGTTATTGGTAAAATTTTTCATAAGTATATCTGACAAAACATCCCTGAAGTTCATGTACGCAATTGCCACCACCAGATTGTCCTGGCCAGAAACGTGAATCACAATTTTTTTCAATGTGATGATGGCATACCTCCTATGAAATTTTACGGAAAACTGAATGAGTCGTCTAAGAATGTCACTTTGAGGGATTCAGAAGCTGTTATATCGGTTCTTCCCGACTCTGATCAGCTAGAATATGATGAAGAACTGACAAAGAGCAAACTCCGTTCATGTATTTTTCAAAATACTTTCCGAATGAAATTTTCACAGAGCTGACAAAAAAAACTAACATGTATTCTATGCAGACGGGAGGAAAAAACATCAACAAGAAATACGTAAACTTGTAGCACTTCATATTCTTATGAGCATAGTGCGCTTCCCCAGACTGAGAATGTACTGGGCACCTACCACAAGAATACAGTTTGTAGATAAAATCAATTTATCCCGTACTAGTTTTGAGTCACTAAGAAATAATCTGCACATTGTTGATATCAATAATGACTTCAATAAAAACGATAAAATTTGGAAAGTACGGACAATTGTCAGTTCTTTTGAAAAGCTGTGAGGAGCTTCAAGTAGAAGAAAATCTTTGTATAGACGAATCCATTATTCCATTCAAGGGACAGCTAGCGGTGAAACAATATCTGAAAGGCAAGCCAAACCCTTGGAGGGTAAAAATATTTATACTTTGTGGTGCTTCTGGCATCATTTATCGCTCAGATATTTATCAAGGCTCCACCACGCTGTCTAGAGATATTCAGGATAAATATTCAGCAACCAATGGATTGGTCACCTTTGTATCCAACCGAATTCCAGAACATGCCGAACATAATTTGTTTTGTGACAACTACTTTACATCACTTTTATTGCTGCAAGATCTTTTAGACAAAGGCATATTTATGGCAGGAATTATTCGGGCTAATAGGTTGAATAATTGTCCTCTACAGTTTGAAAAGGAGCTAAAATGTCTGGCCGGGGTAGCAGCGATTTTCTTATCAAAGATGACAAAAAAATCATAGCAGTCCGTTATTTCCATGAAATAGAAATCCCAACGGGAAGTTCACCCAAAGGTGTTCTACCATTTATCCCTTGTAAAAACTAAACAAATTGGACATGACCCACTAATAAAGATGAAATAACAAACAAAATTGAAAATACATTTCTGAGCACACTAAATAAAACTACATTTTATCCTCGGAGAATGATTTTTAAAAACAATTAGAGACGGCTAAGGAAGTAATTTTTTATGTCTATCCTGAATCGATTTTGAGTGAGCTGTTTCAGGTGTTCAGGTATATTTTTGTATAGTCTATAAATGTTATATCTAAAACTTCGTTGAAAAATAGATGTTCTGTGATGGGGACACGACAGTAAATTCCTATATCTTATGTTGACACCATGAACATCAGCTCTATAACTTAACTTACTAAAGAGATAAGGTGGACATCTCTTGACTATTATTCTATGATGCGTACAGACAGCATTACATTCGAATCGAAACTTCATCGGCAGCCAACCCAACTCTTTCAGCTTGTGAGACACGTGATCGAACTTTCGGATCCCAAAGATGTTCTGAACAACTGTTCTGAACACGTTGAATTCTGCTGAGTGACTCCTGGTCCAGGCAAAACGCATAAACAGAAGAGCAGTAATTAAACTTTGACAGGACCAAAAACTCACAAAAGAAGTATCTTTGTATCGACCGGCAAGTAGGATCTATGAGGGAACATCACTCTAAGAGCCGCATAAGCACCACAAATTACCCTTTCAATATGTTCCCGGAACCGCAGTGAATCGTCAAAAATCAAGCCTAAATCACGCGCCCTTTCAATGAAATCGATAACACAACCAGAAACAGAAGGTTTGAGATTATTCTTGACAAGTTGCTTATCGCTTCTGGAACCGAAAGCAAGAGCAAATGATTTCCGCGCATTCAAATCAAACCATGCTTCCTCGCTTTATCACATAAACTACTCAAGTCCTCGTTTAGTCTAATTTCCGCATCGGACAACTCATCAATAGAGAAATCCAAGAAGAGTTGGAAATCATCGGCATACATTCTGTCAAGAAAGTACCGGGAATTATCGATTTAAATCTGGCGGGGCAATGAGGCAGGTAAACAATTTTTTTCTTAGGTTGGTACCACTGTCCTTAATTACTATGCCAAGCTTGAGCGGGATCTGTCAACTAGTGTGATTGCAACAGCTGATTAAGTCAGTCGATGTCAGAGTGCGTGCCGATTTTTACTATGGGTGATTACGTTGAACAAAGAATTTGTTTAAAGTTTTGTGTTGCAAATGAATTTTCGTGTGCCGATGCATTGAAAATGTTGCAAAAGGCCTTTGGTGATAAAGCTCTATCGAAAACTCGTGCATATCAGTGGTACAGAGCCTTCAAGGACGGTCGTGAAGTGGTCGCCCATCGACGGCTTCGATCGAAGATAACGTCGATAAAATTAAGGAAAGGGTGCTGGAAAACCGTCGTACCAGCTTGAGAGAGATAGCACATGATCTTAAGATATCCCACGAGTCCGCACATACGATTTTGATTGATATTTTGGGCATGAGAAAGGTGGCCGCACGACTCGTACCGAAAGACCTGAATTTTCTTCAAAAACGTCATCGCGAACAGGTTGCTTCAGACATGCTGGATCGCTGTAATTCCGATTCCACATTCATGGAACGCATTATAACTGGTGATGAGACCTGGGTCTACGAGTACGATATGCAAACAAGCCAGCAATCATCGGAATGGGTGGCAAAAAATGAGCCGAAACCAAAAAAACTACGCCAAAGCCGCTCAAAAATGAAGGTGATGCTCATTGTTTTCTTCGATATCCGTGGCGTGGTGCACTACGAATTCGTTCCAGAGGGTCAGACGGTAAACAAGGAGTATTATCTAGGCGTTATGAAACGTTTGCGTGAGCGTATCCGTAAGAAGCGGCCAAATTTGTGGGCGAACAACTCATGGATTTTGCATGACGATAACGCGCCTTTTCACCGAGCTACGATTGTGACTGACTTTCTCGCCAAAAACTCAACAAACGTGCTTCAGCAACCACCGTATTCGCCAGATTTGGCTCCCTGTGACTTTTTCCTCTCCCCAAAACTAAAATTGCCCCTTCGTGGCACCCGTTTTGAGTCGATTGAAGCCATAAAACAAAATTCGGCGCGAGAGCTAAAGTCCATCCCGGAAAGCGCCTATAAAAAATGTTTCGATAATTGGAAGTGCCGTTGGCATAGATGTATTGGAGCAAATAAAGCCTATTTTGAAGGCGACCCAATAAATTTTGACGATTAAATGTAAAAATGTTGTTTTAATTGAAAATTCCCGGTACTTTCTTGACAGAGTAGTACATGTGCACTTTGCAGCGATGAATAAACTTTATGAATTGGCTGGTATAAACAATGAACAGTAAAGGTCCAAGAATTGAACCCTGAGGACTCCACTGGCTACGTGTTTTGACCTAGAAAATCTACAGCAGCCCAGTTTCACAAACTGCGAGCGCCCAACGAGATAAGACTCAAAGAGAGCCAGAGCCGGCCCTACCACTCCACAAGACTCCAAGAAGGCCAGAAGAATGTCATGCCTCACCGTATCAATGGGCGGAATAGACAAAAATAATTTTCTGATTGCCCTATATTGCACTTTCATTCGATCGAGAAAATGGACACTGAGAGTGATTTTTCATTAATTCAGTTAAGCCGTTTGTAATTCTTGGTTAGAATATCAGGCAGAAATGGAACGATAAGAGGTATCAAGAAAATGTAGGATGGACTTGTTACAATTCACCATGGCTATCGTTGAGAGTTTGAAATTCTCAGATTCCATAGCAGTCACACCAAAACAGATCTTCCTCTGATAGCTCCAGAAATTCGTCTGTTTTGGTAAAACGCCAAAAGCCCTCAACAGGCCCTGTCCCAGATGTAAGGTTCGATAACTGGGGACATTGGCCAGTTCATATGGATGGTCACGAACAACGGTGTAAACTCGAAAATTGTGGTGGTATTTCTCGTATTCAGTGTGATAAGTGCAAAGTTCCTCTTTGCCTGTCTAAATTCAGGAATTGTTTCAAGTTTTTTCATTACAAATAATTATTTATGTGTTACTGTCATTTTAAAAGAAATATAACCAATTTCCATTTCCATGTGTGATATTCACTTGAGAGATCTGGTGGTGGCATTTGCCACTACTTCTTAGTTCCTATACGAATACTGTATTCATCTTTGTTGAGGAAGTTGCTAGAAGGTTGCTCATAGAGAAAAAATTTCATTTTGAATTTCAAAAAATCAGGGCTGAAAGGGTTAAGGCTTTTACAGTTCAGTTTACACAAGAACTCAAGCTGGTCGATCACCAGCAACTTAGCATCTTCGCTGATTGGGTCCTTGAAATGCATCAAAATTATCCGGATTTTCATCGATAAATCATCTTCATTGATGAGGCCCATTTTCACGTCGAGGGCTACATTAAGCAGAATTGTCGCATTTAGGACTAGGAATTTTTTTTTTGGTGAGGTTTTTGGGCTGGAAGTGTGATTAGACCTTACTCATTCGAAAATGAGGCTCGTGCCACTGATACGGTGAATGAATTGCGCTACCGAGATTTATCAATAATTTTTTGTGACTGGAATTGGAAAATATTGATATGGACGACGTTTATTTTCAACAAGATGACGCTACGTGCAACACAAGCAACGAAACAATCGCAATTTTGCAAGGAACGTTTCCTGACCGTGTTATTTCTTTGGGGCCACGTGAAAGATATGATTTATGCCAATGCAATCGATTCAAGACCTTCAAGATGGAATTCGTGAAGTTTTCGAGGACATACAGAAAATTTCATAAAAAGGATATGGTGCTGCAACCATAGCGGTTTGGTTGATATCGTTTTTAATTGTGAATGGCATACATTCCTCTTTAAAATAAAATAAACATTCACTGATTTTACCCCAAATGTACTCGCTTTTTCAATATCAAAATGAAACCTCTTATTGGAAAACCCTTTATTTCCCGCTATATTTTACGTGAGTACTGGAGTAATTATGGTAAGTTTTTTTTAATTCGTATTAATATCATAATTATTTACAATGGTTAATTGGAGTTTTCAAAACTGACCACATTTCTTTATTTTTTCTATGGGGTGTTTTTTTACAGTGATAGAACTTTCGATAGGGATAACTGTGATTTGGCAAAAGGTAGAAGCCATGTTATTTTGACATTTCTATTCAGTAAGCATTGACAAAATATCATGGAAAGACTCACATCGCAACAACGCTTACAAATTGTTGAAATTCATTTTCAAAATCAGCGTTCTATTCGCCAAACTTATAGAACACTTGGTGAAATTTATGGTTTATATAATCGTCCATCAGAGCAGTTTATTCGTCGAACTATCGATAGATTTCGGACAACATTTTCTCTACTCGATACAACAACAACAACAAGACAAAGAACTGTACGTACAGAAAAAGATATCGCTGCTGTAAGTCATAGTGTTAATGATGATCCAGATTTGTTTATTCGTCGACGTTCACAACAAGTTGGATTCTATGCATCCACCACATGGAAAATTTTTGCATAAAGATCTTGGTCTACACTCATACAAGATCCAACTGGTTCAAGAACTAAATCCCCTTGAACATAATAAGCGTCGTTTGTTTTTCTGATTGCGCACAAGAACAGCTTGAAGTTGATCCATTTTTTCATCGTATAATTGTGTTTAGTGATGAAGCTCATTTCTGGTTGAACAGTTATGTAAACAAGCAAAATTGCCGTATATGGAGTGGAAACAATCCTCAAGAAGGTCTGCAGGTTCCATTGCATCCTGAAAAATGCACTGTATGGTGTGCTTTACACGCTGGTGGCATCATCGGTCCAAATTTCTTTAAAAACGATGCTGGAGCTAATGTCACAGTGACTGGTGCTCGTTACAGATCGTTGATCAATATTATTCGTTTCAAAATTTGAATGGTATCGGCCCAGAAGTGTTTTGGTTCCAACAAGATGGTGCTACATCTCATGCTGCTATCGTAACAATTGATTTATTGAAAGAAAGATTTGGCGATAACATTATTTCGAGAAATGGTCCAATTAGTTGGTCTTCAAGATCATGCGACATAACTCCACTGGATTATTTTCTTTGGAGTTATGTCAAGTCATTGGTTTGTGCTGATAGACCAAAAACAATAGACGCTTTAGAAGCCAACATTACTCGTGTTATTGATGAAATAAGGCCTGAATTACTCGAAAAAGTGATCCAAAATTGGTCTGGAAGAATGCGGTTCCTCAGAGCTAGTCGTGGTGGACATATGCCGGAAATTATTTTTAAAACATAAATATCATAAAATTATCTTTCAAATAAAAAAAAATTGGCTTCAATCTCGATTTAAATGTGTTATATTTCAATTTAAAGTTCTATCACTCTAAAAAAAAACAACCGATATATTTAAGTACTCCCAAAAGCCTACCGCGATTTTTAAATGATATATTGTGTCTTAGAATTAACAAAAATTAAAACACAAGTATCACTTTCATTTACATATACAAAATCAAGTAAAATATAGAAATAAATAAGTGTTAAAATGTATAAAAATTAGAAATAATCTGTCTAAAAAATAACAGCGAACGGAGACTGATACTGACAGATTTTCTGTGAAGACCCCTCAGAAGTTGCACCTCATGCGATTTAGGAGATCGATTGTGTACTGGTTAAGTTTTGTTACTGTGTCCCTACGCCACTTTAGGCACAGCATTGTTAATTTTTGGCCCAACAGTGAAATAGTGGCCGCTTTTTGTGAGCAATGGACTTTTGTTATTGCGATAAATATTTTCATATATATTGTTACTATTTTATAATTCACATAGCAGCCAACAACGCCGAAATGTGTGAATGCCTTAAAAGTATTTAAAAAACAGAAATGTGTTTTATTACTTTCTGTCAAGAAAGTACCGGGAATTATCGATTTAAATCTGGCGGGGCAATGAGGCAGGTAAAATTTTTTTTTCCTAGGTTGGTACCACTGTCCTTAATTACTATGCCAAGCTTGAACGGGATCTGTCAACTAGTGTGTTTGCAACAGCTGATTAAGTCAGTCGATGTCAGAGTGCGTGCCGATTTTTACTATGGGTGATTACGTTGAGCAAAGAATTCGTTTAAAGTTTTGTGTTGCAAATGAATTTTCGTGTGCCGATGCATTGAAAATGTTGCAAAAGGCCTTTGGTGATAATGCTCTATCGAAAACTCGTGCATATCAGTGGTACAGAGCCTTCAAGGACGGTCGTGAAGTGGTCGCCCATCGACGGCTTCGATCGAAGATAACGTCGATAAAATTAAGGAAAGGGTGCTGGAAAACCGTCGTACCAGCTTGAGAGAGATTGCACATGATCTTAAGATATCCCACGAGCCGCACGTACGATTTTGATTGATATTTTGGGCATGAGAAAGGTGGCCGCACGACTTGTACCGAAAGACCTGAATTTTCTTCAAAAACGTCATCGCGAACAGGTTGCTTCAGACATGCTGGATCGCTGTAATCCCGATTCTACATTCATGGAACGCATTATAACTGGTGATGAGACCTGGGTCTACGAGTACGATATGCAAACAAGCCAGCAATCATCGGAATGGGTGGCAAAAAATGAGCCGAAACCGAAAAAACCACGCCAAAGCCGCTCGAAAATGAAGGTGATGCTCATTGTTTTCTTCGATATCCGTGGCGTGGTGCACTACGAATTCGTTCCAGAGGGTCAGACGGTAAACAGGGAGTATTACCTAGGCGTTATGAAACGTTTGCGTGAGCGTATCCGTAAGAAGCGGCCAAATTTGTGGGCGAACAACTCATGGATTTTGCATGACTATAACGCGCCTTCTCACCGAGCTACGATTGTGACTGACTTTCTAGCCAAAAACTCAACAAACGTGCTTCAGCAACCACCGTATTCGCCGGATTTGGCTCCCTGCGACTTTTTCCTCTTCCCAAAACTAAAATTGCCCCTTCGTGGCACCCGTTTTGAGTCGATTGAAGCCATAAAACAAAATTCGGCGCGAGAGCTAAAGTCCATCCCGGAAAGCGCCTATAAAAAATGTTTCGATAATTGGAAGTGCCATTGGCATAGATGTATTGGAGCAAATGGAGCCTATTTTGAAGGCGACCCAATAAATTTTGACGATTAAATGTAAAAATGTTGTTTTAATTGAAAATTCCCGGTACTTTCTCGACAGATTAGTATAAAGCAAGTGAATTTCTGAATGATTCTTTAAAATTACATCCGATTATAAAGTTTCTGATAATGAATTCATATTACCCTAATAATTAATTTCATATTACCCTAAGAAATCTTAATGTGTGTCGAAATGGCTCAGTGAATTGTCATTTCACACATACAAGCAGAAAAGGAAGGAGTCCTGGATACGAGAATTCAAGGTTCAAAAGTACAAGTAAACTGAATTATAGGTAACTTTATAACTTCTTGAATAATATTTATATCATGGAATATATTTTGGATAATATTTACCTCTAAGTAGTCTTTTTTAACCTCTTTTGGTAGGATTATCTCTGCTGGGCATAGAAGTTTTATACCGACATTTTGTTATTCGATAATTAAATGAATTATGATAAGCTCATAGACTACGACTAATTCCTGAAATTTAGCTCCTATAAATTTTCTCGCTAGTGAATATAGGTAATTTTATGACTTCTGAACTATCTAATATTACCAGAGTACGGAATGTATTCTGGATAATATTTATCTCTAAGTAGTCTATTTTAACCTCTTTTCATAGGATTAGGTATTTATGCTTGGTATAGAAAATTTATACCTACATTTTGTTATCCCATAATTAAATGAATTATGAAAAGCTCATAGATCACAACTATTTCCTGAAGTCTAACAAGTCAAACCATCTGACCTCCTAACTCGCCCAAGCTACACTAAAGCTTCTAAAAGATCTTCACAGAAGATCAAATGATATCAGTATACTACTAAATAGCAAAAAAAAATATATAAAAAAGATGAAAAAAACTGATGATAAGTCAGGAGCTTTTGTGCGCTAGTTCATATCACCCACGATTCTCACCAAATAATTTTTGTTGTTCTTCTCATTCTACAATATTCACGAAATATTTTTTTAGTCGTCTTGTCGTTATGTTATATTAAAATGCTAAATTTAAACTTGATCGTCCGACTGTTGATATGGTTTCTTTAGCGCTCAAAGCGAGTCTACTAAATTTTTTTTATCTTCATGTGCGTTGTCATTTCGGATCGATCGGATCTGTAAATTTCGCTCAATAACGATTTCATTCAGGTATATTCAGACCCCAAACCTACCCCAAAAGTTTCAAGTCTCTATCTCTTTCCGTTCGAAAGTTATAGATAGCGTTTAAAATGGTGCTGAACGCTGATCCACTCACAACATTTTCTAATCCTCGCGAAATTTCGCACGAACGTGCGCATTTTAATTTTGTTTCTCTGATTTGTTGTGTAGCTTTCTTCAAGATAGAAAGAATGTCAGTTAAAAACTTATTGGTGATTTTAGTACATGGCGTCGTTCAAATAATTTGATAGTTAATATCAGTAAAACTACTTGCCTATATTTCGGTTCAAGAAACTATGCAAAAGGTCCCTTACAAATAAATTGTCTTGACACAACATTGATTCCAGTTGAGTCTACTAAATTTTTGGACGTTCACATGGAACGGTAATGAGCTGGTCAGTTCATGTCGATATCTTATGTAAAAAAATTAATAGTGCTTCCTTTGCTATAAGCAAACTCCAAAACCCCTTTGCCACATAGTTTCCATATCGATATTTATTTTAGCCTTGTTTAGAATAATCTATCTTACAATATTTTGCTCTGTGGTGACTATAGCTATTTCTCTAGAGATTTTGTTGCTCAGAAAAAAAATATTCGTCTTATTTTCGGTCTGTCGTCATGTCGGGCGGAGTAATGAACAATAGAATATTGTCTCTACCTTGCAAATATATTCCTAGGTGTCTTCTATATGATGAGGAGAGTAAAACTAGTTGGAAAACACTCTCAAATTCGCATTATCAACAAACAATAAATTCACATTTACTCCTGGTTCCTTAACAAAGAACTCGTAGATTTGAATATTCTTCATTATATAAAAAAGCAGTTAAATGAATGGAGTATGCGGTTGGCTCTAGGTGAAACATTATAACAATTTTATTTGAGAAAATTCACACAGTTTATTCAGAATCCTGACACGCTTTTCGGTATTTCGACCATCTTCAAAGGAGTACAAAAACTAACTAAATTCAAAATTGAAAAGGTTCTATTATAACACTTAGGACATCTGTGTATTTTTATGGCGCATGGAAATAACAACATCCGATATAAGGGTGTTCCCGAAGAGTATATGGAAATTTGTTAAATTCCCCTTTTTCTCAATGTTTTTTTTTGATTGAAAGAATCTCCAAATCGTCCATCAATTTACCCTGTTTAACTTTATTTAGTAAAGTGACATTTTTCTCATTGAAAAAATTATTATTTTTCATAAAATATTATGCAAAACCGGATGATTTCTGGTTTTTCAAAATAGACATTCTATGTTCTTTGATTCTATGTTGAAAACATCGGCCTGTCTGTTCTATATATGTAGCATTACAATCATCGCATTTAGTTTGATGAATCCCCAATAACGAAAAGTTGGGGTTTCTTTCTTCATTATTCACCAACGTCTTAGCTGAATTATTTCTATTTACTGCTAAAGAATTTCCATCTTTCAATTGATCCTGGCTTCAAGCACCAACGGTCTAAGCCGTATCGTGGAGATCCACAAACCCCGGAGACGTCTCGCAATCGATCCTGGTTCAGGACGAGGCCGGTCGAACCATCAAGTCCCGCTAAACCCTGAAGCACTTCTCGAGAAATCCTGAATCATGAGTTACTGTGGCCAGATAGATGGAATACCCTGTTTCGTGAATTATACCGGTTAAATTACTGGCTTGTGAGGATGGCTCTTTCACCAGGTGACTACTCAGCAGTCTCCACAATCTGCCGAGGAAGCAGAAAGTGTGGTAAGGATTACGCCTTATCATGGCGCATTAGCGAGAACCACTCCGAAAAGTTGAACCCACCAAACTTCCAGTTTCGGGTTCAGTCCGAAAACCTACACTGTGACTGGTAGCAGCAAAGCACTATCCAGCCTCTACTGGCTCTGCAGTATCAGTACCCGAATTGTTTTGTGACGCAACTCTTTCGCCGAAGGAACTTCTTATTCACCTACCCGAACGCAGTCCCGTGAACCAAGACAGTCTCAAGATTTAATGCCTCAATTAATCCTGGCAAAAGCCACCGTCAATCCGGCCTGTACGTCAAGACCCACGAACCCCTGTGAAATCAAATGATCCTGGCTTCAAGCACCAACGGTCTAGCCATATGGTCAAGATCCACAAACTCCAGAAACGTCTCACAATCGATCCTGGTTCAGGACAAGGTCGGTCAAGCCATCTAGTCCCGCTAAACCCTGAAGCATTTCTCGAGATATCCTGAACATGAGCTTCTGCGAATAGATAGATGGAATACCCTTCTAGTCCAGCATGCGGACTTTAAACCACTGCCCGTCAAGTCCAACGCCAATTGGTTGACCAGGTCGTACGAATACTATACGAGGGCCCCCACCTTCCCGAGATAACGCAGTATGTTACATAAAGCACTTGGCCATTGGACAGAAAAATCCTGAGATTTACCGCAATAGAGTAGAGTACCATAGTTTTAAGGGTGAAGCCCGGTGCTGTGACAGACAACCTTGTCAATGAGTTGAACAACGCATTTCACCTTCACGGGGAAACTAGGGCCCCATTCGGTCAAACTTCCACCACACGGGTCCAGTGACTGGCGCGAGTGACATTGCTCTAGGCATCAAGACTTAATCCTCCATTTCATGAGATGAAACTAGGATCTTAGTCACGACAAGCGCCCCTAGTGCACCAAGCTACAATATCATGGGAGCAACGCCTATCAGAATATTATCGGCATGTATACAATCCTTCTCATAACCCCACAAGAAGGAAACCAAAGATCTTGAGGCCCATTCACATCGCCGAAACGAGAAATTACGCGTCCTGGAAATTTTTCTTGCAATAAATCCGAAACGGGTCGTTTTGTGTGGCTTGTTACACCATCTTGCTGGAATCACATCTCTTCCCATTCTATATAATTAATTTCAGGCCGAAAAAAATCGGTAATCATTTAGCTATAGCGATGAGAATTGTCAGTTTGGGTGACACTTTCATTTCCAAAGAAGTACGGGCCAATCACTACACCAGACGAAATTGCACACCACACAGTGACTTTTTGTGGATGTAATGGTGTCTCAGCAGTTTCATGAGGATTTTCACTGCCCCAAATACGACAATTTTGCTCGTTTACATAGCCACCGAGTGAAAAATGAACCTCCTCGTTGAATGCAAAAAATCGTCATCGAAACGTTGTTATTCATGCACCTAATCGGCATATGTTCTAAGCATTTTATGGTCAGCTGGCTTTAGTTCTTGTGTCAACTGAACCTTATAAGGATGGAAATGCAAATCTAGATGGAAAATACGCCATAGCATGCCATAAGAGATGTGAATTGATAAATTTGGATCTTCTTCAACACTTTCCCCCACAGCAGAAATATTATCGGTCGAGCATGCATTTTGATGATGTATGGGTCATAAGACATCAGTAATAGATCTAGGCTCTTCGAATTTTTTCACTTGGTTACCAATTGTACGCTCAGAAGGACGATTATGTCGACCATAATCTGCCCGTAATACACGAAACGTACTAACTAGAGAATAATTGTTTTTGTAGTGAGTTTTCACAATTTTCACACGCCCAGCAGTAGATAAACGATCCATATTGTTAAATGGCTAACCTTCAACTAAACATATGAAGCTTCGAATCACAGTTCTTTTTTTCATTAATTTAAGCACCAACCACTAAGGGTTATTAGCTGAAAAAGTTACATAATTACAAAATGATTGGTATATCACACTTTATATTTCACGAAGAATGTATATGTCGTTGAGGAAAGTGAGTAAGTCTTTGTAATTTGAGGTTTCACCTAGTATTTGCTTGAGGTCGTTTCCGAAATAATATTTACGCCTCTCATCTGAGTATAGTGGGCACTCAATCAAGAAATGTTTTAAACTTAGGTTTTCATGACACACATAGCATTTAGGTACTTCTTCTTGGGTAATTATGTAACTGTGAGTTAGGCGCGTGTGTCCAAGTCTCAGTCGTGAAAGAATTGTTTGAATTTTTCTTTTCGATGGAAATGATTTCTATAGAAGAACGTATGGTTTCACCTCCCTTAGCTTTGATGTTGAGTTGTCCCACTGTGTTTGCCATTTGGATGTGATTTTGTTTCTTATAATTTGTTTGAAATCTGTGTGAGCAATTTCGGTTAGTTGTGTGCACACGTTGCTTGTGCACACGTTGTGGCTTCTTTGGTTGAACTATCGGCTTTCTCATTGCCTTCTATGCCTACTTGTGATGGTGCCCACACAAACTGAATGTTCTTTTCTTGAATACTGTTGAGTGCTGCTTTAATTCTTATGAGAATTGGGTGGCTGGGGTAGAGTTGGGATGAAGATGTTATGGCACTCAAGGAATCGGATATAATAAGTCGCCATGGAATTGTTTGCTGGACGACATACTACTCTGTCAAGAAAGTACCGGGAATTTTCAATTAAAACAACATTTTTACATTTAATCATCAAAATTTATTGGGTCGCCTTCAAAATAGGCTTCATTTGCTCCAATACATCTATGCCAACGGCACTTCCAATTATCGAAACATTTTCTATAGGCGCTTTCCGGGATGGACTTTAGCTCTCGCGCCGAATTTTGTTTTATGGCTTCAATCGACTCAAAACGGGTGCCACGAAGGGGCAATTTTAGTTTTGGGAAGAGGAAAAAGTCGCAGGGAGCCAAATCCGGCGAATACGGTGGTTGCTGAAGCACGTTTGTTGAGTTTTTGGCGAGAAAGTCAGTCACAATCGTAGCTCGGTGAGAAGGCGCGTTATCGTCATGCAAAATCCATGAGTTGTTCGCCCACAAATTTGGCCGCTTTTTACGGATACGCTCACGCAAACGTTTCATAACGCCTAGGTAATACTCCTTGTTTACCGTCTGACCCTCTGGAACGAATTCGTAGTGCACCACGCCACGCATATCGAAGAAAACAATGAGCATCACCTTCATTTTCGAGCGGCTTTGGCGTGGTTTTTTCGGTTTCGGCTCATTTTTTGCCACCCATTCCGATGATTGCTGGCTTGTTTGCATATCGTACTCGTAGACCCAGGTCTCATCACCAGTTATAATGCGTTCCATGAATGTAGAATCGGAATTACAGCGATCCAGCATGTCTGAAGCAACCTGTTCGCGATGACGTTTTTGAAGAAAATTCAAGTCTTTCGGTACGAGTCGTGCAGCCACCTTTCTCATGCCCAAAATATCAATCAAAATCGTACGTGCGGACTCGTGGGATATCTTAAGATCATGTGCTATCTCTCTCAAGCTGGTACGACGGTTTTCCAGCACCCTTTCCTTAATTTTATCGACGTTATCTTCGATCGAAGCCGTCGATGGGCGACCACTTCACGACCGTCCTTGAAGGCTCTGTACCACTGATATGCACGAGTTTTCGATAGAGCATTATCACCAAAGGCCTTTTGCAACATTTTCAATGCATCGGCACACGAAAATTCATTTGCAACACAAAACTTTAAACAAATTATTTGCTCAACGTAATCACCCATAGTAAAAATCGGCACGCACTCGGACATCGACTGACTTAATCTGCTGTTGCAAACACACTAGTTGACAGATCCCGCTCAAGCTTGGCATAGTAATTAAGGACAGTGGTACCAACCTAGGAAAAAAAAATTTTACCTGCCTCATTGCCCCGCCAGATTTAAATCGATAATTCCCGGTACTTTCTTGACAGAATGTATTTTAGGGCTTCGTAGATTGCCGTAAGTTCAGCGATATAAATCGAAGTCATGTGGAGAAGTTTGATTTTGGCATTTGTTTTATTTGTTGTGAATGCTGCACCAACGCCATTGATGGAACGGGAGGCATCGGTATATATAAACTGATAATTCTGAAAGGGTTGTATATTCTCTCAGAAGAGTTTTTTTAGTATCAATGGATGGATTTCAGATTTATTCTTATTGCACAGAGTTGTATTAATTGGTGGGAGAGGAATTGTTCATGGGGGCGGGGAATAAATTTCGAAATTGTGAGTGGTTGTGGGTATTTTAAGATTAAGGTTAGCCACCATACGATTCAGCCTTTCATAGAATGGAAGATCAATTCTTTTTCTATGATTGAAAGTTTCTTGGAATCTGGTTGCAAAAACATTCCGATACGCTGGATGCGCTGATATCCTTGTGGCATACAGTAATGTAAGGTACCATCTACGTTCTGATAGAGATGGTTCTTCGGCTTCACAATTCGGGCTCTCAATGGGGCTGGTGCAGTATGCTCCTAGTGCTAAGCGCATGGCTGTGTTGTGAATTATATCTAGTTCTTTCAGTGTGTTTTTTTGGGCTGAATTATATACTATGGACCCATAATCAAGCTTAGAGTGAATAAGAGATTTGTATATTTTGATTAATGTGAAGAAGTCTGCTCCCCATAACGTATGAGATACAGATTTCACGATATTCAGACCGGCTTGGCATAACAGGCGGAGAGAGTGGACATGAGATTTCCATGAAAGTTTACAGTCGAAAACCATTCCGAGGAAACGCTTGCTTTCCAAATATTCAAGAGGGTTACCATTTAGTTTCAATATTGGATGTTGTGTTGTCCTTTTTTTGGAAAAGTGAACAACTTTTGTTTTATTGGCGGAAAATTGTAATCCAGTTGTGTTTGACCAATCCCCAAGGTTATTCAAGGCCCTTTGTAGGAAGTTTTGAATCGAAGATGTGTTTTTTCCACTGGCATAAATTACTAAATCGTCTGTATACAATTTTGCTCTAACTGGAGATTGACATGACTGAATTAGAGTATTTATTCTGTTCGACATATGTCATTGAAATAGGGCGGTGAAATCCGGACCACGGAAAACCGTTATTGTTATTTCTTTTCTAAATTATTAATCTAAGGTCGTTTCCTGTATTTGCGCGCAAAAAAATATTAAATATCCCCTATGTCATTATATAACGGTAATATTTGTTTTACGAACCAAATAATCCTTGTTAGTACATGAAAGTCTACTGTCCTTCATGTACAAGTGAATTTTCAGTAAACACATTTTTCTATCGAATACTGGGTGATCTCATTTGAATTATAGCATATCCTCAGGAATAAATATTTCACGCACTTAAAAACGACGCAGTTTTCGGCAATTTTCACGGTTAGTTCACAATTATGTCGTATCCGCCTGTTCGGCAAAAAAAAATGGAGCCAATGGTGATATACCCGAGATAATTTACGAGACCCCGAAATTGGACCGGTTTGTCCCAATAATTACAATATTGGAGAGTTTCGAAACGCAATACTGTAATTTGAGATTTTGAAGTGCATAATTGAGACAGAGGACTGGCCACGTCAGTTGAAGCCTACGGGCAAACATTATTTTCGAATAAAATATGGCCAATATTCAATAAAGGCCGGATGAATGCTGAGTGCTGTTCTGTGAAAAGAGGTATTATTACCCTGTATTTTAGTCGGCTGACACGAATATGACATTGGTAATTGGTGAGGTGCAGTGGCAGAACAATCGAGAAGGTTTCTTTCTACGAAAAAAAAATAAATTTCGATTGTTGAAATATAACTGGAAGTTATAACATTTCCGAAACCTCACTCAAAACATAATAAGACAACTAAAAAAATGTATATATGACAGTAATTTATTTCCACAAAAATGTTTGTACTAATACAACAATTGTTTCGCCACGATGTGGCTTCTTCAGGTATTACATTGTACTGTTGTAATTTACATGATTTTAGTATTTTTCACAAACCAACACATACAGACATCACAATACATAAAACTTCAAACCACCCCACTAACCAAAAGATGTCAGCATATAATAGTTTTATTCATAGATTATTGAATGTCCCTTTAAATTCAGAAAACTTTATGAAAGAATTAAATATTATTAAACAAATAGCATCAAACAACGGTTACAATCCCTTTCTTATAGACAAAATGGTATCCAATAAACAAAAGAAAATGGCATTAAATCTCGTGTACCCAATCATAAAAGAGGACAATACACAGAAATATTTTTCGTTGTCTTATGTCAATGGATTATCTGAAAATATTGCTAAATATTTCAAAAGTTGTTTCAATTATAACGCGGCTTTTAAGACAATTAATAACCTTAGTACCTACATAAAAAACAATAAAGATCGTACAAATAAAGAAAATAAATCCGGAGTCTACAAGTTAACTTGCAAAGATTGCCCTTTAGTATACATTGGCCAGACTGGTAGACCATTCAAGAAACGTATCCAAGAACACCAAAGGGGTTATATATACAATTCTGTACATTCGACATATGCTAATCATCTTAAGGAATTTAGGCATAATTTCAACAATAATTATGAAATTATCCGCGTTGAAAGCAAAAGTTCTAGATTAACACTTTTAGAATTTCTTGAAATCAACAGGTATAATGCCCGTAAAATCCTTTTGAACGAACAAGCAGATGTTGATCATTCTCCATTACTGAATATTTTTCCTTAATGGCATTTTTAGCGGCAAACTTTTTACAGACAGTACAATGTAATACCTGAAGAAGCCACATCGTGGTGAAACAATTGTTGTATTAGTACAAACATTTTTGTGGAAATAAATTACTGTCATATATACATTTTTTTAATTAAAATGAGTTTCCACCAAGTGAAGACCGAATCTATCAAATATTTAATAAGACAACTAGTTTCGATAGCAACATTATTTTTATGAGTATGAATGTTCGAAAATATTTTCCACATATAAAGCAAATCATCAATACATTTATAAAGAATTTCACCCATAAGTTTATTGTTTCTACATCAAAGGTTTTTTTGAATTTTTTTCTCAGTTTTCTGAATGATGTCATTTTTTTCAATAATAGCTTTTGAAATTGTGCATCGAAAAATCGGATAATGTTTTTTGTTCATATTAAATATCAAACAAATTAATTCTGCTTTCCTCACTACAAATTTTAATTCTATAAAAAAAATTTCTCAAAAACTTTTTGAAATAATTAAATTAAATAAATGTTTTAAAAAACACAGTTTCAATTTAGTAGATATATAGAATTTACACTCATTACACAGTGTCGAAAAGTATAGAAGAATCCAAAGAAAATATAGAATATTGATTAATATTATCAAATAAAATACGTTTTTTTCATGACAGTATTATGAAAACCAAATATGAATTCAAAATTTATATTAATTTGGATTCTTTCATTCCTTCTGATGCTATGTAATTATTATTAATTCTATATCTCTACTAAATTGAAACTGTGTTTTCTAAGGCATTTATTTAATTTAAATTCAAAAAGTTTTTGAGAAAAAATTTTTATAAAATTAAAATTTGTTGAGCAGAATCAATCTGTTTAATATTTCAAATATTGTAAGTAAAAACTCCCCCTTTTTATTATTCAAGATTTTTTCCAATGTTTCTCTTAGTTCATTATTTTTTTGAATGATGTCATTATTTTCGCGAATAATAACCTTTCGAATTGAGCATCGAAAAAATGTTGAATATAATACTCTCGTTCTAATAGCAACAAGAAAATAAAGTGATAGAAAAGCAAATATTTTTTTATATTTCAGACATCAACTAAGGTTTCTTTCCCCGAAAAAACTTAAGATTTCAATTGTTGAAATAAAACTAGAAGTTATTATATTTTCGCATGCTCTCTCAAAAAATAATTAGACGACTGATTTCGATTGTAATATTAATCAAAATAAAATAAATACTTGAAATAAATTTTAAGTGTATGCATATTTGAAATCGTTTTCCACATATAAAGCAAATCATTCATTAAATACAATAGGGTGGTCCTTATATCGGGTTTGTTCGAATTTTTCTTCACGATAGTCCTAAATCGGTTTGAAATATATAAAAAAAAATTCATGCCAATTTATAGCTCTTAATTTTAATATTAACTCGTGCCCCCCGACAGACAAAGTTTTAAATAGAAATAACATGGAAAAAGTTTTATTATTACTTCAGAATTTTTACGTCATTAACTAACGAACAAATCGTATTGACAAATGATATTTTTTATGTATAATTTAACTCTCTACAAAAAGGTCCCTTATGATTTTTCGATAACTTTAACGGTTTCAAAGTTATTCGAGGTTAAATGTGTAATTATTGTCATTTTCATAGTTTTTTATATTTTTTTGGTTATTTAATGATCCTAAAATGATAGATGGGTTATTAGTTGTAATCTCAATGGTTCTCTTCTTCAGAAAATTCATAGGGTATCAGTAAATCTAAAATGGTAGTTACACCAATTTGTTTTACACCTGAGTTATAGTAAGTTTTAAGTTTTTTTATTTAGTTTTTGGGATACACAAGATATTTTGGTCATATTATAAAAAAAATTTTATTTTCATTGGTACAATTATTAAATAACTTCTATCATCTAACAGTATAAAAGCTCCGTATCATGATCTACAATTCATTAAAGAGTTAAACAACTTTAAGGCAATCAACAGTAACCTTGCTACTGTAGCAATTAATAGATTTATGAACCATCTATGGTATTTATCACCAGCGTTAGCAACCATGGCAATTTTTGATGAAGACGTTCCATTAGAAACAAAATTGAAAATTGTGGCTAAGCTGAGAACAGAGGAAGAAAAAATTTTAATCGATGCTATTCCGGAAGAAGATCTGGATTATACAAGTGAAAAATCTAGCGTAAAACGCTTTCAAACCAAGAACATAAGTGACTTATTGTATAACGATATCGATTTTTTTGTAACTGCAGAATCGATCAAATTTTTCGAAAGATTTGAGCTACAAACAGAATTTTAACAAATTCATCCTTCTGAATGGGCTAACAATGAAAGCTATAAAACTGCAGTACGGTTCGTCGGAAAACTATCGGTTGTGAATGACTGTGCTGAGAGAGGAGATAAATTAGTGCAAGATTTTTGTAAACATTATACCAAAGATGAAAAACAAATGCAGTATGTATTACAAGTGGTTAAAGATCATCGTCAAATGTTTCCTGACGCGCTTAAAAAAACAAATGTAACAACTTCATAAAAGTATTTATCATTGAAAATAAAAATAATATTGGTATTTTTTTCAATTCGGAGAAATTTTAATGACAAATTTTTTCGATTGATTGATACTTTTTTCTTAGAGAATACGCCAATAACCGATCTATAATTTTAGGATCATTAAATAACCAAAAAAAAATATATAAAACTATGAAAATGACAATAGTTACACATTTAACCTCGAATTACTTTAAAACCGTTAGAGTTATCGAAAAATCATAGGAGACCTTTTTTGTAGAGCGTTAAATTCTACATAAAAAATATCATTTGTCAATACGATTTGTTCGTTAGTTAATGACGTAAAAATTCTGAAGTAATAATAAAACTTTTTCCATGTTATTTCTATTTAAAACTTTGTCTGTCGGGGGGCACGAGTTAATATTAAAATTAAGAGCTATAAATTGGCATGAATTTTTTTTTATATATTTCGAACCGATTTAGGACTATCGTGAAGAAAAATTCGAACAAACCCGAAATAAGGACCACCCTAATATACAAATAGTTTCACCCATGAGTTTATTGTTTCTACATTTAAGGTTTTATTTCTAATTTTTCTCTGAGTTCATTATTATTCGGAATATGATATTATTTTCTCGAATAATAAATACCCTTTCAAATTGTGCATAGAAAGAATGTTAAATATAATACTCACGTTCTAATAGCAACAAGATAATTAAGTGGTAGAAAAACAAGTAACTATGTATATTGCAGAAATTAAGTAAGGCTTCTTTTCACGAAAAAAATTAGAATTTAAATTGTTGAAAAAAAGCTAGAAGTTATTATCATTCCGCAAGCTCTCTCAAAAAAAAATTAAACAACTTGTTTCGATTGTTATATTATTTTTAAGTGTATGAATATTTGAAATTGTTTTCCACATATAAAGCAAATCATCAATACTATCTACAAAAAATTGTACACATAAGTTTATTTGTTTCTACATTTAAGGTATTTTTTTGATTTTCTTCTCAGGTCATTATTTTTCTGAATGATGTATTTATTTTCTCGAATAGTAACCTTTAGAATTGAGCATCGAAAAATTTTAAATATAATACTCACATTCTAATAACAACAAGGAAATAAAGTGATAGAAAAGCAAAAAATTCTGTTTATTTCAGACATTAACTAAGGTTTTTTCCCGAAAAAACTTGGAATTTCAATTGTTGAAATAAAATTAGAAGTCATTATATTTTCGCAAGCACTCCCAGAAAAATTATTATACATGTGATAGCATAATTATCTTTAAATGTATGATTATTTGAAATTGTTTTCCATACATAAAGCAAATCATAAATAATATCTGCAGAAAATTTTACCCATAGTTGATTGTTTCTACATTTAAGGGTTTTTTTTTTTAATTTGGAATCAAGCATCGAAGAAATGTTAAATATAATACTCATATTCTAATAACAACACGAAAATAGAGTGATAGAAAACGAAGTAATTTCACATATTTCAGACACTAAGGTTTTTTACCCTAAAAACACTCAAAATTTCAATTATTGAAATAAAACTGGAAGTTATTGTATTTTCGCAAACTCTCTCAAAAAATTATTGAACAACTGGTTTCAATAGCAACGTTATTTTTAATAATAATATTCAAAATTATTTTTCATATATTAAGCAAATTATCGACACCATCTACAAAAATTTTACTTATAAGTAACAACGACTTTAAAAAGTAACTTTAAAAATTTCGTGTGTTGATAAAACATTGCTTCTTGATGTAAAAAATTTACCGTTGGAAAGAAAGCTTGGCTTTTTTGTGTTATTCCGGCTATGCACCAGTAAAATTGTTCATTATCTACTGGTTTGCTGAATTTGAACCGTCATACATACACCCATAATGCACTATGCTCTGGCCATTCAAATGAGATTATTCCACAGAAAATTAAAAAAGTTCACGAAAACATCTCGAAAAATCGTAAAATAAAGATGCAGGATATAGCCGCACTTTGAAGATGAAGGTTTTATTTCGCATCAACATTTATCTGTGAGAAAACGGGTTTCGAAGTGAGTGCTGTATTTGCTAACCGTGAACCAAAAACGAGTTGATTCGTAACACTATTAAGAGCTTTTTAAGCGGAATGAAAAGGATTTTCGAAGAAAGAGATATAGATCGTTTCTGATAAAGTAGCTTTGACTTGAATTCTATCAAGTCCAATGTTAATGAAATGTGATTTCAACCTGATCAACGAGCTGCTTTCATTACAAATAAAAATCTAAAGGATTAAGATCTGGCGAACAAGGTGACCATGCTATTGACCCCCCTTAACTTATTCATCTATTTGAAAGATGTTCATTTAACGAAGCAAGTACTTGTCTCCTTCTATGTGGTACACCATCGTGCTGTTATCACATAGTAGGAACAATGTTGAGCTTTAGTTTTCAGTAAACTGCAAAAGATTATGTTGCAAAAAATTTCTATACAAGTCTGCTTCAAACAATCATTTACAGCATGTACTGGCATCAAATAATTGTTTAAAATCCTACCTCAAAAGATAATAGTAAAACGTTGCTAAAATCTCCTTAGTCTATTGGTATGTGGATTTTGCAATGCCCACACATGTTCATTATGATTTTTGTTAGAACGGTCCCTAGTAAAACAGCCCTCGTCAGACCACATGATGATCGAAATTTTCATTTCATTTCATTTCATTTCATTTATTTCACCAAAGTAATTACAAATATTTGACAATTTTTCTTATTTATACAGATCATATAAAAATCAAATATGCAATAACACAAAAATAAATTCTATTATGTTTTTTTGTTCGTTCTGTCACCTAAGCATTATGCTTTTTTGTGACTTAGAACAAGTTTTTTTTTCTTCATTATAGTAATCAGTTCAGTATGAGAAAAAAAAAGAGTCCATACTTCACATACACATAGAAGAAGCAACTGAAATTTTTAAGTTGACGAGGAGGCGAAAGAGAATTATCTTATATTTTTTTGTGCATGTTGTTGAAATAACCATCGACAAAATTCTAACCGCTGAGGGGTATCTGCAGCATGTAAAGCTTGTATATTTTGTCTATGAAATGAACGTAACATTTATCTGTTTAAGATGTACCATACAAAATTCGGTAATAAATGAAGACTAGCAGCTACACGCCGAACACTAACTTAAGAGTTGCTAAGAACAGTTTCTAATACATTTTCTTCATTGACTTCAGTTGGACGAATGCCTTTTTTGGAGCAGAATTACTTGTATCTTCGGAATGATACAGTAAATACCGTGTGGGAGTTTCGTGTCTATGTGGATACTTCCTTCGGTATTCTAAAATTGTTTTTCTAGAGTTTTCATTAGAATACCAATACAACTGCATACTCCTGAGTTTGGGAAATAATGTATTGTTTTTTCAGAACGTACGCCGAATATAAAATACATAATTAAAATAACACAAGTTGCCATGTCAACCGGTATTTTCGTCTGTCATTCCACTTTTAATTTGAACTTGAAAACATATTTTTCCTGATGCTCCTATCTTCTGCCAAAGTTTGTCATAGAGTTTTTAGAACAGCGTGTATAGTATAAAGCTTAGTAAATTGAAAATTAACATCTCCATGAAACATATAGTTTTGAGGAAAATAAAAGAAAGAAGCCCAACACCCTGTATCAAAATCAGTTTCTCTAGTTGTCCCACAATACCATACCAACGTGATACAATGGTGTAACTCCTACTCTTTTAATGAACTTTAAAGGATAGATGATTTCATCTCACGGCACGCTATTACAAATTTTAACCACAAACACTCCTCTATCTGATACACGCCATATTCTTTCGGAGCTTATCTTCGGGTATGTAGCTAGGAAACCTCATCGGCCCGAACAATAATAAAACAGTATGGTGTTGCGGATACAAAGAGAACAAGAAGGAAACGCCCTCGTATTTTTGCAGACTGCTCGGATTACAATTATGCTAATAGGGGCACGACATAGTCATTTTAGAACACTGCACGACCTTACGCAACTTAACGGAATACGAGAATATTGTGTTGAATTCTTCGGCAGGAATGCACATAATATCGTTTGGTTGAAAAAACATTTTATAAAAAAGCACTGGCGTAGTTTTCATCACCCACAGAAAAAATACACCAATTTCTTTAACCTACGTTTATTTGTTGGATTTAATAGATCTTTACTTGATGGAATTTCATTTCAAACTGTTACGTCTGATATGCGACGTACTTGTCCGCGTTAGAAAATAATTTATCTGTTCTATATCACGCATCATACCTGATGCGTGGTTCAAAAGTATATTTATAAGGCTACCAAAAAAACCAAACGCAAAGACCTGCGAAGACTTTCGTACCATCAGTCTGATGAGTCATTCTCTTAAGCTCTTCTTGAAATTAATTCATCAGAGAGTATATGAGATTTACGAAAAATAGATAGGTTATACCCACTTTGGGTTTAGAAACGCCCTGTGTACTAGGGACACTCCTCTAGTATTCAGTTCTTATTCCAGAGAGCTCGATATGTAAATCATGATATTTTTACATGCTTCATCGATTATCAAGAAGCCTTTGATAAAGTTCAACATAATAACACTTTATTGAAAGTTCTCGAATCAGCCGAGCAAGAAAAACAAGATCTACGAATAATAGCAAATCTTTATTGGAATCAGACCTCATCGGTCAGAGTGGAAGGAGAGGAATCCGATAAAGTTTCAATAACAAATTCTTTCTTCTTTTGTTCTTTCGCCGTTATTGTTCAACATATATTCTAAATACCTTTTTCAAGAAACTCTGGAAAATTCCCTTGACGGTTTAAGTATCATTAATTATATAAGATATGCGGATGATACGGTTGTTATCTCGAGTGATCTGGAAGGACTTCAAAGATTGGTGAACAGGGTGGTAGGGGTGAGTGGAAAATATGGGGAAAATATGCTCTATGAAGAATTGGACCATTCGGATGAAATAAGATGCCGAATTGAAAAGGCCCGCGCCATATTTCTTAAAATGACATAAATGTTCAATAGTAGAGACCTGTCTTTGGTCAGGAAGTGTGAGTATTCAGATGCTACGGAATATTATGGAGTCCTGAACCTTATTTGAAACATCCTGCAAAAAATTGGAAGCATTTAAATTCTGGCTCTACCGTCGAATTTTGAAGATTTTATGTGTGGATCATGTTTCCAACGTGGAAGTTCTCCATAGAATGAAGAAAGAAAAGGAAATCCTCTAACAAGTAAAAACCTTGGCCACATCATGAGGAATCCCGAAAGATACCGACTTTTACAGTTTAAACATCCGCCAGAATTTTGAATTCTATGAGCATACATGTTTTCTTATTGGTGTCAAAGAGTGTTATGTCGGGTCTGTTATGCATCACATTTCTATCTGCCACCAAAGCAGAGTCCCAATAGAGTTTGTATCGTGCATTTTATAGAGGAGTTTTCGGAATATATAGGTGGTTGAGGAACCCTTTTGGAGCTTGTGGGTGGTATATCTTCGCTATGGAGTTATGTCTCTCAAGGTAATCTCTTGGAGCCAGTATAGGGTAAGATGAAGACATATGCTGTATTGTTTCAGAAGCTTGGGAACTCCTGCCGCAGCTATCGGGTGGTATGACAAGTTTTGTCAAGTTCTATTACATTCTTGTGGGCCCAACTTGGTCTTGTATTGCCAGAAGTCGACTTTCTGTTTCAAGGAAAAAATAACCTGTTGTTCGGTAAGTTAACGACTCCTTTTTATTAATTCCTACTTTATTGTCAGGTAGCTAGAGTACCTTCTGTGTAGGGCTCTAGAACTCCAATTTTCACTGAGTTCTTCCAGTGTGCGATCAGCCGGTTGGCTTCTATAGTTTTAAAACTGAGTTCTTTTCATCAGAAAGGAATTCTTCAGGGCGGTGATATTTCCTTGGTGGATTTTTTCCAAGTACACCTCGACCTCCCTGATGACGGTGTAGGTGTAGTCTTACTATCAATGAGTGATCCTCACTCATATTCAACTATATCTACCATGTGAGCAAAGATCTCAATGCTCTGTCCATTCCCTGAAGATCAGTTTGCGAACAAGTCGGAATGCCGAAAGAGTGAGCTATCGTTGGTATGACCCAAATGTTGATGGCCGTAAATAACTATCTAGAATTCAATCTTGATTTCAGCAGGATAGTAACTCTCTTGTCTTGTCTTTCTTTATATAGTTTCTGTATGTACTATGTTTTAATATCTAAAGCTTGTTTAATTCCAAGATATTTATATGACTTGTCTTCATTTGAAGATTTTATTGTGGTCAGATTCATTAGTCCATTAGTGTAGTACCTAAGCTTGCATTCTGAATTTCACCACATCTTACTTCCAGGGTTACACATTCCTCTACCCCAAAACTCATACCGATGGAGTCGAAATTGGTGCCATACAGTTTGAGGTTATCTATGTACAGACTGTATTTATTCGAATGTGTCAGGGCTTATCAATTATATATCCATAATCACTGAAGGGATCAATTGCCATACAAAACCATGTTACACTAAGAGTGTCACCCTGAAAGACTCCTCGGTTGATATGAATACTCCCAGACTCTATCATTTCATTTCCAGTACGAATAGAGAGATAAATCCTCCAGGTTAGCATAAGGAATTGCAAAAGGTTGATTATTTTTTCATTAATTCCGTGCGTTTTTAGAACTTTCAATAATGAAGAGTGGGGTATCGAGTAGAAAGCTTTTCGATAGTCAGTCCGTGCTAGAAAGATGTCTCTCAGCTTTATACGGCCCTGCCTCGTCACAATGTAGTCAACAACTGGCAGTTCTTTACAGTCTTTGGTTTTTGTTCGACCACCACCTTGTTCTAGAGCTACAAAGTTATTCGTTCTTTGGTGTTTATTTATGTGTTTAGTAATCACAGCGATTAGAATTTTCCATGCTGTAGGTTAAAAACAAGCACAAGCTGTCAATATCCGATTGCACCTATTTTAAAGTATGTTTAAAATTTTAAAGAATTTTTTCAAATTAATTTTTATAGAGCCATCAATCTGTTTCAATATTCAAGATTTTTAATATTATTTTATATATGATAATTATTCTCTGTTAAGGCACAAACTGCCGCCACAAAATGTAATATCATGCGCAAAGTGTTTGCGCATGTACATTCTATAGTATTTCAATATTTTTGTCTGATGCATAATCTTTCTACTGTGATTGCTTCCAATTTAACTTCCTTTCTTTATGAAAGAGGAATAACCACAGAAATCATAGACGAAATTCCATGTAATTCTTGATGTAACAAGTCAACTATGGATTCAATATTAACTATTCACACTATACAACCACTACACAACTATTTACAATTCAGTATTCAGTATTCCAACACACACAGTCTCCCAGAAACTATGGGACATAGCACACACAGAAGAAGTACAGTAAGTTAATTTTGTATACATTATCATTTTATGACACATATTTTATACTTCAATATATTTTTTGTACTTGTGGTATTCTTTCAATCCCTGAAACCAGGTTCAAATATTTCAACACAATCATTTAATACAGTCCACTCAATTCTTATAAGGTTTGTTGCTCTATATTATTAGTTATATCTAATAATTATTCCAACACCAAGTCTACACACAGACTACTTATATTGAGTATATCTTAGGGATTCAAATCCTACGTTGATTCCGAAATACGCAGGCTATTTTGATATACTGGCAATATTTCTGACCAGCTACAAATCTTAGGCAATTTCGATTACACAGAAATTCCATTTGCAATAAACTCATTGCAAATTCACATTATCTGTTTTTTGAACATACGCACAGCACAGCTGTGCTATAATTGAATCTGGACCTTCCCTTTTTTATATATATTCTTCCGTGAGTGGACATACAATTTGTCTAATATTTTGGCTAAACCTAAAACATTCTGTCTGTATTATATTCTTAACCTAGTGATTCTATATGGAAGTAAGGTATGTGATATATTTTTATTTATTATTCTTATGTATCATTCAAAAAAATCGACTGACGATTATGAACGGGAGTTTCAAATTATGTTTTTGAGAATGTGCCATATTTTGTATTTGTATATTTTTTTATTTGTATATTCATTCATATGTTATGTATTTTCGATCAATATTATATAATTTCTATAGATTCCTTTATTTTTTGGGCGTTGTAGGATGTTCGATAATTTTATATGTCTACTTTAATAATAGTATTGTATCTAAGACATTTCAATTTAATATTTTTCAATTTTTATTTATTTTTTTTCTTATTACATCTTATAGCAGTTTTACAGATTTTTTCTGTTTTAGTATTTAAAAACCCCTCCTTCAAGGAGTGTACTCTTCAAATTCATTCAAATCCTTCTTTCGTTTTCCACTCCTCATAAATGAAATTTGCAAATTTTCAAGAACTGATGGATTTTCAGAAATGAAAATTTCTATAATGATAATAATCTTGTGTTCTCAACCCAATCCTGTACAACAAGAACTGCAAACTACGCAGTTTGTAGCTGTGAATACTACCCGTTAAAAATCATTCAACAGGTCCGTTACTATTCCATCAGTCATTTCGTGTTTTTCCAATCGGAAGAAACCGCAACGAAAAAGAAAAATATCGAAAAATTGAGCTAATGAGCAATTTACTTCAGCGTCAAGGTTTCGTTTCATTCACGATACTGATTCTCCTTCGATATCAAATCGAGCTAGACCTAATTGAAAATTATATCATGAATTATCGTTAGAATAAACAATGAATTTGCCAATTGTAAATCGATTTCAATTGCAAATACTAACATATCCGTGTCACCGTGGGAACATGCAAATTAAAACTTCATTGTCAATGCTAATTTAGTATTAAAACGGCAGGTGTTTCTTGATTGAACTGCTGGTTGTGGTTTATTGAAGGAAAAAAGTATACTAGCAAAACTTTTCAGCAAAGCAGAATTTTATTTCGGTATTTCATATATATATGAAGAAAAATAAAATAATATCTGAGCGTGTAAGAGCAGAAACTTTTCGCGAAATAACGAAATAAAATTCCCCTTTGCTGAAAAGTTTTGCTAGTATAATTTTTTCCGAACAAAAACGCAAATACTGTCCTATATGAACGTGTTTTTACATGATAATAACTTTGAAACTAAAACATTACATTTTATTTTAACGTTATCAGCAGATATTTCACAAGTCACAATCTGAATTCTTCTTCTTAACAACCCCTACATAAATTCTAAATCGTGTCTATAAACTTTAATAGGTTTTCACTAGGGAAATTTAATCTAAAAGCGATTACACTTTAATCTAAATAATGATATAAATTATGAATTTGCGTCTACATGGTGGAAGCCCTAATATAGAATTGAAAATTTATATCAAAAATCTGAAAAATTTTTACTATATATATTAGATTAAATAAAATTAGTTTTTCTCTGAAAAAACTCTTATATTTTTAATGACACTGTATAATACATGTATATTTTATTTTAGCCATTGATGTGACAACCCAAAAAAGAATACAGAAATGATAAGATAGTCAATAGAAAATATAAGCTTTTGTTTTTTTTCATGGATAAATGGATAAATTTACGTCTACATGTTGTATACAACGTAAAAAAAGGGAAATAAAAGTTTTCCTAGAAAAAAATTAATTTAATATCAATGCAAAATACATTTTCAATAAATATATCGAAATTTTTTCAGGATTCTGATATAAATTTTTAATTCTATATCAGAGCTTTCACAAAGTAGACTGAAATTCTTTTATTTATATAAATATTTAAATGAAAGTGTATTCACTTTTAGATACTTCTACCTAGTGAAATATATAATAGCTTATATTTTGAATTGAGTATCTCTTATCATCTCTATATTATCTATGGTATTTTCACACCAATGGATAAATTTATGTATTCATGTTGTAAAAAATGTCATAAATAGAAAAATAAAGGTTTTACTAGAAGAATGTTCATTTTATTTTAATCTTATTTACGATTTCAACATGCAAACTGAAAATTTACCCGAGTTCTGGTAAAAATTTTCAGTTATAATTTAAAGCTTTCACCAAGCAGACTCAAATTCATAATTTATATAATTATTCAAATGAAAGTGTAATCGTTTTTATAGTCATTCACCCATTAAAAAACTGTCAAGGATTATAGAGAAGATTTGAAATTTATATAGAAATTGTTAAGAAAAATAATTCAGATGCATCTGTGATTTATGAAATATTTAAGGATAATCTCGCAATAAAATAGAGTGTTTTAATTCCAAAGTTATTATCAGGTAGAAACACTTGTATAAAGGACAGTATGCGGGTTTTTGTTCGAAATTTTCTTGAATGGGTTAGGTTCTAATCTTGTTATTGTGTTTGATTCTGAATGTAAGCCTATCTGAAGATTGGCAACAGCCATGAAACACGTATCCTATCATTTCTAAAGTTTTTCTTGTTTTAACACCAATGGAATTTACATATACATACGTATACGAGTTTTGATTTTACTATTGTTTTTGGTTTATAATTTTGTGATAATGTGTAGTTCCATTGGGTTAATAATTTTTAAATTTTTTCTTCAGTGTCGTTTCAAATCTGGTGTTTTATCAAGACTTATGCGGTTTGATAAATTAATGATTCAATGATATTTTTTTAAGGTACATGGGGGGATTATGTTTTGGACAATTTTTTCTGCATAAAACGTGGTATTTGAGTAGGTCAAGAATCTAAAGAAAACACTTGACTTAAGTTTCACTATTTATTCAGTTTATTGACATATGTTTCGGGTTTTCACCCTTTTGAAAATGGGTTGAACGTGAAACATATCGACAAAAGGAATAAATAGTGAAATTTACGCTTAGTATTTTTTTCGTTAAACTACTCAAATACCACATTTTCTTCAGAAGAAATCAAGGTTCTTGAAAATAGTGTAAAATATAATACCTCCCCCTATTCCCTAAAAAATATCATTGAAACATTGAAACAACAAGACCCGGAACATAAATAAAAAGTGAAACTCAAGCCAAGTAATTTTCTTTACTTCGTTAATTTTAAAAATGTTTGTAAAACTAAAACTGTTATTTTTAGGGAAAACAACTTTGTAACTTCTATGTTGTATGTTCTATGTTTTATGATCTATGTCTAAGATTTCAACCTAAAACTGTTACATGTTATATTTAGTTAGCTGTTAGAAATGTGAATTTAGAAACCCGAAGAAATAGCATTGTTTTTGATTTCTTTCAGGTTAGTAGGCTATTTTTTTTATTTCTTTGTATTTTTTTGTATGTTATTATTTTATTTTGTGTATGTTATTCTGGTACATTTTAAACTAAAGAAAATAAATTCTTCCAGAATCATTACATCGAATCGTCTATTTCTTCAATTATAAAAATAAGAATTGATTACACTCTCATAAATCAAAAACGTAAGCTATAATGACGACATCCATGAAAGTATGCATCGCTTCGGAAGCATCCAATACTGATAAGAAGAAAAATACATACAAATTCAAATGCACCCAAACTACGGGAACGGAAAATATATATTATGAAATACCAGAGGACAAACAGGATATATCTGGCCATCATGAACTTTTGGCTCTTCCGAAAGTGAAGAATATCTTGAAATCGATTAAAGTAAGAAGTTCGTTTCGTACGTGTGTAATTTCATTAACTTCGGAATTGAAAGAAATATATTTTGATGTCGAAGAAGATGTGATGTTTAAGAATGAATATTCACAACTGATTTATTCACCCGCATACGTGAGAACAGTATTTGGACAAGAATCATCAAAACCACATGATACGGTAGAACTTTCAAGAAAAAGCAAGGAGGATAAAAAGGATTTCATTAGGACAAAGGAGCATTTTGTGCTGAATAATTTTGATGATAAGAGTGATTCAGTGAATTTGTGGTTAAAAAAATTCGAGACGGAATGCACGCGTTGTGAAGTAGAAGAAGATACAGACAAAATTTTGATTTTATCGAAATAATTTTCCAACTGACATATGAATTGATTTAATTGTGACAAGTTTGCCAGATATTTTACAAGATAGAATTGATCGATCAAATGTAACAACTTTCGAGAAATTATTGGGTGAGTTTGGAAAGCTAGAAAGTTCAAAAAAATATGACAACGATCGAAATAAAGAAAATCATAGAATAAATAAATCTGCCGAACAAATTCCTTCCTATTCACAAACAAATAGAAAACCAGTTAAGAAGGAACCATGCTCAATTTGTGAGAAGAATGGTTTCTCACGTAGATTCCATCTGAAGACTTTATGTCAGCTAAGGAATAAATCCAATTATTCTAAACAAAAGAACGTACCCGGTAACATTAAAACTATAAACAATCTTGGGGTACAGGATGAATTAAATGAGGACATTTCAAACCAAAAAAACTAAGACTGCTGCCATTGATAAAATTGAAGGTGTTTATAAATAATAATGAATTATGTGGAATTTATGATTCGGGCTCAAATGTTAGTCTTCTGAATTCCAAAGTAGCAGAAAAGTTATGTCTACACATTCAAGATAATAGAAACACATTCAAAACAGTGAGTGGCAGGGCAAATTTTTCAGGAAAAAAAATTACAAAAATGAGAATCAATAATATCACAAAAGAAGTTGTACTTTTTGTAGTTAATGAGAAAAATTTCTAGTATGATATTCTACTCGGACTAGATTCTAATTCCAATTTTCAATTAAAACAAGATTTTGATTTGAATATTTATCAAACATTAGATATGAATGATGAGAGAAAGATCGATTGTGTCCATAATAATAATAATAACAATGATTAAACCATCCATCCAATATCAAACACAAGTTTGATATTGGTCAGGTGCAAAATAATGAGGCACATATAAAAATTTCAGAACACAAATTTATAGCAAAAAAAAACATATAGATGCTCAATACAGAGGATCAAAAAGAGATAGAATTCCAAATAGGAAAATTGTTGAAAGAGATTCTGATTGAGGAGTCCTCCTCACCTTTTGCATCATTAGTCACTTTAGCATAAAAGAAAGATGAAGGGTCTAAAACCAGATTATGTGTCGATTTTCGTGAGCTCAATAAAATAAATTAAATAAATTAATTATTCCCGAACCACAGCCTTTGCCATTAATTGATGAAATCTTAGCCAAAACCCGAAATGCAAAATTCTTTACTACATTAGATGTAAATTCTGCCTTTTCGTCGATTTCTATTCGTATCAAAGATAGATATAAGACTGCTTTTGTGACACAGAATGGTCACTGGCAATGGAAATGTTTACCTTTTGGACTTAAAACATCCCCGGCCATATTTCAACGTATATTGAATAATATTATCAAAAAATATAACCTGAATTTATTCTGCCTAAATTCTATAAATGATATTCCAATATTTTCTTCAACATTTGACCAACATATAGGACATTTCGAGAGTCTCTTGAAAGCAATATGTAATGAAGGATTCGGACTTAAATTCATCAAGTGTAATTTTGCAGAAGAAGAAGTCAAATATTTAAGACATATTGTAAGAAACAATACAGTACGATCTCTAAATGACAAGTTCACTACCATTAGGATTTTTTTTCCACCAGATACGCGGAAGAAGATAAGGCAATTTTTGGGTAAAGTTCATTTTTTTCACAAATATATAAAAGATTCAGCTAGATTATTAGAACCGTTGCATAATTTACTGAGAAAAGATGTAAAATTCAATTGGTCATTGGCTTGTCAGGAAGCTTTTGATAAGGTTAAGGACATCCTTTGTTCTGAGCCAATTCTTGTAATTTTCGACCCAAGTGCCTATACTACTACATATACTGATGCCAGTAATCAAGGAGTAGGAGCTGTTTTCAAACAAAAACAGATTAATGGTGTAACCCGTAGCGTAATTTTCTTAAAAAACCGAATAAATATCAAAAGAACAGGAAAGCAATATTCCTAGAATGTCTGGCAATTAAAAAGGCAATTAAATTTTGGAAATATTGGCTAATAGGAGATACATTTATTGTTGTTACTGACCATAAACCATTAGAAGAGAAAGAATTTCGTATAAGATCAGATGAAGAGCTGGGTAACATGATGAATTTTCTATCACAATTCGATTTTGAGATTAGATATGAACCAGGAAAAGGAAATGTAGAAGCAGATGGCTTTTCTAGAAACCCAGTTCTGGAAGAAACGGAGAAACCCAGTTCTGGAAGAAACGGACGAATGTATAAGAACAGTTAATTTGGTGGAATTAAATGAAATAAAAAACGATCAACAGAATAATCTCTCAAAGACAACATATGAAAAGTTTGAATACACAATTGATTTTCACAACAGTAGATTGCCCTTTTTGCAATGGTCTGATTGAACGAGTAAATCAGAATAAGGTGTAAACAAAACGAAAAGAAAACTAGGGCATGGACGAAAATAGCCGATGAATGTATTGAAGAATATGATAGAACAGACCATTCAACAACTGGATATAGCCCAGAATATTTACTTTGTGGCGGAACTGATCCCATTGCTCCAGAAGAACTTATTGAAGAGAGAAATTTACCAAAAGATGAGGAAATAGCGTAAAAAATTCTTTACGCTATCATGAATACAATGAAAGACTGATCAACAAGAATAGGAAATATTATGATTTTAAAATTGGAGGCTATGTTTACGTTGAAAATAAATCAAAATTGAATAGAAAAAACTTGATAAAATAATAAAAGGACCTTTTCCAATAGTGAAAAAAATATATGAGAGGGATATTGGAAATAAAAGAAAGGATAATAACTATTTTCATGTAACTAAGTTGCTCCCATGTGAAAACGCAAACATATAATGAGGGGTGCATACTTTATGTGGGGGGATGTAAAAATAAAACTGTTGTTTTTAGGGAAAACAACTTTGTAACTTCTATGTTCCATGTTCTATGATCTATGTCTAAGATTTTAACCTAAAACTGTCACATGTTAAATTTAGTTAGCTGTTAGAAATGTGAATTGAGAAACCCGAAGAAATAGCATTGTTTTTGATTTATTCCAGGTTAGTAAGCTATTTTTTTTATTTCTTTGTATGTTATTATTTCATTTTGTGTATGTTATTCTGGTATATTTTAAACTAAAGAAAATAAATTCTTTCAGAATCATGACATCAAATCGTCCATTTCTTCAATTATAAAAATAAGAATTGATTGCATTCTTATATGTTTTTTAATGTTGCTGAAAAGTTTTCATATATTGTTGAAGGTTTCAATGCAAAGTTTGTGAAGCAACAAGGGTGACGCCCACCTCTTCGACTTGCATTGATAACATTATCACAAATATTTTCGATTATACTTCTTCTTGTGTGTTGAGTGAAAGCATTTCTGATCATACTGCTCAGGTATTCTTTCAGATATTGTGGAAGTTGTGATATTTTTTTATGGTTTCCTCTTTTCATTTGTATAATTGCATTGATTATGAGAATAAAATTTATGTTATGTTATTTTTGTGATTTATTATTGAAAAATGTGTCTTGTTTTGTCATCTAATAGATCGAATGCTAGAAATAAAAACAACCGGCTTAATAATTCAGGAGTTAATAAATTCATTTGACATGAGTGGGATTGGGTATATGTTGTACAAACCGGAAAAACTTTCACAAAAAAGTTCAAAGAACATCAGTCATCACTTTTATAACTCTAATTTTGCGAAACAAGTTAGTTTTTCCGGAATCAGATAATCTTGAAATACTTCACCTGGGTCAGAAAGACAAAAAAATTAGACATCTTGGAATCAATAGATATCTGTTGAAATAACTATAATCCAGTACTTAAACAAGTAGACGAACCTACGGTAATCCCCACTTTTTGAAGTCCTACACGAACCGAAACCTTTCTCAAATATATAAAAATCTTTAAGATATAGCACTACTAAACTTTGGTCACTGTACATTCTGTCAAGAAAGTACCGGGAATTATCGATTTAAATCTGGCGGGGCAATGAGGCAGGTAAAATTTTTTTTTCCTAAGTTGGTACCACTGTCCTTAATTACTATGCTAAGCTTGAGCGGGATCTGTCAACTAGTGTGTTTGCAACAGCTGATTAAGTCAGTCGATGTCAGAGTGCGTGCCGATTTTTTCTATGGGTGATTACGTAGAGCAAAGAATTTGTTTAAAGTTTTGTGTTGCAAATGAATTTTCGTGTGCCGATGCATTGAAAATGTTGCAAAAGGCCTTTGGTGATAATGCTCTATCGAAAACTCGTGCATATCAGTGGTACAGAGCCTTCAAGGACGGTCGTGAAGTGGTCGCCCATCGACGGCTTCGATCGAAGATAACGTCGATAAAATTAAGGAAAGGGTGCTGGAAAACCGTCGTACCAGCTTGAGAGAGATTGCACATGATCTTAAGATATCCCACGAGTCCGCACGTACGATTTTGATTGATATTTTGGGCATGAGAAAGGTGGCCGCACGACTCGTACCGAAAGACCTGAATTTTCTTCAAAAACGTCATCGCGAACAGGTTGCTTCAGACATGCTGGATCGCTGTAATTCCGATTCTACATTCATGGAACGCATTATAACTGGTGATGAGACCTGGGTCTACGAGTACGATATGCAAACAAGCCAGCAATCATCGGAATGGGTGGCAAAAAATGAGCCGAAACCGAAAAAACCACGCCAAAGCCGCTCGAAAATGAAGGTGATGCTCATTGTTTTCTTCGATATGCGTGGCGTGGTGCACTACGAATTCGTTCCAGAGGGTCAGACGGTAAACAAGGAGTATTACCTAGGTGTTATGAAACGTTTGCGTGAGCGTATCCGTAAGAAGCGGCCAAATTTGTGGGCGAACAACTTATGGATTTTGCATGACGATAACGCGCCTTCTCACCGAGCTACGATTGTGACTGACTTTCTCGCCAAAAACTCAACAAACGTGCTTCAGTAACCACCGTATTCGCCGGATTTCTATCCCGGAAAGCGCCTATAAAAAATGTTTCGATAATTGCAAGTGCCGTTGGCATAGATGTATTGGAGCAAATGGAGCCTATTTTGAAGGCGACCCAATAAATTTTTACGATTAAATGTAAAAATGTTGTTTTAATTGAAAATTCCCGGTACTTTCTTGACAGAGTAGTATATTCGACAATAAAATACTGATAGAAAACAAAGTTGCCTCTATATTTTTTGTACGTAAATTGTTTCTCAGATAAAAAAGGTAAAAGTAAGTGAGTATTTCCTTTTTGTTCAACAATAAATTGACCAAAAACCAAAATGAAGCTTGAATAAACTGATTAAGTGATAAATTTTTGGCTAACGCTATTTTTTCATTTTTGCACAAAAGCCATAGGAAATTCTTATCGAAAAATCCGAAAAGTGAATGTTTGAAATAAGGATTGATTCATCTTAATCGGACCAATTTTTGCAAAAACACTGCTCCTCAAAGAACTCAATTTTATTCCATGAATTCCTGTATCCTGAATAAAGTGTAACAATGATAAAACAGATAACGCCGAAAGCGTAGTTCTCTCTGGAGCAGAACAATTTGAAAAATTTAGAACTTACATGCAATCAGTAACTCCTAATAAATTCCTCACTCCAATACCATTCAAAGAAAGCTTTTCCTAGTATGTGAAAAAAGTAAACGATATGAATTTGTAGAGCTGTTCTCTATTTACTGAATGAAAAACTGATAAAAAGTTTCCTAAACGAATTTCTCATTGTGTAACAAAACAAACATAAACCATAAAAAGTGTTAATTAAATTAGTAAATCGCCAATATCCAGTTTAACGCAGACATAAAATATTTGCATAATCAGGAATATTGATATTTTTGACAAACATAACACATGAGGAATTAGTGTATTCACTAGGGAACAAACGTCCTGTATGTCCTTCTGTAATTCAATTATCCCAAGAACTCCCTCGTAACTAACGCGTAGGAGAGAAAATACACCTTAAGGACCTAATAGGATTAGGAAGCCACACTGTGCGAAGTATAAAACTTACTTTCCCGATATATCGACATAGTGTGTCAGTCAGTGAAGCTACGGGAAAATTGTGACGAAATGGTTTTTAATTTTCGCGTTTTCAAGAAGCAGTCTCCGAACGGAAAAATAACTATTTATTTAGGTAAAAGAGACTTTGTTGACCATATTTCGGGGATTGAGCCAATAGGTGAGTAAATACCAGTAATTTATTTAGATTCAGTTTGCGTTAGAGACGACCAATCAGCCGAATTTACTGATTAAGTTTAAGTTTTTTTAAATGTTTGATTGATTCGGTCTTTACTTGGTGAAAACACATTTCAAATAAGAAATATATAAGAGACAGGATTTTAATTTCCACAAAAATGTATACAATAACTTCTTACAGCCAGTAGAATGTAGATGCCTGAAGAAGCCACATCGTGGTGAAACAATTGGAGTATTATGAACATTTGTGTAAAAATTGAAATACTGTCTCTTATATATTTTTTAATGAAGTTTTTTTTTAATAAGTACTTATTCTGTTGCATTATGGCTCGATAAGCAATTACATAAATCAACTAAGTCAGCAATATTCTAGTTTTCTCAGCCCCCTTTTATCAATGACAAAGACTTCCCTACAGTATTAAAATTATGTTGAAAAGCTGTTTAGAGGCCTACTAAAATAAATTATTAAAGTTTGCACAAATGAAGGTACTCGATTTTCCTAAACCTAATTTTTTCCTCCTGAAACATTCAGAGGGAAGATGTAGGTACAAGATGATCCGCTCAAGATAGAATGCTCTTAATTTATGATAGGTTTATTCAATATATTTTTTATTCATTCAATAAACATATTAGCATATGAGCATATGATCATTCATGACTGTGTCAAGAAAGTCCCGGGATCGGTCAATGAAACACGTATTGATGTAAATTTGTTTTGTATTACTTTAAAAGTAGGCCCTTCCAAAATAATACACATACTTTAACGAATAATCCAATTTTCAAAACATTTTTAGGAATCGATTTCTCTTTTATGCATTCTGTTGAGTGAAAACAGATATCTTGAAATGGTAATTCGAGTCTTGGAGAGAGAAAAATTCTGCCGGAGCCATATCAGCTTAATGCGGTGGTTATTGGATATAATTTGTTGAGCTTTGGTCCAGAAATTCATTCACAATGATAGCGTTGTCAATTGGGAGTCTTTTTGGACGAATTTGTTCTCACAAACGCCGCCTGATGCTCAGTTAATATTTTTTAATAATTTTTACCTTCTGGTAAAAATTCTGACCGTAGAACAACGCATTAAGCGAGAAAAAAACTGTCACTTTTGGTCGACATTAACTCATACCCACGTGTTTCTGATGGAGTGAATCCTTTGTATGAGGTCTTTCGGAAAGTAATTTCGTTTTTTCCCGACAGAGGATTTAATTGAATTTTTTCGAACCCAACTTCACACTTAAGGCATAATCATCATATGTTTTTAAAGCTGATATAGCAAGGCCTATGTGTGAAAAATTTCAATTAATTCTACGCTGTATATTTGGTTCGTGCCTTTTAAATATGGAGAGCAATAAGCAGCATTTCGTCATATTTTACATTTTCACTATAAAAAAGGTAAAAATGCTGTTCATGCAAGAAATATATTAACCGATGTGTAAGGAGAAGATGTGTTGACCGTACGCCAGTGCTAGAACTAGTTTGCAAAATTTCGATCCGCCAATTTTTATGTCGAAGATGCACCACGTTCCGGAATGCCGGTTGAAGCTGATAAAGACATGATAAAGGCATTAATTGATGCAAATCGGCGAATAACAACATGTGAGATAGGTAAGAGGTTAAATTGATCGATTTCTATTGTTTATGACCAATTGAAAGGCCCGGGTTTAACCTCGATGCTCGATATAAGTGTTCCCCATGTTCTCACGGAGAGAAATTTGTGTCGTCGCGTTGACGTCTGTGATTCGCTTCTCAAACGTCACGAAAATGATCCACTTTTGAAGCGCATCATTACTGGGGACAAAAAATGGGTTGTGTATAACAATGTCGAATGCAAGAGATCATAGAGCAAAAAAGATGAACCGGCTCAAAGCATTTCAAAAGGCATTACTCATCAAAAAAAAAGGTGATGCTGTCTGTTTGTTGGGATTTTAAATGAAATGTTTGTCTCAGCTTCTACCGGATAATACAACATATATTCTGAAGTCTACTGGACAAACGGAATGATGCAGTTCAACAGAAAAGGCCAAAATTAATCCACAGAAAAAGTGTAATGTTCCACCAGGATAATGCGAGACCTCATACAAGTTTGGTCACTCGCCAAAAGCTATTACAGCTTGAATGGGATACACTGCCACACTCACCATATTCTCAAGATCTGGCGCCTTTGGATTATTAGTAGTTCCGCTCACTGCAAAATTTTTTTGACGGCAAAACTTTCACTTAAAATGAAGAGGTCAAAAATCATCTGGATCAGTTTTTTGTCAGCAAAGACCAAAAATTTTATGAGCGTGGAATTTTGCTACGACCAGAAAGATTGCGTGTTGGACCAGAATGGCCAGTATATAAGTCAGTAAAATATTTATTCATATACTAAAATTGACTTTTATTTTACCAAAAAAAAACGAAATTACTTTCCGAACAATTCAATAACATTTTCAGGGTTTACGCACACGAACTCTCATTTCTAATGGAAATTTAAAACAGATTCTTCATTCAAAATTTGTATACAATATAAAAATAGCCGAACCCCGTTGACTTGAACTGATAAAATGGAGCACTATAAGCATACTAAATGACAGATAACCTTCAAACTACGCGTGAGTAAAGAGGACACTTCCTATTAATAATTCAACAAAAACAAGAACTTTTGAAGGTTCACATTATTTTTCATTTTTAAAACGGAAGGAAACAATTTTTATTGAAATCATAATCTCAACTTCTTTTTACTTAGTTTCTCACTACACAAATCACATTTTAATTAATTTTTTTTTATTATTATTATAATGATTTAAATATTTAAAGCAGTACAAAAGAAATGGCGCACAAGAGATGGAAATATTCTTCTCGTACTTTTGATTATGGAGTATTTTCTGAGTTGAGACGCAGAACTCAAAGCGCCATCAGATCAAGCACTCTGGAAACATTTGAGGGGTAGTTAGATTCCAAATGAAATGAAATATAATGATGTTACTGCCATGAGTGTTGATATTGCAACTATTTTTGGAAGCTATTGTAGTGTTTTCGACCATATGAGCAAAAATTTGCTATGGTCTCAGAGAGGGAAGATGGCATATGTTATCCCAATCCCTAAAACAGGCTGTGAATAACTATAGGCCAATTTACAAGGTCTCGAGTTTTTCGTTCATGATAGGATCTCGAGTTCTGTTGAGTTCTTGATAGTTCCGGAGCAATATGGCTTCGTATTCGTACTACCAATATATTCTCATGTTCAGGTTGGTTCTTCCTAAAGGCCTTTGATGAAGTGGATCATAGTGCCTTGATTAGTAAACTGGTTAAAATTGGTATGCATGGCGACTTGCTGAAGTGATTGTACTCTTATGTAAATAATAGACCTCAAATCGAGGTCGTTCATGGCTTTCTTTCACCAGCGTTCTCTGTTACTTGTGACGTGCCCCAGGGTTTTCTTCTTGGACCTCTCCTTTTTGTAATGAATATAAATGACATCGGTTCTTGTCTCAGGTTCTGTAAATTTCGGTTGTTTGCCGATGATATTAAGATCTTTTCCTTGTTGCTGATGTTTAGGACAACTTAAGTTTCCAACATGATCTTCATGCCTTTTACGATTATGATAAGAGAAACTTGAACTCAACTTCAACAAATGTAGCTACATAACTTTCAGTCCCAAATAAACATTACGATTACTTTTTAGACGACAAGAATCTAAAGCGTCAGCGGGAGGTGAAAGATCTATGTGTAATATTTGATAATGATTGATATTTGAGTCTCATACTGAATATGCTGTAACCGAAGCTAACCAGTAGCTGGGACTGATTATAATATTTTATAGCGACTTCATCTTTTGTGTGGTCTTTAAAACACTCTTTTTGCGCGCTAGTTCCAGAAAAACAGCGTGCTATCATTTCGCCCAAATGTCTGTAATTTACAGCCTGCCGTAAACACGCTAACTTTCGAAAGGTTTGGGGTCTAAATTTTGCGGCTGAGTTTGTTAATGGGCAAAATTAGGAAGGTGATATGAACTAGCGCGCAAAAACTCCTTCACATCAGTGCTTTTCACCTTTTCCAATTATAATATTTGATTATTGTGATTTTGGGTCCTAACCTATTGACATTCTATTCGTCAAATAAATAAAATTTTTAGAAGCGTCGTTGTCTGTCCCTTGGTATTCGTCTTCAGCCAATTTATGACATACACCACATTTAAACTTTATCCATGTTATCTATATTCTTCTTCGGGAGTCTTATAACTAAGACTTCAGAACCTGAATTTAAACATCATTTTATCTGGTCATTTTGTTAGACTTACCCTTTTTAGATTCTTCTTGTATTATTCTTTTTTGCTTTCTAGTCCTCCTGAGTGGTCTTAACTATTCGTACATTACATATGTTATGTTATTTATGGCGAGCGGGCGTCTGTCCACCCTACATGTCATTTAAGATTAGGTTATAATCAGGACAATGCTGCTAACCCCAGAGCTCTATTTCCATTGACACGTGATTGAAAAAGTTCTGTTTTCTTCTGAATAGGCAAGCTGATAACTTACTATACACTTGCACAACATATAATTCCAGATTTCTCAATCTTAAAAGCTTCAAATTTGACTCAACTAGCTGCTTGAACCAATATTTTTCACACCTTCATGTTTTTGTAAAATGATGTTTCAAAATTATATATTTCAGAGGGTGTATTCTTGATCGACAATGAATACAGAGACAGAAAAATCTTTGGACAAGTTGTATGCAGCTTCAGATATGGAAGAGAAGAGGATGAGGTAATGGGATTGAACTTCCAAAAGGACCTCTTTCTGGATTCACGTCAACTGTATCCTGCGCCTGAAAAACAAGATACTAGTAAGCTCCAAGACCGACTGATTCGAAAATTAGGTCCGGATGCATATCCTTTCACATTTATTATACCACCAAGTGCTCCAGCTTCTATTACATTACAACCAGGTATATACAAAACTAACTTTTAGTATATGTGGAATGAATCCACTACATCACAAAAGCGAGAGTGATATTTTTTTATTAGGAGTAGAAATAAGTTCGTGCGGTTTTGATAACAGATGTCGCTACTAGTTTATTATTCTATTGTATCATTTGGCAACACTTTCATTTTGAAGTGTCATTATAAGGCTTTCTTTTCAGTATCTGTCATTTTGCTCAAGTGTGAACAACATAAAGAGTTTTACTTTATTACTTCAACATGAGCATAAAGGCTGCCGAAAGTCATCGTATTTTAGTGGATGTTTATGGTGGCCATGCTGAACGAACATATCAGAAGTGGTTTGTCGATTTAAAAGTGGCAATTTTGATTTGGAAGACGAAGATAGATCGACCCGGAGCCCCACCAAATTATGGAGAATTAGAGGCATGGCTCGATACAAAAATATCAAGGAAAAGACCACCGATGTATATAAGTGGACTCGTTAGAGTGTAATCAGATCAATATCAATTAAATAAGATCAAGTCTGGCATAAATATTAATAATTAAATTCATAAAAATACACACAAGCCAAAATTTTGAAGAAAAGGCATATTCGTAGTACACAACCACTAGTCGAATGAAAATTCATTTAAACGTTGGTCAAAAATTAGAAATCTTGTTGAAAAATTTTAAATAGAACTCACATTGAGAACTCAATTCGCAATTATGCAATGTAAAGACAGCCAAATTTGCAATGAATAAAAGTTATTTGAATTTAGAATCCTATATTAATTTTAGTGAAATTATTGACAGAGAATTAATCAAAAGCCAAAATAATGTGAAAAGGGCAAAATTAATCAAATTTCAGTCAATCCAAGAAAACAGTATTTACCTCAATAATGCTAAAAATATGTGAAAAATATCCTCGAAGATGCTTATTCAGGGATAAAGTTGTAATAGCATATAAGCTAAAGAAATATAATCAATTTCATAGATAATTTTTAAGTAAGAATCATTAGAAGTTAAAACTTTGTAAATTTTTGACACTTGAAATACTTTTCTCATAAACTAGACTGATTCAAATGATAAGTATCAAAAGTCAGATAAAAAATTGGGCTAATTTTCCACAATATTTTCAAACTAGGAAATATTGTGAATTTTGTATGATCATTGAAAGCATCATTTTTCAAGAATTTTGACAAATGTTAGTAAGCTTTGGAATTTAGTTCTTCGAGAAAACTATAAAAGGAAGTTGCAGGCAAGAGGTCTTTTAGTATGTAATAAATACTGCATCGCTCTGATTAAAAATAAATTAGTTTTCAAGTATACAGTTCCATAACCTAAAAAGAAGATAACATTATTATTGTGAATTATATCAAGAAATACGTTACCTGAAGTTTGAATGGAACAATCAAATTAAGTATCAAACAAGACAATCCAATAGAAGAAAATCAACTGAAGTTGGTTGTGAGCTCAGAGCCTTCCAGAAAATTCATTCTTAATGAATCCAGTACAAATTCCTGTAACAGAGGAAGGATATATACTTAAGAGGGGCATTGATAAATTGAAAGACGAACTTACCAAAAGGTAGAAATAATTTTAATTCTGTAAATTATTCAATTTAAAGTTAATTACAATACTAGGATTACGAAATGGAGATAAGGTTAAAATAATTTAAATTTTGAATTTCATATTATTTAATCATTATTATATTATTGTTATATGTTATATTGTTACTATTTAAAACGAAACAATGATAAGGAAGAATTAAAGAATGATATTGCCACACTAATTGAAAATAATTGTTCGTTTTGATTTTGAGAAATTCGAGTTGATATACTCGTAGAAATAAATTTACATGCTGCCAATGAATGGAACAAATTTTTGTAACAAATTTTAAAATCAACAAGGTACATTGTGAAGTTGAGAAATTCATAAAGGCAGTTACTTCACATTAAGAGCTTCAACAGGCTCGTTCGTTAATATTTGGATGTCAAATTGTGAATGCTGTTAATGTCAATTCGTTCAAGAATGGATATGACAGCTTTTCAATTCGGGGTTCGGAGTGGTGAACCAGTGCTTGTGTGATTTTTGTTTTTTTTTCAATTATTCTTGGGATATTTTTATTTTGAATATGATATTTTTATTTCTCAAACTCACTTGTGTGATATTATGTTATTTCAGTCTTTATAGGCCTCGACTCTTATTTTTTATTATTAATAATAATAAATCATCTACAACGGCATGACTTTCCTCTGTATTTTTTATTGGTCAATAAATATTGTCCGCCAGATTCGAACCCAGATATTTTGCTTTCCAAGCAGAAAACGCGAATTAAATACCACAGAAAAGGAAAACTTATCGTTTAATAACCTATTATTATTTGTCATAACCGAAAAATAATTTTAAACGCGCTTTTCTCAGCTAGGCTTGTACGTATTAGATTGTTCGGAAAGTAATTTCTTTTTTTTTTTTTTAAATGGAAGAAATTTTTGTAAAATTAATAAATATTCTGTTGAATTATATATTGGTCAATCCAACTAAGGCATCTTTCTGGTAATAGCATGATTTCACGCTCATAGAATTGTTGATCTTTGCTGCCAAAAATCTATACAGGTGTTTTTGAATCCCTTGATTTGAAGGGAAGGTTTCACCGTCCAAAAATTTTGCAATGACCGGAACAAATAATAATCCGAAGGCGCCATATCTGGAGAATATGGCGAATGTGGCAGTGTATCCCATTCAAGCTGTAAAAGCTTTTGGCGAGTGACCAAAATTATATGAGGTCTCGCATTATCTTGGTAGAACACTTCACCTTTTCTGTTGATTAATACTGGCCTTTTCTGTTGAAGTGCATCATTCAATTTATCCAGTTGATGACAGTAGACTTCCGAATTCATTGTTGTGTTATCCGGTAAAAGTTCAGAATGAACGATCCTAACCAAAGAGACAGCATCGTCTTTTTTTGATGAATATTGGCTTTCGAAAAATTTTTGCTCCATGATCTCTTGCGTTCGACATTGTTATATACAACCCATTTTTCGTCCCCAGTAATGATGCGCTTCGAAAATAGATCATTTTCGTGACGTTTGAGAAGCGAATCACAGACGCAACGCAACGACACAGATTTCTCTCCTTGAGAACATGGGGAACCCATATATCGAGCATTGAGGTTGAACCCAGGCCTTTCAAGTGGTCATAAAAAGTTAAATTCTATAAATTCAAGCTCTCACCGATCTCACAAGTTGTTATTCGCCGTTTTGCATTAACCTATGCCATTATCAGTTCAGGCACTGTCGTACTGTCAACATATCTTCTCCATACACCTAGGTTAATTTTTTTCTGTCTTGGACAGCATTTTTATTTTTTATATGGTAAAAAAGTAAAATATTACGAAAATGCTGCTTATTGCCCTCCATATTTAAAAGGGCTCCAACCAACTGCGTAGTTGAACTTTTTCACAGACAAGCCTTGCTATATCAGCTTTCAAAACGAATAATGATTATGCGGCTAAAGTGTGAAGTTGGATTCAAAAGAATACAATTAAATTCACTGTCGGAAAAAAACGGAATTACTTTCCGAATAACTTTATATGTTACGGAATCTTCCAAGGTATGATTAAATTTAAAATTTGCGCACCTATTAAGAACTGATGACAATACATCGATATTCCATTCCTTATGTTCTGATCAGGATCAACAGGTTAGAAAAAATCAACTAATTTTACACATTAAACTATGCATCTGTAAAATGACAATAAATGTTAGTCTTATTTTTCGAAATCCAACTATTGAGTACATGTTGAGACTGGGTGGAGACAGACCATTCCCGTCGTCCTCAGTCAAGATCCGCTCGAAACTATCCATTCTGTGGACAGCTCAGTGGGAGAGCATCGGGCTCGTGACCGGGAGGTCCGGATTCGAATCCTGTTCGGGTGGAAAAGAAATTTTCTAGCTGGACGGGTGTCTGCCACCATTTCACTGTTGGGTCAAAAATTAACAGTGCTGTGACCTAAAGTGGCGCAAGATCGCAGTAACAAAGCCTACCCAGAACACAACTGAACTCGCACAAGCTGACAAAGCTTCTGAGGGATCTTCACAGAAGATCTAGGAGTATCAGGATAATAATAATAATATGAAATCTGACCAAACGTGGAACGACGATCCTAGTTGACTTTTTGGCGGATTCTTTTAACGTGTTTGTCGTTTTGGAATGCTTAATGAGCATGGTCTTCATCACTGATGCCACCACGTTGGAAGCGGCCAAGCCACTCGAAAAGCTGCTAAGTTGTATCCCCCTTAAAGTCCTATTAAAGCATTTGGTAAACTTCCGTTGTTGGTTTTTCAAGTAAGAAACAAAATTTCAGACACAGCCTTTGTTCTTTTAAATTTACCATAACAACTTCGTATAAGTAAGTAAGAAAAATATAACACTACATTCAAATGTTAACCTTTAAACTGACGTCTGTAGATTTTGTTTTATTATCTAGAGGAAGAACTCCCTACAAATTTTATGAATAGCAGTGCGCTCTCAGTTAGGTTTTTTTGGTCCCTCCATGTACTACTCTGCTATAAACCACAACAAGCAGTAACTTTTTCTGGAGGCAAGTTCGTGAAGCAATTGTGAATTTTTTCACATTAAACAGACAGCTTCGTCTGTCAAGTAAGTTTCATTACAAAAAATTATTTTTTTGTAAAAATCTATTTCGAATTGCTCTAGAGCCTACTGTTCCAAGTGTTACAGAACCACGAACGTACTTTATTCCTGTAATTCGAGCCGGTTTTTAAAGGTATTTATGATAAACTCGAAGTAGAAATGGCTTCAACTCAGAATTTTATTTCTCATTTAACATATAAGGCCGTAAATACATAAAAGTTTGAGGAAAAAGAAATCCATTATTCTATCTACATCTACAGTTTTTCTTTGATAAAGGCGAAAATGCAAGCCAGGCGACTGAAATTGTGGATGGTATTTATGGTTCCGATACTGCAACAGCTAATATAATGGCAATTGTGGTTTAGTCGATTCCGTTCAGGTACTTTTGATGTTAAAGATGCACCTCGCTCAGACGGGCCCGACGTCGAAATTTTCAATAAAATCTCAAAAATAGCGGAAGTTGACCGCCTGTTAGTAGTCGCAGTATCATCCGGGAGCTAAAGATCGACCATAAAACAGTTTTAAACCATTTGCGAAAAGTTTAGTTCAAATAGAAACTCGATGTTCAGGTGCCACATCAATCAACACCAAACAAAGTGATTGATAAGAAATTATAATAGCATCAAGAAAAGATGGTGAATATAGATTGCTAGAGTTTTTCACCCGTAACTTCAATGAGAGGGGTATTATGGAACTACCTTTAAAATGGCAACAAATTATAGAACTAAACAGTACATATTTAACCCAAATCGAAACATGTTAAATACAGTCTTGAGGTTCACGCAAAAAAAAATAGATTTATTTTCCCCACCTTATTAATGTAGTAGAAAGTAAGAATTGTTACAAAATCACTAACTAATTTTTACATATTTCAGCTATAAAGGGATTTTCCATGAATAAAATCTGTTATATCTCATAGCATTTGCATTATCGTTTTGAATTATTCAGATGAATATTCTATAATTGAAAAATTGCAAAAAGTAGATTGCCCCATTCTGTATTCAAAATTGTAATAAACAATTATTACATAATAGATATAATAAGAGTTAAAATATTCCACTGATTTCAAGCACAATAATTCTAATCATATCAATTATTTATTGAAATAATCTATTTAGATATTCTTCCTTCAACCTACACTAGTTATTGAGAATGCAAATATTTTGTTTTCCTAATGTCCGGTCTGAACTCGATTAATTTCATAACAGCATAGTATTATATTGTGAATCAATTGTTTTGTCTTATTGGGAGTATAAATAAATTCATCTGATTTTTCAGAAAAATTGAAACCTTATTGTGAAAAATTGGTTAAACAAATAAATTAGTTTTGGAGAAATTCTTGAAATTATGTTGTGTACTTCTGAAAAAGATTTAGTTTTCATAAATATAAGATCAGAAACAAAACATTTTGTCACAGGCAGACATGCGCACTACGCCTATCTGAAGAGTTCAGGTGCGCATGCTTGGAACGAAACATTGAAATATTTATCTATTTATTAATTTTCATTGGCAATTTATAATTGTTGGGTTTTTTATTCCATTTGATATTGTTTAATGAGTTTTGATTTTATACATCTATTGAATATAAGCAGTGCTTATAAGACATTAATTTAATTCTAAAAGTTTTTGAATAGAAGATCGAATCTGTTTTGATATTCAAAGTTTGTAATAATCCTTCTATCAAGTAAAAAACTGCTTCTTATTATTTTACCCACTGATAGGTTTGTCATCACTGCTAACATCTTGATTTTCAGTCTGGCATCTACAAGTACCAGCTTTTCAATTTTTTTCACATTTTCTTAAGTGGTGCCGCTAACGGGCCCGCCTGAGCAAGAATCGTCTTCAATGCTTTCCCTGCCTCTTTTAAATTCACTTGACCACCTTTAAACGGTGGATAACGACGGAGAACATTCTTACTGTTTAGCAACCATCCCCCCATGAATGATTTTTTGACTTTTTGCCTGCTTAGTGAGAAAGTCTATAACGGCGCGATGCTCTATATTCTTCATCATTGTGGTGTCAGTTATTCTGGTCGTCTTTCACTGAGGATACCTAGAAAACTATTGATCGTAAATTAGTAAAATTTTATATTTATACCCTCAGATAAGGTCATTAGTAAATGAGATAATTAGATTACTCACATTATTAACAAATCACTCCGATACAGAGAATACATTGAACGCCCCTGTACATTCAAAGTTCAAAGTATTGTCCGTCGCTAGCCTCAACTTTTTCCTACCATTCTGACAACTGACGGATCGCATCACGAAGAAAGGCCGGTTCTTTGGCCGCTACCGAGCATCTATCCATTTTTTGAGTTCATCGTAATTGGAGAAGCTGATCAGCCAGGCCTGGTTGCATCGATCGAAAGTATCAACGTCTGGGCTGTACGGCGGATGGGGTAGGACTTCCCACCTGAGCGTTTCTAAGTAAATTTTAACAGACGACGCAACATATAGCATTTATCGTGTCTATAGGCGTATTGCGACCGTTTTTCTCCCAATGCTCGACTCAAACGCATCAGTTGTCGTCGGTAGATTTTCCCTATGATCCTTTCATTCGATTGTAGCAGTTTATAATACACCATACCAAGCTGGTCCCACAGCATGATCTACTCGACATGAATATTCGGCTTGAGAGTTGATGATCCATACGCTGCTAGACGTTTTGGATTATCGCCAGTCACAATTCGATGCTGAAACCCCTTTCTTTTTGGCCGTTGGAGCAGTTGCTCACTCGTAAAAAACCGCGTTCGACATCTCTTGGCTTCAGTTCATACGGCATCCGGTTTCCTACTATTCGAATCATTTCCATTGCTTTCAAACGATGGCAAATGACTGGTTGAGTGATTTCAAGTGTTTTAACGAGTTCCTCTTGCGTTTGTGATAAATCTTCAGCGAGCCTTGCCTCTAGTTCTTCATCCTTAAACTTCTGACACGTTCATTCAGCTAGAGCATGATCACCACAAACGTTTACTAAAACACGATGACTTTCGGCAATCTTTTTCTTCATATCGGAGTAACGAAGTAAAGTTCCCCGCAAAAACACATTATTCGGTCCAAAAAATGAAATTTTCATAGCACACAGAAACTATGTTGTTTATACTTCAACGAAATGACAAGCACTGAAAAGAAAGCGTTATGGTGACACGTCAAATGAAGGTGTTTCCCAGATGAAACAATAGAATAAAAAACTTATGACATCTGTTATCAAAACTGCATGAACTGATTCATTCTCCTAATAGTTAAGTGTCTATTTATTAATAGATTAGTTCAAAAGAGCTTCAATTTCGAATAATTCACCATATTTATTAACCTAGGTCCTGAAGACGAAGGACAACCCTGCGGTGTCCACTACTATATCAAGATATTCGTAGGTGAAAATGAAACTGATCGTCCCCATAAAAGGAGCACGGTCTCAATGGGTATACGCAAGATACAATATGCACCCTCAAAACAGGGAAGACAACCCTGTACTGTTGTTAGAAAGGATTTCATGTTGAGTCCTGGTGAACTCGAATTGGAAGTTACCTTAGATAAACAGGTAAAAATCTTTTCAGTCAATATTTATCTTAACTGGTACTGCGTTTTCGACAAACTCTCAAGATCCTTCATGTTATCATTTTACTTCTAACACGACTCTCCACTTCAAAATGTGATCACAACCAGGTCTCACACAGATTGAATAAATCGTAACAGAAAAATGGTCTTTCAGTCATAAGAGTGTTATCCTATAAAGGATAACATCATTTACCCCACAGCGGTAATCTTAGAAATACACTGCTAAAAAGTTGAAGGAGATAACTTGCATACATATAATAATATTTAAAGCGAACTAAAAATGCTGTTTTGTGTATATATTGATGTATTAAGATGGGTGTCCACACACGGTTAACCTGCTTGAACGGGCAACAGTAAGCAAGATTGTTTTAGAACGACAACATAGTAAACAAAAAAAACAAAATGAAAATTCTGACCTGGTGGAGTCTGCAGAAAAAATTCCTTCTATTAGAAGCACCTGAAAATCACGGTTTAATATCTGGTGGAGCCCCTCTAGCTTTTCGTAGTGTTCTGCCTCTATTCAGCATTGTATTAATGAGATTATCAATGAAAGCGTGAGGAATGTTTTTCCAAATGTCCGTCAAATCATTGGCGAGCTGTTGTAATCTCTGGGAGGGTCAGGTGAGCGATGTAATTGCTATGATATTGCAGACTAAATATGTTCAATAAAGTTTTGGTCTGGAGAGATAGCGGACAATCCATTCGGTTAATGTCATGCATTTCTATACGGTTGTTGATACTTCTTGGCCGGTGTGGATGAATATTACCTCCAATTAACGTAAAATTGTCGCCAATGGTTCTGGCAAAGGGAACAATAATGGTTTTTACAATTAAACCACGATATCTCACAACTGTCAGTTGCGTTAATGAGGATAATAAAATCTATGCGCCCATTACAAGAAATGCTTCCCCAAACGCACACTATAACGCCACCGGAAAGAGTCGTTGACATCACGAAATATTCATTATACCGTTGACCCCGTTCTCGCCACACCAACATTCGCTAATGAGACCGATACAGATGAAATCTGGACTCATTCGTGAACAGGCAGGATCTCCATCTGTGCTCGTTACAGTTCTCATGTTCAAGAGCCCAACGATATAATACAGCCAGGTGCTCCCTACTCAATCGCAATCGAAACTGTGCAACCTATTCCGGATTGTTTAACCAGAAACCATTCTAACGATAGCAAGCCGGAATGAGCTATTAATTCGGGATGTTGTGAAGAAGAGGTTTCTCGTGCAGTTAACCGTATTAGCCGATCTCGTGCGACGGTTGTAGTTCTGGCTCTTCCACCCCCTATATGCAGACTATATTCCACTAATACGATAGCGATTCCACGCTTTACTAACTACACTTTGCGAAACCCGGAGACGGTTAGCAACTTCTTGTAGAGTTAAAACTTCGTTTAACCAACACACTAATTGGTCAAGTCGGACGGCTTCTAAACGCATATTAGCCTCGTGACAATTAATCCAGAGTTGATACTACACAACACCAGATCGATTGCAGTAGCGCATTATCGCATATACGGACCACAAAAAAGATTATACACCTACAAGAAATCATTGTTTTGTATGAATCAGTCCAGTGTCATGACGACCATATTTTGTGTGTGTGTGTAATACTCAAACATACGCCTATCCATATGGAATGTACAGATACGCTGAAAATCCCATTCAAGTGCAAAAAGTAAGTTTTCTCTCTAATATTCGCCGTGTAGTTGAAAAAGCGACATAGGAAAACGAACTATCACTTGGTGCAGGGGTAGATTCAGATAGATTGAGGCTATCCTTGTCAACAGAATGGTGAATATTCTTACTGTCTGGATGCTTATCCAATTCTCGATCTGTAAATGTAGCTGAATTAAAATTTCAGCACTTGCTTACGATTTCAAAAGTCTGCATTATGAAGAAAAAATGTTATAAATACCAACAGAAACTTTAAAGGATATAGGAGTTTCAAAAAAGTTATGGCATATTTCACTTTTGTTTCCTATATTATTTTGATGCATAAGAACGTACCAGGTATAGGAATGTGAAAAAATAAATTTTTGAAAAAATTACACGTCTGTTTAAAAATGATAAAAAATATTCGATTCAAAATAATGTCCATTGTTATTTATACATTTTCCCCACCTCCCCGGCAGTTTATAAATACCACGCCAAAAAAACACTTCTTCTTTTGAGACGAACCAGTTATCCAGTCATTTTCGAGTATTTTCTTAGAAATTGAAGTGTTGTTCGGCTAGAGCGTGTCCCAGTGATACGATCAAATACTTTTTATACCGAGCCAAATCTGGAGAATAAGCTGCATATTCTAATGTTTCTCGACCTAACGCCTCGATCGTTTCCTTGATCCGTTTGCTGTGTGCGATGAGGCATTATCATGGAGCATGCTGCCTTTTTCCATATTCCAGTCGTTTTTCAAGTAATACTCGATTTAAATCGATCATTTGCTGTTGGTAGCGATCATCCTTAACGGTTTCACCAGGTTTTAACAACTAATCTCACCATACACATTGTCTTCTTTCCAAAGCGGTTCGGTTTTGCAGTGGATGTCGATAATTCGCCTGGACTCACCTATGGACTCAGACGCTTAGTATTGTCTGATTATTCATTCATTTTTCATCACCTATCACGTTTCGATGGAGAAATTAATTATTTTTTTATTTGTCGAGCAACATTTCACAAGTGGTTTTCCTATTTTCTTGCTGCCTTTCAATCAGTTCATATGGAACCCATTTTTACACTTTCTGAATCTTTCCCATAGCTTTCAAACGAATGAAGATGGCTTTCTACCTCACATTCAATTAATCTGAGAGTATCAACTTCATCCAATAAGCTTGCAATTCGTTGTCGAACTTTTTCGTTGATTTCCAACGCTCTTCGTTTCTCATGTCAAAATCAACACATGAATTTTTTGAACTACTGTGTTTTACCAAGAGCTCGTAAATTTCAACAGACATTCGATGCGATTCTACAGCAATTATCTTCAAATGATAGCACAAAACCAATGCTGCCCACAACTCATAGTTCGTAGGTACAAACTTCGACATGTTTAAGGTGTATGGAACTTGGGTTGATGTGGGTTGAAAATCTTCGTCAGCTGTTAGAAGGATATGATGGCGCTGTAGAAGAGGTCTTATGATCCCTAAACTGATGGTTAACACCATCTATAGGAAAATTTCGGTTTCATACTTCTGCACCTAGTATGTGGTATTGAAGTATGTGATTTGAAGAATTATAATATATGATTATATGAACCCTTTCTCGTGCTCCTATTCGAGAATCTGTTTTCTAACGGAAAAGGAAATTTTACTTTGCATATCTGTCTATTATTATTTATTAATATTACTACATTTGAGAACAGTTTATTTAATTTTTTCAATAAATTACAACGTCTTTGTGAATTTCTGTGAAAGGAGTCTGAGTAAAATATGTTTTTTAAATAAACTAACAATTTAAGGATAAGAAACCAGAACACAAAAAGTTTCGTATTGAATTTTTCTTTTCAAATCAGATTTTTAATTTGGAAAATGCTGAAGCATCATAAAGTTCTGATGCAGAATACGGTAGGGGTTGATTTTCTCAGCTCTTTGTGACAATATTTCGGAATTACAAAAAATGTCAAAAAAAACTATAAATTAGCGTTAACGATCTGTTATACTACTCTGTCAAGAAAGTACCGGGAATTTTCAATTAAAACAACATTTTTACATTTAATCGTCAAAATTTATTGGGTCGCCTTCAAAATAGGCTCCATTTACTCCAATACATCTATGCCAACGGCACTTCCAATTATCGAAACATTTTTTATAGGCGCTTTCCGGGATGGACTTTAGCTCTCGCGCCGAATTTTGTTTTATGGCTTCAATCGACTCAAAACGGGTGCCACGAAGGGCCAATTTTAGTTTTGGGAGGAGGAAAAAGTCGCAGGGAGCCAAATCCGGCGAATACGGTGGTTGCTGAAGCACTTTTGTTGAGTTTTTGGCGAGAAAGTCAGTCACAATCGTAGCTCGGTGAGAAGGCGCGTTATCGTCATGCAAAATCCATGAGTTGTTCGCCCACAAATTTGGCCGCTTCTTACGGATACGCTCACGCAAACGTTTCAACGCCTAGGTAATACTCCTTGTTTACCGTCTGACCCTCTGGAACGAATTCGTAGTGCACCACGCCACGGATATCGAAGAAAACAATGAGCATCACCTTCATTTTCGAGCGGCTTTGGCGTGGTTTTTTCGGTTTCGGCTCATTTTTTGCCACCCATTCCGATGATTGCTGGCTTGTTTGCATATCGTACTCGTAGACCCAGGTCTCATCACCAGTTATAATGCGTTCCATGAATGTAGAATCGGAATTACAGCGATCCAGCATGTCTGAAGCAACCTGTTCGCGATGACGTTTTTGAAGAAAATTCAGGTCTTTCGGTACGAGTCGTGCGGCCACCTTTCTCTTGCCCAAAATATCAATCAAAATCGTACGTGCGGACTCGTGGGATATCTTAAGATAATAATAATAATAATAATAAAGTGCCTTTTATTTGTACCGTCATATACAGCACAACTGAAATATCGAGGCGAAGTCTAGCTTACGCTACTCCACTTAACCTCTAACAGAATACAAATTACCAAACAAAATTAAACCTAGAGCAATAATACATGCAAAGAAAAGAGATAAAAAAAAAAAAAAATTAAGAAAACTGAAATTGTGTCGAAAGTAATTGTTTCCTAAAATACACTTTTAAAATCCTCAGAGAACTAAATTTAACATCATTAGGAATATCATTGAACACAGTGACTGTGATATCTCTCTCAAGCTGCTACGACGGTTTTCCAGCACCCTTTCCTTAATTTTATCGACGTTATCTTCGATCGAAGCCGTCGATGGGCGACCACTTCACGACCGTCCTTGAAGGCTCTGTACCACTGATATGCACGAGTTTTCGATAGAGCATTATCACCAAAGGCCTTTTGCAACATTTTCAATGCATCGGCACACGAAAATTCATTTGCAACACAAAACTTTAAACAAATTCTTTGCTCAACGTAATCACCCATAGTAAAAATCGGCACGCACTCTGACATCGACTGACTTAATCAGCTGTTGCAAACACACTAGTTGACAGATCCCGCTCAAGCTTGGCATAGTAATTAAGGACAGTGGTACCAACCTAGGAAAAAAAATTTTACCTGCCTCATTGCCCCGCCAGATTTAAATCAATAATTCCCGGTACTTTCTTGACAGAATGTATTTCGTTCTTGTAAATTATTCCATAACGATGTTCAATAAAAACAACATTTTTCCCTAATTTCAAAGGGCAGTTACTTGGAGGGAAAGAGGCTTTGGACAAGAATCTATATGAAAAAAACCCTTAAATTTCGGCTAAAAAACCACCAATTAAAATTATCCGAATCAATTAAGAAACACTCAGTATATAACTTTCTAAAAAATGTCAAATTAATTTCCTTTTCTTTATGTAGCTATACCACCATGCTGAACAAATTGCAGTCAATATTTGCATTCGGAATAACAGTAATAAAGTTGTTAAGAAAATGAAGACAATGGTTCAGCAAGGAGTTGATGTCGTCTTATTTCAAAATGGACAATACAGAACGACAGTTGCATGTGCTGAAACACAGTAAGTATTCACTCTTTCAGTAATCGTGATTAATAAAATCATTATTTTTATAGAGAAGGTTGCCCCATTCAACCAGGATCAAGTCTTCAGAAAATAGTTTATTTGACACCTAGCTTGATATCTAACAAGGGTAGAAGAGGAATCGCCCTAGATGGTCACCTTAAACATCAAGAAACTAACTTGGCATCTACAACATTGTAGGTATATTTATGGCAAAGCAAAGTAACTTTCTTCTTAATTGTGAAGACATAATTTTGACAAATCTTAGCGGCCATATTTGCTTTCAGATATTTGACATATAAATTGATTTGTGTTAAGTAGAATCTGCATGTCATCTTGAATCATTTCACATTGCCCCGGCGTTTGGAAATCGTCCAAACTTTGCATCAAAATTCAAGTTAATCAAAGAATGGCAAACATGTTCGTCTGATCCTTCTGAGCTCGCTATTCATAGTGTGATTGAAAAGTTATGAAAGTAGCTCTACAGGCTACTATCCACCAACACGATTTCGTAATCGTGCTAGCACTGCTTCAGTGAGTACGGCAAAAGACAAAAATTTTAAAATAGAAATTTCACCGCAGTTCACAAGAAACAGGCTTATCAAAGATGACTTCCTGGCGAATTAGGCCATGAAATGATATTGACTAAAAACTCAAGCCAAGTGACCACCGTTCACGTCTAAAATTTAATGATTGGGCTCTTGATGATTCCCAACTTCTCAGGTGAGGTTCGCCAATTGAGCGGCTACATCAACTTCAATTAGCTCATGAATTTTGTGTCAGTAAAACTTGTTAGTGGTCGGCAGACATTTTATACTGCTGCACGTCCACTCAAAAAAATTTTGTACCATTCGTAAACTTCAGTTCTTGAAAGCGTCTTCACATCGAATTATGGAGTCAATCGACGCAAAATTTCGGAAGTTTTTACGCCTTCCCGCAATAAAATTTTAATATCTTGCTCAAACATGATGCTACTAACGCCCAACACCGCATTGCACCACGCAGCGACCGGTAAAAAAAGTCCGGTTCATATTTGATACTCTCGTATTTTCAACAGGACGATGCAACTTGCTACGCGGCTAATCATTAAGATGGATTTATTTGGGTGAAAAATATAGTGAATTCATTTCACAAAATGACCCTTATTTATATTTATATTTATAAGTAATAAACTCTAACGATTAAAGGAAAATAATGGTAACGGTCTAGAATTTTTACAGCTCTTGTTTTGAGTTATGTAAATCACAAAAATTTAATTAAAAAGCCAATCCATATGTTACATCTTCATCTGTTCTCCAAAACTACAAAAGAGAACTCCATGAAATTTGCTACAGATTTACCTGAAAGTCAACCATAATAATCACTCTTCATTTATGTTACATTCTATAACGTTGTTCGGAAAGTAATTTCGTTTTTTCTCGACAGACGATTTAATTGTATTTTTTCGAACCCAACTTCACAATTAAGCTGCATAATCATTATGTTTTAAGAGCTGATATAGCATGGCTTGTGTGTGAAAAAGTTCAATTAATTCTACGCAGCAGTTTTTGGTTGGTGCCCTTTCAAATATGGGGAGCAATAAGTAGCATTTTCGTTATAATTTACTTTTTTACTATAAAAAGGGTGAAAATGCTGTTCAAGCCAGAAAGAAATTAACCGATATGTATGGAAAAGATGCGTTGACAGTACGCCAGTGTCAGAACTGGTTGGTAAAATTTCGATTCGGCAATTTTAATGTCGAAGCATTACATTCCGGAAGGCCTGTTGAAGACAGCAAATCAGCAAATAGCAACAGGTCAGATCGGTTAGAGGTTGAATTTATCGAATTCAACTGTTTATGACCAGTTGAAAGGCCTGGGTTTAACCTCGAAGCTCGATATATGGTTTCCCCATGTTCTCACGGAGAGAAATTTATGTCGTCGCGTTGACGTCTGTGATTCGCTTCTCAAACGTCACGAAAATGATCCATTCTTGAAGCCCATCATCACTGGAGACGAAGAATGGATTTTAAATAACAATGTCAAATGCAAGAGATTATGGAGCAAAAAAGATGAACCGGTTCAAAGCATTTCGAAAGCCAATATCCATCAAAAAGAGGTGATCCTGTCTGTTTGGCGAGATTTTAAAGAAATCGTTTTTTTTTTTTGAGCTTTTACCGAATAACACAAGAATCAATTCGGAAGTATACTGTCATCAGCTGGATAAACTGAATGATGCACTTCAACAGAAAAGGCCAGAATTAATCAACAGAAAAGGTGTTGTGTTCCACCAAGATGATGCGAGACAAGTTTAGTCATTCAAACTTTTACAGCTTTTACACTGCCACACCCACCATATTCTCCAGATCTGGCGCCTTCGAATTATTATTTGTTCCGGTCATTGCAACATTTTTTGGACGGTAAAACCTGTACTTTAAACGAAGAGGTCAAAAATCACCTGGATCAGTTTTTTGCCAGCAAAGACCAAGAATTTTGAGCGTGAAATCATGCTACTAACAGAAAGATGGCAAAAAGTATTGGGCCAGAATGGCTCATATATAATTCAATAAAATATTTATTCATTATACGAGAATTGTCTTTCATTTTCCCAAAAAAGAAAACAAAATTACTTTCCGAACAATCCAATACAATAAATAAATTTTTCAACATTTCAATTTTAGACTAGCATCTCCAGACGCTCGTGATGCTTTTGGAATCATAGTTTCCTATGCTGTAAAAGTGAAACTATATTTGGGAGCTTTGGGTGGAGAATTAGTGGCTGAATTACCATTTGTACTAATGCATCCAAAGGTAAAATTTATGAACTAGTTCTTTTCTTCATAGAGTATTTATTCTGAATGAAAAAATGATTATATTCCGGAAATTTTTATACAGTTTCGATTTTTTAAAGTAATAAATTAAGCCAATAATATATAAAATACAGGGTGTCCCAATGGAAATTTGACCCTCCAGAACTCAGAAACGAAGAATTTTCGAAGATTTTAAAAAAACAGGGCAACATAAGTTTTGAGGGGGACAAATTTCTATCATGAGAGTGTTCAGAAAAAAACACCCCCATGAAGGTGGCATCAACCCCCAGCATTTTTCTAATAGGAAAGAGATGTCGACTGTTGTTTAGTTTGAAAGTTGTTTATGTTCTGTGCACAATCCAGTTAAAATTTTCAAAATCAGTTCAATATTCACGAAATAATGTATTAGACTTACCGTCAAAATGTGATGTTGAATAGACAGTTGAACCGCCCAAACTCAAGGACATAAGAGTTTTGAAGAATCCAAAAATATTTTTTAAGTTCTGTATTGGGGCGAAAGAATTCCTATGACGACATTGTTCCGAAAAAACCACCTGAGGGTAGCAACAACACCCAATTTTTCTTTCAATAGGAAAGAGATGGCGGATGTGTTTTAGTTAAAAACCTTCTTTTGTTCTCTAAACAACCTAGTTGAAATTAAACTTCTCAACTAAACCACATCTAACATCCCTTCCCTATTCGAAAAATGTTGAGGGTTGTTGCCATCCTCAGATCGTTTTTTGGGAACAATGTCGTCATAAGAATTCTTTCTCCTTAATACAGAACTTGAAAATTATTTTTGGATTCTTCAAATCTCTTAGGTTCTTGAATTTGGGCGGTTCAACATCACCTTTTGACGGTAAGTTGAATATTACATTATTTCTTGAATAATGAACCGATTTTGAAAACTTTAACTGGATTGTGTACAAAACATAAATAACTTTCAAACCAACCAACAGTCGACATCACTTCCTTAATCAAAAAATGTTGGGGGTTTTATGCCACCTTCATGGGGGGTGGTTTTTTCGGAACAAACTCATGATGGAAATTCGTCCCCCTCAAAAACAAAAGTTGACCTGTTTTTTTTAATCTTCGAAAGTTCTCCGTTTCTTAGTTCTGGGGGGGTCAAATTTTCGTTGGGACATCCTGTATTATTATAAATGATGACAAACGATTGCCTTCATATTTTTAATTCAACGTAACAAAAATAATCGACCTAAGCATATTCCTTCAAATCCAAACATTTCTTTACTTAACTGCTAACGACTTAGACAACCATACTGCTGAAACTATCATGTTGTCAACCTATGTTTTATTGCTAATAGTAGTAAATGCCTTTATAAGAGGTGAAGCATTTAAAATTTGCATTTTTAATATGCTATAAATAAAAACAAATGAATATTTTTTCCAAGTTACGAGTTTATTAGAAAGGTTGAAACTTAACATACATTTACGAATGAAAAAGAGTATCCAGAGCCCCATCCGCTCAACTCAATTTTTCATCACATTGTCGATTGTTTAGGGCTCAATCTCATGAATGGCAACTTCATTTCGTGTTTTAAGGCATCGATCGTTTCTGGATGATTAGCGTAACACTTATCCTTCACGAATCCCCACAGAAAATCCTCCAAGATGAAAATAGGCTTCATTGCTAAAGATAATTTTTCTGGGAAAATGCTCATTTTCATCATTAGCCGATTGAGCGAAGTGGAAACACACCAAACGGTGACGAAGCTTCACTTCCTACACTAGTTGAACTATATAAGCCTTCAAACCGAAGGTTCTTATGCAAAATTCTCCTGAGAAAAGTGAGAGAAATGTTGAGTTCTTGAGTACTATGACGAGTTGATGTTGATGGATGTTCAGCCACATTCTGGGCTACAGCAGCAATGTTTTCAAGTGTGCTCACTGGACGAGAACGTGAAGGGGTTGTTAAATCAAATAACGATCCAGTCTTCACGATCAAATTGAACCACAAATTGCTGTGAGGGCATTTCATTTCTATTGAATTTTCTCCTAACAGTTTGGATAGAATATTCACCACTTTGGGAATGAGTTTATAATATACTAGCTTTTTACCCGCGGCTTCGCCCGCAGTGGAGTCATTAAATAAGTATGAAAGATAAAGGGTAAGGGTATAATAATAGTAAAACTTCATTACTGAAGTAGCTAAATTTGACGATTTTTTGACAAACAATTGTTTTATCTTTCGTAAAAAAATTTTTTTTTTTTAAATATAAAGTACCCTATGTTACTTCTAATACCTTCAAGAGTATATGTACAAAGTTTCATGATGATCGGTTCAGTAGTTTTTGCGTGAAAGCGTAACAAACAAACTTACATTCGCATTTATAATATTACTAGCTTTTTACCCGCGGCTTCGCCCGCAGTGGAGTCATTAAATAAGTATGAAAGATAAAGGGTAAGGGTATAATAATAGTAAAACTTCATTACTGAAGTAGCTAAATTTGACGATTTTTTGACAAACAATTGTTTTATCTTTCGTAAAAAAATTTTTTTTTTTTAAATATAAAGTACCCTATGTTACTTCTAATACCTTCAAGAGTATATGTACAAAGTTTCATGATGATCGGTTCAGTAGTTTTTGCTTGAAAGCGTAACAAACAAACTTACATTCGCATTTATAATATTACTAGCTTTTTACCCGCGGCTTCGCCCGCAGTGGAGTCATTAAATAAGTATGAAAGATAAAGGGTAAGGGTATAATAATAGTAAAACTTCATTACTGAAGTAGCTAAATTTGACGATTTTTTGACAAACAATTGTTTTATCTTTCGTAAAAAAATTTTTTTTTTTTAAATATAAAGTACCCTATGTTACTTCTAATACCTTCAAGAGTATATGTACAAAGTTTCATGATGATCGGTTCAGTAGTTTTTGCGTGAAAGCGTAACAAACAAACTTACATTCGCATTTATAATATTATTAAGTAGGGATAGTAGGGATTAGTAGGGATAGTAGGGATAAGTAGGGATAGTAGGGATGTAACGACAGAAGAAAGTCACAATAACTATAGAAAAATGTAACGACAGAAGAAAGTCACAATAAGTATAGAAAAATTATAAACAGTTGAAACTATATTCAATTGAATTAGATTAACTATAGAAAAATGTAACGACAGAAGAAAGTCACAATAAGTATAGAAAAATTATAAACAGTTGAAACTATATTCAATTGAATTAGATAATTTCGTTACCGCCGGTAATACAATGGGACGGTATTACAGTATTCAGGGTTGAAACTTCATGACTGTAAAACTTCATTACTGAAGTAGCTAAATTTGACGATTTTTTGACAAACAATTGTTTTATCTTTCGTAAAAAAAATTTTTTTTTTTTAAATATAAAGTACCCTATGTTACTTCTAATACCTTCAAGAGTATATGTACAAAGTTTCATGATGATCGGTTCAGTAGTTTTTGCGTGAAAGCGTAACAAACAAACTTACATTCGCATTTATAATATTACTAGCTTTTTACCCGCGGCTTCGCCCGCAGTGGAGTCATTAAATAAGTATGAAAGATAAAGGGTAAGGGTATAATAATAGTAAAACTTCATTACTGAAGTAGCTAAATTTGACGATTTTTTGACAAACAATTGTTTTATCTTTCGTAAAAAAAATTTTTTTTAAATATAAAGTACCCTATGTTACTTCTAATACCTTCAAGAGTATATGTACAAAGTTTCATGATGATCGGTTCAGTAGTTTTTGCGTGAAAGCGTAACAAACAAACTTACATTCGCATTTATAATATTACTAGCTTTTTACCCGCGGCTTCGCCCGCAGTGGAGTCATTAAATAAGTATGAAAGATAAAGGGTAAGGGTATAATAATAGTAAAACTTCATTACTGAAGTAGCTAAATTTGACGATTTTTTGACAAACAATTGTTTTATCTTTCGTAAAAAAATTTTTTTTTTAAATATAAAGTACCCTATGTTACTTCTAATACCTTCAAGAGTATATGTACAAAGTTTCATGATGATCGGTTCAGTAGTTTTTGCGTGAAAGCGTAACAAACAAACTTACATTCGCATTTATAATATTACTAGCTTTTTACCCGCGGCTTCGCCCGCAGTGGAGTCATTAAATAAGTATGAAAGATAAAGGGTAAGGGTATAATAATAGTAAAACTTCATTACTGAAGTAGCTAAATTTGACGATTTTTTGACAAACAATTGTTTTATCTTTCGTAAAAAAAATTTTTTTTTTTAAATATAAAGTACCCTATGTTACTTCTAATACCTTCAAGAGTATATGTACAAAGTTTCATGATGATCGGTTCAGTAGTTTTTGCGTGAAAGCGTAACAAACAAACTTACATTCGCATTTATAATATTACTAGCTTTTTACCCGCGGCTTCGCCCGCAGTGGAGTCATTAAATAAGTATGAAAGATAAAGGGTAAGGGTATAATAATAGTAAAACTTCATTACTGAAGTAGCTAAATTTGACGATTTTTTGACAAACAATTGTTTTATCTTTCGTAAAAAAAATTTTTTTTTTTTAAATATAAAGTACCCTATGTTACTTCTAATACCTTCAAGAGTATATGTACAAAGTTTCATGATGATCGGTTCAGTAGTTTTTGCGTGAAAGCGTAACAAACAAACTTACATTCGCATTTATAATATTATAGTAGGGAAGTAGGGATAGTAGGGATTAGTAGGGATTATTTCCTAGTTTTCTTCAAATGTAAATCGACCCATTTCCTCAATGTCAAATATTAAACTAACTTTCTGTCAAAACGTGAATGACAAAAGTGTTGCCAGACTCGAAATAACCACTACTTCAAAATGCAAACTCTAGATGGTCCACCAATTATTTAGAATAAAAATATAACAAAGTCCGAATTACCACTCCACTTCTGAATTGGGAATTGTGAAAAGCACTCATGTGAGGTGCTTTTTCGCGCTTGTTTATATCACCGACGATCTCACGAAATTTTGCGTTGGCCTTCTTGTAATTATTTCACATTTACTCGTAAATACTAAATTTAAACGTTATCGGAAGAATATTGCTATTGTTCCAGTAGCGCTCAATGTTGCTCTGCTCACAAAATGTGTTTTTTTAAATTTTTAATTATACGAATCTTACGAAACATTATAATAAGCCACCTCTTTGTGGGAGGTGGTTGGATGGAAAATTTTACGAGATTGACGAAAGAGGTGCGAACCAATCCTAGTCTAGCGGCCCTAGGAAGGATACGACATTCGCGACATTCGTCTTTGATGTTAATAAATTTTCTCTGTGATAATGAAAATGGTAATGAAACCCAGTTATTGATTTTCAGAAGTAAAATGATAAAGTGTGCCAAAATACAATATGGTTTTATCAATATCAATCCGAAACTCATCTCAATAAAGATGACACACTGAATAATTAAGGAGAGGGCGATGCGGACCCCTTAAGCACTACGAATCATTCATATAATCCTTTCTAAATTCTTCAAACACAATAATTCCTATCTGTTCAATTTCTCTAATTCTTCCGACTCAATTCTTGGACTTAAAAAAAAATTACTGATATCTCTCAATATAACTATAATAATGCTAAATTCTGAGACCAATTCGAGATTCGAACCTCACACCACGATCTTTTCTCGGCGATCTTACTAGTTTTTCCGGTGTGTCAAGACTACCCGACAAACTGTCTTTTAGTCCCTTTAATATCTCGTACGAGTCGGTTTTCTCCTCCCATATTTTTAGTTCGTTCACCCGCTCAAAATTCCTACTTAGCAATTTTCGAAGGCTTCGACTCCTTGTCGAGCCACACGTGTCAATTCCGACGTCAGCGTTTTTCGCTCAAACTTTCCGTTAAGTAAATCATCTAAAGGAATGTATTTACGTTTTGCACAATCAGCTCTTATGAACTTTTCAATCTGTAGTTTGTTATTTCAGTATAGAGGCCAGAGTAAAAGAATTTCCTTTCATGAAGCCTTTCGTGCGTGCCTCGAAAGCGAATTCCTAAGTTCAACATTAACTGGTCTGGAGATTAGAATAAACAAATTAATTCGGGGCATTGAACCTCGATTTAAATTTGCTATTGTCCTGTATCCTTACCGCCCTTTCATGAATCCGTATCTTGTTGGGTTACCACAACATGCGCGTCATTATTCTTCTTCTAAATACCAAATTTCAGATCTATCGGATTTGTAGTTTAAAAAATATTAAGACCATTGGACTGATTTGGCCCATTAGCGAAACCATCTGAGATATTTAGACCTCAAACCTACCCTAAAAGTTTCAAGACTCAAAAGTTAGCGTGTTTACGGATGGCCAGCCAGACTGTACTATACACCTCGCATTCTTCATCAGTGAGTCCAACCTAGTCATTTAAGAATATTCTCGGCTCAAAATTCACCATCAGTCAAGCACTGTACCTACCTGTAGATTCTCTGTTTGCGTATTTATATAGTGAACATCGTTTTCACTCAATATCTATAATTTTCGTATTTTGAGCCGAAAATAGTGTCAAACGACTAGCTTGGACTCACTGATTAAGAATCGGAGGTCAAAAATAGTTCTTTAAACACTCTTACTTACGAACGGAAAGGGCTATAAACTCTAAACTTTCAGGGTAGGTTTGGGACCTGAAAATCTTTAGGTTTGATTCGTTAGTCGAATTCTTCCACAGTTATTCACTTTTGAAAGTTTTTCTTATTTTCTCAATAGTTCCGAAACTACTGATTCGATTGAAATTAAATTTGGTATTTAGGTGTACAATAATGAAACGAAATTACATGCCAAATTTCGCGAGAATCAGCTTTCCAGACGGATTACCGGAGGTAAAAATGCTAATATCTGAACGGAAAGACCTAGAGAGTTGAAATTTACAGGTCTAGGTTTGAACTCTAAATATATCAGTTACGTTCAAAAATGGACATATCGGCTCAATTGTTCCTGAGATTCCCATTTCAAATTTTATTCATCAAATATTTTCCAAAGTACAAATCCAATCGAGTTCAAACTTAATACGTAGATGTGGCTTGAAGGCTCAAGCATATTTTCGTGGATAAATCACGACAATTTAACTTCCAAAATGAACCATGTCTTTTTCATTTCACGCGATTTTCTGTTTCTTGTCAGGAACAGTTCTAAGATTTCAAAAGATGATCTTTATTCGACTTTCATACGAGCACAGAATTCTGTGTGTTTATTTATCATAAGAATGAAGCTATGTAGTTTCTTTGAAGAGTAATTCACAGATTTGAAATTTTCAGGGGAAATGGACTGTTGAATAAGCACGCAAAAGCTTCTGACTTCATGTCAGTGCTTTTTACCATTTATTTGAATAATTTTCCATTATATACTCATAATATCATGCTTTGATATTCAGTAATTTTTCCTCTAAATATTTCAAACTGAAATCTACGTCATATTTTATATTATACTAATACTCCCAAATCATCTTTGAAGCTTTAATGCTTCTTATGTGAGTTAGACAATCAGTTGTGTTCTCTTTAGGCTTTATTGCTGTGTTCTTACACCACCTTAGGTACAGCAGTGTTTATTGTGGTTATTCCTAATTTCCTGAACTTTGAACACTTTAAACAGGTAGATTATTTTTGTCTTGTTTATTCAGTCTCCATATTTCAACAAATGTCATGGAAAAACTTTCTAAGTAGATTGATATTTTTGTAATTTTAAGCCTACGATAAAAGGAAAAATTCTACACGCTGATAGCCAAGCTGATATAGAAGATTTTCGACAAGACACTGTGGACAATGAAGCAGCTGAATAGCATTCTTATGATCTTAAATCCAATCAAATATAGGACAACTCTTCTATTTCAGTATAAAGTAATTTAATCCTTGTATATATTTATTTATATACAGATTTCCTATTTTTAAATCAATTATCCATAAATGTAATCTTAGATGGAATTGTCTTTCTGTAAACACCCAAAATAAATTAATTATGAAACCTATAGATAAAAATCTTTTAGTCAAGTAGGATCGTCAAATCATGCAGCTAAACTTATAATTTAAGTATATTGAGAAATATCCACATACAGCTCATTCATGTATATAATACACAGTTTTAAATTAAAGGATAGATTTAGCCAACAAGCTCCAGGAATCAAGCTTATATATTAGGTTAACTGTTATCACTAGATTCTTCTATAGCTATAAAATTGAAAACTGATGGATAACCTTAAGATAATGGTAATAATATATCGAATGAGTATTTCATAATTTCTTGATCTAAAAATTATATGTCAAAAATATTGATGCTTTCTTTAATTTACAGATTTCTGTAGATAGATTTTCATATATACAAAGTAATATTATATGGCAAAACGTTTTTAGATAAATAAATAATTTCTTCGAGTAGTAAAATAATGCAAGTCTTCTAATGAAGGCAATTTTTTGTGTTTGACATAGATAGCCAAAACAATAACACCCAAAGGTAAAATATAGGGTGCCTTATATTGAGGGGAATCCAAATCACTCTTCCACAATCCTAAATCTATAAGGAGGTAGAATTTTTTCTCTCCCTAACTTTGACTTGATCAAATTGATTATAATTTCTCACTAGGCACTTAGGATATTTAATTTTTATATCAATTACCACTTAATGAATAAAAGCTGGTGGATGCAGATAAGATTTAAACTAATGACTTCTAGTGTTTATAAAAACATCTATGGACCTTCAATAATGAAAAAAATTAAAAAAGGACTCGACAAGAGTTTATTTTCTAGTTTGAAACCCAGAAAAAACTACTTAATTTTACTTTTTCCTTTGAATATTAATTAGGTCAGTTTTTTAATCTTCAACATTTATTCAAACTTGAAAACGATACCTCAAGTCCAACGGTAAAGAATATCGCTATGGAATAATATAATAATTCAGAAACAAAAAGTAGAATGTAATACAATATTCTGTTATTTATTTCCTTAAAAAGATTTTTTTTACACAGCAAATAATTTCTGCTGAGGTCCATTTTTCAATAATTTTTATTGATGAAAATCTGCAAAAAGTTTCCAGAAATACTCAGAAACCATGCTATTCTAAACAAATTTTTGATGAAATGAATTTTTATAAACCAACTGATAGCGAATGATTCTGAATCTTTGACCACATTTTTTCATTTTAGCTAGACAAACTGGATTTTTTGAGGTAGTATTTGATATAAGGACTAATAATTAGCACAAAAAAAATATTCACAAATTAGTATAGTAAGAGAGCAATGGGCCAAGCCAATATATGACAAAAATTATTAAGAAATCTTCAAAGGCCTCTACCTCTAAACTATTAAAAACACATAAGGCTTATTTGGATACCCCTTATATGAGGCTCCTTAATTTCATCTTTGGACATCACTCCTCCGGCTACACCTTATTTCAAAAATATTAGCCCTCCAACATGAAATCTGTAAGTTAGTTTAGCACAAAACAACACTAATTCAATGTGTTTTCATGCCCTTTCCTCTTTCCTTTACAAATCGTACAAAACTCTTAGAATAAGTCCCTCATAGTCCTCTCCAAACACATCACTCATCCAAAAATACATCAAGGCTGAGAAATAATTGTACGTTTTATGATATGGCTATTTGCATTCTATAGTCAGCAGAAATGCAAATGTTATTTAACTACTATCTAACTGAAATGTCGGAAACAAAAGTCGATATTTTCTATTTCCTCTGCAATTTTAATCCCTCCAGATGATAACATTTTTTTAATAAATTTGAGATTCAACATAAAACCTTCAATATTATTAAAGTTTAAAATCATTTCTTGAAGAAAAAAATTCAAACGTTGCCATAACAAATCGATGTAGAACTTTCCGTAATTTGATCTCCCTGACATATACAGGGTCACCAATATTAAACATTCATTGAGAATGGGACGGAAGATTATGCTGAAAATTTGGTTCTGGGTTAATAACTTCTGCTCTATCGATCTTGAATATTTTTAGTGGTGTGGTATTGCTGCAGCAACAACTTTGATATTTTAAATGAGATACCCAGTACATTATTTCATTTTTTGCTTCGCTATTGGTTTCTGATTATATATGTATAGAACTTCTCCAGCGGCTTTCAAAGAATTCAATGATATCCTTATTTTATGAGCAAAATAGTTTACCAAGTAGAGTTTATCTACTTTTCGATATAAGCGACAACACATCAGCACCGAAAATATTTCCATATAGAGCGATAGAGCAGAAGTTATTTTTCTAGACACCAAATTTTCAATGTAATCCTATGTCTTGTTCTCCGTAAATGTCTAACCATGGACCATAAGTGACCCAGAATATGGTGTTGAAACTGTGGGCTTTGATCTAATTTAGAGCTTGTAGCCATATAAAGATAAAAAATGTTTTATTTTCAACTCATTTTTGCCACCATTAAAATCATCAACACTGTAAACCTTCACACAATGTTTTTAAGTGTTTCCTCCCGAATATATTGACCAATTAATTGACGAAATGGTAAGAATTACATAATTGTCATTATAAAATAAAACACTTGTTTACATTTTCTACTTTACAATAAAGTAGAAAATGTAAACAAGTGTTTTATTTTATAATGACAATTACAACTGATTTCTACCAAGCAACGGCCCAATCTATCATAAATTTAAGAATTACATATTTTGTCAGTTAGTAAAATACTGAAGGTCATTGCTAACTATTACATATTTTAGAAAAAACACTTTCTAGATGTTCAGACATTGGTGAAGAATAATAAAGTGTTGAGTAGTTATTTTATGGTAAAAAAAAAGCAGAATATGCAAATATTTGGAGCATTAAATTGAAATTGAGAAAGATACCTATACTTTCGATTGCATAGTAGTAATCAGGATTTCAAATTAAATTAATATAAACTACATAATTTGTAAAATCTACAAACAGTTGTTGTTATGGTAATGTTTATCAAAATAACAAATCCTTACATCTGCTCAGGTCAAATCCTCAAATCATGAAAAAAACTATAAAATCCTAGTACTAATTTAGAAGACATTTCTTATTTTGGTAATTCGCTTAGTAAGCCTCTTCTTGTAAAAACATTCTTTAAAATCCGTTCCAAAGTTTATGCCCTCAATACGAACATTCTCTCTTTAAAATGGTAATTTTAATCGCAGGCAATATGTGATGTATGAATAAAAGCCCTGGTAATTCAATGATGTTATCAAACAAATCAAAAAGTACCTTGAAGCCACTATGAAATAAATAAACTAGCCCAAGGTCAATAAATAAATTGTTAATTATAGTTGAAACTTACCACATAAAAAGCACCAGATCAAAATAAAAATTCTAGTTCTCTCATTGTATGCATAAAATAAATACCTAAAATTTGCACTGGATTTATTAAGTGAAATAAAAATCATTCAACACATCAGACTTCAATCAATAGTTGCTCAGTTATACTTTCTTCAATTCTCACAAGTATTCAGAAAATGTAGCTTCAAAGTACAACATCTCCTACATTCAATATCAATAACTTAAATAATCAATTAAAATAAACATATTCACAAATATTATGACCAGATAATCGAATTAATTTTAAGAAAGTCAAAGTTTATCATTATGAGCTACTGCAAAAAAATTTATACAACACTCACACAAATATTGTTTTACTTAGACTATGTAACTTCATTTAAAAAGGTTATCCGTTGGCAGGTTTTGGGAGTGGACGTACAAGGTATAGTTTTTCACCCTGTTTGTTAGTATAAATGGGTGCCCTCTGGTAATGATCTACTAGTTGATCGAGGGTGTGGAATTTTCGTTGTCCTATGCAATAGAGGGCGCCTTCCACATGGACCCTGAAGTGCTTATTACGTCCTGGAGCCTTCAGAGATACGGAATAATCTCCAACCTATAATAAACACAAAAAGAAGCATAAAGTATACAAAACGAATGGTGAACATCAGCAAAAAAATCCCTTGTATACAGGTGGTGCACTTTTTTGTAGAATAAATTTAATAGTCGATAGAATGTCCAATTTCTAGACAAAAATATCCTGTAAACATAGGTCTGTAAACTGTTTCTAACCCTGCTATGAAGTTTTCAATTTTTATTAATAGCTCTTGTACTTTCTGAGATATTCATATCAAAATTGGAGGATAAGATACTTTTTGGGGTTCAAATGGAATGATAAGAATTTTGTTAATCTACAGGATAATACTTATCCTTTTTTAATCCCTTAACTTTTTTTTCATACACTACTATCCATTTTTCATAGTATGATCCCCGGATCTAACTCCTATAGATTTTTTCATTTGGGTTATTTGAAAGATAAGGTCTATATGGTTGATGTTGAAACAATAGAAGAACTTGTTGATCGCATTCAAAATGCATATGACACATTAAAAAATAACAATGTTATTGCATCCGCATAAAGGTCTATTAAACATTAGTGTAAATTATGTATATGACAGAATGATTTATGTTTCAAACATTTTCTTTAATTTCGAGATTTTAGAGCTAAGCTTTCTTGGGAATTTTCATAAGGACCATCAATCGTTTATTTAATTCTTTCCCATGTTTTCCCATCAAAAAATTACAGAAGATTTAAGGATGAATATTGTTATTTTTCTATCAAGAAACACAAAACAACTGGTTGCCAAAAAACTAACCTATGAATTAGTTTGAAACTTAGCATTTGTCATTGATGACAGCACATGACAAATGTCAACTATCCCAAACAACAAAACACAAGTACTTATCGATTGATCCTCATAAATAGCAACAATCAAAGGAGTATTATTTGTCAGTATAATTATACAACTTACATTGGTCTCACTGTCTCGTATCAGGAAATCACCATCATGTCCGCGTCTATTCAATAAATTATCACAATCATTTCGGGTTATAGGTCCGTAATACCACGGCCTATCAATGAGATGAGGTTTGTCAACCATTTGTTGCTGTGACCTTTCCATAATATCTATCCTATCTTGTTTATTCCTTTCTTGATAGGGTTGCGTTAAATATTCCGAAAGTTCCTGCAAATAGTTCCTAGGGACTAGGCCAATCTGACCTTGAGAATTCCTTGCCTTGTACCTAAATAATATACGAAGTATGAGGGAAGTTCTACAGAATATCATAACTATTGGATTAAATCTGAAAATAACTTAAAAAATATTGATATTACCATTCTGGATCACTTGGAGGTCGATCTATGATTTCTAGTCTGTCTCCCTTCTCAAATGATAGTTCTTGATCATTGGTTGATGAAAAGGAATACAGTGCAACTACGATGTCCAAAACATTCTCTGCCATGGCATAAGTATGGAAGGTATCGTCAGCATCTCCCTCTTCTTGAGTGTAGTTAGATGGGAACCAACCCACTTGATTTCCACTCTGACCTCTCCACCATCCTAATAAAATTCAGGGATAAAAATAACTAACTAATCAAAGATCATCAATAAAAATTCCTAAAAATCCAAAAATCAAAGAGGGCATCATTTCAAGCTATCGAAGAAGTCTTATACAACGATACCACTCCAGAGATTTCTTCTCAATAGGATATTCAACCAATGGAATCAACTACTATCTACAATTGTCAAAGCCCCTTCTCTCAATGCATTCAAGAACAGGTTCGACGCCCAACATCGCTAGATTAGATTCAATGCACTTTTATTTTTTTCTCTTCTAATTTTTATTCCATATACAGACGTCATGAGATTTCGTATCTTTATTATTAACTTTTATTTTATTTTTTGTTCCTATGTTTATAGGTTTTACCTCAACCCTCTTCATTGTTTAAATAAACAATGAATATTTATTTATTAATTTATATTAAACTTGAAATAATACTGCTTATGACCAGACAATACATTCTCGTAAATATCCTAACCTCAAATATTGAATAGAGCAGTCAGTTATATCTGCTTTCAAGCACCTAAGAGGGGTCAAACCTCGGAAGAATAAGTAAATAGGCAGATGCTATTACATGGAAATATCATGTTATAGTCAATTGCAACAGGATGCTATTAAAGTGAGATAGAAAAACAACCTATTCACAAAACTTTCTCCAATTACCAAACTGTTATTAGTGTCACAAAAAGAACCAAAGTTTATACACTTCTCTGTGATAGGAGTCTAATATGTTAAGTGAAATGTAATAGGGATGTCAACAAATGCTTTAAAGCATCTCTATATTTACTTATTCCTCTGAAGACAATATCGAATAACTACACATTGTTGTAACCTCAAATATTCAACAGGGCAGTCAGTATTGTCTGCTGTCAATCACCTAAGAGGAAACAAACAGAACCAATTCGTCAAATTATGAGTGATTTTTTGTAGAAAAGTCATCTAAACACATTCTCCTTTATCCTAAATACCAATGATGAGCCTCAAATTTCAGCTAACATGTACATGAAGAAAAAGTATCAACAAAGCATTAAAAAGTTTGTGACTATTTAGTAGAATCCATCTAGATTTTAATTACTCATTTCAGAAAATTTTTAAAATTATTCATGATTTCAAACATAATTTTCTATCAGTCTTCTTCAACTCAGAGCAGAGTGTTAGGAGTGTGTTTTTTATTCATACAGATGTATTGATTTCAAGAACACAATATTGGGAAAAATAAAGACCTCAGTGTTTATGTATTTTTTTTTGTGAGAAAATTCAGAATTTTATAAGTAAAAATAGATTGTAGTGAAACTTACCATCATTGCTCTTCTCTAAAATCAACACTCTTGATCCTTTGGATAGTGACAATTCATCTGCTTGTTGTGCTTGATAATTATATTTAACAACAGCAACGCCTATAGCTTCAGAAGGATCAGCAGCCTGCCGCCTAGCCATATTAGGAGAGTCCACTGTTCTAGAGGGTGAATTGTTCGAAGGTAGAGTTTTAGATCCAGAACCCTTTTTTACCTAGGAACAAAGAAAATTTTTTATTTATGGAATTATTTATTATTTCTTTCAATTGTCTGAAGACAGAATTCTAGATGCAGAACCTTTTATTCACCTAATAGAGAAAATTGTACAGGTTTGAAAAATTATTTATTATTTGAATCAAAGAATTCTATGTTAACTTTTTAATCAATCAAAACTTTGGTAGACATACACAGGCTTAAAAGTTTTTACAGTTAAAGGTATCTACAAGAGATATGTGGATTTTTTCCCCCCAATACATTAAAACCTCCAACAACTTAGGACTAACAATGGAATGTCATCATTGAAATTTTGCTAACTGAAACACTACTTTCAACCAAATGTATTCATTAATTACATGTTTTGTTGCACACCAATTCATTTTTAGAGGAAAACACAAATAATTATCACTAGATAAAAATGAGGAAGATAAAAAAAAGTTTTCCCCTGGTGCTGCCAGCTTTAATGAAATGTACTAATTTCTTTTGTATAACTTGTGATTTCACTCACAATTGACTCAAGAATGAAGCTTGTGATGCCATTAAACCCTCTTCTTACAGAGTGATATATGATATATCAATACTGTATTTGAGTTTTACAACACATTTCCGAACCATTGCAAATCAAACTGAAGTAGAGGACTTAATGGAGCATAATAGTAACTGCCACTTTAAATTATTTTTTTCATTTGAATATTTCAAACATAAATAAATTTTTTGTATATATACTGATAATATGAATATAGAAAAATTATCATATACCTTTTTCTTGATGCTGTCAAATAAGGATGGTTTCTCTTTCTTGACATAGTTGCTAGGAACATAGCCAGCCTGATTTCTGGAATTCTGAACTTTCCACCAATGTTTGGAATCGTCCAGAAGAAAGTATCTCTCATTTTTCCTAAGATCCAATTCTTGAGGTCCTTGTGCGGCGTAATCATATTTTGCGATAACATAACAGACGTCATCTTGACCTGTTTTTCCTGTAACATAACAGCAACAATCAAGTGAATCATTCTGAATAGATTCGGATTCCAATTCCATTATTGGAAAAACAATCAACTGAACTTCTGCAATAAACCTTTTACAACTTAGATAACCTAATTAGCAATAAACTAATAAACTGAATGAGGTCACAATTTAGGAATGAAAAAAAATCCTTTTTTTAAAGATTTAGCATTTTAAACAGACATTTTATAATGGTCAATTGTAGTCAATGCAAATTTTCAAATTTATAATAAATATAATGATATAAAAATGAATAAATAGAACTATAATGGTATTATTGAATATTTTATCCAGTTTAGACTTGAATATTTATTCATTTCCCATCCAGAATGGATAATTCAAAGTTGCATTAACAGAAAGCCAATACCAGACATCTATTCAATTACATAATTTATGATTTTAAATAATATGTAAGAAATAATGTAATAATTCTCCAAACATCGTCACAACATACCAGGTGTAGAAGTATAAAACCAGAATTTTTTTGTAAAAATTACACATCTGTCATTTGAAAATGCTAAAAATATTTTACTCGAAGGAATCTCCAATGCTATTTATACATTCTTCCCACTTCTGCAAACCAGTTATCGAGCCATTTTTGTACATTTTCATAGAAATTGAAGCGTTGTTCAGCGAAAGCATGTCCCAGTGATGTAAATACATGATAATTGGACAGAGTCAAGTCTGGAAAATAAGCCACATGTGCTAATATTTCCCAACTGAACACCTCGATCATTTCCCTGATTTATTTTGCTGCGTGTGATAGGACATAATTATGAAACAAAATACCTTTATAAATATTCCAGTGGTTTTTCATGTAATGCACGTTTCAAATCAATCATTTGCTGTTGGTAGAAGTGTTAACAGTTTTACCAGGTTTTAGCACCCCATAATAAATTACCCTCTTTTGATCCCACCAAACACAGAGCATTGACTTTTTCCCAAAGTGATTTGTTCTTGCAGTGAATGTCGATGGTTTGCCTAGATTCAGCCATGATTTATCATGCTTAGGATTCTCAAAATATATCCATTTTTCGTTTTCTCTTGATTCGATGGAGAAATGACTTTTTTTGTGTCTGTTAAGCATCATTTACAAGTAATATTTGAGTGTCATCTTCATCCAATAGGGCTTGCAGTTCATCATCCGTGAACTTTTTCAGTGTTTTTCCATGCTCTTCGTTTCTCACATCAAAATCACCACTTTTGAACTTTTTTAACCACTCAAAACACTGTGTTTTACCAAGAGCATACTCATTGTAAGCTTCAACAAACATGCAATGTGATTTTCTTCTACTGATAACAAAAACCAATGCTGTCTGCTAATTGTCTGCTGTTGAAAATCTTCATCAACTTTTAGGCGAATAAGTGTGCTGCAGAAGCAGTCTTATGGTTGGCTAGCTCCATCTATAGGGAAATTGCAGTTACATTTTTGTACATCTGGTATTGCTATACTATTGTTAATCTTGTGTAAATACTTAGTGTGAGTTCATTTGATTTTGTGTGGATCTTAAATATGAGTTTAAAATGACAAAGAAGGCTATAGCTTTTGACTTTTTCATAAGTTTATTTTTGTCTCAATGAATGGATTTCTAGAAAATGTTCCACCAAATTAACTCACTAAAATATGTACACTTCATTTCATATTATTAGCAAAGATATTGAATTTTAACTTTGGATTTAAATGACATTCCTCTAAAATTGTAATGAACATACCATTTACTTCAAGTCATCACAAAATCTTATATATAATTATTAACTGTTTCAGAGTGCATATAACAAAAATTCTGCTACATGAAATGATAATCAAATCCTAATTTAAATAACACATTTAAATTTGGAAGTGTTTGAAATCCATTTAGTTATTATCTCTATTCAGTAACATAATAAACATATAATTTATTATCTATAAAGACTATTATCTACTTTCTCATGAAAAATTTAATATATTGAAGAAATAATAATAATTATTATTAATTGTTAACAAATATTCATAAATCTAGGATGGTAAACAAAAAAATTTCATAAAATATAATTGGTTGAAAGTAAGATTTATGTAATAACTCGCCTCAAATAAACCTTATAAAATTATGCATAAATTATATAATTGAAGGAATAAAGCCAGTTTTAAGAAATTACCATGTTTTACTACCAAAAAATTAAAAATTTACACTTTTCATTTGTGAAAATTGGATGTTTTGGTACTAAAATATAGTCACTTCTAAAAACTAGTTTTAATTATGATCAATCACAAAATAATAGTGGCCGAAACAGTTAAATATCTTTCAATGAATATTGTTTCCTTCATCTTATTTTATATTCAGATAAAAATATATATATTTTTTTTTACCTGTGCTGGAGTAATAATTAAGGAAATCAAATTAATAAAAATGTGATAAAGAAAAATACATAAAAAATTAAAAACACTGCTTTAATACAATAATAAAAGAACCAGATAAAAAGTTGCTCTTGTTAAACCTCATTAAGGCCACCTTATTTGGGATAGAGTACACAATAATTTTATCTATTCTTATAATATTGTCTGAATTAAACTTACAATATCAATTAACATCTATGTCATTATAGAAATAGGCTATTTTTGGACCCGATAAAGTCTTAAATGGAAAATATGTACAATTATTCCATCTTAGAAAACATAAACCAGCAATATGAATTTAACTTGATATAAAAAGCCAATAAATTAAATACTTACTGAGCGAACATGAATTCTTTATTGAGTAAAACAAAAATCATTTACTTTCAAATTGATTTATCAGCAAAATTTTTATGAATAAGCAAATGAAGCTTTCAAATAGAGCTGTTCATGGATGACATGAATGTATCTTAAAGTGATTACTAACTAACTCTATTGGATAACATACCGTGTCGAGTATTTGGAACAGCCATTTGATGAGCCGGTACTCTAGCCCCAAAGTTACTTTTAGATTGCCAAGAAGGTTCTGGCATTCCACGAACAGACCTGGTTTCCAACATGACCACAAATACGACTAATTAATGATAGCAACCACTCATGCTTCTACTCTACAACACAAGAAATTAAAAAATTGCCATAAGTATAATTATAACTAAATAAATGCATATACATATCAAGCAGAATGTAAACACAATGAATAAAAATACATCTAGACATTAATTGGAAGAGCCTTAACCCCAAATTGAAATAGTATACTTAAAATATAAAAAAATTATTAGAAATGACCAGCCTATCAGTGAAAATTCTATAATTGCATTGCAAATGTCACGTGTGATAAAAATTTCCAAAATAGATGCTTGCACTTAAAAGACGGGGGTGGGACCAGAGAACAAAACCAAAACATAATGAGTGCAGTATGTGATTAAACTAGTAATAATTTAAATTACCGAGTTTCAAACTGGACATATTCTAATGAAATTCATATGTATTTCCTAAGCAGCACCAACCACATAAAATTAAGTTTGGTTCACGCTAATATTTCTTTAATTTAGATTTAATCGTATCGAACAATTTCGACAGCCTTACAGCCTTCAGCTGTCAGAAGTCAGAATTTCAGACTTCACAAGGGGAGAGTTAGAATATTTTTCTGTGATTGTTCTTATTGGAAATTTACTAAATATACTACTTCTATATATTTCAGTGATTCGTTCACCCAAGACAAAGTTTAGAAATATTATGTAATAGCATCCGTCAGTGTAAAAATATCGATTAGAAGGGTATTGCGGAAGAAAAACAAATATTAAAATCTGACAGGGCCAATCTTTCACAAAAAACTGATTTGTGAAATTTCCCTAACTCTAGGGGTATTTCACTGAAGAAAAATAGGTCAAACGGTAGGCTTTATATTACCGGCTTTTCTTGACATTTGACTGCTTGAGAGAGTGCAAACTTGCAAAAGCATATTACATCTGAGGATCTGACAAGACAAAAGCAAGAAAATGGCGGATCCAAATATTAATCGGTCCGGTAAAAGTCGTCTACAACATTTCAAGAACAAAGGAAAAGATCAAGATGTAAGTCATCCTTATAAATTATATTTATTTCAAAACAATAAATTCATATCATCATATTGTGTTAATGCGTTCTAACCCATTAAACTAGTGGTAGAGGTCATGTAGCCTCATGTCAAGATACCGAAACAATAATTAATTTGTTTGATAGGAAATGCGAAGACGAAGGAACGAGGTCACAGTTGAACTCAGAAAAAATAAAAGAGAAGAAACACTTCAGAAGCGAAGGAATGTTCCAGTTGTTGAGACCACCGATGAAGAAGAGGTTGAAAAGTGTTTGTCCAGTACCAATTTAGGGGTACTTGTAGAACAGGCTAAGAATGATAGCGAACCAGATATTCAACTACAGGCTGTTCAAACTGCTAGGAAATTACTTTCTTCAGACAGAAATCCGCCCATTGATTCACTAATAGCCAGCGATATATTACCAGTGCTTGTAAAATGCCTAGAACGATACGACAATCCAGCATTACAGTTTGAAGCTGCCTGGGCACTGACGAATATCGCTTCAGGGACATCCATGCAAACGAACAAAGTTGTACAGGCTGGAGCAGTTCCACTTTTCCTTAGTCTCCTCAACTCAAATCAACAAAATGTTTGTGAGCAAGCTGTATGGGCATTAGGTAAATTGTGTTGAAATCTTATAATGCTTGCAGTAAATATAATTTTTAATGTCTTATTTCTTATAGGTAATATTATTGGTGATGGTCCAATATTAAGAGATTATTGCATAGAATTAGGAGTTGTTGAGCCATTGTTGTCATTTATAAAGCCTGAGATACCAATTTCGTTTCTTAGAAATGTTACCTGGGTAATAGTGAATTTATGTAGAAATAAAGATCCACCACCACCTAAAAAAACGATTGGTGATCTTCTTCCTGCTTTGAATGCATTAATCCATCATACTGATGTAAATGTAAGTAAATGTTATGAATTAGCACCAAATGTTTCTGTATTTATTTAATAATTTTTGTGACTACTTAGTATATTCTTATTTTTTCAGATCCTGGTAGATACTGTTTGGGCTCTCAGTTACCTTACTGATGGAGGAAACGATCAGATTCAAATGGTTATTGACAGTGGTGTGGTAGCTAAATTAATACCATTATTAAGTCACAAAGAAGTTAAAGTGCAAACAGCGGCTTTGAGGGCAGTGGGAAATATTGTGACTGGCACAGATGCACAAACACAAGTAAGATTATTTCAAAATGATTGAATTATAATGAGTATATTAGTAAGGTGTGTAACAGAAATCATTTCTTGCTTAACTATTCTATTGAAGAAAAAACAAAAAAAAAAGTTATGTGGACATTCCGATGCGATACTTCATTTCACTTAATGTACTCATTATTTAAATGAAATAACTACATGTAAACTTTTATTCAATTAACGTTTTGCTTAAGTGTAATAGATTTATAGACAAAGCACATGCTTTTTCTGCCTCTTTTGAATGCATTTGACTACTTTTGAACGTTGGATAACGACGGGGCACTGTCTTGGTAAACAGAAATCATTTCTTCATGAATAATTTTTTACTTTTTCCCTGATCAGTGCTGAACTTTATACCGGCGCGAGGCTCAATTTTCTTCATCGTTTTGGCGTCAGTCATTCTGGTCGTCTTTCAGGATATCTAGAAAACTAATGATGGAAAATTTGTGAAATTTTATATTTATACCCTTAGATAGTGTCATTAATGAAAGAGATTATTAGATTACTCACATTATTCTCAAATAACGTGTATACATTGAACGCCCCTGGTATCTGGGCTTATTTCTAACGAGGGATTAATTTACTTCTAAGAAGTAGTATCATATGATACTTGTACTTCATGTTGATGGTTTGCCAAAGTTTGTGGATTGAGTTATGTTCCTAGAATATTCCAGATGTGCTGAATAGATGAAACATAAGATCAGGATGGTCAAGGTGAAAAAACTATTAATGTCTTTTTAAAGAAAGGATTATGTTTTTCATCATGCCCAGCCACAATTCACTGAGTTAAAAAATCACTAAAACAACCACTCCTGATGCCAGCATACATACTTATTCTCTGCATTGATGTTCAAGAGTGAAAGGATGGTCTGACTTTTTGTACTGTTATACTGATTGTTTAGTCAGCTTTGTATTCTGTGATAACAGTATACATACCAATGAGACTCCCATGTACTGTGAAGCATTGTCCGCAGTCGCTCTTGTGGAAGTGATATGGTCCATTGGAGCAAAGGACAAAGATTGCATCTTTGCATTCTGTAGTTGTATTGTGCCAACCTAAACCCCTTGTTTTTGTTGTTTTTCCTTCTTGGGACCATGCTCGGCATACATAAGAGAGCATTTAGATTAATGGCAATTTATTTCAAAGACAAATGCCAAATTTCATTTTGATTGGATCAGTACTTTCAGAATTATTGGGAAAATGAGAAAAAAATCTGAGATGTGAATAACTACAGAATTGTTGGACCAATTAAAGAACTTAAACGAGATATTTAGACTCCAAATCTAAAAGTTTAAAGTCTCTAGCTCTGTCTGCTTGAAAATTAGAGTATTTTCGGTCGTACCTGCTAGGCAGAATTACTTTTTACTTCGGATGCATCAGCGGGTACAACCTTCTTTGAAACCACTTTGGCTCAAAATCCGAAAATTACAAACATTTGGTTAAACCGATAGCATGCTGTTTTCTAGAGCATGAAAAATAAAGGGATTTTTTTTCTGAAATTTTTGTGTATTCTTAAGTGAAAAACTTTTGCTACTACCCTTATATTCATGAAGTTACAAATGAAAATTTCCTCTTTTCAAATGGAAAATTCTAATGAATCAGTTTTTTCCTTCCAACAGGTCGTTCTCAATTGCGATGCACTATCTCATTTCCCAAATTTATTGACACATCAAAAAGAGAAAATTTGCAAAGAAGCAGTTTGGTTCCTATCCAACATTACTGCTGGAAATCAGAGACAAGTACAAGCAGTTATTGATGCAGGTAATGATAACAATGTTTTCTGAAATTTATGTTATTATTTAAGTAGAAGAATGATACAACAGGAAAGTTGCTGTTGTTTCGAGATTACATTTGATGGAACAAGTAGCTTATTTTACTGTTTAAATAATCACATTTCAATACTTGTCTATTGGACTAATAGCTGCAATCAAATTTGCCTTGGAATAAATACTGTCCCATTAAGACCACATATTGAGGAGAACATAAATCAAAGGCTACTCTATCTGGTTTTAAAAAATCGCCATTATAACAATTAAAACTTTTTGTTCTATAAAAACATGAGATTTCCCCCTCCCCCTAATTTTTTCATTAAGTAATATGAGAAGTCTTGTTTTTGGAACTTAATTTTCATTGATATTGTAATAATCCTCCAAAAACCTACCTATATTATGTGGCAGCCATGAAATAAAGGCATTTATACATACATTCTGTCAAGAAAGTACCGGGAATTATCGATTTAAAATGTCGGGGCAATGAGGCAGGTAAAAATTGTTTTTCCTAGGTTGGTACCACTGTCCTTAATTACTATGCCAAGCTTGAGCGGGATCTGTCAACTAGTGTGTTTGCAACAGCTGATTAAGTCAGTCGATGTCAGAGTGCGTGCCGATTTTTTCTATGGGTGATTACGTAGAGCAAAGAATTTGTTTAAAGTTTTGTGTTGCAAATGAATTTTCGTGTGCCGATGCATTGAAAATGTTGCAAAAGGCCTTTGGTGATAATGCTCTATCGAAAACTCGTGCATATCAGTGGTACAGAGCCTTCAAGGACGGTCGTGAAGTGGTCGAAGACTTGCTTCGTTCCGGACGCCCATCGACGGCTTCGATCGAAGATAACGTCGATAAAATTAAGGAAAGGGTGCTGGAAAACCGTCGTACCAGCTTGAGAGAGATAACACATGATCTTAAGATATCCCACGAGTCCGTACGTACGATTTTGATTGATATTTTGGGCATGAGAAAGGTGGCCGCACGACTCGTACCGAAAGACCTGAATTTTCTTCAAAAACGTCATCGCGAACAGGTTGCTTCAGACATGCTGGATCGCTGTAATTCCGATTCTACATTCATGGAACTCATTATAACTGGTGATGAGACCTGGGTCTACGAGTACGATATGCAAACAAGCCAGCAATCATCGGAATGGGCGGCAAAAAATGAGCCGAAACCGAAAAAACCACGCCAAAGCCGCTCGAAAATGAAGGTGATGCTCATTGTTTTCTTCGATATCCGTGGCGTGGTGCATTACGAATTCGTTCCAGAGGGTCAGACGGTAAACAAGGAGTATTACCTAGGCGTTATGAAACGTTTGCGTGAGCGTATCCGTAGGAAGCGGCCAAATTTGTGGGCGAACAACTCATGGATTTTGCATGACTATAACGCGCCTTCTCACCGAGCTACGATTGTGACTGACTTTCTCGCCAAAAACTCAACAAACGTGCTTCAGCAACCACCGTATTCGCCGGATTTGGCTCCCTGCGACTTTTTCCTCTTCCCAAAACTAAAATTGCCCCTCATGGCACCCGTTTTGAGTCGATTGAAGCCATAAAACAAAAATCGGCGCGAGAGCTAAAGTCCATCCAGGAAAGCGCCTATAAAAAATGTTTCGATAATTGGAAGTGCCTTTGGCATACATGTATTGGAGCAAATGGAGCCTATTTTGAAGGCGACCCAATAAATTTTGACGATTAAATGTAAAAATGTTGTTTTAATTGAAAATTCCCGGTACTTTCTTGACGGAGTAGTATGATGAATAATGAAAAATAACAAATTTTTAATTTGTCAGTTTGCAGATTTTTTTGACTAATCAATTTTTTCCTTATGTAGTAAAACTATATACTGATTTTATCAGCTAGCTCCAAAACATAATCCTAAACAATTAACATTTACTCAATAATGACTTATCAGCTCGCAGAACAACTGAAGTTGAGGATACCAAAATGTAAAACAGAAACATTTTCCCTTTCCTGATAGGTGTTTCTTTGTTTCTCGTTATTTTAAAAGACTGATTTAACTCTTGATCGATATTTTTACATTGTGATTCTCAAAGCCTCTTTGGTTTCAAAACATTTGAATTGAACAATTGACCTTAATCAGGTCCTTGTTTTTAAAAAACATTGATATATTGTCGAATGATCAACCTCAAATTCCTTCGAGAGAGAAATGAATTTGATTCTTTTCATTTTCTTCTGCGCATATAATTGCACCTTTCTGTTCAGTGTTAAATGCTTCACGACTTTGCGATGTCATTTTGTGCACAAACCACAAACAAGGAGTAATTATTTACTTGTCACTGAGAATATGCTAAGAATTAAAACAAAAATAAGCCTTACCCTTTGCACGCATCCAACTTATCATTGGGAGGGTCATTGAAAGAAGCCAAAGTGTTAGGAATTATGATGTTTAGTATAACCAAACATAATTTCATAAAAATTGGTCATAATAAGCGACATGTTACTATAGGCATTATATCCCTACTTTGTTATAAATTGTTCTAAATAATTTTATATCAAAATCATCCACATCGCAATTAATTATTCAATATTAAGCGGTTGGTCTTTATAGGAGGTATAAACGAATTCCACTGTAATTACAAAATTGACCGATGATCAGGAAATGAATTGGAGGGGTGGGAATCGGAGATAGCAATCTTTTACTGTAATTTTATTAACATTACAAAATACCCTTCATATATAGGCTAGGCCATTTAATTTGTCATTCTGATGTCTGAAATTAAGTTCTACCAGATGTAATTATGAAATGATATATGCATGTTCTCATTTTTGTGAATTTTCATCCAAACCGCTACCGTTATTAGCTATCAGCTTTTTTAAAATTTGCAGTTGAGGTAATTACGCCATATTTTCATCTGTCATATTGCTGAAGAAAAAGTGCTCACCTTAATTCAAAGAACACTTTCCGTACAGTTTATGGTTATGTGGTTGCTCTAGAGTGTAAAATGCTGAAATTCAACCCCTTACAGAATTTATAAATACTTCAAACTACAGCCACAAGAATCTGTTAACGAATTTTTTTGTAATAAGATATAGTATCTTTTATAAACTAGTTTTAATTATGAGCAACTAACTAATCGGACAAATACAAAGTAGAAAACTTTGCATTTTGTCCGATCATTTAAACTCTAATTTTTTTGTTATTTCAATAATTATTATTGCAATAAATTAATAAAAATAACAAAAAATGAATACTAACTTGTAAAAATTCGATACTTTGAAACTCATTTTTTGGAAAATGAAAAGACCATTGTCTCATAATATAAAATATGTTACAAATTGTTACATATCAACCCATTTCCCTGTAATTTCTTGTTAATACAGGAAAATGGTATCGTTCTAAAAAATATGATCATATTGAAAAATAAAGTTAAATAGCAAACTCTGCGCCTTAAATGGATATTGAAATTTAATTCTCTAAAAAAAATTTGTCAGTATTGTCACTTCCAATTTAGTTCCCAAGTAATATATATATATTTATCATGTATCATGAATTTATGTGTATCATTTATAAGTTATCCAATTTCTTCAACAAATTTCAAATGTTCATCTAGGTCTTTTGCCCTATATCATACTGAACCTGAAAAAAGGTGACTTCCAAACTCAGAAAGAAGCAGCTTGGGCTATTAGTAATCTGACAATCGGAGGAAACAAGGAACAAGTAGTCCGCCTGATAAACGAAGGTGTTATTCCTCCGTTCTGCGATCTTCTTACCTGCAAAGACGCGCAGGTCATTCAAGTTGTACTCGATGGCATAAATAACATGCTTAAGATGTCTGCACACATCGTCGATAAGCTATGCGCAATGATTGAGGAGTGCAGTGGTTTGGACAAAATCGAACAATTACAAAACCATGACAACATCGAGATCTACAAACTTGCTTATGATATAATTGAGAGATATTTCAGCGAAGATGTAAGTATGAGTTACCTCCCTACATTTTTTGTCCAACACTTCAGTTAAGATAATGTAATGTTCCTATCTTTCTCTCAGGGAACTACTCTTTAGATTTCTACAAGGAAACTGGTTTTCTAATCATGAAGTGGATATGTTAATGTGCTAATTTCAAATTTTGTAGTTTAAAAAAGATTCATTTTTGAACGCATCTTGTATGAAACATGGCATTTCTATATTTTAGACAAAAACACTGTTTTATCAAATTTTCATAATTTATTCGCTACAAACGTGATACGTGACAGGGTTCAACTGTTACATCATTGTCAAGTCTAAAGAAATGCAGAGTGCATTGAGATAGATATATAAAGTATTAAGGTGAGGGTTAAATAATAGAGAGTAGGGGGGGATCGATTCATTTCTAGTTGGTTGTTCAGTGTTGGAAGATCAGGATCTCTATGGACTTACTTTGTTTCCAAGCACTGCAACAATTCAGTTTATAACCTTTGTGGTGTTTATATAGAATTTTGAGGTTATTAATACCTATATGGTGGTTGATAGTATTAATATGTTTAAAGACTGCCTACTTTTTGTCTATAATCTGGTGTTCTTTCAGACTTGTTTCCAAATACCTACCTGTTTGACTCACATAAGATGTGTTAGTCACAATTGTTTTCTGTAGACTCCTTATTTAAATTTTTTTTTGTTTTATGTTCAATAGATTATCTCCTAAATTCGGTTAATCTGAGAAGGTCGTTTTTAAGTTAAATAGACAATTAATTGTTGATTTTAACAGAACAAAACGACAAATTCATAAATTTTTAGAAATTCTGAACTCCACTCCAAAATCGAAGTTACAGTTGAAATTATAACAAATAATAAATTAAATTTCTTAGATCTAACAATTTCTAGAAATAATAACCTATTAAATTTCAACATCTTCAGGAAAATACTTTCACAGATGCAATTATTTCTCAAGATTCTTTTGATCATAATATTTAAGAATTTGCTGCTTTCAGTTCCATAATTCATAGGGCATTCACAATACCTTTTTTTCAGAAATCTGTACAATAAAACATAGCCTGAAATAATATATTTCCTTTACATTTGTGGATAGAATAAATTCAAGGAAAATCAGTAAACAAATAAAGGCACTTCTATGACCAATTATAGGAAATCTTGATAATAAATACACAACCTTAGTTTATTATGTCACTGTCCACTGCATGTATTTTAATACATTTAATTTAAAAACAGCCTTCTTAGATTGTCAGAATCCGAGAAATATTCTATTCAGGGCAAAACAAACACTAATTTCAAATATTTTGGAGTCTACAGAATCAGTTGTAATGACTGTAACACAAGTTACATGGATCAAACAGGTACAAACTTTAAAACAAGACTGAAAGAACACCTGACTACAGACAAAAGGTCGGCAGTTTTTAAAAATTATTAAAGCTGTCCATCAATCACTATCTAGATACTAACAACCCCAAAATCTTCCATAAATGTAACTATAAGAGTAATTCGAGTGTTTGGAAATAAACAGAGTCCATAAAAATCCTTATCTTCAAACACCGAACAAACGATCAGAAATGAACCGATTGCTTCTTCTTAATATGTAACCGCCCACCATGAAATGATATCTTATATTTTGCTTTACACTTGACAATGATGCAGTAGTCAAAACGGAATGTATATCACGTTTTTTAGTGAATAAATTGTGAAAATTTGATAAAATATAGCGTTTTGTCCTCTAATGAACAATGGATTTTCACAAAATAAAAAGTCATCGATATGATATATTCCTAAAGTTTAAAGCAGTTTTATGCTAACATGTCTAAGAATTACCTAATAAAATTTTTTGCCTCTCGTGTATTGACTACAGAAATGATTTGTATTATTTCAGTCGGAGGAAGACCAAACCTTAGTTCCTGCAGCTGGCGACACAACATACACCTTTGATCCAAACACAAATGTACCCAATGAAGGATTTCAGTTTTGATGTGAAAGGACTTGCTCAAAACTTACGACACATACATTGTTTTTGCCTAGAGCATTCGCTTCCTAATCCAACATCCACTGATGTACGTTCATTTTAATTTTATAATCTTTATGTAAATATAAATTTAAAACAAACAAACACTTAGTAAGTTCAACGGAATATTAATTTTATTTAGATGGGTAAAGAGGAAAATTTTAAATTTTCTACTTATTGTAATTTTTTCTTTATTTTATGAGAAATCTGTTTGCTTTGTGAACTTCAATATTTGGGATTGCGAATTCTCTATCTAATGTGATGTGAAATGACAATGATGTTAAAATGATCGTACATTAAAAAAATTTGGGCATGACCTAAATCAAACTTTTCCTTTTGAAATAACAGTCATGCACAAATTTCTTCGAAAATTTGATCTTAATTAATTGTTGATATTTTGGCTCGTTGGGGTGGACATTCACTGTTTCGATCGAAAATTATTTGTTATACAAAAATTTCCAGAGTAGCGCTCATACAAGTGGAATTTAAATCAAATTGAAATGTTTCCATTTTGTACTTCAAAACGTCGTATTATTTATTTGAAGTAATGATTTTATTCGAAGAGTAATGTAAATTTCTAGTAAATATAATATTTACAATATTAATGTTTGTCTTTTCATTTGTGAACTATAAATTGGAAGTGAAGAAGTGCAACAAAATATTAGGTATCCTTATCTTTGATCAAGTTAACCCTGGATTGAAATACATCAGAACTGTTAGTATTAGGAAGTAGCGTGACATAAAAATGATAGACCTTGAAGAATATTTTCTGATAGGTTTTTCCATGAAACAGATTTTGAATGGTTGAATAGTTTGAGAGACTACAACACAAGGGTACAAAAATTTTCACGATTAAAGTAGATTGTGGGTAATTGGATACAAATAATTTGGGACTTCAAAGCGATTGTGGTAAATTTGTTAAATACAATAATCAAGCAATGATAAACATGTTTAAGTTAAACGTTTATATCATTGCTTGATTATTGCATTCTACAGGTAAAATTCAAATGAATTCATTTTTGTTTCCCCAGAAGAACACTGATTGATGAAAAATCACCATTATTATTGAAAAATTGAGAGTTCTATATGTATACCAAATAGAAACTTAGTTTTTGCTCGCTTGTTCTAGGGAACTCCGTTTTTTAAATTTTGATCCAAAAATGGTCTCCAAACAACTAACTTGGACACTGATGAAGAATCGAAGGTCTATAGAGCTAGAGTATGTTTAGAGCCTAAATATCTTTGCTATATTCGTTAATGAACAAAATCAGTCTAATGGTTCCGCAATTATTTACATTTGAAACTTTTTATTTTCGATTCGAAACTTTTGATCCGATTGAAATCAAATTTAGTGTTTAGGTGTATAATAACGACACAAGGAATTGAGCCAAATTGTTCAGTGGTTCCAGAGTTATTCTCATTTGAAATTTAATTTTTCAAATACCTCGAAAGTACAAATCCGATCAAGTTCAAATTTAGTCTTTACATACGGCGACACGAAGGCTCATACATAATTTTGTGATATACATTATGAGAATTTTTCGAATTTTTTCTTTATCTGTTTTCAACAAAAAAGTAGGAAACTTTTTGTTCAAAATATTTTTTTTGAATTCTTTCTTGGCAATATGTAATGGTGCTGATCGAAAATGAGCCTGTTAACCATATATTTTTTATTTTAATGAGGTTGTTCATTTCTTCAGTGAAATGTTCAACAATTGCGAAAAATTACCTTTATTTCAATTTCTGATGACAGAACACAGAATTCTGTGTTCTCATTCGTTATGTAAAGTTATGCAGATTCGAAAATTTCAAAGTAAACGGTTTATTGAACAAGCGCGCACAAAAAACTTCCAACTTCACGTCAGTGCTTTTAACCTTTTTTCCTAAGGGATTTTGATTTAATTTTTTTTATTGAACGAATCTGAAAAATTTTATAGAATGTTTCTGTTTCTATATTTATAATTAGTTATTAAATTCCAATTATGTAGATTGAATTGGAGCACTTGATTTCCATTAATATTTGTTGAATTATACGATTGTTTCATCAACTATAAGTATAATAACCAATTTTACATCAGATTTCTTAAATAGGTGGGTAGAAAATGGTGGTAAGATTTTTACAGTTTCTGGAAATTCCAGGGTTTTATTGAAGAAACGTTCAACTGTTTAGTTCTTATGGTTAAAGTCATGAGCTGTGTTGAAAAGTTAATGCCATATGTGAAATTTTTTTTGTTATGAATATAGGAATTCTGGTGTTCTTTTGTCCTATTTTCGAAAGCTACCAACATATAAATGGTATTTTATTAAGAGCTTCTTATTTTTAAATTTAAATACAACAAAGTGCGTGTGAGATATCATCTAAATTTTTTATTCGATACTATTATGTATGGAATATAAAACCTTGCAAATGTCTGCCGTAACTTCGGTAGGTGGTGCACATTCGAAATGTCCAATTTTCCACGACTGTGGCGCATTAATCAGGTTTGACTTTGACAGATGGCATGATTTATGTTGGCTTTGAGGGCCACTGTGGTTTGTCTTATTCAAGATAACCACACACAAAAAAAAATAAGGTCAAATCGCACGATCTTGATGGCCAGCTCACATCACCGCAACATGAGGTTAACATGCCCTCAAATCGCTCGAATAGAAGGTCCTATGTGACATGTAGCGCCGTTCTGTTGAAATCACATGTCCATATCATCCAGTTCAGACCAAAAGAAGTTAGTAACAATCGACCCTGTTGACGGTGATGGCCTGACCAACGTCGTTCTCAAAAAAATATGACAAACAATGAGTTTTTTAGGATGCATGAGAGACGCTCTTTCATCCAGAAATGGGGTTCATCGTTGAAGATGATTTTTTTTATGGAAATTAGGGTCAGTTTGCAAATGCGCCAGGGCCCATTCAGCCTACACACATCATTGTCTATGGTCGTTGACCTGCAGTTCTTTAGTCAGTTGAATTTTGTACGGGTGCAGACCCAAGTCACGATGCAAAATACGCCAAGTTATGGTGTGCGGAAGGCCGAGTTTTTATGAGCGATGCAAAATGGACTGACCGGGTTTCTCCCCCGCATTCTCACGGATAGCGGCGATGTTTACACAGATCTTGCGTTTTGTCGTCGTACGAGTGCTGTTTCATTGTTCACTGTTTTTGTTTACTACTCAAATATATCCACCATACTGCGAATAGTCCTTTCGGTAGGAAGATTATGGCGACCGTGAAATGGACGAAGCACGATAAACCGTCCTCTATACTTACGCGGAGTTTGAATGCCAACTGTCATTTAGTTTGATTACAATGCTCCATTTTGTTCATATCAAGCGTGTTTGCATTTTTACAAGGAATAAAAATATCAAACAAGGGATCTGTCTCAAAATTGCATTGCAAATAGAATTTCATGTACGGAAGCCCTGAAAATGTTCCATAAAGCTAATAATGGTTCCAATCATTCCGAAAAAATTGAAAAACAACACCTCAATGTCGATCAGTTGCAGAGTTGATGTTAACAGGTTTTCTCGATTTTTGCAGTGTTATGCATTCATAATTTTTGCCAGACAGTGAAACAGTAGATGAATATTATCTGAGGATTGTGGGACATTTGGGATAGTAAATTCGTCGAAAAAGGCCATAATTGTGGAAAGTGAACTCGTTGATTTTGCACCGTTATGGATTCAGCTGGGGTTTTTCTCTCTCCAACACTTAATTTATTCTCCAAGACATCCGTTTTTAGTCAATAGGAGTCAAGAGATCGCGGCGATACTAAAAATGCTTTGATGATTGAAGGCGATAAATTAAATTTGGATAAATAATACCTATTTTATATTTAGTTGTACTATTCTAAATTTATTATAATCAGCTCTATAGTCGCAGACCAGTTGTATCAAGCTGATAGAGTAGTTAGTACTAATAAAAATAAGAACAAATTTCATGCAAACATGGTATTAAAATTGATAAAAATAACTCATTTTTTGCCATAATTCCAAAATGACTCAAAACAGCCATACTGCTTGTTGAAATTTATCTTTTAATGTTTAAAGTATTTTCAGTGGCCATAAATAAAAATTTTGTGTTTTGTCAAAGTTTTGGACGGAATTGAAATTTTTGAAGAATATTCTTCAAAAATAGTTCTGCTCGAAAAATCTATACCTCGCCGTTTTCGATAAAAATCTGTCTAAACCAATTTGAGATTTGATTTTTCATAAAAATTGGAAATTAAAGAGGGTTTTTAATGGAACTACGGAAGTTGAAACGGAAAAAAGATTGAAGTAAATGTTCAACATGATCACCATTATTTTCGATACAAGCAGTCACCATTCGCCACAAATTTTCCGAAATTATTGAAATATTCCAACATTATTTTGAATCTTTTGACATCCTATTCGAATGCGTTCAAGAAAATTTTTTACGATTTTCAGTTGTCAACGCGCAAACAAACGCATTGAATTTGTTAAAATTCACTCTGAAAATATTGACAATTTTGCAGTCACAGTTGGCAAAACTAAAGCACTTTTGGGTCGTCGTGAAGCGCCTTCTCGGCCAGCTATAGTGACACTGGTGAAAAAATTTGAGCTGTTGGAACAAGTTAGTGATGTGAAGAATCGAAACCGTGTGCGTCGCACAAGAACAACTGAGAATATTGCTGCTGGACCTGTAGTGTTGACGAAAACTCAGGTTTGTCAATTCCTCCTCGATTTTTGTAATTAGACATTCCAGAAACGATATTACACCAAATTTTGCATAAAGACTTAAGTCTTAAGGCTTTTAAAATTCAGTTAACACAGGAACTCAAGCCAGTCGATCACCAGCAACGTCCTATCTTCGCTCAGTGGGTCCTTGAAATGCATCAAAATGATCCGAATATTCATCTAAAAATCGTCTTCAGTTATGAGGCCTATTTTCACCTCGGAGGCTACGTAATAAGTAAAATTGTTGTATCTGGGGCTCGAAAAATCCAAGAATAATTGTTGAAAAGCCTCTGCATCCTCAATGTCATTGTTTGTGGCGGTTTTTGGGCTGGCGGTGTGATTGGACCTTACTTATTCGAAAATAAGGCTGATGCAACTGTTACGGTGAATGAATTGCGCTACCGAGCTATGATTAATGGTTCTTACGGCTGGAATTGGAAGATATTGATGTGGACGACGTTTATCTTCAACAATCCTGCGCTACGTGCCACACAACCAACGAAACAATCGCAATTTTGCAAGAAAAGAGGCGATTACAATTCGCCACCGAGATCTTGTGATTTAATACCTTTAGACTTTTTTCCTTGGGGCAACGTGAAAGATAATGTCTATGCCAATGCTCCACAATCGATTCAAGACCTTAAAGATCGAATTCGTGAAATTATCGAGACATACAGCCGCAAATGTGCGAATTAATATTGGTAAATTTCATAAAAAGGATATGGTGCTGCAACCTTATAGCAGTGGCGGACATCTAGCTGATATTGTTTCCTATTGTGAATGGCATACCTTTCACTTAAAAATCCATTGATTTCTTGTAATATATATTCGTTTTTTTATATCAAAATAAAACCTCTTATTGGAAAATCCTTTAGTTGCTCGATTCCATCTTGATTGAATCTGTCATTTTTAAAATATAATGAAAACAAAATTTCAAATAGGTATATTCAAACGATCAATTTTGTCGATTCTCGAATTTGATGTATTTTAAAGTAGACCCTACTATCCAAAAATCAATTCAACGTTAATTTTTCCGAAAATTATTCTGCTTATAAACGACAATTTTGGGCTCAATAATTTACAAAATACACACAACTTTCTCCAAAAAATTTATAATCAATAAACAACTTGAACTACGAAGATTTATGTATTCTCCCAGTTTGTATACGATCATATTCCAATTCCAACTAAATTTTCATTATAAAAATACATAATCAGTCACCTCTGATGACGAATCCAACATATCAGTTGTTAGTAATACCAAAGCTATTCAATTATTAATCAGATGAACACATAAAATTTATCATTTATCGATCACTTAGGTAATTATTCTACTTCCTCGGGTGAATTTTATTTCCGCATATAAATACGTTTTAGCAACCACTATTAAGGTTCATTACTACCAAACAGTTCGTGAATGACAAAGTTCCAGTGCAGTGTACGAGTAATTAAAGATGCCTACCACAGTAGATTCGTCTTCAGTTTCCTGTTACGGAAAATCACGGAACCGCCGTGATTCAGATTTGAACGACGAAACCAAAATATTCAAGACAAAAGTGGATCTGTTGAACTGCAAGCCGGAAGATGTTAAACTGAAGATGGAAGGCAATAGAGTTATAATAGAAGGAAAACTCTTTAACGATAGATACAACGATAAACCAACACATTTTTCCAAACATTACATCATGCCAGAAAACTGTGATTTGAAGAAAATGCGTTATACCATCACACCAGATGGTGTTTACATAACAGCCCCTAAAAGGAATATTGGGGAATATTCAGAATTCCCAAAACTGGAGGAGAGCTGCACCAATAATTGCGTAGACCTCAATGACAGGTTTGAAATCCGTTTGAACGTCCAAGACTTTAAACCTGAAGATATAAAGATCAAAGTGAATGGTAATACGATTATAATTAAAGCTAAACGGCTTGAAGAAACTGGCATGAAAAGAGTGATTAAGACATATTCTCTACCTGAAAGCTGCGAAATAACGAAGCTAGAAAGAAAATTCACTCCTCAAGGACATTTAATCCTAAGTATACCAAAATTTTTGGGTCTCTTCTGCGATCCTAAAAAGGCAAATTGTAAGAATGACGATGACAAAATCAACAACAACGTGAAGTGCAAATTCAATATCACCACCGAGAAGTTTGAGATTAAGATTGACGTTTCAAACTACAGACCCGAAGATATCAATATTATTCAACAGAAACGAATGGTGACTATCGAGGGTAAATCTGTCAAAAAATTCTGCAAAACCGAGGAGAAATTCGAGAAAACCTTTGTGCTTCCTCCAGATTACGACATATCGAAAATTGACCGCAAGTTTCACTCTGATGGCGTTTTAGTCGTATCTGTGCCAAGAATAGAAGGCAAGATAGTAGAGGATTTCAAAACTTTCCTTCCTGAAAATGCCATATGTGACATGAAAATCAAAGAAGAATGTGTAGAAATAAAACTTGATATAGTAGGTTTCGAACCAGAAGACTTGACAATTAAACTTACTGGAAAGAATACCATCACAATTGAAGGAAAACAGGCAAACCATAAGGGTAGAATAGCCAAGAGTTTCATGAAGTCGTATTTGTTACCGTCTGATTGCGATACCAAAAAAATCAAGAAAAACATCACGTCGAATGGAGTTTTAATCGTGAAGGTTCCAAGAGACCGAAGAACGTGTTCTCTAGAGAATTTATCAGAGATTGACGACAGAAAAAGTTTTTCAAGCCGTACTAAAAGTGGTTCTCTGGATAATCTAAGCGAACCTGATGAGCAAGCTATGGTGGACTCTGCAGAACTTGACAAGGAAAAATTCGAGATGAAGTTTAACGTTCATGGTTTCAGCACTGAGGATATTTATGTGAAAATTAACAAAAATATAGTTACTGTAGAGTGTAAGCATTCTAAACCTGGTAAGGATATCGTGAAATCTTATTTGGTTCCAAAAGCTTTTAATTTGAACGCTCTTCATACATTTATAACCCATGACGATATTCTGGTCGTTACTATACCAAGATTCAAATCTCAAAGTCACGATCATATTGGTAGAAATGAAAAAAATTATACTCAAGCCTATGATAATAATATAAGAGGAAATATCGCTAATACAAGAGCTGCACACCATAATGATTATGGACATGTTACACAAAGAGTTGGTGATAATTATATTATCAAAGTTGATATAAGAGGGTACAACAACAATGATATTTCATTAGATGTCAAGGGTCAAACCGTAATAGTCCAAGGTGATCATTTAGGGAACCAAACAATATCCAGAAGTTTTAGTAAGAAATTCATTGTACCACCTAATTACAATGTAGAAGCTCTCTCGTACTACATTTCTGCTGGAGGCTTCATAATAGTAGAAATACCAAAAAAACAGAACGGTTCAAATGGCAGTGGGTCAAGGCTTTATACGTTTCCTGAGCAAAAAAGTCCAGATACACTAAAAACCTTCAATAATCGACACAGTCAAAGGAATTCGCTACAAAATAATTACATTCATAATAGATATTCAGATGTGCCTAATCATGGGCAACATCAATATTTGGAAGACAGAATCCTGGATGAACCTGACAGATTCAGTCGAATGCATAAGAAATACTTCAACTCAACTCCTAATATGAGAGAAAGAAGGCCGGGAAGTCATATAAACGACAGGTTTGCTCCTTCATTTGATGCGGAAGGTAATGAGATATACCAGGTGTTTGTCGATGTTAGAAATTGTTATGAGGAAAGTTTAAATGTAAGAATACAGGGAAATAGCTTTATGGTGGAAGGAAAGGTGAAGTATTTCGATGAAATGGGAAACCCATCAGGAGACTTTGTTAAAAAATTTTTCGTCCCCGAAGATTTTGATATGAATCATTTGAAGTCCAGACTAGAAGATGGTATGCTCATTGTTGAAGTGCCAAAAGATGAATTGAAAAGAGATTCATTAGAAGAAAAGTCTTATAGAGGAAAAGATCTTTTGTCAAATGTGAAGATCGGCCAAGACAATATTCTGGTGGAAATGGATGCTTCAGGATTGAGAATAGAAGACTTCGAAATCACAACAAGTAGAAACGTGCTCACCATTGAAGTTCTAAAAGGCGATTCTGACAAATTCAAAACCAAGGTTGATCTACCTGATGATGCAGATATAGATGGGATAACAAAAAAAATAACTTCAGATGGAAAACTGTTAGTGATAGTTCCTAGAAAACTGCAGAGCATTCCAGATTTTGCCCAAATAACTACAGACTATGACGAAACATCTGAATACACCAAAAATCAAAAACGCAGATCGTGTTTAATTCTCTCGAAAAGTATACCAGAAAAACCAAAATCTGTGAAATTTCTCGTAGATGATTTCGAAACTGAAACAGATGAAGATATCAAATTCGCCACTCTGCCTAGATCTACTAGATGTAAATCATACAACTCTGTCTTTATGGAAGATCAAGTTGATAGAAAAATTAACAATACGACGGTGGGTGGTAATTTCGAATTAAAAATTCATGTACCTCATCATGAACCTGATGAGGTTATTGTAAAAATTAGAGGAAGTACAATAACAATCGAAGGCAAGAAGAAAAACGACGAAAGGAATTCCTACTTCTCTAAGAATTTCTTCAAGACATATTTAGTACCCAAGAATATCGATACTACTCAACTCAAAACAACATTTTTAGACAACTATCTTATTATAACAGCTCCAAGAAACGATGAATAATAAATTATATATCCAGCAATAAGCATATAGAGAATTTTTTCAATTTATTTATTTTGTGATAGATTATTACTCATAGAAGTATATACTTACAATATTAATCTAGTTTATAAATGTAATGAAGATTCAGTCTTGCATTTTATATGTGAAATTGCCGCTTTCAAAATTTTTCAAATTTCTGTTTCATCTGAAGAATTTATTTTATAATTTGGATCTTTTTTTTGTTTGCACAATAAATATCGAAAATTTTTTTTTATTTTGTATACCTCATATCATTTTTATTGAAATAAAACAGTATATTTTAGGGATCCAAGAAAAAAAAAGTTTCGAAATTCATAGAAATTTTTAAAGCCTCTTACAATGTATTAAGCGATAATACAGACGTAAGTATATTCATTAGGTTACGTCTGAATTATCTGTATACAGGGTGTCCCAACGAGAATTTGACTCCCCTCAGAACTCAGAAACGAAGAATTTCCGAAGATTAAAAAAAAACAGCTCAACTTCTGTTTTGAAGGGGACGAATTTCCATCCTACGTTTGTTCCGAAAAAACCACCCCCAGCATTTTTGGAATAGAAAAAAGATGTCGAGTGTTGGTTAGTTTGAAAGTTATTTATGATCTGTACACATCATAGTTAAAATTTTCAAAATCGGTTCATTATTCACGAAATAATGTAATATTGAACTTACCGTCAGAATGTGATGATGAACAGACAGCTGAACCGCCCAAACTCAAGAACCTAAGAGTTTTGAAGAATCCAAAAATAATTTTCAAGTTCTGTTCTGTTGTTCCGAAAAAACCACCTGAGGATGGCAACAACCCCCAACATTTTTTGAATAGGGGGGAGATGTTGGATGTGGTTCAGTTGAGAAGTTTTTTCTGTTCTCTAAACATCACAGTTGAAATTTTCAAATTTGTTTATTTTGTAGCGAACGACTTCTTCGCTCCCCGTCTAGAAACCTGCCTTGCTCTGTCGTAGTTTGACCGGCGTACCGATAGAGGACCCCACTAATCAACAGATTCGTGACTAACCATCCCCGCCAGGTTCAAATAGAACAAGGCACTGCGTTTGAAGTTCAGCGTTCCAAGCGGACGCATGGTCACCGGCGTCACAGGCAGAGCCTGCCCATCAAGCCTGTCTAACGAGTTTCAGATGCGCATGCTCGGAAACGAAACGTCGTCTCCCGAACTAAGAGGTCGAAGCTTCCTCGCAACATCCGCACATTCCTTCAATTTAATGGCAGAAAAATTTGAGTTTTTGCTTTAAAAACATTAGATTTTCTTATCGTTCATGATGAGAAAATGTGTTAAAAATTCATTACAATGTATACTATTTTTTTGAAGATTCTTTCCCAAATGTGTTTCAATCTTTTGTTTCTGCATCATAATTGGGTTTTGACTTACTACGTGGGCGAAAATGGTCTATTCTATGGAAGAAAAAATAGAAATTCTCAAATTATACTATCGGAATGACGAAAATTCTATTCTAATAACAACCATCCAGAAAGAAATGAAAGTTACCAATATGTTAAGCATTTAATGAATAAATTTGAAACTACTGATTCCATTCAGAATAAGAAATACGAAGTTGAGCGTTCGGTTCGAAATGAAGCTATTGAAATAGCAGTATTGAGACATTTACAGATGGATAATCGGCAATCTATAAGAACTTTAGCACGAGTATCTAATCTTCCGAAATCTAGCGTTCAACGAATTGTGAAAGCTCATAAATTACACCCTTACAAGTTAAGGCTGGTGCAATATAGTTGAATGAAGATGATCCTGGCCTTCGGACTCAGTTTTGTGAACAATTTAGTGAGTTACCGAATAATAACCCACACCGACTCTACAATACAATCTTTTCTGACGACTGTACCTTTATGTTGAATGGGCAAGTAAGTCAATAGACATAATTGTCAGTGCTGGAGTGATAGTAATCCTCATTTATTCATGAAGACACATACGCAAATTCCCCAAAAATTAAATGTTTGGGTAGGAATATTAGGAAACCATATTGTTCGACCAATTTTTATCGATGGGAATCTTGACGGAAGAACTTATTTGAATTTATTAGACGACATTATTGATCCAATGATTACTGACATCCTGGAAAACGACGACAAACTATTAAGCTGGGGTCGAGAAACTTTGCGGCGTGTCCTGAGCTTTCAGTGCGAATTACGAGTGTTGTTGCAAGCGTTTTTCCGTGCTGTTTTGTCTCTTGGGTGTTCCAAAGAGTCTATCGACAAGTGTCGTCAAACCTCCTCGTGTGGTTTTGCTAATTGGCGACGCGATCTTAGATCAGGCATTAAGAGGTCCACTCACAGCGGTCTAACAGATTTACATTGAACGGTGGGACCACCTTCAAGCCTGAGAATAGAAGGTACTGTGCTTCGTTGGTCTTGGAATAGGTTCATCCGGACCATCGTATACGAGGTGTGGACTACGTTTCCTTTCTACACAGCGGGCGAGTTTACTATATCCCGCCCGTCGTCCACACCACTTTTTGAACTCTTTGGGAGACTTCTGCGCGATGGTTCGTTGCCAGTGTGGTAGCGAATACAGGGGACGATGTCGCCCTCCTAACGAGAACGCGGGGAGGTGCCCTATCTGTGCGACCGAGTTCAGCGGTTACGTTGGTATAGGGCAGCATTGGAGTAGGGCACACCCTGACTCCTACAACAGGGAGTTGGAGGCCAGATACGAAGGTAGCCAATCAGCGGAGAATTGGAATGAAGGGGACCTGACCGGCAGGTTCGTGAACCAGTACTTGCTGCCCTTCTATCCGGGAGTAAGTCTGAACTTCATTAAGAACCGAAGTCGATCACCCCGGTATAGGGAAATACTCCAAACGCTCCGCCGCGATGATGTGCCGGAACCGTCGAGCGAAGCCTTGGAAGCAATTCCGGAGTCGAGCGGAGCGGTCGAGGCGCTAGCACCCTTTGGTGATGATCCTTCTGCTCAGGCTGCGGGAACTCTAATGTTTCACTAGGATGGTGCACCGCCACATTTCGATATCCGTGTTCGACAATTTTTGAAAGAACGTTATCCAGGACGTTGGATTGGCAGGAGAGGTCCTATAGAGTGGTCAGCAAGATCACCCGATCTATCGCTATTAGAATTTTTGTGGGGACATTTGAAGTCCAAAGTCTATGCAAATTTACCTGAAAATCTTGCAGAACTGCGACAAAAAATCATCACGGAACGTCAACTACTGACACCAGACATTTTCGAAAATGTTAGAGAATGATTTGAAAGAAGAAGTCATTGTATGGAGGTTTGTGGTGGTTATTTTGAACAATACATACGTTAGTTCTTAGTTTACTTTTTTTCTGGATGTTCCCTATCATTATTTACAGATCTGGAGTATTTGAATATATTGGGTTTCTGTTTGAGTTACCCTTCTGATAATGTTCAGTAACAAATTGCTTAAAAAATCACCGAATTTGAAAATTTCAACTAGGATATTTAGAGAACAAAAAAAGCTTTTTAACTAAAACACATACACCATCTCTTTCCTATTAAAAAAAAAATTGGGGGTTGTTGCCACCCTCAGGTGGTATTTTCAGAACCATGTCGTCATAGGAATTCTTTCTCCCTAATACAGAACTTGGAAATATTTTTGGATTCTTCAAAATTCCTAGGTACTTGAGTTTGGGCGGTTCAACTGTCTGTTCAACATTACCTTTTGACATTCAATATTATATTTTTCCGTGAATATTGAACCGATTTTGAAAATTTTAACTGGGTTGTACACAGAACATGAATAATTTCCAAACTAACCAACACTCGACATCTCTTCTCTATTCAAAAAATGTTGGCGGTTGATGCCACATTCATGGGGACGGTTTTTTTGGAAATTACTCTTGATGGAAATTCGCCCTCCTCAAAACAGAAGTTGACCTGTTTTTTTAAATCTTCTGAAATTCTTCGTTTCTGAATTCTGGGGGGATAAAATATGTATATTCATTGTGCTATTAAATTTATTACGATATTTCCAGTGTTATATCATTAATCAAATGGTTTTTCAATAAGAGGTGTCACTTTGATATTAAAAAAAGGAGTATATTTTTAGAGAAATCAATGGATTTTTATTTCAATTTAATGAGGAAGAAATGCCCATTAACAATGGAAAAAGATTTCAGCCAACTGGCCGCCACGGTTGCAGCACCGTACATATCCTTTTTCTGCAATTTTCCATTAATATTTCGCACATTGCGGCTGTATGTCCTGGAAAACTGCATGAATTCCTTCCTTAAGGTCTTGAATCGATTGTGGACCATTGGCATAGATCTTATCTTTCACGTGAACTCAAAAAAAAAGTCTTAAGGTGTTAAATCACAAGATCTGGATAGCCAATTGTGATCACCTCTTAGAGAAATAACACGGCCCGAAAAATTTTCTTCCAAAATTGCGATTGTTTTGTTACTTTTGTGGCACGTAAAGCCGCATTGTTGAAAATAAAGGTCGTCCACATAAACATCTTCCAATTCCGGCCTTAAAAAATCATTAATAATAGCTCTGTAGCGCAAGCCATTCAACGTAACAGTTGCACCAGCATCATTTCGAATAAGTAAGGTCCAATCACATCGTCAGCCCGAAAAATGCACCAAACAGTGACATGTTGAGGATGGAGAGGCTTTTCAACAAACATTCAGAGATCCTACCTGAGCATCTGGCTCATCTTATCAATGAGTCTGTGTGTTCTGGAGTTTTTCCAGATTGTCTTAAGCTTGCAAATGTGATTCCGATTTATAAAAAAGGAAATGATAACGACATGGGTAACTACCGACCTATTTCTCTGACTAGTATATTCTCGAAGATAGTAGAGAGGGTGGTTATCAACCGAATGATGATATTTCTAGAAAAATTTGATTCAATCAATCATAGTAGGAAGGATTTAAAACTGGCCGGTCAATCCGGACAGCTGTCATTGAATTTGTCCAGACAATATCGGATTCATTGGATGGTGGCTTTATAGTGGGTGATCTGTTTTTGATATGTCGCGGGCTTTTGATAGCATTAACCCTAGGTTTCTTGAAAATAAATTATATAACATGAGCTTCAGGGGCAACTTTCTCAGATGGATTGCAAGTTTTATAACAAATAGGAAAATTTTAGTTAAAGTTAAAAACTGTTCTTCCAATGAGTATGGGTTAGACCTTGGTGTCCCACAGGATTCTGTTCTGGAACCACATTTATTCATTCTTTTTATAAACGATCTACCTAGACATTTAAAATTAGGGAAGGTTACAATCTTTGCTGATGATACGTCATTTCTAATAACAGCTACAGAATTGAACGAACTGAAAAACTATCTGAACAACTCATTAATTGTTTCAATCTATGGTGCAGGAATAATTCTCTTGTACTAAAGCAAAGCAAAACTGTTTGTATAAAATTCAAATTAAGGAAAACTACCCCCTTATTCTAAACAACGGTATACCACACTAGTATCATGCAACTCAACTAAGTTCCTGGGTGTGTTCGTGGACAGTGGCTTGAGATGGGCTGACCCTGTTGGACATATTAGTAGAAAACTTAGTTTCTATTACTATGCAATCAGCAGATTGAAACATTCCTTACCTGTAAATGCTTGAATTGGAGCATACTATAGCCTTGCATATAGTCATATTGAGATTGAGGGGTGTTTCTGCAGAGCTCAACAGAATCTTTGTAGCTCAGAAACGTATTGTAAGGATGATTTTTGGATCATATCCGCATGATTCTTGTAGGTCTATTTTCAGGAAGCATGAAATATTGAGCGTCCCTTGTAAATTTATTTATAAATGGCTTGTATACACTAAAGAAAATGTGCAAAAATATGTCAAACTTTCTAGTTTTCATGACTGTGATACTAGAAATAAGGAAATTCTATCGGTACCGAGACATAATACTACTAAGTTTGAAACATCAACTTCATATAGATGTATAATTCTTTATAACAAATTGCCTGAATGTGTAAAATCCTTGACCACTAAGAAATTCTGTAACTCTGTGAAATCATTGTTACTTGGTAAAGTTTACTATAGTGTTGACGAGTATTTGTTAGATAGGTTTTAGTATTAGCTTTGTGAATCATGTAAATATTCTCTTTTTGTTGTATAATTGACATGTTCTTTAAATTGTAGAAATATCTGACAGGATGAATAAAGATTATTATTATTCTTGAATTTTCCGAGCCTTTAATGCGACAAGTTTGCTTATTAACGTAGCCTCCGAGGTGAAATGGGCCTTATCACTGAAGTTGATTTTTCGATGAAAATCCAGATCATTTTGATGCATTTCAAGGACCCAATCAGCGAAGATGCGACCGGCTTGAGTTCTTGTGTTAAATAATCTTTGAGAGGCTTAAAACCTAAGTCTTCACGCAAAATACGGTGTAATGTCGTTTGCGGAATGCCTTATTCCAAAGATCGACGATGAATCGACAAACCTGGGTTTTCGTCAACACTACGGGCTAGATCAGCAATATTCTCAGTTATTCTTGAGCGACGCACATGGTTTTGATTCTTCACATCATTAATTTGTCCCAACAGCTCAAATTTTTCCACCAGTTGTGTTTTAGTTTTAAGAAATGTGACTGCAAAAATTCCACCACTTTTGTAATGAATTGTAACAATTTCATTGCATTGTTGAAGCGTGTATCGTTACATTTTTAGTAATGACGTAGTTTTTGCTTGACAAATGTCAAAACATGACAGCTTCAAAAAGACAGCTGCCCAGATAGCGGGTTATTCAAAATGAAACCTCTTATTGGAAAACCTTTATATCTTATTGGAAAACCTTTATATCTATTTATATTAATAAGGTTTTTGAATGCGATATAGGCAACCTTAAGATATGTTTTTCTTATGATTTTTTTTATATGACAATATTTCCAAATCAGTTCCCTTAATAGCGCAGTTGAATTTCGTCTTAAAAAACTCTTAGAAAAATTAGTTTCCCTTGATTTAATTTTAACTTTCTGTGAAATAATCCAAAAATGTCGGGAATTACTTGGAAATGTAGCTTTTCAATTTCGAAAAACTTCTTTATTCGGAAAATTATCTGCAAATTGGTGTGAAGAAAATTAAAGGAAACAATATATGAACCTACGAATTATTGCCAAACAGATTTATTGAATAAAATGAGAATTATAAGTAAATATAAAAAGATACATGTAAATTTTTATATATTCATTCACCTAGAAAGGCCTATGAGTAATTTTTCAATGTTCAGTCTTCCTGGGAGCACTAATTGTGAGGACGCCATCTTTTTCGAATTTACTTCTTAGCTGAGACACGTCACAATCTTCCGTTATACTGAACGACTTGATGAAACTTCTGACCGTTTGCATCTCTCCTTTCTCATCCTTCTCCTGGTGCTTTCCCTTAACTTCCACGACATTTCCATTCGCCGCCACCAACACCTCCTCGGGTTTATAGTCTGGTAAATTCAGGGTCAACTGGAAATCCTTTTTTGGCTTAGGATTTCCCAATACCTTTGGCTTGGGGTCAGTCTCCTTGATGATGATTCTCTCGAATTTGTCGTCCTTTGGATTCTTCCAGTATTCTACGAATTGTTTTCGTATAAAATCATGTTCATCCGTCAATCTTTCTTTAGTTTCTGGAGATCTGGATTTCTTCGAGGTTTCTTTTTTGTTTGACGACTTCGGCATTTTAAATAACTCGTGGATGGCCCTGCTTTATTGCAAATATTAATTATAGAACTTTCAAATTGAATATATAATCCCTTGAAGGAAAATGATATCATTAAGAGTCATTGCAAACATTAGTTTTGTACGACATTACAATATGAGTAACGTTATTAGGCATTTACGGAAATAATATTCGGAAGACTATGCAATACATTTGATGAAATCATCATTCACTTTTATCTTTTCCGTGTGATATGAACGAACTCAATTTATTCGTAGAATATTTTAGAAATATTTCAGTAGATACTTGAGTACCATTATCAAATCTATTTGTCTTCATCCTACCACGATGATCGAAAACAATGTTAGTTCTTCGAATCTGTCACTGAACAAAAAGAACTATACCGAAGACAATGAATTTTTCCATAAATATAACTTCCACGTCAGCCTTCTTGTATATCCCTACACATCTGCGGAAATCGTAGTGAGTGCTGTTGGCCATAAGATACTGGTGGAGGCCAAGCAGAAGAAGCCAAAGGTCATCGAGAATGGATCGAAAACGTCAAGTGCTTTCTGGAGGAATTACTTCGTGCCGGAAGAATACGATATGACCAGGCTGAAGTATCGAATATTTGATGATGGAATGCTCACTATCAGCGTACCAAGAAAAGACTCTGCGAATAATGTTAAACCGTCGAAATTGGTGTACAAATTGGAAGATTAAAACTGTATTAAGTTTTGATAAATGTTATTTATTGTAGTTTTTCAGTTGCAGAATTATTGTGAACTTCTGAACATTATTAATAATTTGTATTTTAAGTTCCATGCTATTTTGTAAATTTGTTCACTTTCGGAATAAATTGATATTGTGTTAATCATTGATTTAACTGTCTAATTATGGTATTGAAAGAAGCTATTATAAGAAATTTAAACTGTATTAAAACCATTATCGACTGCAGCCATTAGCTTGAGGAGAACCAAGTATGGCCCATCTCTAACAAGTTGCAAAACCCAATTGTAATCATGGAGATGCCTAAATATTGGAATAAGTAGCTATTGAAACATTAGGAAATAAAGGTATAGTCACCAATCAGGGACGTTTAGCAAAAAAGTCCGAATTCCACTCTGAAAATGATTTTTAATTGCTCATTTGATTTGAAATTTTCGCAATTTAAATAAAATATTCATTTGCCTTTCGTTACTAAGGTATTCGAACAATGTACTTGTTGAAAGTTACATTCTTGAAGAATTCAACTCTACGAAGAATTCAAATAAGAAAATTAAGTTACATGTAAGTTTTGTTTGAGGGAAGAATGTTTTCTATTTTATTTTCATTAAAATGAATAAAATAACTCAGGAAACACTACCAACTTATTTCGTACACTATTATGCCTCTCCGTAAAATAATTCTTCCCATTTAAAATTATTTATTCATTAGGAGGGAATACCTCGCAGATGCATCGAAAAGTTGATCTTCAGAAATTTATGCAATTGATAGTTTGAAGATTATTGATGTTAGAAAGCCTATCATTATTTTCGATAAAATTTTCCTAAGTTACATTTAATAGTATTGATACAAAATTTTTAATTTAATTATTCACCTAAACACTAAACTCATCAAAATCCTCATGAAATATTGGCAACTAATCGCACGATTGAATGCTGAGTAGATATTTGGGAATTTTAACTATTTATTAAATTATATTTTTTCCATAGCTAATGTTAAAATGTTGTTATAGCGTCTCTTTTGAGTAGATAACGTATCACTTCAACCGCAAGGGTAGATAAAATGTTTTACCTTTTTTTATTCAATTAAAATTACAAATTAGAAGGATTAACAACAAGTGTAATTTTACAATTAACATTATTAAAAATATCTATTTTTGGAACACCACAACTTGTACACGGAGCATTGTTTTCGTCGCTGCATCTTCTACATCTGATGACAGGTTTTTTTCTTCTCGTGTTAATTCTTTTCCGTACATTTCGTATTCGCTTCGTACACAAAAATATTGAACACTCCGCAAAAACCAGAATGTAAAATTTGTTTTACATTTGTTGACAGAGTAATTCATATTCCTAGTAATGGAGCAACACAGTTGTGATTTTTGTGCCAAAAATTACAATTTTCCTTGAAATTTTCTTTTTCACCTGAATTTAAAGTCTTGCTGTAGAAAAAAATGTAGTATTGCACACGACGATAAAATCGTATTATCTTCTCGAACGTAATTAGCGTCGAGACGGCAGTCAAGACAATATGAATGTCTAAAAGACACTCTCAAAGATAAAGTACCAATTTATCGTCTTGTATCGGGTGTTTTTTTAGAATGATAGAACTTTCGATAGGGATAACTGTGATTTGACAGAAGATAGAAGCCATGTTGTTTTGACATTTCTGTTCAGTAAGCATTGACAAATTATCATGGAAATACTCACGCCGCAACAACGTTTAGAAAAATTGTTGAAATTTATTTTCAAAATCAGTGTTCTATTCGCCAAACTCATAGAGCACTTCGTGAAATTTATGGTTTACATAATCGTCCATCAGAACAGCTTATTCGTCGAACTATCGATAGAAGAACTGTACGTGCAGAAGAAAATATCGCTGCTGTAAGTCATAGTGTTAATGATGATCCAGATTTGTCTATTCGTCGACGTTCACAACAAGTTGGACTCTGTGCATCCACCATATGGAAAATTTTGCCTAAAGATCTTGGTCTACACCCATACAAGATCCAACTGGTTCAAGAACTGAAGCCACTTGACCATTATAAGCGTCATTTGTTTGCTGATTGGGCTCTAGGACAGCTTGAAGTTGATTCACTTTTTTATCGTAAAATTTTGTTTAGTGGTGAAGCCCATTTCTGTTTGAACGGCTATGTAAACAAGCAAAATTGCCGTATATGGAGTGAAAACAATCCTCAAGAAGTTCTGCAGGTTCCATTGCATCCTGAAAATGCACTGTATGGTGTGCTTTACACGCTAGATGCATCATTGGTCCATATTTCTTTAAAAACTATGTTGGAGCTAATGTTACAGCGAAAGGTGCTCGTTACAGATCGATGATCAATGATTATTTGTTTCAAAATTTGAATGGTATCGACCCAGAAGTGTTTTGGTTCCAACAAAATGGTGCTTCACCTCAAGCTTCTACCGTAACAATTGATTTATTGAAAGAAACATTTTGTGATAACATTATTTCGAGAAATGGTCCAATTAGTTGGCCTCTAAGATCATGCGACATAACTCCACTGGATTATTTTCTTTAGGGTTATGTCAAGTCGGTTTAAGCCGATAAACCAGAAACAATAGACGCTTTGGAAGCTAACATAATTTGTGTTATTGATGGAAACAAGGCCTGAATTACTCGAAAAAGTGATCCAAAATTGGTCTGGTCGAATGCGGTTCCTCTAAGCTAGTCGTGGTGGACATATGCCGAAAATTACGTTTGAAACTTAAATGTCATAAAATTATCTTCCAAATAAAAAAAAATTTGGCCTCAATCTTTATTTAAATGTGTTTTATTTCAATTTCAAGTTCTATCACTCTAAAAAAAACACCCGATACAATAAATAACTATTATGTTCTAGATGAATCAAATTATGATTCACAAAATTCAGTACATATATTATTGAATAAATAATTTCGCATATTTTGAAATAAACATTAAGAGATTCCTTGGATATACAGGAATTGTTTCCAAAATCTTTTCATTGAGAATATTGAAAAATTCAGAAAAATTGTTTTTCAGTCAATTATTAGAATTGAATTATTTAATTTGTTATAATTCCATAGTATGACTAATTAAAATATTATATCACGAAGTAAATAGCATCATTCAATTATAATTCACTGAAATACATACATAATTGAAAATATTGACCGTCTCCCTTCGCCAGAATTAGAGTGTCTACAATAAAATCTATCTTGTTTTTTTTAAATAATTAGACCAAGTTTCCCATTTTATGTCAATGTATTGGCCATCTATCTTTTCCATATTTCAAAATATTTCTTCTTTCTTCCACTTTGACGCGACCGAAACAAGCAATACTATAATGTGTATAAACACAGCACATTTTTTCTAGGATATTTCATCACATATACATTAGACATGAATATATACATCTATAACAGAAGTCAACGAAAATTTGAATTTTCCCTAAAATTACTATGCACTGAAAATACTGCTATCCTTTTATTATTTACAAAGTGTCTTAAAATTCACTCCTTAACAATGGAATATGTATTCTACAATTAAAAAGAGGACATAAATAAAGTGTACAAAAATCTCGAAAACGAGGTCCTTTTCGGAGAATATTGAAAAGAAAAATTCGCATTATGAATTTTCCATATGATCTGAACAAACACAAATTCACTAAAATTTGTAGAAATATTAAAAACAAAGAACTTTCCAGGTTATCTTTATCCTCAAAAACATCACAATTTTTGTTATACATTTGCAGCCTATGACAAAATGTTCTAACAACAGAATCCAAATAAGCTTTACTTAAATCTCTTACTGCTTCGTGAATCCAACAATATCAGCCAGGCAGAATATTATTATCTAGTTGCCATGGATTTACTTCACAGTGACGTTATAACCTTTGTACTTTTAGCATTTGTTGTTATTATTGGAAGCTTCAAAGTAGGTTTTGATTTCAAAATGGAAGGGCATTCTAAAAAAAAAGAGAATATGTCGATAAGAGTTGAAGCTCTCGGGTGAAATGTGGGTGTTGCGAGGGAGCTTCCACCTCTTAATTCAGGAGACGGCGTTTCGTTTCTTAGTCTGTGCATCTGAAACTCATCAGACAGGCGTATGCGCAGCTCTGCCTCTGACGCCAGTGACCATGCGTCCGCTTGAAACGCTGATCGTACAACGCTATATGCTTTGCTCTATTTGAACTCGGCGGGGACGGTTAGTCACGAATCTTTAAACTGGTCGGGTCTTCTAGTGGTACGCCGGTCAAGCTGCAACAGAGCAAGGTAGGTTTCTGGACGAGGAGCGAAGAAGTTCGCTACACACTCCCCCTCAAGTGATTGTCGATAAAGGTCACGGAATAGGGCGTTGGAATCAGGCAAGTAGACAGTCCGCGGTGCCATCTCCAGCGGGGATCTGTGGAACGAAAGGAAAGGCTGTCTCGGAATGATGGATAGGGGGCAATTAGGACCTCCAAATGAATGGGTTGGTTCGCTCTTATAGCAAACCCCCCAATCATGTCGGGGTCACCAATGAAGCTCTCGAAGAGAAATGCGATGTTGAGAAGGAGCTTCCCACCTCTTGATTCGAAAGACGGCATTTCGTTCGGATTCTGCGCATCTGAAACTCATCAGACAGGCGTGATGCGCAGCTCTGCCTGTGACGCCATGGACCATGTGTTCCGCTTGGAACGGTGGTCGTCAAACGCTGTGTGCCTTGCTCTATTTGAACTCGGCGGGGACGGTTAGTCAGAATCTTAGACTGGTCGGGTGCTCTGTGACAGAGCAAGGCAGATTTCTGGAGGAGGAGCGAAGAAGTGGTGCGCTACAGATTAAAGTTTTAACAGCTTGTAACGATAACTTCAATGCTACCGAACGTTTTTACCTTACAGAATTTCTGAATTGCTGTCATTCTGATCTTAAAACTATTCAAAATGTTGAAATACGTACTCTAGAAACAAGATGTATCGCCCCAAAACCTTCTCTGTGTGCTAGTCAGCGTCAAAAATTTACATGGCAACAAGACGAACAGTTATTACAGAAAAATTGAGAATGATCCTACTATTAGTACTTTTTATGTAGAAATAGGCACCCTACGCGATCTATTTATTGCACTATTCAAAAATATAGCTTGTAAGCCTACCAATTACATCCTGTTCAAAAGCTACATTCTGGAGATCACCAATTGAAACTTAATTTCTGCGAATGGACATTACAAGAAATTCACCGCAATTCCGATTCTTTTCATCAAAGACGTTTGTCTTTAAATTTTTGGATAGGCACTTTCTGAAAAATGATCATAGGTTTTTCTGCCAAAAAAACTGAACGGTGCAAATTACAGTGATTTTTGCGAAAGTACATTTCTACTTTTGTTAAAGAATAATCCACTACAAGAATGTACAACAATCTTATTTCAGCACGCTGGCGCGCCTGCAGACGCGACCTTACAGGTACGGGATGTTTTGAACCGCCGTTTTCCTAATTATAGATTGGACAGTGTTAAGCAATACCGTTGCCACTCAGGTCTCCAGATCTGAAACCAGTAAATTTTTGGTTATGGGGGTACATAAGGTACAAAGGTTTATTGTAATTTTTCTGCAGGAAAGGAAGATTATTGCTCGGATTCACGAAGCAGTTGGAGACTTAAATGAAGCTTATTTCGATTCTATTGCTAGTACATTTTGTGATATGTTGCAAGAATGTATTAACCAAAAGGGTGATATTTTCGAGTGTTTACATCGCCTAGAAGGTTCTTGTTTTTTAATATTCCTACTAAATTTTAGTATATTTGTGTTTGTTCAGATCAAAAGAAAATTAATAACAAAATTAATATATTTATTGCAGAACCAATACATTAGAACTTAACCTAAAAAAAAATAACTGCAAACTGCAAAAGGACCTACATCAGTGAACACTGTTATTATTAAATTGACTTTTCCTTTTCAAATTTTCCTTTATATGCATCAATGCAACATCAACCGAACCAAGGGCAAAACCTTCCATCAAGAGATTAAAAAACTCTCCAGATACAAACAGACATTCTTGATACCTAACTTGGAGGAAAATGGAAGATAGTTTGTAACTGAGAAAGACAAGGTTGAAGTATTCGGAAATTATTTAAGTCAGTGTTCGCATATAACAATTCCCAAGACTTCAGCAGAATAACAGAAGACAATATCAATAGATGACGCGATGAATTTATAGAGGAATGAATAGAATACTCAAAGGGGGAGATTAAAATAGAAAAAGTGACTGTTACCAAAAATATGACATTTTCTGGAAAATAGGCAAAGAGTTTGATAAAGAGTTAGTTCAAAATGGAATCCTGAAGAAGCCACAGTTGTGGCGCAGCAATTTCCGTTAATTAATAAATTGTGGAAATATTCCTTATTATTTTATTTACTTTCGGAAATAATTGAAGAACACAGTTGCAAATGAAAACAACTCATAACACAATTGATGCATTCGGACTCCAAAATTACCTTGAAAATCTCAAGTCTCTAGGTTCTTTCGTTCGAAAATTATCATCTTTACCCCCAGTTGTTCGCCCACACGACTGATCGTGTCAATATTTGGCATAAATCACATTTGCGCCTTATGTCCTCGATAACTTCACGAATATCCATTTTTTTGGTCTTGAATCTTGTGAAGAATTGGCATTAACATCTTTCACATGGCCCCAAAGAAAAAAGTCTAGAGGTGTTAAATCACAAGATCTCGGTGGACACGTGAATTCTACCAGAATAGTTATTGGCTATTTGAGGGATACCTCTTTTCCAAGTGACTACCAAGCAGTCTCCACAGTCCACCACTAGAGGTAGAAAGTGTGATAAGGATTACGCCATATCATCGCGCGTGGCGAGAACCCCTCCGAAGAGATGAACCCACTAGCTTCCAGTTTGGGCCCCGACTCGAAAGCCAGAACCGTCTGACTGGTAGCAGCGAAGCACTATCCAACCCCTACTGGCTCAGCAGGTCAGTACCCTAGTTGGTTTGAGACGCAACTCACCCGCCGGAGGGAATTCTTATCCATCCACCCGAACGCAGTCCCATGAACTAACATAAACTCAAGATTGACGACTACAACTGATCCTGGTACGAGTACCGTCTAACGGCCTGTTACCTGACTCACCGAATCCATGTGAAGTCATTTGATTGATCCTGGCGTTAAGCACTAACGGCTAAGCCATTTCGTCGAGATCCACAAACCCTAAAAAGTTACGCATTGATCCGGGGCCAGGACAGGCCGGTCGAACCGTCAAGTTCCGCTAAACCCCGAGTCGTTCCATGAGAATATCCCGAACATGGGGGTCTGCGAACAGATAAATGAAATACCCCCTAGTCCAGCATGCGGACTTTCAACCACTGCCCCCTCGAGTCCAACACCAATGGGGTGGCCAGGTGGTACAAGTAACACCTGTGGGCAAACCACCCCCCCGAGGTAACGCAGTATGCTACATAACGCACTCGGCCATTACACAGAATCCGGAGATTCATACTGCGATAGGGTAGAGTACGCCAGTTTTAAGGGAGAAGCCCTGTGGTGCGACAGACTCCCTTGTCACTGAGTTAATCAACCGGCTCAGCCCTCCATTTCACCTGAGTAAAACTAGGGCCACATTCGGAGATCTTCCACCATACAGGTCCAGTGACTGGCGCGAAATAGCATTACGTTAGACACCAGACTCAACCCTCCATTTCGCCGGGACGAAACTAGGGTCCTAGTCAAGAGAGCGCCCCCATCACGTCAAGATCTAATGCCTGGGGGGCGGATCTCGGTGGACAATTGTAATCGCGTCTTCGAGAAATAACACAGCCAGAAATTTTTCTTGCAAAATTGCGATTGTTTCGTTGCTTGTGTGGTACGTATCGCCGTTTTGTTGAAATTAAACGTCGTCCACATCAATATCTTCCAACTCCGGTCATAAAAAATCATTAACCATAGCTCGGTAGTGCAATTCATTCATCGTAACAGCTGCACCAGCCTCATTATCAAATAAATAAGGTCCAATCACACCGCCACCGCAAAAAACGCACCAAACAGTATCACGTTGAGGATGGAGAGGTTTTTCAACAATCATTCTTGGATGTTCCGAGCCCCAAATGCGATAATTCTGGTTATTAACGTAGCTTCCGTGATAAAAATGGGCCTTATCACTGAAGATGATTTTTCGATGAAAATCTAGATCATTTTGATGCATTTCCAGGATCCAATCAGCGTAGATACGACGTTGCTGATGATCGAACGGCTTGAGTTCTTGTTTTAACTGAATTTTAAAAACCATAAGACCTAAGTCTTTATGCAAAATAAGATGTAATGTCGTTTTTGGAATAACTTAGTCCAAAGATCGATGAGAAATCGACGAACCTAGGTTTTCCTCAACACTACGGGCTACAGCAGCAACATTCTCAGTTGTTCTTGAGCGACGCATACGGTTTAGATTCTTTACATCACTAAATTGTCCCAACAGCACAAATTTTTCCAGCAATTTCACTATTGCCGGCCGAGTAGGTGCTACATGACGATCCAAAAGTGCTTTAGTTTTGCGAATTGCAACTGCAAAATTCTCACCATTTTTATACTGAATTTTAATAATTTGATCGCGATGTTGAAGCGTGTATCGTTCCATTTTTAGTAAGGGCATAGTTTTTGCTTGTCAAATGTCAAATTATGACAACTTCAACAGTGACAGTTGCCCAGATAGCGGGCTATTCAAAATGAAACCTCTTATTGGAAAACCCTTCATATTTCGGTCCCAAACCTACTCTGAAAGTTTTAAGTCTCTAGCACTTTCATGTATTTGGATAGCTCACTGTTCCTTGGAACAGGCGCGCAAAAACAGAACATTCTATAATTTTTATGAAATTATTCTATTTTCAAAAAAATTTTAATAAAGACTGTCTTACAACAGCTGAGTTTGTATTTTGATAGACATATGGAATTTAAAACAGTGTATAACATTTGAATGAATGCTATATATTTTGTGTTTCATTAACCGATGCCAGTAATTTTTTTCTGTTTTTGATGCTGTACCAGAAATATTTGAAACTTTTTTTAAATTTTACTCTAGTTTTCTAATAGAAATATTCATACGATGATATCAAAAGATATTCGAGCATATATCAGATTTTTCCAATATAAATGAAATAATCAGCAACCCACACTACCTACGAGGAAATGATACATATTGAATTATGATATCTATGATTCATCAGGTAAAAATAACGAACTAATAAGGAAATCAATTCATCAAATAGACGAAAATTCATCGGTCAAATTCCTTATAAACCGCATCTCCTTTCTGAAACCCTCACATAACCAATCAGTGGCCAACCAAGATGAGTTCTTCGTTCAATGACGATCCCAACTTCGTAGTGGACGAAAGGCACGTTAAAATAAAGGTCAACGTTGATGGCTACTCAAAACACGACGTCCAAGTGAAAACCCAGGGCAACACTATCTACGTCACAGGACAGAAAGAGGAGAGCAAAAGCGACGAAACTGTGACCAAGAACTTCAACACATCCTACGACATACCTCCAGGTTACGATATTCCACACATAAGTGCAAGGTTCTCGGAAGGACTTTTGGTTATTGAGGTTCCCGTACAAAGCAGAGACGATGGGGTTGCCAGGAAAGTAGATATCCATTAATTTATAAGTATGCTAAATATATGTGAAATATGACAAAGTCTGAATAAAAATTGATTCAATATGATTCGATTCTGTTTTTTATTGTATCTGTTAATTTCGAGGGCTTCTCGGTAGTTCAACCTGAGGTTCTTTTTTTCTAGGTGTAAGATTTTTTAGTTATTGTCAAAATCATGTCCTGTCTCCAAAAGATGGTCAGCATATGTTGAATTTCCATTTTTTCTAAGATATGCTTTCTCGTGTTCACGTATCCTAGTGCCGAAAGATCTACCTGTCTGACCCACATATACATATGGGCAAGTACGGCAGTTTAACCTATAGACTCCAGACTTTTTATTTTTATGGATCAAATCTTTATTATTTTTTGTTAAATTTCTTAACGTGTTTCTTGTTTCATTCTAATACTATCCGCGAATTCTTTTTTGTCTTCTTATGACTGAAAACGGGTATTGAAAATACTAATTCGAGTTTCGGAAGGAGAAAAAGTTAGCCATATCAGAAGAATACGATGGTTATTCGATACGATTTGTTTTGTCAAAAAATTATGAATGCATTATTGAAAGTACCCTATTATAAACTGTTTGGAGCTCGCTAAGCGGAAAGCAGTAGTTATTCTGCCTTTATCTAATTTTATTCCACTAGGTCATTTTATTAGGATATATAGGATCCTTGTACAATGTTTGGTCATCATCATGTAGCGATAGAAACACAATATTGACAAAACTGTCGATTTAGAACGACAAAAGTTTTCTTGACATTGGATGCATTTCATTATTTAGCTTATTCTTCAATCCCGTTTCAAAATGAATTTACGATGTCCAGAATTACCTCTCTTACCGGGATGGAGTTTCAACCCAAACGTAAAAATAACGTGAAGAATTATGTTTGTCCTCGAAATTTAACCTTTGCGACTTTTCGTAGATTGGGAGAACCAAATTCAACATGGACCAAAAATTTGATTTTATTGGATCTCCTCAGGACGGGAATAGAGCTTTGAAGGAAAAGGTTAAACCTAATATGTTTGGTACTTTGACAGATAAATACCCTTCTGTGTATGCCAGGGGTGAAGTTTTGGATCTACCCCCTTGGCTAGTTTTCGACAAGCAGGTAATTTTTATTGTAGCTGTTGGTAGTACGTGGTTATTCCAACGTGTGAATCCAACCAACCAATAATTTCGTATGCAAGCGAAAGCGAAATATTTTTTGTCTTAATAAAATGATAGTAAATAGTGCAAATTATTATGTTTTCGCAATTTCAAAAAATGCTGTGGCAGATTAGGATATTCTAGAGTAAATGAAAAGGCCCATATTATTTTCTTGACGATACATATTACCAAAAAATTATTTAAAATAAGGCACGGAATAAATCATATATAAAAAAAATTATCCCTATTTTTTGTGAGAAAAAAAATTTGTGTTGTGGTCTAATCAGCTTTTATGATTTACAAGGTTGTTGTTCTAACTACATCAATTTAAGATTTTGCCGCTATGGAAAGATATTGAGAAATTTTTCAGGCTAAATGAATTAATAGCAAATTCAAGTCAAATTATTTTTTCTGATATTCAGAAGTGCTATGTTAACTTCATATGAATTTTTCGTCAGGAAAAAATTCCAAAATTTGTATTGCCGATACAATTTAATGGCAATCAGTAAGACTCCCCAATTTTTCTAATTTTCAAAAGTCTTCCGCTAACTTTATATGAAAGTATTTTTCATTATAAAAAAATCCAATGAAAAATTAAATTTTCCAAAGGAAGTAAAAAGGACATTATTATTATTCACAAAAGGGAATACAATCTTCAAATAATGAATCTTAATTAGTATCCTGATTAAAAAAAAAATTGAATGAGCGGATATCTTGATATTTTTTTAGAAAAGACTTTTTGTCATATACAAACAAATCAGGAGTAAGCTCTTTTCTGAACATTCAAAGTTGTCTCGATAACACTGGAAAAAGAACAATTTTGTTTCTTGTAATTAAAATTAGCGAAAAGTTATAAATTGATTAGTTTTCTTGATTTTTAAGTTAAGAACAGGAACTTTTAATGCAAAAAGAAAAATAAATTTTGTAAAACTAGTACAGTTTTTTTGTTAGCATCTCAAAAGTATTTTTTTGCAGAAAAGAAGAAGTAACACCTATTATTTATGAAACATGAAATTATTAACTAGATATATTTTTTCCTATAATATTTAAGAAAACTGAATTCATATTGTCATTGAGAATGACAATATTTCAATACGGAATAAAAAAAAATTTGAAATATCGAAACTTTTATATGTAAACTGACTGATTCATTGAATGATCTTGATATTTCTCTAGTTTGGCAACTAAATTCCTACAAGTATTTTCTTCACAAATAAGTCACGGCTGTGATATAATGGGTTAAACCTTTGTATGAAAATTTTATTTTTATTCTAATAATAATGTAAGTGTTATTGTGCAACCTGTAATGAATTAAATGTAAGAAATTTTCCTAACTATTAACATGACATCTTGAGGTAAAAACCGAATCAATAATTGTCAGATTTTCACATCAAAAAAATAAAAATACATAACACACAGGTGCTACGTTTTGATGCATATTTCAAAGAAACCCTTCAAGAAGTACGTGGATCTCCTTTTCAAATCCGTAAGGTCATCGTTTATTTCTATTTGGAAGATGGAACTATTCAAGTAGCAGAACCCAAAGTAGAAAACAGTGGAGTCTATCAAGGTATTTAGATATTTTTTATTTCAAACTGATACGAAGGGAGATATATATTCGATTAAAATTCACAAGTTTATCTTGAAGATAATGAAAGGTTCTTTACAATATATATTTATAATTTCATGAAAAGGTTGAACAAGATGATAAGGAGAAACATCAAAAAGAATGAGTAATAACTTATTGTATTACGAAATAAACTTTTCAGGTTGCTTCATAAGCAGACAGAGAATAAAATTCCCACCGCCGATGGATGAAAATTTCTATGATATCATCGATCTCAATATTGGTAAAGAAGTGGAATTTTATGGCAGGTGTTTTAAACTGATTGATTGTGATAAATTCACTAGAACTTTTTTGAACAGATGTGGAATCTGTGTACCCGATCCTATTTCTCTTCCTGCCGATCCTTATTTAAGCTTGAGGCAGAAGGAAAAGGATGCAATAATGTCAAAAAAACCCAAAAGAACCAAAGACACTAGAGGACAATTTCTAGAATATGATAAAAAGGTAATTCTACAATACATGAGAAGAGCTAAGGAAATTAAAACTACTCACCTAGTAAAATATTTTAATATTATTCATCACTGATTATCATCATTCGTGTATTTTAATCACTTGAAATTCAATGATTTAAACGAGGAATAAAGGTAATATGCTATATTAAACAAACAACAGATAAATGAAATTACACATCTTAGATACATAAAAAAGTTCAAAAAATATTTAACAGTAAGGACAGAGCTGATAGGAACTGAAACTAGCTAGCATTTGAATTATATTTCGTCGACTGCATAATAGAGGTTTTTCGTACAGGTATTGTATCCGGAGTTGGAATAGCCTCACCCGTACCAGCATAGGGTAAAGGCGCCTTAACGGGTAATTTGTCTTTTTTTTGTTTAGCCATTTGATAATCTCCGGAATCAAAATATTTCTGGCCCTTGGCTAATCTTTTTTGTAGGAAAGCGGAGTGACCACCCATGTGTCTTCCGCCAGGTCCTCCAGGTACGCCTGGATATTTTGCTCTTAGTTTTTGCTCTTCCTGTTTTTCCGCTTCTTTAGGGCTCAATGCCGGTGTCTCCTCCTGTTCTTGTGATTCAGGTTGCTGTGCATTTTCTTCACTCATTCTGGGAATACAATTCAAAACAATGAAAGAATTGGACTGAATTACGTTAGTTAGAAACTTACTTAATAAAAATTTCTTAACGTTAATTTCTATTATGTACTAATTTAATTGGAGCATGAAAAACTAGAATAATCAATGGGATGGCACTGGCAGATGGCAGATGACGGTTAAAAATCCGCGATATTTGTTTGGTTACAGAATATTCTGTTAGCGGAGTAGTTAACCTTGAAATTTCACGGTATAAAAAGTTCCAAACAGAAACTCAGGGAAATTCGGAGGGTATCACAGTGGCGTCGTATTCAAGAGGTAAAAAAGGCGGATAACACAGATTACAGACGTACTCTTATCTGTAATATGTGGCGAATATTGAACTTTATCCTTTTAGGTTTTACGTTTTTTTGGTTATTGGGACGATCAGGAAACTGAGCATGGATATCTCCACAAATTGGAAATCCATTATTTTCTCTCAGACGATACGATAGAGATAAAAGAAAAAGTCGCTGAAAACTCTGGAAGGGATTCTGGATTTATGTTTTTGAGACGAGGAAAGTTACCGAAAACTTGTAGAGCCTTGGCTGGACCCGGAGATACAGCTCCCTACACTTTACTGAATGTTTTAGGTGAGCAATTCTACTAAATATTTTCTATTGCTTTCGTTTTAATGTCTCATTCATGATGGTTAACACATATATTAGAAATATTTAAAATAGTTGACTGCTTTGCTGAGAGAATTGATCGAATTGATACAGCATTACTCTGTCAAGATGATTACTGAGACGAAACCAAATGCACAAATGAATGTTAAAATCTGACCCTGAAAACATAAGAAATCGATACATAAAATTAATAAAATTATTAATGGACTAAAATCTTTCCTGGAAAAGGAAGTTAGAAATGAATTGGATCTATGAACTGTTATTATTCGTATTGCTATTTGACATCGTACTCAAACTAGTTACGTCAAAAAATATTAATCATAAGATTCTTCTGGGAAAATTCTGGACATGCGCGTTCGTATTCTACTTCTAAATTCCTTATTTCAGATCGATCGAATCTCTAGTTCCGAAAATATTGGAAACATAGGAACATTTTTTAAACGTGAATAACTGCGAAACGATTGAACCGATTTCGCCCATTAACAAACTTAGCAGATATATTTAGACCCTAAATTTTCTCTGGAAGATTCATGGCTCTGGGTTTTTTCGTTCGAAAGTTAGCTTGTTTACGGACGGTCCGGACAGAAAAGAATCACTTTTTACCTCGGATTCTTCATCAGTGACTCTAACCTGAGTATTTCAACAAAGCTTTTAACACCAGTTGTTATGACTCAATCGACAACCTATTTTTAGATTATAACAAAAAAGTTAGCGGTTGTTCTCCAAGCAAATAATCGATCTAACGTAGAATAACTTTTGTAACACAGATGACAACCAATGTTAAAATACCTAGATCTGAATAATGCAATTTACTGATGATCTCCATATAGAGTAAAACATAAAATTGTATGACTTCTTTTAAATTATATGTATATATATATATATATATATATATATATATATATATATATATATATATATATAATATATATATATATATATATATATATAAATATATATATATATATATATATATATATATATATATATATATAAATATATATATATATATATATATATATATATATATATATATATTATCACCATTTTTGCTCTTAGTGCTATAGCATTGGGAAAATTTTCGTCTCTAGTTACCACAAATTGAACCTTTACGATGAAAATTCTTAATTCTTTAAATTATGCAGGAGCTGGTGTTCAAGGTGGAAGATATATACTGGATCCACTTGATAGAGGGCTAGAAGAAGACTTCTACAAAGAAAATGATCTCGCTATAAGTAGCATAATTAATTGCTATGGTAGGAAAATAGTACTGACCGATTGGGATCCTTTCACAAGATCTTATTATAGCCTGAAATATGGCTTAGATCACCTTCCGCCTGGCGAAATGCCGAGAGATAAGTCAGAGCAAGTGAAATCTGAGGGCGTGAGAGAAAGACAGCTACCCCCTTGGAATGGCTTTGGCACATTCGAAGATTCAGCTCAAAATTGTATCACAGTTGAGCCCAAAGCCCCACTAAAGGACTTCAAGAAATTTTTGAAATATGACAGGTAATTGTTACCATTCTTAAAACGCTGTTTTGGAGAATCTATATTTATATAATTTGGTGTAAAATACCTTTGTGTCCATTTACAAAAGGTTCTGCTTTCAAAACTATTTTATTATTATTGTCATTATCATGATACTACCAGATTTTCTTTGAAGATCCCTCAGAAGCTTTTCAGCTTGCCAATGTTCAAGGATTTCAGTTGTGTTATGGTTAGGCTTTGTTACTGCATCTTTACGCCACCTTAGGCACAGTTGTGTTAATATTCAACCCAACAGCCACTCATACAATTAGAAATTAGATTTCTTCATACAATAAATCAATTTCCTACATACAGTTGGTATAGAATTTGTAATTCACATTCATAATATTCATATAAAAAGCTATGAAATTTATGTAACTTCAATTAATTTTCTATCGATTCCTTTATGGTTTGAAGTTTTGTATGATATTTGAGAATTCTTTATGTCTACTCAAATAAGAAACATAGATTTTGTGAGATATTTTGATTCAATTAAAAAAAAATTAATTATGTAGAGGGGCTACAGAATTAATAGTCATCTTCAAATAATCGAAATCCACGCTCGATATTGAAATTTGCTCTTTATACATTTTTTTTAATGTCATTTATATTAAAATATAATAATAGAAAAGATATTTTATTCCCTACATTACCACAATTTTCCTTGAATAATACTTTTCTGGTCCATTGTCATTAAATTTCACTCGAAAGGAAATAAAAAATGAATAAACTATAAGACAAACATTGAAAATTATAAAAATTTCACACAGAGGTTTATTATTTCACGATGAAAAAATCTGATAAGATATATTTTTGAGATATAATTTTCTTAAAATTTAGCCCCTAATTTTCAATTGATTTGGTTGACAATCTTGCCGCAAATAAAAAAAAGACTAGGTTGGACTCGCCGATGAAGAACCCGAGGTAAATAATCCTGTCCGCCCAGTCCGTCCAAAAACAATGTAATTTTCGAACGGAAAAAGCTGATAGGTTCAAGATATATTATTCTCATCTCAACTATAGCATCTGTAGGTTCAATATAATCCAAGCATTGACTTGAAGTCAGAAGCTTTTGCGTTCTAGTTCATATCACCCACGATTTTCAGAACATATTTTTTTTAGTCTTCTAATTATACGAAATTCATATTGGTCTTCTTGTAGTTATTCAACATTTAAATGCCTAATTCGTGGGACTGTTGCTATGGTTTCTTTAGCGCTCAACGCTGCTCCACTCACAATTTTTTTTCTTTATTTTGAACATTTTAATGATACGATCCTTATCCTTCCAAACTCCAAATTTCAGATCAATCGGATTTGTAGTTTGGAATATATTGATAAAAATAGGGAAAAATTTCAAATTAAATTGAACTGGTTTTGCACAATAACAAACACAACCGAGATGTTTAGACCCTTAACTTACTCGAAAAGTTTACAGTCTCTAACCTCTTCCGTTCGAAAGTTATCCTGTTTGAGGTGGTACTCAACGCAGATCCGCTCACAATTTTTTTTCTTCGAAGGTTCTAATCATATGATCCTCACGAATTTTTGCACGAACATATTCTTGTTATTTTTCCACTTCTAAATTTCAGATCCATCGAATCTGTAGTTTCGAAAATATTGGGAAAAATATGAAAAATTTTCAAACGTGAATAACTACGAAACCATTCAATATAATTTTTTCAAATAACTTCTGGGATCATTCTTGTACTTTAATATATATAGGTTGCTAATATTTCATATTATATAATAAAATTTTATTCAATTGTATACTTGACTGGAATGTTATGCAATTATGAAGAATATTTCTTTATTTCCAGAATAGGACTGGACAGTCACGTTCTTCGATTTTCTGCGAAAATGCTCTCGAAAAATCCGGATAACTGCAGAAGAAAGTTCATCATCAGTTACTTCTTGGCAGATGACACCATAGGCGTATTTGAGGTTTGCGAAGGAGGTAAATGTAGATTCAAGATGGCCACTGTAAGAAGTGTTGTGATTTTTTAACGCTTTATTTCAGGGAGAACTAACTTCTTCGCTAGAAATCCTGTCGTTTTACCCGGGCAGCCAACATTCACGAGCTTACCACCGTTGAAATACACGCCGCAACACATGTTTATAGGCGCCACCGTCGTAATAAACTCCTTCATATTTGTTCTCTGTGATGCAGACGAGTATTGCCTGAGGTATATGGAACTAAACTGTCATGAGGTAATTTTATATTTCTAAACGATACATTGAATAACACAATTTAAAATTTTCACATGATTATTAAAATATAATAGTTCGCTACACCATAGCTTCTTAGAAGTTACATTTGGACAGTGTCACACACTTACTCTACATTGCACGAGGTATTTGAGATAATGTGAACTGGTCACCGAGATCGTGCGAATTGATCCTTCATAAAAATATGTGGATCTCTTCAGTCGCCCCTTAGTAACTTATGGTCAGTGAATGAACAAGAACTGAGCTAAGTTACTACAAATAGTGGTACTTGAGGATAGCATCGGTTTGGTTCGTGTAGTGTTTGGGTTGGGTTCAAACATTTCATGGAATCAAAATCCTTCTGGGCTGCAACTGTGGAAGACGAGCTTGTTCTCTTCCATTGATGTAATATAAGTATACGCCCCTAGTTGCCCTGGCTTCTTATGAATTGGGAAATATGTACCATGGTAGAACAAACAGGAACCAGTAGTTGAAGAACTCTGTGAAAGAGATGTAACATATCAGACCCTAGCATTACAATGTATTTTTTCTTGTGAGGTTGTCTCTAGTCGCAGATCGATGCGAATAAGCCGCAAGGCACAGAGGCCCTCCAAGCCAACATAACCTACGCCATCGGTGAAATCATAGATTAACAATAATAGTCTTGTTAATCTATGGGTGAAATTCAGCCTGAGTTGTGCGCCAGAGTGAAGGAAAGTTGGTCATTTCGGATGCGCTCCACCCAGCGAAACCACGGAGGACATTTGCTACATGTTATATTCTATACGTAATGGCATCGATAGGCCTTTAAAATGATTGAAAAATTTCCATGATATCTCACAAACATCTTAAATTTAAATTTAGGAAGCACTTATAGAAAGACCATTTATTAATTTGACAATGTTTGGTTGATACGATGAAAAAATATTTAACTATAAAAATTTGAGAAGGGGACTGTGAGAATATTAAACCAGCCCGATTTTTGCCCCCTTATTGTTATTGAACATTTGTTGAATATCATGACAAAGAAGATCTTGCTTAAACATCCTGAGAAGCATGAGAGAACTGATCCATTCTTGAAGAATGGTGATTATTCGTTCAGACAGAAATCGATGGTCTCATTGAAATACATTGTTATTATTGAAAAAAAATGCACGAAAACAAACTTAACACTTCATTTGGCCTATTGCATAGGTCAAATGAAGATTTCAATAAAAAGTGCTGTCTGCTTGATCTTGAATCTTTTCCTTTTTAATTTAAATCTGTAACCACGTGAACATTCATTCAAGTTTCTTGCATTAAGGCATGAAAAATCCCCATTTAACTTTGAAATGGTTTCTGTAAATTAAACCATTCATATTACTGATGAGTTTATACAAAGAATTCTATCATATTTTTGTTGATTTTTTATTATATGCAATGATATTATCATCATAAATAATTTCTTTTTGAAACATTCTAGATATAAGTGAAAAGTGCTGCCTTTGCTTGATCTTTAATCTTTTTCATCTTAATTTAAATCTGTGACCACGTGATCTTTCGTCCAAGTTTCTTTCATTAAGACAAGAGGTTGAAATACATATAGAAAATCCCCAGTTCACTTCTAATTTCAAATTTTTATGGAGTGTTTTTTTTATTAAACCTCTCATATTACTGCTGTGTTTATACAAAGAATTTTATCATTATTTTGTTAATTTTTCATTATATCCAACATCGAAACATACTAGATGAATCCATATAAGTGAAAAGAACTAACTGCCTTTGCTTGATCTTGAATCTTTTCCTTCTTAATTTAAATCTGTGACCACGTGAACGTTCGTCCAAGTTTCTTGCATTAAGGCCAGAGGTTAAAATACATATTAAAAATCTCCATTTCACTTTTAATTTCGAATTTTTATCATATAACTGCTGAGTTTATACAAATAATTTATTCATCTTTTTGTTGATTTTTTATTATATCTAACGATATTATCATTATGAATAATTTCCTTTTGAAATATACTAGATGAATCCATATAATTAAAAAGTACTCTCTCTGCTTGATCTTGAATCTTTTCCTTCTTAATTTAAATCGCATTTCTTGCATTAAGGCAAGAGATTATGATACAGATTGAAAATTCCCGATTTTACTTCTAATTTCAAATTTTCATGAAATGGCTTCTGTAAATTAGAATTCTACTCTGCTACAGCTTGCCGGTCTAGCTTATAAGGGGCGCGACTAGTATCAGACAATACCTAACTCATCGGTCCTCGCCGGGTTCTAGTAGGGCAGAGTACAAGCGTTCGACGACTGATGTTCCAACGTGGAACAAGATCACTGGCGTCATAGGCAGACTTGCGCACCACGCCTATTTGAAGAGTTCAGGTGTAGCAAGTTGGAACGAAACGCCGCTTCCCGAATTAAGAGGTTGAGACTCTCTCATAACACCCGTTTTGCGGTTTCACCGAGTTTATGCAAAGAACATTATCATATTTTTGTTGATTTTTTATTGTATACAACGATATTATTATTATGAATATTTTCTGTCTGAAACATAATGGTACTTGATGAATCCGAGTTTGGCGGAAAAGGCAAAATAACGTATTAACTATTCGTTTTGAACAATATAATCATGCGGTTTTTTAAAATTATTTTATAGTATCCCAAAGCCAATCTGAAACTAATCATGGAAAAAGTGAGGGAAAAACTGAAGCCGTTTTATAAGGACTTTGTGGCGGAAATGATGCCAAATGAGTCGCCGGTTCTACCTTACGAAGTTTTACGGTATCAACATAATTTTGATCTTGGGAAATTCTTGTGAAATAACAAAATTTTTTCAGAAATAAACTCTGCAAGGTGATGGGAGATGATTTTACCGAGCATGAAATGATCACAATCGCTAGAGCTTTTTCGGCCGACTGTACTAAGGAAAGATTCGACCGCCAAAAAATAAGGTAATGACCTACTTTCCAATTTTGACAGGTTATGGTGGTCAGGTTAATTTTCATATAGTTACATGTAATGTGGTCAATGTTGAGTGATGCTGTCATTTAATCTAGAATCTTTTCACGTTCCTCTAGCGTTGGGACAACGCCCAAATCTTGTATCGAAATTCTAGAAGTTTTGTGGAGAATTTTGTATGAAGAATGGTCATCATTCTGTCCTTGAGCGTGCTATTCATCGTGTAATTGGAAAGTCTCAATATGAATTTATTTTATTTTTCCTATTATATGATAATAGGCCACCAACATGGTTTCATAGGTTTTAAGAAAATATAGAGGAAGATATTTGAGCAAGTCTGGCAGAAGACATAATACATTCGGAACTGTTTACATGATTTGAGTTTGCTCGGGATGACTACTTTTAGCTTTGAGTCTATAGCGATACATAAAGTTCTCTTTTCTTATGTAGATGGCCATTGTTGAAAGACAAAATTAGGTTTTTGCAATTGGCCTAATGAAAAATTTCAATATGAAGTAACCTACAAAAGTTAAAGAGGATCGCAAATTATTAATATATTTCAAAGGATGTCTGCTGTTGTTTGCCAAATGTTGATAGATAAATTTACTGTGTTCTTTCTTGTATGAGTTTTTTCGCTTTAGATTCGAATACTTTCAATAAATTGAGATCAGTTATTTCTTAATGCTCCAGCTGTCAAGTAGAATTAGGCTAGTTCCCTGATAATGCCTGAACGTTAAGTATACAAATGAAGCTTGTGGGACAATTAGTATGATGGAGGAGGGACGTATTCAAAGAGAAGTTGCAGTGTTCTTCCGAAATAGTGAATGCGTTATTTCAAGATTCATTCATCGGTATCGAGAAACGTGAAACGAGACCCAAAGGCCTAAAAGTGGACGCTCAAGATGTACCACAAATGCAGAAGATTGGTTTTTGGCAAAGTCTTCCCGTAGATAACCCTTGAGTACCTTTCTTATCGTACAACACCGGCTTCTGCATGCTTCTGGTGTCGCGGTTTTAATTGATACAGTGAGTCAAAGAAGAGGTTAATTTACGTTCATAATAACTATCGAGATGAGTTACACTTACAGAAGCTCAAAGACGAGTTCAATTGACACGGGGAGGAGGGAATTCGTATAATAAATGGAGATCCGTCTAGTTGAACAGATGAATCAAGGTATGAACTGTTTTCGATTTTGATATTATTATTATCCTTGATCTTCTGTGAGGAAGCTTTTTTAGCTTGTGCGAGCTAGGAGTTCAGGTGTGTTCCGCTTAGGCTTTGTCACTACGTTCTTATGCTACCTTAGGCAGAGCTCTGTAAATTTTCGACACAACAGTGAAATGATGGTCGAAAGCCGTAACTAGAAAATTTATTTCCTACCTAACGAAGTGTTGGGGTAAGGACTTTTTTCTGTTATCTAGAAATCGTAGATTTCATGGTTTATTATTTAGACCTCTATATTCTTGTTTGATCATTATTCCAGGGCCATCACTTTGACTGAACTGAAAAGATTCCTTTGGGATGATGTGGATAGACTGAAGGAATATTTTCTCGTTAGAGATCCCGAAAGAAGTGGAAAATTGAGCCGACAAGACTGCTACACAATCTTAAGGGCCTGCCGTCTACCCTTAGACAAAGCACATATCGAAAAAATACTGGATGTGTAAGACAATACTATCCAAAACTTTGTTCAGTTGAAGAATTATAGTGATTTTCTTTGTAGCATACGAAGAGATGAAAACTGTCTTTATTACTATGAAGATATACTGCAATTCTTCGATCGCAAAATTTGCCCAATGGCAGATACGATTCCAATCAATATAAAGGTAAAAAAGCTTTTATTTAAAGAAATATTCCTTTCCCCAATATTCCCGTAAATTCTTTGATTGTTATGGATAATGTATCATACCACTCCCCTTACATAAAGTACCGAATACGTAAAAAAAAGTCGGATAGACCTGAAGTCTAAGAACATGGAAATTCCGGATATTTTTTCAACTAATCCCAAATTACATCATTACATAAAAGAAAAATTATTTTTCGTGAAATATAAGAGGTAAATTCATAATAATATGAATTTTTAGTCTCTTGTTGAAAGTTGTAACCAAAAATCAATATCAGAATTACTAAAACTTCCCTAATAAATCAATATTCGTATAGAGAAACAATTTTCATTTTGACGTGGTGTACATACATGTAAACTTTTAATATCAATTGTCTAGGGGTTGATATAATTTCAAACACCAGATACTTCTTAATTCTCGTTTGTACCAATTTAAAAACATGATGTACTATATACAGGTATATTTTCAGGTATTTACACAAATAGCAAAACGTGCTAACTCTAAAATACAGATCAATGGTCTAATTACTGAGTTTTAAGAACTTTACTCTCGAATATATTTTTCTTCTTTCACGTCTGCTTCATTCCATCTTAGATCGTTCACGTCTATCTCCTTCGTTTGGTCTCGCTTACGTCTTTAGGCTGACCCCTCTTACGTCTATCCACTGACCGATATCTTTCTTATCGGCAAAAGTCCACGATTTTCTACCCCACTTCTACTAAGGGTGGACAACACTCCTCTAACGCCTGATTGGACAAGAAATAGACTAAGCAAGATTCGGGAGCCAATAGGAACTAATTGACCAGAGCCTATATCATAAAGTATTTCCTACGATTTCGAATAATTGAGATGACATTCCTGAATTACGGAGTGCGGAACACAGGATCAGAAATGGAAGTTTGTTGTATCCAAAGGGTCAGTGAAGCCGGTTACGCGATATAGTCTTTCAACCCCTGTCTGTTAAGAGTGGCGATAAACGACAGTTCAATCGAAAGTGAAACCAATCAGTTGAGAGTCGGCGGTTAAGACGTTAAAGACGGTTTAGACGTTAAAAACGGTTTAGACATTAAAGACGAGTAACATTCTTGAAGTAACCTGTACGTGTATAAAGTGCATAAGGTGTTTTAAATGTTAGAAGTGAGATAATCGGTAAAAAAGTCTACATATTTCAAAAATTTCAAAGGTACCAAAGTAATTGTCCTCATGTACTACTCTGTCAAGAAAGTACCGGGAATTTTCAATTAAAACAACATTTTTACATTTAATCGTCAAAATTTATTGGGTCACCTTCAAAATAGGCTCCATTTGCTCCAATACATCTATGCCAACGGCACTTCCAATTATCGAAACATTTTTTATAGGCGCTTTCCGGGATGGACTTTAGCTCTCGCGCCGAATTTTGTTTTATGGCTTCAATCGACTCAAAACGGGTGCCACGAAGGGGCAATTTTAGTTTTGGGAAGAGGAAAAAGTCGCAAAGCTAAATCCGGCGAATACGGTGGTTGCTGAAGCACGTTTGTTGAGTTTTTGGCGAGAAAGTCAGTCACAATCGTAGCTCGGTGAGAAGGCGCGTTATCGTCATGCAAAATCCATGAATTGTTCGCCCACAAATTTGGCCGCTTCTTACGGATACGCTCACGCAAACGTTTCATAACGCCTAGGTAATACTCCTTGTTTACCGTCTGACCCTCTGGAACGAATTCGTAGTGCACCACGCCACGGATATCGAAGAAAACAATGAGCATCACCTTCATTTTTGAGCGGCTTTGGCGTGGTTTTTTCGGTTTCGGTTCATTTTTTGCCACCCATTCCGATGATTGCTGGCTTGTTTGCATATCGTACTCGTAGACCCAGGTCTCATCACCATGGATAATGCGTTCCATGAATCTAGAATCGGAATTACAGCGATCCAGCATGTCTGAAGCAACCTGTTCGCGATGACGTTTTTGAAGAAAATTCAGGTCTTTCGGTACGAGTCGTGCGGCCACCTTTCTTATGCCCAAAATATCAATCAAAATCGTACGTACGGACTAGTGGGATATCTTAAGATCATGTGCTATCTCTCTCAAGCTGGTACGACGGTTTTCCAGCACCCTTTCCTTAATTTTATCGACGTTATCTTCGATCGAAGGCGTCGATGGGCGACCGTCCTTGAAGGCTCTGTACCACTGATATGCACGAGTTTTCGATAGAGCATTATCACCAAAGGCCTTTTGCAACATTTTCAATGCATCGGCACACGAAAATTCATTTGCAACACAAAACTTTAAACAAATTCTTTGCTCAACGTAATCACCCATAGTAAAAATCGCCACGCACTGTGACATCGACTGACTTAATCAGCTGTTGCAAACACACTAGTTGACAGATCCCGCTCAAGCTTAGCATAGTAATTAAGGACAGTGGTACCAACCTAGGAAAAAAAATTTTTACCTGCCTCATTGCGCCGCCAGATTTAAATCGATAATTCCCGGTATTTTCTTGACAGAATGTACATAAAATAAGAAATCGAAATTCTATATATTTTTGAACTTTCAACCTAACTTAAAATTAAATTGCCTTTTTATACAAGAATAATTTTTTTAATTGCTTTTGAGTATTTTTTGTAAATTTTTTCAAATAATTTTCAGTTCAACTTTTGGTGGGCGTCAGAAAGGGAACCAGATGCTGGCCGCTTGATTGACTGGTGTGGATTCAACAAATATCTGGATCTAGAGCAAACTTTCAAAGAAATGCCTGGGCATGAAGATACAATGAAGATCCTAGAAAGAATAGAAAGTCAAGAAGAGAAGAAAGCTGAAACAGAAATAAATGGGAATATTTCAGCTTCAAAGGCTGGGCCAATTCCTATTAAAGAATCATGAAAAATCTTAAGTATTCAATAAAGCAAATGGTTCAATTTATTTATGGACTACATATTCATTCATACACTTATATCTAGATTATTCTTTAGAAGAAACTAACTGGAGAACTTGTTTTTATGAGCTTGGGTTTTCTCAAATAAGTCATCCACTTATCATGCCTGATACTCAGCTATCCCAACCTTCAAAGAGTACTCTAAGATATCCGGGATTTTACGGAGTATTCTAAAATATCTGGGATTTTACGGAGTACTCTAAGGAACGCTAAATCTTTTTATAGTAATCATCTAGTGGCGGGAGAATAGGACGTTTCGCTGTGTAGACAACCCAAGTTACACTTGAACGAGAACGAGGAAACAGTGACGGGAAGTTCAGAATGCAAGGATAAGTAAAAATACAATATTTGTTTGCGGAAGGCAGGGACCCGCATCTGACTCGAGGTATGAGAGCGAGGTTATACTTTAGGACAAAAAAAAAGAGTCAGGGATAAAAAACCTTGACCTCTCTTCAGCGCCCATACATTCTTTAACCCTGTCTTTTCCTTTATTCATAAATCAAGATTCCTGAGAACGACAACCTTTCTAATATCCTAAAACATAATTGGTGTGCATGCAAAGGTAAATACAGCAATCAATTGAGTGAACGCACAAGATAACCAGGCAATAGGAACATGTAACAAAGATCTTCAAGGTAGTTTAACAATAACCCTTTGGTCAGGAATTCCTCATTCACACACCTACTATCTAATTAGATTATTATAATCTGGGCGGATAATATCGTTGTTCAGGAATGTCTTGTTGCGACATTTTGAAGACACAGAGGTTGTGGTGTCTCTTATTTAACTACCTATTCATTTTAATATTTATATCTAATAATAGTAGTTCAGGAAGGCCTTGTTGCGGCCCTTTCTGAAAGACAGAGGGTTGTTGTGTCAGGATCTAATTTTGGATCCACATTTCATTCACTCTAAACACTCTGAATTCTCAAACAAAGTACCATTGTTAATCACCTCTCCGATCCCAATAAATGAAATGTAGATAAAGACGCGAACATGTATGAAATATATTAAATGGTCAATTCAGATTAAAATAAACAGGTCGCCCCTAGCTGGAGCATCAATATAGTAAAATCCACCAATGAATTAGAATACATGATACAAATAACTCTCAGGTAATTCAATACAGTACAATAACTTTACATGTTAGGGTAGCTCAGTCGACTTCCCATTGTGTTTAACCTTCACTTTTAATGAACAATGCACAATGGCGTACTATTTCTAACAAAGGAAAACTGGACCCTCTGAAGCCGGCGTTCAGTCGACGACGATTACCACCAATCCATAGATAAAAAATATATATTCTTGTTAATCTATGCACCAATCTTCCGGAGAACCAAGGTCATCTCCCAGGGTTTTGTTTACATTTTCAGACGCGCGCGCAAGTCTACGAAGCGACCATAGACTCTTACTCCTGGCATTGACAGTGATAAGTAGGCATAAAATTCCCTAGGTGGTTCTTTCCGCCTAATCTTCCTTTATAAAAATATGTGGATCTCTTCAATACACTTCACACAAGTCACACATATAGAGTGGCTCACATAAAAGAGCCCAGCCTGATATTTCCGTAAGTATGAGTTTTTCCAGGATCGTTCCCGCAAGCAGGCTGGCAATGTCCTCGAGAATCTTAATGATAATAGTGGTCGAGTGCTAGTAATCATTTTGAAGATTTTGCAATTCCATTTATGCATATGCTGAAATACTTCGTTTTGGCGTTGGTTTCGGTGTAAAAAACCAGTAAGAAGTGGTTTCTGAACGAATTTTGATTGAGTTATTAAGTTAAAGTGGTAAAAAAATCTATAAACTTACTAAAAGAATGGTGTCCATGACAGTCGCAAATATAAAACGATCCATTCTGTTTTGATAAAAGCTTTTTTCTAGAGTATATAAAGTGAAAATTACTATAAAGGAGTATTTGCATATTACAGAATAATAGCTGGAATTAATTCACCAGAACCTCTACAGATTTTAATTTTAATATAATTCAAAAAGGGATTTTTTATTTTCCCTTTTTAAAGAATGTGCTATATATTCTTTAAAAAAATAAAATAAAAAAGGCCTATTTGAATTATATGTTGAAAATTTTTTGGTGATGGAACTTGTAATTCTTTAACATCCAATCGGAATATATATATATATATATATATATATATATATATATATATATATATATATATATATATATATATATATATATATATAAATATATATATATATATATATTGTTATGGTATTATATTTAATGAAATTTTAGTGAATGAATACTTATTAGAATATTTAATAGATCACCCTTGTATGTAGTTGCTGTATTCTTCTATGTTTCCGGCTAACTCTTAATATTATAATTTTGAATTATTGAAATTAAAATATTATTAAATCTGATTTGATTAATATTTGAGGGAGGATTCAATTTGAATTTTCTAAAAAGATTGAATTTTTTAAATTATATTTTATGGAAGTAATTTGAAATATTATAATCAGTGAACAATAAGCTAAATCTAATTCTATGTTAACCTAACCTTATCTAAATAACCTAACGTAATTCTAATGTAAACAATGATTGCTATTTCTAATCTTCTTGTGGAAATATTAACAGGATTGAATTTGAATACCTTTGGTAAGTTTGTTCATCAATTTAGGATTGTTCTTTTTTTTTTTTTGTCTCTTCTTTCAGGAATAACGCTGGTTTCGTTGGAAACAACACTTCTAGAATGTTCTGAAATTCACAGGCTACTTTGTTGATTTTCTTCCATATGTCCAATCCGTTTGAAACTTGATTTCTATGTGGGATTTTTCCATTCACATTCAGGTAATGTATTTTCTGGATTCTATTTCCATTCACAATAACCAATTAATCTTCTTTTTTCAGATGATGATACTTTTTTGGCACTTTTTTAATTACGGACCGACAAGGATTCTGCTCTGCTATTAATTGGAGACTGCCGACTTTTTTCTGTGTCTGTCCTATTTATAGTTTTCAAGAAAAGTTGAATATCTAAGCTTACTAGCTTCTGTCAAAATTATATAAAAATGATGCTTTTGATGATTTTACAAAATTTACAATATTTCCTGGTTTGAAATTACTTTTGAAAATTAGCTTATTTTTTAAACTACATTTTTATGTATGTTTCATGTTAAACAGAACAGTAAAAGTCTTGCTTTTCGTTCGTACAGTATTTCAAGTGTCAAAATTTAACAAATTTTAACTTCTAATGCTTATAACTTATAAAATACTTAATATTACTTATGAAATTGATTAAAATTCTTTAGCTTAGATGCTATTACAATACTATTGATGCCTAAACATTTTGAAGGATCTCTGTTACATTAATCATTTGAAAATATCTGACGTAGATGTTATCTTTCATTGAATTAAGTGAATTTTGATCAAATGTGTCCTATTTACATAATTCTGGTAAGTTATATTTAATTAAGCTTGTTCTTTGTCAACAATTTCACTAAAGTTTATATGTGATTCATGATAATACCAAATCTTTTCAACAAATTCTTCATCAATTTCAAACTGGATATCTAAATTTAAATTACTTCTATTTATTGCAACTTTGGCTGGTTTTATATTGAATAATTGTAAATTGAAATCTCCCTGTGAATTCTTTTTATAAACTGTCAGCAAGATTACTGTGTTTTGATTATCGTTCAAAGAATTTTCAATCGACTAGTCGTTATGTATCCTGTATATGCATTTTCTTCATGATTTTAGCTTGTGAGTGTTTTTACGAATTGAATTATTAATATTTCTGTCAGAATGGATATTATTTAATGAATTTTGCTCTGGTTATACTCTAACGAGTCAACTTATATACAAAGGTGAGTCTTTTCCTTAATATATTTATGTAATTATTTATTTTAACTGTAAATACCATGACAAATTCCCCAAAATCAAAATGTTTATTCTGATGATAAAGGAATTAGAATAAATATTTTGAATTTTTTCAATAAATGTGAATTTTTGTGAACATTATAGGATAATTTTTAATTTTGATTTTTGAAATGTAATAATGAATTGTCAAATGTTATTATGTATTTTGAATTGAAATAGTAATAAAATTTTAATCTATAAATTTTGGAATTTATTCTCTTTCTTAATGATTTGAAATCTTGATGTGAGTTTATTAATTGGCGTATCCACCAATTTTTAAAAAACTTTCATTGTTTTCATTAAAAGTAGGAATAAATTCGTGTGTGTTATCGGAACTACCAATGACTTGTGATTCATTTCTTTTCTGTTCTTTTATTCTGAAATTTTTAAAATATTTTGCATTCTCTGTTGTAAAAAATACATTCAATGGAGGTTTTATTTTTTGGCATTGACTTTTAACCCTTTGGAACTTTATATGCAGTTGTGTTGGGATCATGTCTCCTTCTTTCATTCTCACATATTTCCTTCCGATCTTTCTTCCCATTTTCTTGATTTTATTTTCATATTTTTGTCTGTATTTTCTCTTTACTTTTTGTGCATTGTGTCCATTTTTTGTTTCTGATTTTGTATGGCAATGCCAGTTTAATTTTTCTCTTTTCATCTGATGCATGAAAGATTTCTTCTTACTTCTATTCAGCAGTTTAAATTTAATAAATTTTGTCCCCATACATAACATTATGTTTTTATTTTTCCCTTTTTTAATTATTCTTTGAAATTTCATTAGTTCAGGTTCATTCTGGTCAATTAGATTTTCTCTAATTTTTGTCAAATTTATTTCATTCAATTTCAACTTTTTCTTCTTGTAATCTTGTCTTAAATCATTTTGTAAATACATGTCATTGTTTTTCATTGTGATTCTCTTATTTTTGTCTCGATAATATTTGAAGTCATTTCGATTCTTCAAATCGTCATTGTCTAGTATTAATTCATCAATTGTAATGTCATTTTCATTACCTGTTTCATTTATAATCATCTCATCAATAGTCATTTGTATTTTATTTCCATTAACATTATTATAAATTGGTTTATCATTTTCCATTTCATATTCCTCTGCAAAATTATTATTCCTCATTGGGATTTCATTTATATTTATAGCATTATTATTCATCATCGGTATTTTATTTTCATATTCATTTATATTTATTGTATTATTATTCATCATCGGTATTTTATTTTCATATTCATTTATATTTATTGTATCATTATTCATCATCGGTATTTCATTTTCATATTCATTTATAATTATTGTATTATTATTCATTATTTCTGTTTCATTTTCTTCAACTTCTGTGTCATTATCAATATCATTTGTATTCTGTTCGTTTATGTCATTTTCTGATTTATTTTTATTCATCTCTTCATCTTTGTTTATATCTGCATCTAATTTATTTCTTAATCTTTCTGTATATGCTCTCATTTCTTGTCTCATATTATCTAATCTTTCTGAATTTTCTTCCATCTTATTTTCCAATCTTTCTGATTTATCGGTTAATTTGTTTTCCATTTCTTTCATATTATGTTCCAATCTTTCTGTATTTTCTGTCATGTCTTGTCTTATGGCTAATAATAATTCTATAATTTTTGAGTCTCTCTCTTTCTGATCCTTGTTCGTTCCTTGTGTGTTTTCATCATCTCCTTTTTCACCAATCAAGGTTTTACTTCTTGTTTCCATTTTGTAATTAATGGATATCACTTGCAATTTCAGTTAAGAATTTATGCTGAAAATTCAAATTTTCCAGCCCCGCGTTGGGCGCCAATTTGTTATGGTATTATATTTAATGAAATTTTAGTGAATGAATACTTATTAGAATATTTAATAGATCACCCTTGTATGTAGTTGCTGTATTCTTCTATGTTTCCGGCTAACTCTTAATATTATAATTTTGAATTATTGAAATTAAAATATTATTAAATCTGATTTGATTAATATTTGAGGGAGGATTCAATTTGAATTTTCTAAAAAGATTGAATTTTTTAAATTATATTTTATGGAAGTAATTTGAAATATTATAATCAGTGAACAATAAGCTAAATCTAATTCTATGTTAACCTAACCTTATCTAAATAACCTAACGTAATTCTAATGTAAACAATGATTGCTATTTCTAATCTTCTTGTGGAAATATTAACAGGATTGAATTTGAATACCTTTGGTAAGTTTGTTCATCAATTTAGGATTGTTTTTTTTTTTTTTTTGTCTCTTCTTTCAGGAATAACGCTGGTTTCGTTGGAAACAACACTTCTAGAATGTTCTGAAATTCACAGGCTACTTTGTTGATTTTCTTCCATATGTCCAATCCGTTTGAAACTTGATTTCTATGTGGGATTTTTCCATTCACATTCAGGTAATGTATTTTCTGGATTCTATTTCCATTCACAATAACCAATTAATCTTCTTTTTTCAGATGATGATACTTTTTTGGCACTTTTTTAATTACGGACCGACAAGGATTCTGCTCTGCTATTAATTGGAGACTGCCGACTTTTTTCTGTGTCTGTCCTATTTATAGTTTTCAAGAAAAGTTGAATATCTAAGCTTACTAGCTTCTGTCAAAATTATATAAAAATGATGCTTTTGATGATTTTACAAAATTTACAATATTTCCTGGTTTGAAATTACTTTTGAAAATTAGCTTATTTTTTAAACTACATTTTTATGTATGTTTCATGTTAAACAGAACAGTAAAAGTCTTGCTTTTCGTTCGTACAGTATTTCAAGTGTCAAAATTTAACAAATTTTAACTTCTAATGCTTATAACTTATAAAATACTTAATATTACTTATGAAATTGATTAAAATTCTTTAGCTTAGATGCTATTACAATACTATTGATGCCTAAACATTTTGAAGGATCTCTGTTACATTAATCATTTGAAAATATCTGACGTAGATGTTATCTTTCATTGAATTAAGTGAATTTTGATCAAATGTGTCCTATTTACATAATTCTGGTAAGTTATATTTAATTAAGCTTGTTCTTTGTCAACAATTTCACTAAAGTTTATATGTGATTCATGATAATACCAAATCTTTTCAACAAATTCTTCATCAATTTCAAACTGGATATCTAAATTTAAATTACTTCTATTTATTGCAACTTTGGCTGGTTTTATATTGAATAATTGTAAATTGAAATCTCCCTGTGAATTCTTTTTATAAACTGTCAGCAAGATTACTGTGTTTTGATTATCGTTCAAAGAATTTTCAATCGACTAGTCGTTATGTATCCTGTATATGCATTTTCTTCATGATTTTAGCTTGTGAGTGTTTTTACGAATTGAATTATTAATATTTCTGTCAGAATGGATATTATTTAATGAATTTTGCTCTGGTTATACTCTAACGAGTCAACTTATATACAAAGGTGAGTCTTTTCCTTAATATATTTATGTAATTATTTATTTTAACTGTAAATACCATGACAATATATATATATATATATATATATTTATATATATATATATATTGTTATGATATTATATTAAAGAAATTTTAGAATTTAAATACTTATTAAGTCGTGGAAGGAACTCTTTTTAAAACAATAAGAAGTTGGTTGAAAACTATAAACAAATAAAGAATTAAATGTAAACCTGCACCTGCAATATAGTAATAATACAATTACCATAATTACTCGAAATAATTAAAGCTTTCAAAACTAAATTAGAAATTTTTAATCGGAATATTAATTTGAACTCAGTAGGTATAGTACTCAGTCTCTAATGGACGAATTTACTTTGAGATCAAAAAAATTCGAAACATTAGAAGAAACTTCAAAATGCGTGTTCCCAGACACGATATTGGTGCATTAAGTTAATTTGAAATTATTGCAATTATTGATTTTCAGTATAGTTCCACATGACAACAAAAGTTTGTCGGTTTATAAAATTAACTTGAAAATAATCGATTTTGGGTACCTTTCAAGAATGCGAAAGAATATGAAATACCATTCCTGTAATATTTAGTTCTTTAAGAAAATTTGCGATAGTAATTCTATTAATTTTTTCCACATATGCATGTGGATCAGTTTTTTCCCAATTTAATTTTAAACTAAACAAATTAGGAAATTGAACTGAAGAATCCATTTCAAATTCAATGTTCATCATTTGTTTTTTGAGTATTCGATTTCATTTGATTGTCTTTGTTTCAACCAAACGCTCAGCACGAGAATAACTTCACTAAATGTTATGATGATGACGAATATTTAACTGGAATTTTTTTGAATATTTCCCTACTATGCCTAGCGTGAGGGAGAATTAATCGCTTTGCATTGGCGCGGCGACATCATTCAGGTCAGGTGTTGATTCGTAATTCCATGACCATGATGGAAGGACAAACTGAAAATGTTTCTTTCTTGAAAAATATACTTTTCACTAATGAGTCATCATTTCATTTGAAAAAGAAACATAATCAGCACCGAAGTATTTCTATCAAAACTCAGTATCCTAAAAAATTCAATGTTTGTACAGGCATTTTAGAAGATTTCATCATTGGTCCCTTTTTTACCGATGCAAACCGAAATGCTGCTAAATATTTGGGGCTTTTACAAACTCGAAATATTCCGACAGTTCGTCACTTCCTATCAATTTTAAATACATTTGGTACACAGTTTCTCCAAAACACGTTTCCTGATCGAGTAATATCTACGAATGCTACAATTTCGTGGCCAGCCATATCACCATATTTATCATCAAATGATTTTTCTCTATGGGCGTATCTGAAAGCATCTATCTATGGACATGACTTCGGCAGAGTTTCAAGTCTTGATGAATTAAGGTTGAAAATTATTCAACTTTGTGGCAACATTGAGCCAAATTTACTCAGAGATATGAGATGATCTCTGTATGATAAATTTTCAGCTATTGTTTAACTCAAGAAGGAGGATTATTTGAACTCTTAATACATTGAATTTGTGAGCTTCTGTTCCGAAGTCAGTGGCTTTTAATGATTTTTAGAAGTTATTTTATTTTATCAGTTTTTATTTTATGTTCGTGGAATTTATTTTATTCTCAAAGTCGCTATGGCAAAGCATTGAAACAATTAGTTTCAGAAGAGAAATCATCTATTGCACCCATTGCAACAAATAAATTTCTCGCATGCTAAGAAATATCATTAGCAGCCTCACACCCCCGCTGGAACATTTTCGTACTAAGGATGCTGAGTGCGAGTTGAGCTTGCAGCAGAATGCTAGGTAGTGCGAAAGGGTGGGGGACGATTCAGACACCTATCCAGTTGAATATTAGTCACCATTTCTAATGTAGTTATTCTTGTGATGGGCGAGTGGAATAATATCTTTCCTTGTACATTCTGTCAAGAAAGTACCGGGAATTATCGATTTAAATCTGGCGGGGCAATGAGGCAGGTAAAATTTTTTTTTCCTAGGTTGGTACCCCTGCTCTTAATTACTATGCCAAGCTTGAGCGGGATCTGTCAACTAGTGTGTTTGCAACAGCTGATTAAGTCAGTCGATGTCAGAGTGCGTGCCGATTTTTACTATGGGTGATTACGTTGAGCAAAGAATTTGTTTAAAGTTTTGTGTTGCAAATGAATTTTCGTGTGCCGATGCATTGAAATGCTCTATCGAAAACTCCTGCATATCAGTGGTACAAAGCCTTCAAGGACGGTCGTGAAGTGGTCGCCCATCGACGTCTTCGATCGAAGATAACGTCGATAAAATTAAGGAAAGGGTGCTGGAAAACCGTCGTACCAGCTTGAGAGAGATAGCACATGATCTTAAGATATCCCACGAGTCCGCACGTACGATTTTGATTGATATTTTGGGCATGAGAAAGGTGGCCGCACGACTCGTACCGAAAGACCTGAATTTTCTTCAAAAACGTCATCGCGAACAGGTTGCTTCAGACATGCTGGATCGCTGTAATTCCGATTCTACATTCATGGAACGCATTATAACTGGTGATGAGACCTGGGTCTACGAGTACGATATGCAAACAAGCCAGCAATCATCGGAATGGGTGGCAAAAAATGAGCCGAAACCGAAAAAACCACGCCAAAGCCGCTCGAAAATGAAGGTGATGCTCATTGTTTTCTTCGATATCCGTGGCGTGGTGCACTACGAATTCGTTCCAGAGGGTCAGACGGTAAACAAGGAGTATTACCTAGGCGTTATGAAACGTTTGCGTGAGCGTATCCGTAAGAAGCGGCCAAATTTGTGGGCGAACAACTCATGGATTTTGCATGACGATAACGCGCCTTCTCACCGAGCTACGATTGTGACTGACTTTCTCGCCAAAAACTCAACAAACGTGCTTCAGCAACCACCGTATTCGCCGGATTTGGCTCCCTGCGACTTTTTCCTCTTCCCAAAACTAAAATTGCCCCTTCGTGGCACCCGTTTTGAGTCGATTGAAGCCATAAAACAAAATTCGGCGCGAGAGCTAAAGTCCATCCCGGAAAGCGCCTATAAAAAATGTTTCGATAATTGGAAGTGCCGTTGGCATAGATGTATTGGAGCAAATGGAGCCTATTTTGAAGGCGACCCAATAAATTTTGACGATTAAATGTAAAAATGTTGTTTTAATTGAAAATTCCCGGTACTTTCTTGACAGAGTAGTATGATGAATCCTATATTCCTAAAATTAGTTTCGTTACCTGTATATAAATATATTTTCGTGTTATAAAGTCTGCGAATAAACAAAAAAATATAAAATGAATTAAAACAGGAACAACTTTGGAGTCTATATTTCTTCTTTTTATTAGGTTCTTTAAAAATTTTCTGTTGGTAGTTGTTAAATAATACTGTTTCTACATTAGAATTTCTAGGTATCATCCGCATTTGGACATTATATACAGTCATTTATTACAAATTTAATACAGTCATTGAGTAATGGCACTGAAATAATGTTTGGAGCTAAATGTAACAAAATGTTTATCATTTCTCGATGTAATTGTAAGTACAAATAACAAATTTTTTTTATAATTTATACTTAATAGTCTTGATGTGGACACTTGCTTCATTTCAATTGAATGTTTATGAAAATAAAAGATGCTACTTCACTTTGTTTTGATATTTAATATTGATTTATAAGAATGAATTGGAGATGAAGAATAATGGGAAATAAATGTTATCTTGAAGAGCTAAATTTGAGCTCTCTCAAAAATAAGTGAATAATATAATTCACAAACGACGGAATGGACTTTTTCAAAAATAGTACAATTCACAGAATTCTCTTCTTATTAACATATAAAAATAAAGACATCTTAGCTTAGCAGCACTTCAAATGACATTATCATTCTTATGCTAATACGTCCATTCCAGGATTCAACATCAACATCAAGATGGAAAAATAATATGGTGTTTTCAATCATATTTGAAAGGTAATTCAGTATTCTTATCACACATAAAGTTAGAAATAGAATAAATACCCATAATCACAAAGAAAAAAATTAAATATTGAAAAACATGAATGTTAATAGGTAAAGTACACAAAAACTATCGAATTAAAATCGATAAATGATAACATAAGCTGTTTTCAACTATCAAGTATAGGTTCCTTCACGATGAGCTGAATCGATAAATACATACATGATATCTGAAAAAAATTTGCGGAAAAATGTTAAAACATTAATGAAGAGGCTCAAGAACTGCTGCTGTATTCAAATATTACCGGTTCCCTTTATTTAAATACGAGACGTTGGCGAATGACAATCTTTATTTAAAAGTTAAATATGGTGTGACAAAAATTATTTCAGGTTTGATTGATTCGGTCTTTACTTGGTGAAAACTCATTAAAAAATATGTAAGAGACAGTATTTCTTTTCCACAAAAATTCTTTTGTTGGAATTAAAATAGTGTCTCTTACATATTTTTTAATTGAAACAATTTCATTTTAAAATTATGCAAAGCAGCGGCGATTTCTTCACATGTGCTGCAAAACTGCAGAACCATCATTTTTTTTAGTAAAATATATACTTTTTTGGGAAACAGTGGGAAATTTTTAACTGCGTCGATATTTCTAAAATATGTTTAAAATAGCCTTGAACCTTTTATGTGTGGACAACATTATCCTCTTTAGCATCGCGCAAGACCGGTAAACCAATGAGTTACTCAATATGAGGTACGTTTACGAAAGTTAAAATGATTTCATCATTGCATACTTGAGAATTGTCAAGAGGGGATATTTTTTGAAATAAAAACAGCTCCGTTTCCATCAATTATGGCCGACGAAACAATAGATGTTTTAGCAAAATTTCAATTGGTTGCAATTAAATTAAAATAATTAATTTTCAATTTAATTATGTCATCATCAATCAATTCCCAAGTGGGAGTAGTTTTTGAAAATATGCATGACATTCTAGCATTTTTACCTAACTTTTCATAACGGTTTGAAGTAATGGAATGAGTTGTAAAAATAATTCCACTCATTGGGATTTTAATGTACGAACTGTATATTCAGTTTTTAAACATGGAAATTTTTAAATTGAATGAATGGAAAATATAGAATCAAATGGTTTCAACGGAAATGTAGCAAATGCTGCATCCGCAAGACGTATGCTACAGATTCAATTTCTGTTTTTTGGTCGGATTTTTTCATCATATTTTGTGTGAAGAAAGACTCTCTCTATGCTGTCTATTGAAAGAAACATGATAAGAGAAATACCAAATTTCAACGAAATAGTTTTTAATAAAAAAAACCTTTTCATTACTAATAATAAGTTCGCATCCCAGAAATCTCAAGGAATTGAACTAATTATAAAAAATGAGTATTAGTGTTTTTTCTTTCAAATTCGTGGTACGTAAGTTTATCGGTGATTATTATCATTTCTATTTTTCTTAGATATAATTTTTTTCATTGAATCCGTTTTAATGCTAGAAAACCTTTTGAACAAAAAAATTTTTAGCGGCCACTTCCTCAATCATGATGATTATAAAGAAAAAACACAGAAAATTTTTTAAAATTATTTTAAATTGTTTGGAATGGTTCCTTCCAGCTCAATATCTGTTTACCCTGGCCACTCTCTTTATTATACTGAGTCGGTAGATTCTGATTTGGATTCCGAATATCTATTTCTTTTACTCACGATCCGCCACTGATACAAAGTATCACAGGTGACTTTCTTTAAATTTCGCAATAAAAATAAGATGAGATTAAAATTTCATTCCACGAAATGACTCCTAGCTGAATATTGTGACGATAAATCAAGTAATAAAGAAATAATTCATGAGAAAATAAAACCAATTTGAACTTTGACATTATATACTACTCTGTCAAGAAAGTACCGGGAATTTTCAATTAAAACAACATTTTTACATTTAATCGTCAAAATTTATTGGGTCACCTTCAAAATAGGCTCCATTTGCTCCAATACATCTATGCCAACGGCACTTCCAATTATCGAAACATTTTTTATAGGCGCTTTCCAGGATGGACTTTAGCTCTCGCGCCGAATTTTGTTTTATGGCTTCAATCGACTCAAAACGGGTGCCACGAAGGGGCAATTTTAGTTTTGGGAAGAGGAAAAAGTCGCAGGGAGCCAAATCCGGCGAATACGGTGGTTGCTGAAGCACGTTTGTTGAGTTTTTGGCGAGAAAGTGAGTCACAATCGTAGTTCGGTGAGAAGGCGCGTTGCCTCATTGCCCCGCCAGATTTAAATCGATAATTCCCGGTACTTTCTTGACAGAACGTATCTCCGAAACCATCAACTTTTGGACTGAGGTAAGTTGGATTAGGTAGATCGGCATATTTCAGCATTTCTAGTCATTCAGTAGCAATTCTCTGCACCTTTTGAAGACGCCTTGTGTATGTAAAACTATTAGTATACACTCGACATGTAATATTTTCAATCAAATCATAATAAAATTCATTGTGAATTTTCAAAATAGATTAAATATCGGGTGCTCTATATTTTTTTTTTTGGAAAAATTAAATAAGGGTTCATTTCGCGATAAAATTATAAAGGACAAAAAATATTTTGGGAGGAATGAACTTTATAAAAATCACCCACTGAAAAATGATCAGAAATCTAATCCGATGTAAAGTTTTACGGGTTTACGTGGACGACCCTCATACAGAACAAGCAAGAATATACGTGGGTCGATACATATCAGCTCATATCGATGTTTCAACGTAAAGGAACATGTACGTGATAGGTTATCTCTTAGCATAAACATATTTTGTCTGATTACCTTAGTATAGAAATTTCAGACAAAAAAATAAGTAGACATGAAAACATCAGGTTATTTCTACATCTTCATCAACATATAAAAATTACAGAATGATAGTGAAGATGTGAAACTATTCAACGTACTTGATGATCTAAGCGGAGTTAACAGCCAACATAAAGTTTTTTATCACATGCAAGTTAACAATTATAGGAATAATCTTTGATATATTTATAGGTAGGTACAGTAAACGACCATACACTGGCATACCAAATATTTGGTTCAAATACTTGGAGAGAATAAACAGCACTCAAAATTTTTTGAAATGAGAAAATCAAATACTATCTTTGAAAATTCTTAAACCTGCAGAAATCAAGAGAATTTTTATTGCACTAAATAGATTGTTTCAAACCCTCGATTAAATATTATGAACCAAATTTTCGATATTTAATTCATATAATAGATCTATCAATGTGATCTAGATCAAGTTCTAAGTTATCATGTAAAAAAGCAATTGTCAATTTGTCAATTCCAATAAAGCATTCTTATATAAGGGCTCCTCGAAAAGTTCTATTCTTTATTTTTTATGCCAAGATTGTTTCCTTAAATCGCCCTTCCTTCAATTTGTTCTTATGTTATCGAAATCAATATTATATGTTACTTGGAAAGGCATTTTTGATGGACTATTATTAACTGATCTATTACAAAATAAAGAAATTATTTCTTCATTAAGTATTGATCTTCCTTTCAGTTTTCAATTTGAGTTATAATTTTGTTATCGAATTCAAATATTTTGATTTTTTCAGTTGCCAGATCTACACATATTTCTTTTTAATCCCGCAAATCAGATTTGAGACTGGTGTTGATTTCGATTAGGTATAATTTTTTAATAATTAATATCAGATTTTTTCATGAATTATAGCGATTATAGCTAAAGATTTTGCTACTTCAAACTATCAGAAGAATCAGCTTTTCAGAATATTGTAACTATTTTGATGTATAAAATTCGAACAGTTTCGGTGAACAGCATGTTTATATTTGGAAATATAGGCGATTGCTCTAAATATTTTCGGGAAATAAATTTCAAACTTTCCTCGCAAGTTTTAACGCGAACATGAGCCTTATTTGATCTTGAGTTTAACAAAAATTTTTCATCATGTATATGATACGAGCTAATGATTTTAATATTGTCCTAGTACTTTTCTCGACAACTTGTGAAAATTTTCCGAGCAATGGTTCATAAGTTTTCCAACTTATTCAAGATATGATATAAGTATTTATATTCAATAGTAGTACCACTGTTTTATCCTTCCAGAAAGAAGTAGTAACTGAAGCTCTCCAATTTCACTGAAAATGAAATAAAACTTAAATATTAATTTAAATTGATAAATATTTCACAAGTCATTTAGGAATTAAGGAACAACTTTAACTCCACCCATATTAATTTTGTATTGCAATGATTAACAATTTATTTATAAGCGACAATTAAAATTAGTCACAAGAAATTGCCAGTTTTAATCAATCTTTAAAATCCATGTGTTTTAGGGGTTCACAAAGTTTTTTCAAAATAATTCTTTTCAACATAATAGAATACACTATCTGATGGATAATGATAATAATTTCCTAAAATTTTTCATGAATTTTAACTACTTCTTTAGTTACATGTCAAATTCAATATGAAAATTGAATATCGGGGGGAATTCCAAAGGTTTCGCATCTCGCAAATGTTTTAAGATATAATCTCTTGTCTACAAGAGTTGAGAATTATGCGGATAATTTATGCGCATAATTCTCAACATTCAATTTTGATGAGTTTTATTTCTTGTTAAACTAACTTAACCTTGATAATACTCTGTACAAGTAATTAAACAAAAAAAAATTATAGTGCCTATTGAAATTAGATTGAAAATTCTGTATTTCATCAAATATCTCATTTTTGCTCTGGGTAGTATTAAAGTTGATCCATTTTGAGCATGGGAAAAATAAAGATACTATGAATTGCATTGAAGATATATCACTTATATCTCAGTTTACGGTTCCATTGTTTTAGCTCCTTGGTAATTATTTTTTATACTGGAAGATAAGTGATTATGTTACCATACACGTAAAAGGTTAGCAGAAATTTTTGTGTATACATTTCCATAAGAGATTGGACAGAGAGGACGTAATGAATTCGACTAAAAGATATCAATTTGGAAACGAGCAAGCAAAAATCTTATTAATCCATCCTATTAATCCATGATATAATTTTCCAGGAGTTCTAGAGGTAGGACCTTCATTTTTTTCGATTTCGATCGAAGATGTTTAGTATTGCAAACGTAATATGTTTATTGAGTGGTCAAGTATAACATTAAAAACAAAAAACAAATAAATAATGTTAAGTATTAAGGATTTCATTTAAGGAAAATCTATTTCAAATACTGAAATAAAATCAAATATTATTTCGACGATTGTGTGTTAAGTACTCAATTTCTTTCCCCTTTAAAATGGTGAAGTGTCACCATAGGGCACTGATGATCTTACTGCTCTTAATACGAGAAAGCAATGACATAATATTGTGAATATAAATTTAATTAATTATGTAACTCGCGTACGAATTCTTTTCCACTCTCGCGATGAATCGTTATAAATTTGGTGTATGAATTAATACCAAATCTTCACATATTTACTGAATAATGAATTAATGTAAGTATTCTTCCGAAAAAACTGAAAGCTCAGTAAAACATAAGGTTCTATTCTAATAATTATATATGAAGTTATTCGGATTTTCTGAGAATTTAATAACAAATACTTGATATACATACCTCCCTTCTGCACGCGCTTGTTCAACAGAAGGTAATTACAGCAATTTAACCGTTTCGTGTATGGTCAACTTTGATCAAAGCAAAGATTAAGAAAAAAAGCAATTCAAGACTTCAGAAGGAAAATTAAGCATGCACATTCAGTATTGGATACCTTAGAGAAGATGATGAAAACCACAACTCCTTGATTATTTAGACTTCAATATCATTGAATTTTACTTCGATTTTTGATCAGAAATGAGTATAAAAATTTCATACTGACGTACAATGTTAAACAAGTGACACTACGCTAGTTCTAAATCATTATACTTTTCATTTACGAACGGTGTAAAAAACGAGAAAAACCGATGATATCGTTTCCAAATTGATTGATTAGAGATCTAACGGACAAAAAATATTAAACAACAGCTAAAATGTTTTCATATTTTGATGAACAAGTCTTATGATCCTCTTAATTATTATATTGTAGTTCTCTCCTTTAAAATGTTTTTATATTATTTTCATAAGCAAATGGATTTTTGTTATTTACTTGAACTTGCTATACAATGTATATAGGAAAAAGACTCTACACACAAATTATGGAGTCACCCAGTATTCAACGGAAAGAAAGTATTTATGATAAAAATGTCGTTGGATATCCAATTGAAGTTCACTTCTACATATATTATTTCAGAAATTGACAAAAATGAATGGAATTCCTTATAAATGTTCTTGCGACATGGGTGATAGTTTTTCAGATAGCTGCTTTATTTTCTTTGGTGCTATGTGGAAGAACAAGTCTATGCCAACAAGCCACAGATTTTGGGTTGCTTGGAATAGAATATTCGTCAAGTTATTGGCGAAATCATTACATAGAGTGACCAAAAATTGGAGTGATCGGTTGCGTCATTGTCACCAAAGTGGTGAACATTTGAACGATAAATTATTCCGAATATAATTGCATTATTGAAGCTTCAGAGTGAAGCAAGAATTAAATTGATGTGTCAAACCTTTCTTGTTTTATTGAAAATGAAAATCTCACAATTCTTATTGAAAAAACCTTTATAATATCAGAATTAAAGTAAAATTAATTTCACGGTGACTTCTACATATGCAAGAAAATTTTATTAGTGTGCAGATATTCCTGTAAAATATTGGGTGATATCTTATAAGTTTTTGATTGTGTGTACATCTTTTATTTATAATATCTAGTAATCTGAACATCAAATTGTATATATATATATATATATATATTTATTTCAATTTATTATTAGGTATGACTAGTTCCGAAAATTGTAGCTTTTTGAAATGCATTTAAACGTCTAGTAAAAATTTGGTAACATACAATATTTAAAAGGATTCAGAGTTTTGAGATAAGGGTACAATAAAATTTTTACTATTGGGAGAACAAATTAATTCGGTCCGTTTTTTATCCCAAGAAATGCATTCATTTCACAAGATAATTAATTAACAACCTAAGTCAAATATTATCCATCACTGCTTGCTACTTTTCACCCCCTTCCAGGCAATTTCCGAATCCCGTATCGGAAAAGTTCTGGTCTTTTGAGGCGATCCAATTTTAAAATCAATTTTCGATTGATTTATTGTTTCCTCATCTCAATACTCTAAATACATTTAAATATTGTATGTTACCAAATTTTGACTAATCATTTAGAATCATTTGAAGAAGCTACAGTGTAACGAAACGAGTCATGTGTTCAACTCATAATAATGAATAGAAATCAACATATATGTATATTAATTAATTAGTGTAACCTGAAAAAGTTTAAAAACATTCTTAGCATAAATTCAATACTGGATTTGATACAGGTCAAAGTAAGAGAACTTTTTCTATTATTCTAATCAGAGGATGTTTGTCGAGCTGGTCAAAATTCGTCAAATTAAAGAAAAATTCGAATAATAACGTGTACCCAACGCTTTAAATCTAATTTTTTCGCTAATTAAAGCGTCGTTTGTTCTGAATTATAAATTGTATATCTTATGAATTTTTCAAAAACTGGATGTTATTTCCTCAATGAAAAACCCTTCTGTAGTTTTTTAAAATAGAATGAATGATATGATAAATATTAAATAAAATTATTTCTATAATTTTTCATTGCATGGAAATTGATTAAAATAGCAGGAAACCGTACTCCTCAAAATGAAGCATTAAGAAATAGCTCATTTAAAAGTTAGTAAGTAATCCTACACGTTCGATGTTAACAAAAACTCATATTTATATAAACAGGCTATATAAGTATAGAATGTACTTGTTACATCTAGATAGATGCAGATTATAAGAAATCGTGAATCAGTGAACAATTTATTTTCTGAAATTTATTCTTCTCTTTAGTCTTTGCCTCACAGCTTCATTGGTGACCCCGACTATCCCAAATTTCCGAGGTGATTTTACTTTTCGTCACACAGTATCCTTTGCTTGAGATAGCACTGCATCCAGCTCAGCGGGGGACTGTTTAATGCCAAATACCAACGCCCTATACCGTGAACCTACGGACGCTCGCTGAGAAGGAAGTGTGTGGCGACGTGCCCCGTCCTTGCCCAGAATTCCACTTTGCTCTACTACAGTTTCCCGGCGTATCCCATAGAGGACACTACCACTTTCCGATAATACCTAGCTCAACGTCCTCACCGGCTTCAATTAGAGCGAGTGCGAGCGTTCCGACAACCGACGTTCCGACATGGAGCAAGGTAACAACCGTAATTAATAGACTTGCACCCCACGCCAATCTGAAGAGTTCAGGAGCTGCAATTTGGAACGAAACGAAATTAAAAGTTAAGAAGCTCCCGCATAACACCTGCACCCTAAAGAGCTTCATTTCTAATAATATTGGATATTTGAATTTGTCCTATCATCGATTATAGTTTTTTGCATGTTGAATGCAGTGAAATTGTTCTCATATTATCGTAGTTATAAGAAGATACGAAAAAAATTGAACAAAAAAAACAATGGAGTAAGACTATATCAGTTAGATTCACTTATGAGATGCCATTGGAATAAAAAAATCTGTTTTAATAAGATTCACAGTTGCCTCTTATTAACGCAAATAGCCACACAAGGTTTTATCACTATTAACCAAAATTTTTGGAAAATTTATTGAAAAAAAATTAATTCTAAAAACTTTGACACTATCTATCTTGAAATCGTTTGGGACCTTTAGGAAATTCTGTATGAGCAATTATTCAAGAAATGATTTATTTTGACGAGTACAATATTTTGTTCATGAAACCTCAACCTTGAAAATAGTAATTTATTTGGACCGATTCATAGTCTGAAGATGTATCAGAATGTCTTACCACTTATACACAGATACATAGTGTTCTCAAATTGAGGGTACAAAGACGTTTCGTTTTCGAGATACAGGACGTTGAAGCGTTTGAATTTTCAACGTGTTTTCCCGATAGCATCTGCATTTTTTAAGTTATTCAGCTAACATTTGGCAAATATATTACACTTTAAGGTTCAAATCATATGATATGACATGTCATATGGTAGTTTGAAAAATGTGAAAACGTTTCTTCGTTTCATACAAAAACTTTTTTAGCTCAAGTTTTTTCGTATCTGCTACCGTTTTAGAGAAAAAAATGTTGAACAATTATCTCTGGGTCATCAGGAAATCTCATTTTGATTGCAAAGTCTATTTCACTAAAAAAGTCTGTTTCTCAAGAACTTCAATTATTAATTATTACAATAGTCTGAAGAGATCCACATGTTGTAGAAACTTATTTTCAAGAGCAGTTTCCATTGAAAATCTGAGGTGGCAGTATTGACGATTAATAGATTGGCCCTTTCTTCCTGCTGGGTCGACTTACTGGTTCTCATACAGACATTTTTTTGAACGATTTTTCTTTGTTATTTCAACTTTTCCTCTTTTGCTACGACATGAGATATGGTTCATGTACGATGCAGTTCATTTTTCAGTTTTGGCTCAGCAGTATTTGAACTAAAGCTATAAAAGCAGGTGGATCGGACGTGGTTGATCTCACTCATGGCCAGCCAGTTCACCAGATTTCAATAGTTCAGATTTCTTTTTATGGGGGCATCTGGAATATCTAATGTACATAACATTAGCGAATACTGTAAACGCACTGAGAAATTGTAGAATAGACGCGTTTGAAGGAATATTTGGGTAATGTTCGGAAGAGTTCGATCGTCTATAAGAAGAACAGGAGCTTGAATTAGGGTTGGAGGACATTTCCAGCAATTGCTGTAGTTCAGTTCCATTTTTGTGATTGTTAAATGTGTTTTACGTTATAATTTAGTCCCTTTATTATGATAACTCTTGAGTGTTTTTTATATTGACTATAAATTTTTTTGTGATACGAATTTTTCCAATCTTCACGAAGCGCTGTCACAGTTCTAGAAATAACCAAAAAAAACTTAACATTTTTTTCGAAATCAGCAGCAGATACGAAAAAACTATAGGGAATTGAAAAGTTTTCAAATGGAACAGAAAAACTTTTTTATATTTTCCAAACTATTAGCGGTGCACAACAAAGAATCTTCTGAAGGGAAAATGGGACATTGTTCCAAAAAATATTACCCTGTGAATTTTCACAAACAATTGACATAGAATGTGAACTTTAAAGTGTAATATCTTTGCCATATTTTAGCTGAAAATTTTGAGAAATGCAGATACTATGAGGGAAAAACTTGGAAAAAGTCACAAAGTTTCACTTCTTGTGTCTCGAAAACGAAGCGTTTTTACGTTCCCATATTTGTGAAACTTACTCTTGATATCCATTTAACCAGCCCTCTACGTGTAGGAACACCCTGTGTATAGATCCCGATTACTCATGATCTCTAGTTTACCGAAAAACTCTCCAAACATATCATAATGATGATCCTATTTATTTCAAGCACATTGAGATTAAGGTAAAAACTCCCTCCATACTGCAAAACATCGAGATTCAAATATTACATCAAGTCTTCCAAAATTGGAGCATGCCTCTAACGATTTAGACATTTAAATCTCTTCAATTCGGGCCAAAATACCTTAAAATTAGTTAACACATCTTGGGAGGGGAGGGGTTAAGGTTACAACTTGAGTGAATCTAAGCTAGCCATGGAGCTGCGGCGAGATAGACCAAACGAAGGGGATCCACTAACCAGTGTAGTTGTTGCAAAGAGTTTGTACCACCCTATAACTATATTGCTCAGGTTGAGATCGTCCAGCATTATCTGTGCAACCCCCATGAACACTTTTTTCCCCTCTAATCGGCCGTAGTCGCCCCAGACAGTCACCTGAAATGAAAAAAAAAAAAAAAATAATTGGTTGGTAACAGTGGAATATTTAAAAAGGGTAATACGCAGTCACATATAACCGTACGAATAAAGGGTTGGGCATGGAATTTGTTCCCAACTAAAAAAAAATAAAACACCCAGCGTTCTGATTTGAATTGTTCACTTGTCCAAGCTTTGAGAAACCTTCTTACACTAACTGTCTATAGACTGGAGCATTTCACCCCTTCTGGTAGGAAAACCAATAGAGAACGTCCATTTAATGTGATTGCTGCGCAAACCATCTTCGAAACCGAAGTTTGCTTCATATATGCTCACAAATGATCTCAATTGCTAGAAGAACGATTAAGTAAACACTATCGTTCTCTAGGTATTAAAATTCAAACTACTTTGATTCCTCAAGACTTCAATTCTTTTCTAACATTGAATAATTGTAAAGTGAATGCTCCTTTTCACATCTTTTTTAAATTTCTCAATAGATTTTCTAAATTTGATTAACGTTTCAAAAAATTTTCAATCGACTAGTTAATGTGTACTCCGAATAGACTCTTTCTTCAAAATTTTGGATGGTAAGTGTTTTCATGTGGTAAGTTATAAATATTTCTATCAAAGTTGATCTTATTCCAACGATTTCAATCTAGTTACTCTCTAACGAATCAGTTTATATACAATGGTAAGACTGACATGTCTTCGATTTATGTAGCATTAGTTTTTTATAACGAGTCATAATGTTTGGTGCTATGGGTTTTATTATTTAATATCTATGACAGTATGTTGTAGTTCATTGGTATAGTTATAGCTCGATCTCGTAATGCCTATAACACGTATATTATGTATAAAATAAAATAGAAAAAGGATTTTTACTTGATAGAAGAAATATAACAAAATTTGAATATCCAAACAGATTTAATCTGTTAGTCTTCTACAATTTTAATTTCAAAAAAATTTTTATTCAAAAAACTTTTAGAATTAAATTAATGGCTACAATAAGCATCGCTCATATTTAATAGACGTATATATTCAAAACTCAATATACAATGTCAAATGGAATAAATAAACCAACCAATATAAAAAAGGCAATTAAAATTAATAAATGAATATCTCAAGGAGACAAAATTTTGTTTCTGATCTTACCATAGTGAAACCAATTCCTTTTCAAAAACACAAAACACAACTTGAGGATTTCTCAAAAAAATAATTTATTTGAAATATTTAATATATTTAAATATTCAAATAAGTTAATTAAAAAATCTCTCAAAACATGTAATATATCTTCAAAAAACAATTAGAATACAACTCTTCATCGGCCCTAGATAACATTTAAATATCAAAATCAACTAACCATCACTATATCATACCTTACAACTTAACACGTGAACTTTTTCAAAGAGACTAACTTTAAAAAACAGGTTGTCAGTTCGTCACAAAATCACAGAAAACTGTAAGGCATTCTATGGTCTTCTTCACACCATTGACATTCCATAATGAGAATTATTCAAGCCTAAATATAATCATATATTATGTATAAAATAAAATAGGTTTATTTATTCCATTTGACATTGTATATTGAGTTTTGAATATATACGTTTATTAAATATAAGCGGTGCTTATTGTAGACATTAATTTAATTCTAAAAGTTTTTTGAATAAAAATTTTTTTGGAATTAAAATTGTAGAAAACTAATAGATAAAATCTGTTTTGATATTCAAATTTTGTTATATTTCTTCTATCAAGTAAAAAGCCTTTTTCTATTTTATTTTATACATGTCAATGGTGTGAAGAAGACCATAGAATGCCTTACAGTTTTCTGTGATTTTGTGACGAACTGACAACCTGTTTTTTAAAGTTAGTCTCTTTGAACAAGTTCACGTGTTAAGTTGTAAGGTATGATATAGTGATGGTTAGTTGATTTTGATATTTAAATGTTATCTAGGGCCGATGAAGAGATTATCCGTATTCTAATTGTTTTTTGAAGATATATTACATGTTTGAGAGATTTTTGAATTAACTTATTTGAATATTTAAATATATTAAATATTTCAAATAAATTATATTTTTGAGAAATCCTGTTGTGTTTTATGTTTTTGAAAAGGAATTGGTTTCACTATGGTAAGATCAGAAACAAAGTTTTGTCTCCTTCAAATATTTATTTATTAATTTTAATTGCCTTTTTTATATTGGTTGGTTTATTTATTCCATTTGACATTGTATATTGAGTTTAGAATATACTACTCTGTCAAGAAAGTACCGGGAATTTTCAATTAAAACAACATTTTTACATTTAATCGTCAAAATTTTATTGGGTCGCCTTCAAAATAGGCTCCATTTGCTCCAATACATCTATGCCAACGGCACTTCCAATTATCGAAACATTTTTTATGGGCGCTTTCCGGGATGGACTTTAGCTCTCGCGCCGAATTTTGTTTTATGGCTTCAATCGACTCAAAACGGGTGCCACGAAGGCGCAATTTTAGTTTTGGGAAGAGGAAAAAGTCGCAGGGAGCCAAATCCGGCGAATACGGTGGTTGCTGAAGCACGTTTGTTGGGTTTTTGGCGAGAAAGTCAGTCACAATCGTAGCTCGGTGAGAAGGCGCGTTATCGTCATGCAAAATCCATGAGTTGTTCGCCCACAAATTTGGCCGCTTCTTACGGATACGCTCACGCAAACGTTTCATAACGCCTAGGTAATACTCCTTGTTTACCGTCTGACCCTCTGGAACGAATTCGTAGTGCACCACGCCACGGATATCGAAGAAAACAATGAGCATCACCTTCATTTTCGAGCGGCTTTGGCGTGGTTTTTTCGGTTTCGGCTCATTTTTTGCTACCCATTCCGATGATTGCTGGCTTGTTTGCATATCGTACTCGTAGACCCAGGTCTCATCATCAGTTATAATGCGTTCCATGAATGTAGAATCGGAATTACAGCGATCCAGCATGTCTGAAGCAACCTGTTCGCGATGACGTTTTTGAAGAAAATTCAGGTCTTTCGGTACGAGTCGTGCGGCCACCTTTCTCATGGCCAAAATATCAATCAAAATCGTACGTGCGGACTCGTGGGATATCTTAAGATCATGTGTTATCTCTCTCAAGCTGGTACGACGGTTTTCCAGCACCCTTTCCTTAATTTTATCGACGTTATCTTCGATCGAAGCCGTCGATGGGCGACCACTTCACGACCGTCCTTGAAGGCTCTGTACCACTGATATGCACGAGTTTTCGATAGAGCATTACCACCAAAGGCCTTTTGCAACATTTTCAATGCATCGGCACACGAAAATTCATTTGCAACACAAAACTTTAAACAAATTCTTTGCTCAACGTAATCACCCATAGTAAAAATCGGCACGCACTCTGACATCGACTGACTTAATCAGCTGTTGCAAACACACTAGTTGACAGATCCCGCTCAAGCTTGGCATAGTAATTAAGGACAGTGGTACCAACCTAGGAAAAAAATTTTCTCTCTGCCTCATTGCCCCGCCAGATTTAAATCGATAATTCCTGGTACTTTCTTGACAGAATGTATACGTCTATGAAATATAAGCGGTGCTTATTGTAGACATTAATTTAATTCTAAAAGTTTTTTGAATAAAAATTTTTTTTAAATTAAAATTGTAGAAGACTAATAGATTAAATCTGTTTTGATATTCAAATTTTCCCTATAACCCGAATAAAATAGTAGAGCAGTCAGTTGCTCTCTTACAAGCGGTAAAGTCGGTCGCTGAAAATCCAGTATCATCGTTATGTTGTCATCACTAGACCAATCAAACTGGCTGATGTATTGGGTTATTTCACGTTACTTCTGTAATTTTGACCTGCTTCAGTAGAGTTTCAAATATGCTATAGAATATTTCACTCTTTTCGTTTAGATTATTGTGATGTGCGTATAAAATGCATAATTATGATAATAATAATTTATTAATCCTATAAGACATAACAGAATATGTATAGAACAGGTCAAGATAGAAAAATTCAGTAATTTTCGAGTTTATCGCTGAAATACTCACTAACTGCATAGACATTTTTTTGACACTAATTCCTTGACTACTTTCTTAAATCTACTCACACTCAGTGATTGTATGCATTGCGGTAAATGATTAAAAAGTTTCATGCCTTCATACAATGGCGACGATTCAAACTTTGAGGTCCTATGTACAGGAAAATACAAGGTATCTTTATTTCTAGTATTGTGGGTGACAAGAAAAGCTTCAGACAAATTTTACTGTGTTCTGGAACAAAAGCATTTCAGCGCAGCTGAATAATTTCTATTCTATTAGATTCTCTACACTTTCTTAAACTAATATGTGAATTTTCAGTTCGATATTGCTTTATTTTGTAGAGTGTTAGAATATCAAACAAAAGTAGTGGAATTTTGGAGATTTTTTGTCAAGTTAAGCGTCAATGCGAAATTGTTCGTTTGCTCAATGTGCCTCAATAAACCGTGTCCGATGCAATTTGCCGTTTCAAGGAGCTTGACCATGATAGTCGTCGTCCAGGAAGTGGGAGAAAAAGTACTGTCAATACGTCTAGCAATCGCAACATCATCAATGATTTGGTGTATTCAATATTTGCATATTGCAACAAGTAGATACCCACAGGTAAATAGTTCAATGTAATATTTGCATTTAATTTCTTAGATATGAAGAAATTGTTCAGAAGTGTTCACATATAGTTTAATGAATACATGGATCAGGGGATTCATGTTCAATTATACGAGTGAAATAACTGCAAGCAGTTAAATCTCAATTACCACATTTTTTGATGCAAACGATCAATTAGGTCCTTCCAATAAGTGAAAAATACAAATGAAGATTCTACATGCAAATTTACTCACAAAGTTGAATTGAAGTCCAATCTTACCTGTAATATACAGTTAGTAAAATTTTCCTTAAATGTTAACAGCTGTTGATACAGCGGGTCTAGAGTCCTTCGTGCTGTGGTAGTCTTATGCTTCGCTATACATCTTTTACCACTCACTAAATACACTTTCACATAAGGAGCTGAAAACAGCGACAATTAGGATACAAAATTCACATTCGTTGTGTATCATACACAAACCTGGTAATATTTTGCAACCACCTCCTTTGGATTGGAGTCCTCGAGCTCTCACAACCTCAACCTCAAGCGAACCTTTCTGATAGCATAAGGAGAGTTGGATGTCTCCTAAAGCAGGAGCACCAAGAACTTGCCGGCCCACCAGCTGTCCAGGTCCAAGCCCGTCAATGAATTCAGCTAACTGACCTCCCTCAGTAGCCAACCTTAAGGATGGGGACCACCTCCGTTAAAAAAATTATAAAAAATATTTAGCATTCAGATGATCGTAATTTTTTTACTTGAAGGATCCAAAATACTGACAGTTGAAATTTGTGCAGTGTTTGTTATATATTCGAATAAATGGAAAATTTATAAATTTCAACTGTTGAAAGGGAAATATATTCAAATTGGTAACTTTGGGTTTGGGTAAAGAGCAGACACAGAGATGTACATAGAGAGAAGTCATAAAGAAAATTTGATCAATATCTACAACGTGAGTTTGTGTTTGATATATTCAAATTACCGTGCTCTGGTGACTGAGATTTAAATACACAACATGCAATAAATGGATCAAACTACAAAATAAACTGGTCCTATAAAAACTTCAATTTATAAATTGTCCTGATTTTTTTCAACGACTGCTGCAAAATCAAGAAAAGGAATTCTGAATTGGTAAAGCATACTAATGTACAAAGCTTGAATACATACCAGTCAAATCCAAGCGACTCCATTGATTAAAAACAAGCTGAAAATTGACACCATTCTGCAATGCACTACATGCTGCAGTACCATTGCACCATTCCATATAATTGAATGAGAGGTTTGGGCTTCAAATTGAACGCTTTGTTATTGTTTCATGAAATTACCAATTTTCAGTTAACCCCAGAGTTGGTACGAGTAATGAAGACCTCAGTGGTTGAGCTCATAAAGCAAAACTTAAATTTATGGTCGGGATTTAAAGCGGGTTAATTCTGGGCCAGGCGTATTGAAAAAAATACCCATATAATCTTCACATGAATTGAAATTAATCAGAATGATTTTTTCGGAACGAAGAAGAAGTGAATGTGAGAAAATTCTTGTGAATATTATTCTATTTATTTTTATTTTTTCAAGTGTAATGTTTCCATTATTTTCTTGGGAAGATCTTTAACGTTCAATTTACAACCAGAGATATCCAACACTAAGAATCATCTAACGCGATTTACTTTCTTATTTATTACATTTTTAAAATGGATTACCACAAAGTAAAGGACTATTCCATTCAACATTTGAAGAATCATCATGACTCAGCGAGTAGTAAGTTTTGGTTTATCATATGACTCATTAAGTCCCTGAACTAACCAGTAAAATTTTTTTTTGCAAACCTTGACTTTATTCGTCAACATAGTCACTTTCCATAGAGACACAATTCAGATAAATTGAATCGGCTGATCTTTATCAAAAATCATAAATCAGGAGTAAGAGCTATGGCAATAAAAAGTTCTAGAAATCGAGAGAGTGTAACATACATCTGTATAACAATTCTACACTCAAAATGAGGAAAGTTTTTTCTGAGTTAGTAACGTGAAAATATCGAGAATACATTTCTTTACTTGAGTTGACTCGCGAAGGTATGTCTTGTGTGTATTTTGCATACTCTAGATGGCGCTGGTGTATTATTAATACCTTAGTTTTTCTGTGTGTGGTGAATATGAATACTTGACAGATTTGGAGTCACATTGCACTGACGAAAACCAATCAGTTTGAAACGTGCGCATGTCTGCAATTTGTCTCTGTGATCAACAAAACCTTGTCGAGTTTCTTTGAGTGTAGAATTGTTATACAGATGTATGTTACACTGTCTCGATTTCTAGAACTTTCTATAACCATAGCTCATACTTCTTATTAGAGACACAATTATTATTCCAACGTTTTTCAAACTTTCGATGCCTTTCATATAGAACGTTTTGTCTTTGGCCCCAAAAGAGTCTCCAGTTGCGGCACTGAATCCAAATCTCCTTCCTTGGAGCATCTTTCTGACACCTGCGAATAGGTAGAAGTCAGGCGGGCCAAAGCTGGATAATATGGAGAGTGCAAACGATTCGAATCGTAAATACTTCAATTTTAGCATCATTTTCATCGCTTTGAGGATGAGTGCATTATCCGGGTGAAACAACGGGTTTTTGTTTGTCATGTTGGTCTTTTCTGCTTGATTGCGTCATTTAATCGATCCAATAAAGCAATGTAGCAGTCGATGTTGATCGTGTTGCCCCTTGGAAAAATATCGATGAGCAAAATTGTGTGCGTCTGCCAAAATACAGAAACAATGACCTTGCCTGCAGGCTGTTATGTCATGGAAGGCTTTGGCCTAGTTTCGCCCTTCCTTATCCACTTGGATGACGCTCTTTCTGATTCCGGCGTATAGTTATGAATCCATGTTTCATCCATTATTATTTACCGATGCAAAAACCCCTTTTATTATGCGAAACCAAGTTCAAAAACACTCCAAATCATTAATTTGTCATTGTTTTTGTTCCTTCTTTTGAAAACGAGGCTTCCACTTGTGAAAACTTTTTAATACCAAATTTTCTTACACAGCTCTGAAAACAGAAGTTTGGATATCTTGGAATGACAGTTCACTTCACGATTGGACATAACAATTTTAAGAATTTATTGGATGTTTGCGTAGCTCAATCGCAATCAAGGCTTCCCGTCTTCGGTGATCGTTCGGCCGCGTATCATCGGCAAATGATTGTTATTGATGTGCCTTTCTCTGGTTACACTTTTCAAGACATTGCTGAGCATGAACCGTGGTTCTTACGATTTGAAAACAGGGTTCGATTGATGTACGAAACTCGTTTTTATTCATTTTTTAAACAAAAACAAATGTAGTGTCCTATAACCTTCTATATCTAGAAACAATAACAGGAACGAATATTACGGAATGTATCTTTTGACATACCAATTGTATGTCACTTCCGGGATACAATAACCAATCTGATATTATTTTCAAATGCACTCCAAAAAAACTGCCCCCACAGAAGCTTTTTCACAGAATTTTTGGATTATGAAAAAATACAAAATTGAAGAAAATATGAAACAACTGACAAAGTATCCGAGGCACTGGTATATCCATATTAAAACATTCCACCTAGTACTGGTTGAAATTGAATCATTCAAGAATTCGAGTTTTATTTTAAATCCATAGAAATGTAAACTTTTTCCAGTACGTCATACCCTATTTTAACATAAATTCTATGGATTTTTAATCAGATTTTGTGACTCCAGAAAAGTTATCACATTTTAGTGAATATTAAAGCTTAAGATTATGGTAATAATCAGTCAGATTCATGTCAAAGTGTGGATGTTTACTTTCAACTTAAGCTATGATATTCCAAACAAAATATTATCTAAGGATGAAATATACAGCTGAAGTTGGAATATTTTATTTTATCGATTAGTAATGTTTAGAACAATGTTCAAGAAGTAGCAGAAATCGGTCCATTAAACACAAAATGTATATTATTCATCCCATTTTTTGGAAATAAATTTTAGTACTTTGCGTTTTCTATTAACTGAAAACGGGTGAATTGAAATGGTTTTTTGTGTTTTGGAAAGAAAAAAACATTCGGTAATATGAATTAAATGATTTCGATGAGTTTTTGAGGTACGTGATAAACATACATGGGATGTTTATTGGTTAAAAGTTCTCTCAAAATACACTGTTATTATATCTTCGTACAAAATATAGTCACTTTTGTATAACCTGTTAGTAGTTTATCGATTTCAGAAATCTAAATAAAACAATAAAGATATTCAATTGGAAATAGCTATACGTTTGTTTCGTTTCTGTGTTAATCTTGAATTATATTTATTTATTTTGCAACAACATTTCTTTTAGACTAATGAAATAAGGTAAATAAAAAAAACAGTTACTTCGGACGAAAATAATCTATTTTAGTGTTCATAATAATCGGAAACCACAAAAATCATTCTTCAGGGAAAGATGATATGATGGTTCGATTCAAAGTAGCATCATGCAAAAATAATCACAGGTTCGATACTAAATTTCACTCATGAATGAATTCAAAACAATTTTACAGAAGGAAGAGGAAACCACAGGTAGATCAAAATACACAATAAAATTCAAAGTTCAGGAGCATAATACAAAACAGCCAAGAGCAAAGTCCAAACCACAATCATTTTTTGTTCTGAACTACTTACGATGCCTCTGAACTGGAAATGGAATTCAAACTCGAAGCTCTCTGATTGCCTTCTGCCGAACGAAGCTGGGGAACCACCTCTTGAGAACGCTGTATGCTGCAACTTGTTGTAGCGCGTTTTCTATTCAATCCGCTGTCTAAAGCGACAAATAATTCAGCTTTTAATCCCTCTTGAGTTTTGTCTTTAACGCCTTATCATTCATAAAAATTGTACACGTGCTTAAAATCTAGAATATTATAAATACAAAAAATTTCAAACATAGTTGAGCAATGTCTTATATTTAATATTACAAATTCATGCTTACGTCATGAAGAAACAATTTCAATAATTTTATTCTACAAATAGATTTGATGAAAAAATTCAATAATGCAGAACAACATGATTCCTAAATTGAAATGGAAGATAAGAAATTGTAAAATCGGTCTGTTATCATTTGGTGTTAAGATGTTGTATCGTGAAAGTTTTCACGAATCCTACCTTATAGAAAACATGCACAAAACGATATTTATTAGCTGAGGTTAAGCTTGTGGAAGGAATGCATTGGTGTTACCTCTCCTTTGGAGACTACTTGAAACGTTATTTCCTCTCTCTGAAATCGATATGCTAGAAATGATAACGTAAGGCAGAAACATTCTGGTCTGGTTCGAAGAAATAACGTTGCGATCGCATTTGAACTAAGTTCGTGGCTAAGGGTTGATAATGTGCGGTTTTCGAGACATACCGTTTACGAGAGATTGATAGAGGTCAATTTAGTTAGCATGTAGTTAGACGACCATGGAAGTATCAGTCTCTAAGCTGAATCAATTGCGGTCTTTCAACTAGCATGGGATCAAGAATATGTGATGTGGAACTGAAACCGAAAAGATAACACTTTTTATTCATTCATTATTCCACAAATCTTGGTTTGATTTGTAAACAGATTTAGAGAAAAGTATGCATTTGGGGGGTGACGGAGTGCCAAAGAACGAATTCAGCATGTACAGAACGTGCAGAGCTACCGCTGCAGCACTATCATGATCTGCGATGGAAATTTGTTTGGTCACAGAACTCAACTCGTTTTGATCGTTCCTTGACAGTGAACAAATATATAGAGAATGTTCTTGCATTTGCTAGAGACATTTTGTTGGACCAGATATTTGTCTCATGCATAATAAAGTCTATTGAAGAATAAAACAGAACGTTTCATCAAATTGTCATAATTTATCGATTAAAAATGTGAAACACGACCGGCTTCAATTTTTACATCATCGTCATGTGTAAAGTAATACAGAATGAGGCATAATTTTATGGTCGAGGAAATTTTATATGTTGAGAAGTCGGGATAAGTCCATCTATAATTGGTTGTCCACTGTTTGAAGATCGGGATCTTTACGGAATTTGTTGATTTCCAAGCACTCTAAGCAAATTCATTTTATTACCTTTTATGGAGGATCTTGTCTCAAAGTTCATACCTATTTGACTCTCGTTAGTGGCGCTAGAGTCATTACAATTGATTCTGTAAACTTCCGAACGTTTTAAGTTATTTTGTTTTTGTTTTGCATTAAATGAAATATTTCCTAGATTAGGACAGCCTGAAGAGGTGAAACTTATTGAAAATATTTTGAATTTTAGTGAAAAGATACCCTAAATTGTATTCACGATAGGGATTTTCTGTAATTGGATATAGAAGGGCACATATTTGTTTACTTACTCGTATTCAGCTTGAAATTATTTTATTCATCAAATGTAAAATAAATTCATTGATACGACTGAGATACGAGTATTATAGAAATTTCTGTAAAAAAGTTGTCCTGAGGCATAAGTATTGTGAATAACCTAATAATCATGGAATTACAAGCAGCAAATTTATGATGACCAACACTTAAAGAATCCTGGGGAATCGCATCTGTAATTTTTCTAAAACCAGGTTATTATTTTCACAAATTTCAGATCTGACTGTGAATTTGATTTTGATAAAAATTATATGGTCTACTTATCTATAATAAAAATAAATATGTTTTTTTCTGTTTCGAATACTGTTTTGTTATCATATGTTATCCCTGAATATTCCCATTGAAAGAGGACTTAGAGGTGACCACCTTCCATTGAAAAGCCAGAATTTTGGTAAAAGCACAAGATTTGAATTTGAAATATCTTAATATATATAAATCTCGTGTCACAATGTTTGTCCTCAATGGACTCCTAAACCACTTAACCGATTATAATAAAATTCGCACACCATGTGCAGTTCGATCCAACTTGAGAGATAGGATAGTTTAAATCTCAAATCATAGTCGCAATTTTAATTTATTGCTAATTATGTGTCTGTTATTATTTGACAGTCACAATTATCTGTTAACTCCAAATGATTCTAACAGATGTCGATACCTTTCGACTGGGTTGAGTAAGTAATCAATAGATGGCGCTGCTATGGTACATAGCATATACAAAAGTTTAGGTCTTTTATTTACCGATTGATGCAGTAAGAAGTCTGCCGGGTCAGCTGTCGAAAATAATAATTAAACTTCATGCTTCATTCAAAACTGCTTTTTTATTAAATACGGATTCGTTTGTTTCTTCTAAGATTGTATGATAAAAAAATTTAGGTCTTTTATTTATCGATTGATGCAGTACGAAATCTGCCGGGTCAACAAAAGTTTAGGTCTTTTATTTATCCATTGATGCAGTAAGAAGTCTGCCGGGTCAGCTATTATTATTATATTATACAATTATTAAATTTTACAAAAGTTTAGGTCTTTCATTTATCGATTGATGCAGTACGAAGTTTGCCGGGTCAGCTAGTAGTTCTATATGAGGCAAATATCGAGTGTGTATTGGATTTCTGAAGCTATTGGTGGATGGATATTATTTTCTTCTTGGAGGTTTTTTATTTGAGGTATGCATTCATCTGTTGGAAAACTTGGAAACATGTTTTTTAGAACAAATGAAACTGATTTTAGGTTATTCACATAAATAATTCTGGAAAGTTTTGCTATCAGTCCTGTGCAATTCTTTTTTTGATCGGATTTTCTTCTTTGTGATTAGTCTGTTCATTTCAGGAGATTGGGGATTCAGTGGAATAAGTTTTTTGTCTTCGAGCGGGGTGGAGAATAGTGAGGTGGGATTTATAGTATTTTCTTTGATATGTTCAGAAAATGTACCTTTTTTAATATTTGTTTATGGTTGAAATTTTTCTGTCGATTTGTTGTTGTAGTAATGTGTTTGATGACTTCTGTTTATACAGCCTGCAATAATGAAATTATTTTACATTTGGTGAGCAGACTAACTTCAAATAAAATTATTGAAGCTCTCAATTATCACATAGATATTGTATGTAGAGTAGTCCGTTACATTGTGATAGTTCATTTTAATTGGAATATTAACACATTATATATACATTCTGTCAAGAAAGTACCGGGAATTATCGATTTAAATCTGGCGGGGCAATGAGGCATGTAATTTTTTTTCCTAGGTTGGTACCACTGTCCTTAATTACTATGCCAAGCTTGAGCGGGATCTGTCAACTAGTGTGTTTGCAACAGCTGATTAAGTCAGTCGATGTCAGAGTGCGTGCCGATTTTTACTATGGGTGATTACGTTGAGCAAAGAATCTGTTTAAAGTTTTGTGTTGCAAATGAATTTTCGTGTGCCGATGCATTGAAAATGTTGCAAAAGGCCTTTGGTGATAACGCTCTATCGAAAACTCGTGCATATCAGTGGTACAGAGCCTTCAAGGACGGTCGTGAAGTGGTCGCCCATCGACGGCTTCGATCGAAGATAACGTCGATAAAATTAAGGAAAGGGTGCTGGAAAACCGTCGTACCAGCTTGAGAGAGATAGCACATGATCTTAAGATATCCCACGAGTCCGCACGTACGATTTTGATTGATATTTTGGGCATGAGAAAGGTGGCCGCACGACTCGTACCGAAAGACCTGAATTTTCTTCAAAAACGTCATCGCGAACAGGTTGCTTCAGACATGCTGGATCGCTGTAATTCCGATTCTACATTCATGGAACGCATTATAACTGATGATGAGACCTGGGTCTACGAGTACGATATGCAAACAAGCCAGCAATCATCGGAATGGGTAGCAAAAAATGAGCCGAAACCGAAAAAACCACGCCAAAGCCGCTCGAAAATGAAGGTGATGCTCATTGTTTTCTTCGATATCCGTGGCGTGGTGCACTACGAATTCGTTCCAGAGGGTCAGACGGTAAACAAGGAGTATAACCTAGGCGTTATGAAACGTTTGCGTGAGCGTATCCGTAAAAAGCGGCCAAATTTGTGGGCGAACAACTCATGGATTTTGCATGACGATAACGCGCCTTTTCACCGAGCTACGATTGTGACTGACTTTCTCGCCAAAAACTCAACAAACGTGCTTCAGCAACCACCGTATTCGCCGGATTTGGCTCCCTGCGACTTTTTCCTGTTCCCAAAACTAAAATTGCCCCTTCGTGGCACCCGTTTTGAGTCGATTGAAGCCATAAAACAAAATTCGGCGCGAGAGCAAAAGTCCATCCCGGAAAGCGCCTATAAAAAATGTTTCGATAATTGGAAGTGCCGTTGGCATAGATGTATTGGAGCAAATGGAGCCTATTTTGAAGGCGACCCAATAAATTTTGACGATTAAATGTGAAAATGTTGTTTTAATTGAAAATTCCCGGTACTTTCTTGACAGAGTAGTATATTCTAAACTCAATATACAATGTCAAATGGAATAAATAAACCAACCAATATAAAAAAGGCAATTAAAATTAATAAATAAATATTTGAAGGAGACAAAACTTTGTTTCTGATCTTACCATAGTGAAACCCGGTACTTTCTTGACAGAGTAGTATACCTGAAAATCCTCCTTTAGTGTTACCATGGCAATAAAATAAATTTGTTCGAAGGCTTGGAATAAAGAAAGTTCGTAAAGATCACAATCTTTAAACACTGAATAAATAACTATAAATAAACCAATTCCCACTCGCTAACATGTGAAATCTTCCCGTTCCCACTATAAAATGATACCTACATATCTTAATGCATTCTGTATTCCTTTTCACTTGACAATGATATAATTATCTAAACCGATCGTGTATCACATTCTTAGTTAATAAATTGTGAAAATTCGATAGAAAATAGTGGGTTATTCTCCAACATACAAAGAATTTTCATGAAATAAAAAGTCAACAATATTATACCATCCATTATAATACCCCATTATAATATAGCAATAATAACGAGAAATTTCCTAGAAGAACATAATATCGTGGTTAGAGACTGGCTCTCTCATTACATACATTGATTTTTGTATTTTATAATTTTTGGAATGATAACACAACGGTTTTACAATTTTATATCTTTCACTCCTTTCCAGTTAGCAAAACATTTTGGAGACTAGATGGAATTGTTCTTTATAACATGTACAAGAATTCTAAATAATATGTTCAAAACACTGCTAACTCAGTTTTTATATTAAATCTGTTAATTTCTGTATCGAAAATATCCCTACATTTTAAGCACTTATGAATTTATGAAACTAAAACTCACAAAAATGGTGAATACACCTTATACCAAACTTACAGATATGCCACCAAAACTTGCACATTTTTCCACTAGGCTTGACCACAACTACAATGATCTAGATCGAAGTTGAATAGAACGTTCCAATATAATAAAACACTTGTTAGGGCTCACTAAACAGGCCATTAATTTTCTATGTTATTATATAAGGGCAGAAAAATGTGGCTCTTTATGAATCAATAAAAACTTTGTTACTTGTATTAATTCTGAATATGAAAACTCTACATTTAATGCCTTCTTAACATCCTATAGGGGAAAAGAACGAGGATAATTAAGACGTTCAAAGTTTCCATTCTTCACTTTATGGCTTCAGGGTGTTATAATTAGGAAAATTATACTTTTGATTCGGAGTGCTATCATAATGTGTAATCTTGGTAGAAATCTAGAATTCCTGTTAAAGAATGATAAATAAAAAATTATTTCTTTTAATTTGAACGGCATATGATAAGGGGAATTTGAAATAATTTTGTTATACAAAAAAAAAATACAATGTGTACGCAAAAAACGTGATCGGAAACAAAAAGTTTTAAGAAAATTCAAGAAAAAAATTATCGAGTAATTTATATCTTCACTTTTTTGAGTCATGGTAGAAACACCCTCCTTTCTTATTTATGATAGGACGGCGTATTCAGGGAATATAAGCTGAATTTTCAATTATTGGTTGTAATAAAATAATATAGACTTATGTAAAGGAATATTGTTTCAATTCATATGGTTCTTGGATTCATTTAATGAATAACTTACATTTTGAATAAAAGTTATTCAAAGTGTGAAAATTTGATGATGCTACTTTTAAATTTATAAAAAATATGTTGAAATTAGAATAACCTTATCTAAGATATCATTTAAAATGGATTTCCATTGAGTAAATATCGATTCAATTAAATTTTTGAATTATCTCTGTTTCATTTCCTTTACACTTCAGAAATAGGTATTTCAAACTTCAAATATATATAAGATGTTACTATATAGGAAAGGTGTTTCTAAGATTTTAAAACTAATAATTAATTTTAATAAACTTGAACAAGTTACAGAATATTCTGTGTTTATGTTAGAATTTATTCTAAATCTTTATCAAGGACAGACCTTATGAAATCATAATTATTTAGGTCTTTTCTTTTGCAAATTTTCCAACAATAGTGTCATAATTTTTACAACGATATTTCATTGTCGCTCTGTGAATATTCAACAGAATAAAATACTCTGTAAATAAAGAGTTCATCTGAAGTGAGAGATATCAAGAATCTATTTGTATATTTGTTTTAGTTTCAGAATAAAAATCAAGTCGATCACGTCTTCATCGAACACACTGTACATACACCGAAAAGATATCCAATAGAATTGACTATTTAAGAAAAAGCAAATAGCTATTAAAGCTCTACTATCTCTAGAACGTTGTGAGAACAAGCAAAACAGGTAAATTTTTAATTAACACTTTTTTCTAACTACTTATGCATCTACTCTAATAACTATGTAACTGAAATCATAACTATCTGGTCAACTGACCCAAAACTATATACAGAAAGTATACAATAATTATCATCTGGTTTATTAGTTCAATATAAAGCTCATTTTCTACTGATTAGATCAGATGAGAAGCAAACTATTCGTCAGGTAACGCTTTTATTTACTTACAGAAGTAAAAGTGATATTTCTTTGGGTCTAAAAGAACTAAGGATTATTCGGAAGTTCAATTTTTACTCCTTATAGTGGGAAAAGACTATTCAAGATTTTGTATCTCTCTATGTACCTATCCACGTGTTTGCTCAGTTAGGAGGGGTGAGGTTGGATGAAGAAGAGAAAATAATATTAACCTATCACCATCTGCAGAACCTTCTCCGTCGCTAGAACAGGAAGAACCTTGCTTGGCGAGTTTAACATCTCCTGGAAGCACTTCTTCTGATCTGTGTACTGTGAAGGAGGTTTTTCCACGTTTCCCAAAACCCATTCTTCTTTTTCTGCCTACATGATGGTTTCAGAGGTGTCATAAGAATAATTATTAAAAAATTTGGAAGGGCAAGATTTTTTTCGAGGTTATAAACATCGACAAATTCCAACCTTTCGATCTGAGCTTAGTTCGTCTTTCATCGAAAAGATTTACGAAATGAATAAACGCGAAAATACAGCGACACAAGAATTGTTTAGCTGTCTAATTCAGCTTGGCTTAGCAGTATTCGAACACAAAAACTCAGGGATTTTATCTGTCCACTAAATTACTGAGTTGCATTAGTAACTTTGAATTGACAGCTTAGTATTTGTTGATATTTATATAAAAGCATTGTTTTTTTCATTTAGATATTTTTTGTAGTTGATACTATAATTTCTTCCAAAGTGGCTTGTGAGCGTTTCCATCAAATTTGATTCGTCTTCATGTAGCAAAGGTTTGTTATGTTATCTCATAATTATGATGATTTTTCAATCCATGTTTACTTGATAATTTCAATGCGCTAGTTGGTGTAGAACAATATTAACTGGGTTTCGAATATATCCTAGGATTTTTCATATTTGCTTTCTAGCTCAGACTAATGTGTGCCATTAAACAAAAAATTCAGGATTGAACTGGTCAAAATTCCAGGATGATTTTCGCCAAAACTGTAGAAGAATTGTGGTAAGAAGGGATGAGCTCAACACGTACAGTTTCAACAGAGACTATTCTAAATACCAATCTATCTTAATAGAGATCTACGACCATCAGATAATGTTCAAAAGAATAATACTCGATAGGAAGTATTACAACATTGAGAATAAACGGGTGACCCTACCTGTCGCCGACAACTGACTCGTGGAACTGCTCTTCTTACCAAGACCTATTAACTGGTCTTGCCTATCCCTATTTCTATCCCTCTGGCTGTCTTTCCTCATTGTTTTGTTGGCAGGAATGTCCACTTCTATCATCGTTATCACAGCTGTATCACTCAAGCTACCATCTGTGAAATAAGTCAGGAGTAGTTGATACCAAGATTTGTTCATTATAATGAAAATGAAAAATTGCAATTGCATATAAGAAGGAACTAATATTGTGCAAAATCTGTTGCAACTCAAGGACTGATCAGGAAGATTGTTTCTGAGGAAAAAGGTAAAGCACAACAGAAAAAAAAGTACAAGGTGATACAGAGTACGAGCCAGCAAAATGAAGATATTGATACTGAAAGCGTTGAGGCGATAATATGCTGTGTGTTTTGTTAGGAATATTACTCATCTCAGAAAAAGGTTATGGATAGTTAAAGTGTATTTTGTGCGAAAAAAGATTGAACTTTATGAAACAAGTGACAATACCTGTTTTTTCGTCGCTTGGAGGTTCAGAATTCGACAGACTCCTAGTAAACTGACCCCTCTTGACGCTTCCGTCCCTGTGGTGATGATGGTAAGACGATCTCTGGTAGTCCTCGTTTCTCTGGTTCAAAGTCTCCACTGGATCCATATAATCTTGATCTCGATGATCTCTGTACTCTCTGTGGTCTCTGTAATCTCTTTGATCTCTGTATTCCCTATGTTTCTGTGGAGCCCTATTCTCTGGGTAGCTACTTCTACTATTATATCGGTTACTGCTGCTGGGGTACTCCGTACTATGGTGGTGATGTTGGTAATAATTGCTGCATATTAAAAAAATATTTGGTGCCTTATGTGATGATCTTTGAAAGAAAAGCTAGAATTGCTTATTTGAAATTGATTTTAATATGCTTCTATTCTTTATATTTTTTGAATCAGCACAGAAAATTAGATAATTCAAAAAAAAATATAAGGATGTGAATCGAAAGACGCATATTTTTCACTTGTGCAGTATATGTGAAATAATTGAAAGAAGTAGTTATTCATATAGTCTGAGATCCTGATATAAAAGGACCTCCACCGAGATGTTTATTTAATATAACGTATTTTATATTAAATTTAATATGTCAATTTATTTATTGTATATCGGTTTTCTATTAAATTTTAGTCCATAAAATGATCAATTACCTATCAAAAAAACCTTTTTTTCGAATAGTTCACCGTTTTGATTATTAGATAAATTCCATACTAATCGAAAGTATGAAGACCATAGAATACAAACATAAGGTTTCCTATTCTTTTCCTGTCACAACTCTCGAGTAGCCAGGTATGAACAGGTAAATCGATAGTAGCATTCAGCAACGGTCCGATTGTTAAATTAAAGTTATATGAAAAAAAAGGTTATTTTATTATGAACACGGTGGTAAAAGGTTGTCTGAGAAAAATCAGTCTTGAATTCCGGTTGTCGAATTTTGAAAAGTAAAATATTGCTGGGAGTGAATATGTGCGACTGAGAGGTCCCAACCAACGATACCATGCTATAGAAGAGGACACAGCATAACAGCTGCTCGAAGCCCGTCCATTTAAAGAAGAATTTTTTGAGTCAAAGATATCCAGCATGGTGTTATAGAGTTGGAGTCAAAACCTTTTATTTTTTTCAAGAACTGTTCAGTGTCTTTTTTAGCAGAGTAATTTTTCATAAAAATGCGATATCTCGCATCATTCACTATAGTGCAGTTATTGATACCATAGATACTGGCTGTAAATTCTTGAATGGTGTTCATTTTTTCATCAATGAAAATATCAGCAGCATCTGTTAATGATGCGAAAACTGTTTGATAGTTTTCATTTTTTGAAAATATCTGGAAAGGTTTTACTTTTCCTTTATTATGGAATGCTGCCGTGTAATCGCATCCTGTAAATGCATGGAAGGCGGGAAGACTTTGGCATAATTTAATTCCCAACTTCAACGCTAAATCGGTGCAATTGATGCAATCAACAGGATAAATATAATTTTTTTTTGGTGCGTAACTGACAAGCGAAAATTCAGAATTCATGAGTTTGTGCATATTTCCTAACAAAATAATCAAGACGTCAGTATCAGAGGCTTTAATTCAAATTTTTGAGCCTGCTTCTGCTTTAGAAGCATGAAAAATAAGCCTTGTATCAGCCTCTTCGTGATAACATTCATAATTAGATTTCTCCGTTTTTTTTACGAAATTTTCCTGAACTTGATTTGAGTAGCACTGATGGTTGACGGTTAAAAAGATTTTTTTGTTTTGAATTATTGTTGCCAAATGGTCGTTTTCTCAATAATCAGCCAGAAACAGCAGCAAAGCCGGACTCTTTTTCTTTAAATGGACAGACTTCGAGCAGCTGTTATACTGTGTCCTCTTCTATCACATGGGATAGTTGGTTGGGACCTCTCAGTCGCACATATTCACTCGCAGAAATTATTTTACTTTTTTAAAATTCGACAACCGGAATTCAGGACTGATTTTTCGCAGGCAACCCTATAGCACCTTGTTTATAATAAAATACCCTTTTTTTCATATAACTATAATTTAATAATCAGACCGTTGCTAAATGCTACTATCGATTTACCTATTTATACCTGGCTACTCGAGAGTTGTGACAGGAAAAGAATAGGAAACCTTATGTTTGCATATTCTGTGGTCTTCATACTTTCGATTGGTATGGAATTCACCTAATAATCAAACAAGTGAAATATTTTAAAAAAAGGTTTTTTTAATAATTAATTAATCATTCTATGGACTAAAATTTGATAGATAACGCATATACAATATATCAATTGGCATATTAAATTTAATATAAAATACGTTATATTAAATAAACATCTCGGTGAAGGTCGTTTTATATCGGGATCCTATACTAATAGTAGCATTGTAGATGAGAAACTATGCAATTTCAGTTGTAGCCGTGATTTGGAATCTTGAAAATTATACCTTCTCTTAGTGATTCTTTACGCGAAGTGTAAATTAGAAATAGGGGACCAACAAAACTTCAATGTGAATTTTAAAAATTTGCGGTAACATGCAACATATTATTGCGTTTGATAAACAACGTCAAAACGACAGGATGTTGGGAAAAAATTCTCCAGATGCGGCAAGGACAGTTGATACCCTGAAGAATATTGAGTGAGTGCATAGCAAAGCCTTGGTCATTCGATAAGGAAGCGGGCAGCAGTATCTTCAAAGTGATGGGAATATTTAATGAAAGCAACGAAGCTATTATCATTCCAGCAAATTAATGAACCTTGTGTGAGATACTATATAGTTTACGTATGATTGTACTGTTACTGAAGTGGGGTTCATTGGTCCTTATATTTGTGGGATGATGCTGATAATGCAATTGTGGTGAATGCACAGCGGTACGTTAAAATGATGAATTTCTTGTCTGATCTACGTCGTTATCGTATTGTCATACGTAATGTGTGGTTTCAGCAAGATGACACAAAATGTCTTCTCTCGTTTTGAAGATGTTACTTGACCCTTTAGTTTACAGGAAAAGTCAAGACTTTTTCCTTTGGCACATTTAAAACCTTGTGCCTACGTTAATAAGCCACGTACTTTACTTAAAATTTAAAAAAATCAACAGCATTTATGAATAAATATTATAATTCATTTTGTAGATGTAATTCTCAAAAAGAGAAGCTGAAATATTTACTTGTTCAAAATGAATACCTTATAAAGGGTCTTTCATTAACAGCGCCCCATTTTGTTTTGTAAATAAAACACATTATTAAGTTTGAAATTATTGAAATTTTTATCTCATTAAAGTACAAAGTTTTGAAACAAAACATCATTTAAATGGTCGTATATTAGCAATTACTCGGTCAATATTGATCTGTAAATCGTTTAAATTTGCGGGATGATTGCTGTAAACCAATGACTTAATGTAACTCCAAAGAAAGAAGTCCAATAGAGTTAAATCGCAGGAACGAGGCGGATACTTTATCGGTCCATTTCTTGAAATAATCGAATCACCGAATTTTGTTGTCAACGAAGTCAGTGGTCATTAGCAGTATGACAAGTGGTTTGAGTTCTTGATTAAAACAATTTTGTGTGGATGTAAACCAAGGTCTTTTCGTAAAATTCGCCACAAAGACGTCTGGGAGATACTTAGTTCTTGTGAACGTCGAGAAATTGTTATATGTTGGTCTTCACGAACACTTTCACATATGGCACCAATATTCCCTTCACTTCTTGCATTTTTTCGTCTCGCTGGCTCTGTAACACCATGAAGTGTAAGATTTGTTTCAAACTTCTTCACTAAACGTTCAACTGTTCTTTTATCTGGGCGATTATAACGACCAAAAATTGGAGTTAAAGCACGTAAAGTAAGAGTAACTGATCGCGATTTTTCATAATAAATTTGGATTATTTGTGAACGTTGTTGGAGAGTGTATCTTTCCATGATTAAAAGGTAGACATTGACAAATACAACTGTCAATGTCACAAATAAACGAGGGCTGCCATGCGTGAGTAATGTCAATTTAAAAATTGGGCGTTCCCATTGAAAGACCCTTTACAACTGCCTAGCTTTTAATGCATGTTTATCATGTCTTCAGATGAAGTGCATGTAAGTCACCTCATCGTTTATATAGTGATGGAATTCTTCAACAAGATTAAAAATTATGGACCAACATTAAACAGCCAATCGTCAATTAGTGTCAACAAGTCCGACAGATTAGATTAGACTGATTTTCCTTTCTATTTCTGCAGTTAACTGCTGTTAGTGCATAAATGAGCCAACCCTGGTAGTTGCAATGTTCAAAGATGATATCGCATTTTTATTATTTAATAAACTTTTTATTATTTAATATACTTCAGTCATCTTAGTTTACTAAGTCATACTTTTATTCATGATATACACCATCAAACAACAAAACATTTTTAGAATAGTCCAGGAAGCAACCGGTTTAAATTGTTTTCTCATGCATGACGTTATTATCCATCATTGTCAATTACTTTTTTTGAAGGTGGATGAGGAATCTGTCATGTAATCTGTGGTTTTACAAGTACGAATTGGAAAATTTAAGGCCAGTCATTGAAAATATCATGTAAATTATTCATCGGGCAGTTTATGATATCAGTGCACGAATACTAGCCAAACATCCTTACCTATAAGCTCTATTTCCTAATGGTCTTTCAGATTGCGTGGAAAAAGCACTACTCGTTACCGACTCCATGTCACTATCAAAGTCTGCAAAGCCTAGTGGGTCTCTGTCTCTGTCGGGCGAGAGAGATCTAAGGGTAGTCCTCGTGTGATTGGCCAGATCACTGTCACTTAGCCCACTGTACCTCTTCTCCCACCCCGAGCCAGTGCTTCTATACGAATGCATGTACCTCATTCTATGCTTGTTGTTGCGGTCATCTAGGTCTTGGGCTACACGCTCTTGAAGGGCACGTCCGAACGCGTGTGGCACTTGCGGTAACTGGCGCTTCTTGGGGGAGCCTGTAGGTGTCGCTGTGGCCGAACGGGACTGGAATCTGGATACGTTGTATGTATTCGGTTGGCAATCTAACACTCGGACGTCTGGTGGGGAGAGGGATCGATGGTCGTTCATTGTTCGGCGGGGCGATTTAGATCTGGATCGGGACATGTGGTAACTAGGGGATTCACATGGGGCTGCTGAATGGGACCGGTTTCCTGCCATGGTGGTCTGAAAAAAATATAACATACTATAAGTGATGTCGTTTCTGCGCATATCAATATTTGTTCATTGCATACATAAAGGCCGTTTCACGAATATTTTGAAGTAAGCGATTTGTTGACCTTTAAATAATTTAATTTAATTTTTTTGCAGTTTACCGTAAAATGGTAAAATGGTAAAATGGCCAAGTACCAGAAGAGAGTAAACACATTGGTTATTAGTAAAAATATATTCAATGTTCATCAAAACGAATTATACGTTCGTAAATTACAAAGGTATTGCTCTAAGTTAAATTTCGATTTTCCTCACTCGTATCGAACTACAAACAATGACAAGTTGAAGGTGGAAAAGATCATTTGCAGCATTCAAATAAATTAATTCGGCTGATCTTTACCAAAAATCATTAATCAGGAGTATGAGCTATGGTAATAGAAAGTTATAGAAATCTAGACAATGTAACATACATCTGTATAACTATTATATACTCGAACAAACTTGACAAGGTTTTGTTGATCAAAGAGGCAAATTGCGCACGTTTCAAACTGATTGGTTTTCGTCAGTGCAATGTGTGATAGCGACTCCAAATCTGTCAAGTATCTATATTCGCTAAACAGAGAAACACTAAAGTATTAATAACACTAGCTAGTTTGAAACGTGCGCATGTCTGCAATTTGTCTCTGTGATCAACAAAACATTGTCGATTTTTTTGAGTATAGAATTGTTATACAGATGTATGTATACTCTGTCTCGATTTCTAGAACTTCCTATTACCATAGCTTATACTTTTTATTAATGATGTTTGATTGCATCGGTTAAGACCAAAAAGCTAGTATCAGCTTGAATCAAATGTTTGATTGTATCGGTACCATACTCACCTGACGGAGTCATGTTGTCATGACGAAACAATTGTTGTGAAATTAAATAAATTAGCGGAAATGAAGTTGTTTTACTTTAATCATCTTTATTAATGACATTTGCAACAGATTGGCAAAGAAGTCAGAGCAAGTGGTTGAGACTTGCATAATGTGTACGAATAAAACAAGGCTGATCGTTTTACCATGTGCAATTTATTGCTTCTGTAGCACAATACAGAAGCGTTATGGTTCCTTTGTGTTCATCCGAATAGCAAAAGGCAGTGACTCTTTTCTAATGAAATCCCACGAAGTACATTTAAGCCAAAAAATGCTTTAGTCTGTTTGGTACAGTATTGGCGTAGTCGTTTATTTTAAATTCTTTGCAAATCCTTTCATTACCAATATAAAAATAGGATCAACTTCCAACACATTTTCTGAAAGGGACAATAAATCAGTGCCCTTTTGATGTATTTTGTCAATATAAGAAAAACAAATGTAAACTTCCGCTATTTTATTGATTTACACGACAATCGTTTTGTCATACCATGACTTCATCAGGCGAGTACTTAAACTGAGGTATACAATGCAAAACACGACCTTAAATACACAGCTCTGGTACAAAAATTAGAGGGGTGGAAAGGGATGGTATACAATTAATGAAAAATATTAAGCAGGGGGGATCTGTTTAAATCTATTTGATCATTCAATAAAATTTGTCTTTCATTATATCTATTGATCTCTGAAGTTTCTAACAGATTCAGTTTCTGACTTTTGTTTTCGATATATAATATTTCACAGTTCACATTAAAATTATGGCCAGTCTCTAACAAATGGTTGGCATAAGTTGATTCGGTTTATTATTAATGTAACATTTTTCATGTTCTCTTATCCTTGTTTGAAATGAACCTGTCTGTCCCACATATACACATGGGCAATCACTACATGTTAACTTGTACACTCCTGATTTTTTGTTCTTGGGAATGACGTCTTTATTATTTTTTATTAAGCTGCCTAAAGAATTAATAGTTTTGAGAGAGATGTTATGTTTTTCTTTTTTCTTTAAATATTTAGCAATCTTTTCAGATTTTGTTAAAATTAAAATTGTAGAAGACTAACAGATTAAATCTGTTTTGATATTCAAATTTTGTAATATTCCTTCTTTCAATTAAAAAACCGCTTTTTTTATTATTCTATTTTATGTATAATATATAATTATATTAGGTTATTAAATAAAGAAATATATTATTCAGTGTTGAATGTTTTAACTAAGACCATTAAAGTGCCTTATAAACTTTGTGTGATTTTGTTGTGAGTATAGAACATAGAGAACCTTGGATATTATATATACCTAGTTTGAATTTTCAACAAACACATATTCCTAGAGATCGTATTGGGTAAGTTTATTTTTTGTTAATTGATTTTATCTTTTAAATGTGAAGTTGAACTGGTCTTATCTGAATTCTAATTATTTTTTAGGATTTGCTATACTTCTCTGTCAAGAAAGTACCAGGAATTTTCAATTAAAACAACATTTTTACATTTAATCGTCAAAATTTATTGGGTCGCCTTCAAAATAGGCTCCATTTGCACCAATACATCCATGCCAACGGCACTTCCAATTATCGAAACATTTTTTATAGGCGCTTTCCGGGATGGACTTTAGCTCTCGCGCCGAATTTTGTTTTATGGCTTCAATCGACTCAAAACGGGTGCCACGAAGGGGCAATTTTAGTTTTGGGAAGAGGAAAAAGTCGCAGAGAGCCAAATCCGGCGAATATGGTGGTTGCTGAAGCACGTTTGTTGAGTTTTTGGCGAAAAAGTCAGTCACAATCGTAGCTCGGTGAGAAGGCGCGTTATCGTCATGCAAAATCCATGAGTTGTTCGCCCACAAATTTGGCCGCTTCTTACGGATACGTTCACGCAAACGTTTCATAACGCCTAGATAATACTCCTTGTTTACCGTCTGACCCTCTGGAACGAATTCGTAGTGCACCACGCCACGGATATCGAAGAAAACAATGAGCATCACCTTCATTTTCGAGCGGCTTTGGCGTGGTTTTTTCGGTTTCGGCTCATTTTTTTCCACCCATTCCAATGATTGCTGGCTTGTTTGCATATCGTACTCGTAGACCCAGGTCTCATCACCAGTTATAATGCGTTCCATGAATGTAAAATCGGAATTACAGCGATCCAGCATGTCTGAAGCAACCTGTTCGCGATGACGTTTTTGAAGAAAATTCAGGTCTTTCGGTACGAGTCGTGCGGCCACCTTTCTCATGCCCAAAATATCAATCAAAATCGTACGTGCGGACTCGTGGGATATCTTAAGATCATGTGCTATCTCTCTCAAGCTGTTTGCATATCGTACTCGTAGACCCAGGTCTCATCACCAGTTATAATGCGTTCCATGAATGTAGAATCGGAATTACAGCGATCCAGCATGTCTGAAGCAACCTGTTCGCGATGACGTTTTTGAAGAAAATTCAGGTCTTTCGGTACGAGTCGTGCGGCCACCTTTCTCATGCCCAAAATATCAATCAAAATCGTACGTGCGGACTCGTGGGATATCTTAAGATCATGTGCTATCTCTCTCAAGCTGGTACGACGGTTTTCCAGCACCCTTTCCTTAATTTTATCGACATTATCTTCGATCGAAGCCGTCGATGGGCGTCCGGAACGAGGCAAGTCTTCGACCACTTCACGACCGTCCTTGAAGGCTCTGTACCACTGATATGCACGAGTTTTCGATAGAGCATTATCACCAAAGGCCTTTTGCAGCATTTTCAATGCATCGGCACACGAAAATTCATTTGCAACACAAAACTTTAAACAAATTCTTTGCTCAACGTAATCACCCATAGTAAAAATCGGCACGCACTCTGACATCGACTGACTTAATCAGCTGTTGCAAACACACTAGTTGACAGATCCCGCTCAAGCTTGGCATAGTAATTAAGGACAGTGGTACCAACCTAGGAAAAAAAAAATTACTTGCCGCATTGCCCCGCCAGATTTAATTCGATAATTCCCGGTATTTTCTTGACAGAACGTATGTTTTGAGAGTTTTTGAAGTAATTTATTTAAATATATTAAATATTTCAAATAAATTAGTTCTTGAGAAGTTCATAAAATTTTGTTGTATATTTTTGGGAAAGATTTAGTTTTCATAAATATAAGATCAGAAAACAAAACATTTTATCATAAGCAAAGCTGCGCTTCCGCTTGTCTGAAGAGTTCAGTACGCATGCGTGGAACGAAACAAAAAATATTTATTTATTAATTTTAATTGACAATTTATATTAGATGGGTGTTTTCTTAATTTCATTTGATATTGTATAATGAGTTTCGATTTTAAACGTCTATTAAATATAAGCAGTGCTTTAAGACATTATTTTTATTCTTAAAGTTTCTTGGATAAATTTTTCGAAATTAAAATTGTAGACGACTAACAGATTAAATCTGTTTTGATATTCAAATCTTGTAATATTCCTTCTATCAAGTAAAAAACGGCTTTCTTATTATTTTATTTTTTGACAACTTTTGCGACGGCTTTCTTATTATTTTATTTTTTGACAACTTGTACGGTTTAATTATCAAAAAATCTGACATCAAATTGACGTCAATTTAACCGAAACAAAATATAACTCCCTAACATACATAGAACCAAAAACAAGAAATTATAAAAAACAAGAATTGTAAAATATATCATAATAAACAAAATTCAACCTATGCAAATCATTTATTAGACACTGGACATACGGTTGATAATAATTTTGAAATTTTATATATTGAAAACAAAAACCACAAATTCCATCTTCTAGAAATATTAGAAATTAATAGATACAATAAAAAACAAATTTCATTAAATGACCAAGCAGATTTGAACAGATCCCCTCTAATTAACCTTTTGTCCAATATTCAAGAATTCTCCAATAATTATCAAAATACTCCACCATTCTATTTAAAGAGAAAGTATAAGGGAACATCTTTTTGAATTTTTTAGTCAGTAGTAATACTCATCTGAAGAAGTCAGTATATGATGAAACAATTTTTGTAATCAAATGAACATTAGCAGAAATTCAAAATAGTTTCATTTTCGAATTCATTGTGGTGCATCATTGCATTTGATTTTAAAGAAAGATTTGTATTTAAAAGCCTATAAAATTCAATTGGTTCAAGAATTGAAGGATACAGACTATGCTAATCGATTAAATTTTGCCAGCTAAATGTTACGGCGCTTCAACAATTTTGATAACACACTCTTCAGTGATGAAGCAAACTTTCACCTGAATGGTCATGTCAATAAACAGAATTGTCGGTACTGGTCAGAAGCAAATCCGAGACGAAAGCATGAACAACCCCTGCACAGCCCAAAGGTCGTTGTTTGTCAACGTTATTGCGATATGCTAAGAAACTTTTTGGGTCCAGAGTTACAGGAATTTCAAGGTTTCAACTCAAGAACGTGGTTTCAACAAGATGGGGCCACTTGCCATACATCATATTGAACAATGGAAGCTGTTGACGAATTATTTCCTAAAAGGTCATTTCGCGTAGGGGTGAAATCAAATGACCTCTCAGAAGCCCTGACCTTGTCGACTTGACTATTTTGCATGGGAATACCTTAAAAGTAAGGTCTATCAGAATAATTCGATGAACCTGATGCAATTGAAGCAAAACATCTGGACAGAAATGGCAACAATATTGAGAGCTATGTGTCAGCGTGTGATCGCCAATCTTCGTTAGAAAACTATCAACAGCGTAACGGTCACCATTCAGATAACATTATATTTTCCTAATAGTTTTCCACTTTATATTGTAATAATTAAGAATAAACTTTTTTTTTAATTTCAAGTAGTTTTTTGCTTTATCGAAGTAACAAATACCCGATACTCTTTTTGGATACCTTGTATAAAACAATCAATAAAATCCGAAAAATTATTCACGAAATAAAACATTTTACAGTCTTATTGAGAACAACATCGGAGAAATGATTCAATAAGGTTGAGACTCACTGAAAAAGATTTCGAAAATAAAAAGATCTAAGCATATTTCCTGTCTCTAGCAGAATAACATAAATCACCATCACATCATCATCGATCATTCACATCTTCAGAACGCATCTATGGGAATACATACGCAGTGTTCGCAGTCATAAGTCTGGGATGATGTATGCCTTAGCCATCGCCAACGATTCATGAATAAAGCAAGAAAGTTCGTTTGGCATTGATTCAAAATCTCGGGGCAAATGAATTCGCCTAGCCAGCATCAACGGAGATTCTCTTCCTCTTGTCAGATATGGGAAAAAAGCCAAACAATGCCGAGGAAACTGGAAAAAATCAATATATCCGAAACAGATATAACAGTTCGCATTATATGTGAGTGTTATAACTGCTGAAAGGATATCCTAAATTTTATTTCACTGGTTTTTCCCATTAGAATCATACTTCGTGAAAAATTTATATAAAATGATACAGGAAAATTCGAAAATGTTCGAGAGCAATGACGTGAAGAAGGAGGCTTTTGCACGCATATTCAACAGTCCATTTGCCCTGAAAATTTGAAATCCGTGAAAAACTTCTCGAAGAAGCTACATATCATAAATAAAATCACAGAATTGTATGCTCTCATCCAAAAGTCGAATAAATATCATTTTCTACAATTTTAGAGCTGTTCTCTTCAAGGCTCCGTCCTTCGTCCATCGAAAACGAAAAACGAAACTTCATCAATTTTCATACTTTTTGCCGAAATCAGATAAGGATAACACACGCAGTGCCCGGATTTTATTACTGGTTTCAAAGTACGGTGTGTTATCCTATTAGCTATTCATATATTTGCAGGTTTTCAAACGTCCGCTTTTTAAGATGTAAAAGTTTGAGAAATTTTCGTAATTTATCTTCACGAAATTATTCATGAGCCTTCGTGTGGTTATTTCATATTTCATTACTAAATTTGAACCCGCTCGGATTCGTGCTTTCGAAATTATTTGAAAAGTTCAATTTCATATGAGAATAACTCAAAAACTACTCTAAGAGTTTCAAGCCTCTAACTTGGACTCTTCATCGTGATTCAAACCTAGTCGTTTGAGGCCACTTTCGGCTTGAAAAATACAGACATTTGAGCAAAACGTTAGCAGGCGGTTCCCTAGAACAAGCGCAGAAATAATAATCTAAGAGTTTATTAAAACTCCGATTTGACATAAGTTTTCATTATTATCTAAATAAATTTCCTGGATATAGTATTCATTCTGATATAATTGGTTTCGTGAAAGTTTTCTGAATATTGTATTATTTAACATTCTACTAATGAATCATAATTATATAATATATATAATATTATATATATATATATATATATATATACATATATATATATATATATTTAATATTATATATATATATATATATATATATATATATATATGCACCTGGATATATTTTTTACTCAAGAGAAAATATCGTCTGTTATGAAATAATTTAAATTTTTTCGAACTTTCCAAGATTGGATTGTTAAAATGATTCGTTTAGAAAAAAGACTTTGGATATCAGTTATTCAAACTTAATTCTATACTATATGAGACTTTCACTTGAAAGCCAAATCTTATTCGATGATATTACTAAAATATTTTGACATACGATTGTAGATTATGTTTCTTCGATTAAAATAATTATGCTTCAAAGTATTTTTATTCTTGATTTATTTCAAGTAATACCACTCACTCAGAATGTAGTGAAACAATTGTACAAGTTTTCATTTGGACTGTATCTATTGTAATTTCTTTAACATTTTAAAAATTCTCACGATTTTGTAATAGTGGATACATTTTCCATTAAAAGAAAGTGGAAGGTTTTTCTAGAGACCAATAATTTCAAATAATCATTTTTTCATTAAAATATTCTCGATTTCAATAAATTTCACCAATTTGTAGAATTCGTTCGCATATTTGAAATGGTGCGATTGAGAACTCTATTATTTTTCAAAGTATAATATTTCAGAAAATACAATGAGGTAACTTCAGCAAAGTAATAATTCGTCTTAAAAATTACAAAAAACCTTATTTCTCTGGTTTTGAAACAGCCATAAAGTTGATTCTGTAGATAAATCTTTTTGTCGACATTTATGACATGAAGTTAATCAGCCTAATCTAGTGAAATCCCTTGGAAATATTTAGAATTTATTTCAATTAAAGATTTTATTCGTTGGAAGTGAAGGGTGCATTAAGTGGTTGAATTTTAATATCAAAACAGATTCAATCTGTCAGTCTTCTACAATTTTAATTAAAAAAAAAATTTTATTTAAAAAACTTTTATAATTTAACTAATGTCTACATAAGCACCGCTCATATTTAATAGACGTATATAATCAAAACTCAATGTACAATGTCAAATGGAATAAATAAACCAACAAATATAAATTGTCATTTAATATTAATAAATAAATATTTGAAGGAGACAAAATTTGTTTCTGATCTTACCATTATGAACACCAATTCCTTTTCAAAAACATAAAACACAACTTAAGGACTTCTCAAAAAATATAATTTATTTGAAATATTTAATATATTTAAATATTCAAATTAGTTAATTCAAAAATCTCTCAAAAGATGCACTATATCTTCAAAAAACAATTAGACTTCCAATAATCTCTTCATCGGCCCTAAATCATTTTTAAAATCTCAAAATCAACTAACAATCAGTATATCTTACCTTAAAGTGTAACCGGAACTTGCTTAAACAGACTAACTTTAAAAATCAAGATATTCTATGTTCGTCACAAAATCACAGAAAACTGTAAGGTATTATAAGGTTTTCTTTAAACCATTGACATTCCATAATGAGATTTATTCAAGCCTAATTATAATTATATTTTGTGTATAAAATAAAATAGAAAAAATAGATTAAATCTGTATTGATATTAAAATTTTGTTATATTTCTTCTATCAAGTAAAAACCTTTTTTCTAATTTACTTTATACATAATATATAATTATATTTAGGATTGAATAAATCTTATTATGGAATGTCAATGGTCTGAAGAAAACCTTATAATACCTTACAGTGTTCGGGGATTTTGTGACGAAAGTAGACTCTCTTGATTTTTAAAGTTAGTCTGTTTAAGCATTTATCCTGTACCACTTTGAGGTTAGCTTTACTGATTGTTAGTTGATTTTGATATTTTAAATAGGGTCGATGAAGAGATGATCGGAATTCTGATTGTTTTTTGAATATATGGTAAATGTTTTGAGAGATTTTTGAATTAACTTATTTGAATATTTAAATATATTGAATATTTCAAATGAATTATATTTTTTCTATTTTATTTTAAGTGGTTGAGTTACTGAAAGAGTTTTAATCAATAAAATGTTACCTACCGTTGATTTCTAAATAGCATTAGTGTATTGGTTCAATATTTTCTCTTACATTATATAACATTTCAAGTGGTATTTCATTACATATTAAAACTATTATCTGGAAAAGATCTTCTAGAGAAAATTTTACTGAATGTAAAAAAAATGTTCAGCAAACGTACTATCACTGTTTAGAAATCAACGGTAGGCAATTTGAACATATTATTAAATGAAATTCGTTCAAAAACTGGACCACTTAATGCACTCCACCTATCATTTTCAACGAGTTTTTTTACACCGAAACAAATGCCCAACAGAAATTTTTCATTATATTCATAGAAAGAATTGAAAAACCTTCAGAATAAGGGATTACCTGAATTCTTTTACCACGTAAGATTCTTTAGGGGGTTGTCACCAAGCTTTTTGTTATGTTTAAACCGAATCTTTTTGAAGCTGTAGTGTGTAAACCTACGATTATTATTTCTCAAGCTATGAAGGAGTCATGAGGGATATGTAAAGAATTTAATATATATCATTGGTGATGCATTTCGATGAAGATTAAGCCTTTTGTAAAATTACTGGCAAAACTATGATCTGCTGACATTGTTGCCGCTTCTACCGTTTCATCAAATTATGAATAGTGAATCTGTCTCAAAAATATTGTTCTCATATATTGATACAAGCGAAAATTCTGAGTAATTTAAAATTCGGGAGTGAAGAATTATTTCCATCTGTTTTTCATCGTTCTGTATGTGAATTTTCTCTTATGTATTAATTTCTAAAAAAACGAAGTGTGAATTCGTTCTTTGATTTACATAATACTAAATAGTTAATATTGACGATGTACCCTGCTTCTTATGAATATTTTAAATTTTCTCTTTTTCTTGAAGTAGCGGATATATTTATGCTAGTGATATTTTATGCTGTTTTTTGGAAATTAATTCATCTATTATTTTTTCGTTATAACAGTTAGTTGATGCTATCAATTGAGAATGGAGTCCATCTCACTCTAAAAAATAAATTAAAGTTCCAAATACATTAGCAACAACTAACGGTTTTAACGAAAATATAGTAGATAAGTTAATTTCCAAAAAATGCCATAAAAAATCACTAGCATCCATATATCTATCTCTTCAAGAAAAAGATGAAGAAAAATTTTACAGTATCAACTATAATTCAAAGATAAGTACCCAAATTTGCAATAGATTCAAACAAAACAACATTAAAACTTTCTGTACAAAGTTAAAAACAAAGATTGTATGAAAATTGGAGAAAAAGTGGCATATACGAATTACATTGTAGTGAATGCCATGCTCTTTACATAGGTTAAACTAGTTGTTCAATACACATTAGAGTAGATGAACATAAAAAACTCATACTCCAAAATAAAACAATAACTGGAGTTTCTGCCCATTGCATAAAAGAAAACCAATTCATTGACTTCTGTTAAATCGAAATTTTGAATTCAGGTGACAAATGCAAAAAGTTGAACCTACTCGAATATCTGGAGATCTCTTCGGCTCATCAAAAACATCTGTTAATAACTAGATCCTTTGAAAAATAAGCAACTATCGTCAACAGTTATAACTTACTGTTAACAACCTCAAATAAAAAACCCCGTCACTTCCATCTGTTGTCCGAAATATACAAATTTAATGTTAAATAAATTCTCCTTAGTTTTGAAAATGGGTTGAAACCCGAAAGAAATATGTCAACAACATGTATTAAATTTTCGTAGAACTTAAGCCAAGTGTATTTGTCTGCCGTATTAACATGGAAAATGTTTCATCGAGTGAATTGAGAGAAATCAATATATTTAGATGTTTTCTAACCTATCATTTAAATGGATTTTCGAATGCAATAAATACCTTTTTATAACTTTGTGGAATGTAATTCGTTACAGGTTCCTGATCTCTTCTTGATCTCCTGTCACTATCCCTTGGTGGGCTATTGGAACTACCTACGCTGCTCACACTAGTTCCGTCTGCTCCTCTTCTCTCTCTGTTTCCCTCAATTTCGCACTCTGAAGGGGTGTCCGAATCCGAAAATCGTGATCCCGTGCTTGGAGGGGAAAGATGCTCGCTGGGGGTTAGTGCTACCTCCTCGTGTGGCACGAGAGTCCTCCACATGGGGTTCTCGTCCAAGGGCCATAGCTCGATGATGGTTTCTCCCAAGAAATCGTTCGTAACATAGGGAATCAGGTCCCATACCGCGATTTCTAAAGCTCTTATTCTCAGATCGGACCTTCGCAGGCCAGAATATATGAAGGTTTGGTTCCAGATTGGTTCGGTAGTACCTAGAAGAGATAACACCTTTATTGACTTATTAACTTCAAAAAATAAATTGATCGTTTTGATTTCTGCTTTTCTAGGAGAATAAACTTTTCAAACAATATGTATTGAAAATTTACTAGGGACAGTTTTTTGAATATTACAGTTAATAGCTTGATTAATTCTCCTGAACTTCTACAGATTCAATCTAAATAAATCTTTTGGTAAAATTCAGAATTAAATTTCATAACATACCTCAGATAAAATTGTATAACTTATAGACATATATATTATCAGCACATGTGGTGGTTTATTAACTAATAAAGAATCATAGGAAACATAAAGTATTGACCAAAATTTTCAATCATCACCTATTACAATTGTTACCCGTTAATGTTAAGGAATAACAAATTTAATCATCAAAAATGTTTCACATAGAATTCAAAGGTCTTTTTTATTTCCTTTTCTGAGAAATTGATAGCATATTCTCCAGAAAAAGAAACTGAAAAATTTTGACCCACGTCTAGTCAGTTAGGAGTTATTTGAATAAATAAAATCAATTAATAAATATACACACCATCTTTTATCAAACATTTCGCTAAAAGGACCAATTTTTCAGATAATGCATCATACATATATATATATATATATATATATATATATATATATATATATATATATATATATATATATATATATATATATATATATATATATATATATATCTTCATTGCATTTACATTTCTGTGGAATAACCTAATTGTTGTATGATGCATTATTTGAAAAATTGGTTATATACATAATATATATATATTCTATTTATATTCTTTATCCCACATCTTGTAAAACACCCTGTACATCGAATTTCGAAAAGTGAAATTCTTCTCAGAATCTACAATGAACACTCTTTCAAAGAAGCTCATTTGAAATAATGGCACACTTCGTATCAATATTTTATGAGCTAATGAATATCTGGAATTTTCGATTCATAGACACACATATACAAAACGTAATACTTTTCGATATCTTATTTACACTTTCGCAAATAAATTCTTTTATACCCCACTCGGCGTCTTGGTTCAGTTTTAGGTTTGCCGTAGATTTTCAGGTCTGGCGAGTTCTGCACCGTGAAAAGTGGCATCCATTTCATTTACAATCTGTCCAATTCTTGGAGCCAAGCGATGAACTACCGAGTATGCGATTTTGCAGAACCAGCGAGCTATTTTCAGAACGCTTGGACTATTTTCTCTGGGGGACTTAAAAAATGAAGTTTACTCTGAAGATATCATAGACAGGGAGCATCTGATTAATCGTATTCAAGCTGCACGTGAAGCAATACGAAATCGACCGGAAATTTTTAAGAAAGCTGTAGCTCATTTGATCACAAGAGATAGAAAATGTTTAGAAGAGAGAGGGGGTATTGTCAATTTTTTTCAGTTCCACACATGTTTATAAGATACATTTTATATTTTTATCAAGTCCATTTTATAATAGTCCAGTTAAATGTTCAATGTTAATTCGAGTTTTCGGTTAAATTTAGTTTGGCAAAAAATATTTGATGTTGCCCCTACATTCATGTATTGGATGGAATAAGATGCAGCACAATACCAAAGTCATGTTACTGAGAATTTCAATCGATTCAATATGAATAGACGCATTATTCGGAGATTCACAGTATTTGCTATAAATTGAAAATTCCTAATATTTAATGGTTCATAAAATGATGATGCGAAGTGTGCCATTGATTCTAATAGGCTTGTTTGAAAGAGTATTTATTGTAGATTCTGAGGAGAATTTCGCTTTTTGAAAATTGAATGTACAGGGTGTTTTACAAGATGTGGGATAAAAAATGTAATTTTCTCAGTCCGGACCTGTGTTATCGATAAGTCGTTAAGGGCAAATATTTCGCATTGGCCTATACTCATTCCCGCAGGTTTTCATGAAGATCCATACCGGCGTTCAAGAGGTATGCCGATTGAAAGGTTTTGATAAAATACATAAAACATCCTGTAACTCTTAAACGAATATAGTTAGGACATATTTCGAGCACTGATTCAGACTTATCAAAATGTCCTTTGTCTGCCCTGAAAGCCTGTACAATCATTCGTGAAAAATAAATAAATATTTTTTTTTAAATTTTTTTATTTATTCAAATATTGTCGCATTGACGAGACGTGGGTCAGAATTTTTCAGGTTCTTTATTTTGGAGAATGTGCTATCTATTCTTTGAAAAGGAAACTACAAAAGACCTTTCTGAATTCTATGTGGAACATTTTGATTGAATTTGTTATTCCTTAACATCCACGTGAAGCAAGTGTATTAGGTTATGATCAGATAATTTTGGTCAAAACTTTATGTTTCCTTTGATTCTTTATTAGTTAATTACCACCATTTGTCCTGATAATGTATATGTCTATAAAGTAATACAGTGTTATCTGAGGCATGTTATAAAATGTATCTCTGAATGCTTCCCAGAGATTTATTTGAATAAAATCTGTAGAGGTTTCGAAAAATTAATTCAGCTATTATCAGTAATGAATAAACTTTGTTTCAGTAAATTTTCATAGTTTACGTTTCGAAGTACCAGGAATTCAAAAACGAATAAAACAATTATGTAAATGAGAATAGCCTTGGATGGGAAAGTCGGTTACTTTGTGATTCTCCATTTTGAATAATGGAATAAATGAGAAATTATATCGTTTTCTATTACACTTTACTATTGAAGATAACGTGACCCTAAATTTCGTAGTTTTACTACATTCTCAAGGGTATAACCAGGTATGTTTATTGAAGGTTTCTGTTTGTGTAGAACTTTCAAAAAATGGAGGTATCACAGTTTCGTTTGTTTAATTGTTCAAATGCAGGATCGTGATAATTTTTGTGAGCTTATATTGATTCCAGGATGTCTATTTTCTTAGTTTTAGGTTTCAGATGTGGTATTTTAAGATTATCCTACACTGGAAAACATGACATGTTTCGAAAAAGTGTGTCATATAATTAAATTTATATTTTTGATGCTCAAATGATATTCTTTGAACCTTTTCGTGACAGTTCCCCAAGTTTGACTCGCGTTCACGACAACTTTATTTATAAACTTGTGAATTATTAAGCCGATTGTTTTTGTCTATTATAGCTATTTTCATGTTAGTTGTTAAAATTACTTTTTTTGTGAAATAATAATACAAATTTCGCAAAATTAACATATTATGGACAAATTTTATAAAAGATTGCTCAAATAATTTCAACGACAAAAAAAGTCTTTCACGCCCTCAAATAAATTTTCAACTTATTTTTAATGCTAACGCTGAAAATAACTGGCCTGATAATCCAGAAGTTTACTTAATAAATTGTCATGAGTACTGTTGTGTATATTTATAACAAAAACCGGGAGAACTTTCACAAAAGATTTCAAGGAACATCAAGCATCATGTGAACATCGAAAAGATAACTCTTATTTTGCGAAATATTTTTTCTAAGTAAGTCGCGTTCTCCTAGAATTAGATAATCATATAATACCACATCTGGAATTAAAAGGCAAAAAAATTGACACTCTGAAATTAAAAGGGGTTTACAAATATTTTCACGATTCCGCATTGAAACTATTAGACAAGCAGACAAACCTGTAATATTCCCCACTTCTCGAATTTCTACACAAATCGAAGCATTTCACAAATATATGTAACCTCTGAAATACACTTTGTTATAGACCAGTTTGAAAATGTAGTAAAACTACGAAAATTAGGTCACTATATTCTTAATGTGATAGAAAGCGAGGTAATTTCTCATTAAACCCTTTTTGTGAAAAAACCCTATAGATTCAAATGAAAAACACTCTACGACTCTTTGTTATTAAAAATATATTTTATATTGATTGGAACAATTTCATAATATTAATATATTATATATTATAGAAGTTTCCAGAAATAATTTTGATTATGATATTTTTTGAATTACTTCTAGCCGATAGGACTCGAATGTTGATTTATTTTGAAAAACACCCTTCTTATCATTTTATTATATCTTTTCACGTGACGCTTTATGTTTATGTTAATTTTATCAGTTCTTTCCAATTATTTTCCTTTTTCTCCAATTCTACTTCAATTTCTAGAGAAACTCATGAAATTACAATTTCTGAAACTGAACAAATTCTTTCGAAGGGTTCAAAATCCTGAGCTGAAATGAGAAAATAATTCTAAGAATTTGAAATTTGAATTTGACATCTAATACATGAAAGGTTATAATGATAAATTGAACAGGAATTCACTAATCACTTGTTAATAAATATTAAGAGTTAGCTCATTTGGATTAAAGAGTCAAAGTAATTTGGAGCTGTAAATTTCGAGTACCTTTAATTCAAAATTCGAACGAAAAATATGTCTGTTCCACAAAAAGTCCTTTTCTGAGCATGAAGATTTAAATAAATGAAATATGGTACAGAAATTATCTTTGAAATCGGTTCAAAATTGTAGATGAAAAGCAAAAAAAATTTCTTTCGACAACCAATTAATATATTTTCACAAAATTTTGAATATAAGATTGTTTCTAGTTATATAGTAACACTTGTTTTCATTATTTATTTATTGAATTAGTAAATTCTGTGCAAAACCTGATTTTTATGTGACTTCATAAAGAAGAGAGATTCTTCCATAGAATATACCTACTTATTTTCTTCTTGTATTCTAGAAACCTAAATACTACATCTCTCAAATTTTCAGAGGTAAGTAATAGTAAATAAGTATATTACATCTTCTGCATACTTACATCGTATTTTTGAAAATAACAGTAAAAAGTAGATACTAATTTTTATAGGTGAATAAAATATTTCAGTAAGTATTTTATGTTCTGGTCTAGTTGCGTGTAGAATTGGACAATCATATATTAGGAGTACAAATAAGTTTCCGCCGTTTTATTGTAGATGGCGTGGCACGGAGTTTCGGTTAGCTTTCGCAGATGATAACCGCCTTAAAAAATAGTTTTGACATTCAAGAAGAACATACACTATTAATATCATTGATTTTATATTGGTAAAATATAATTTTTATAAGTAGAAAATGTCAAAATTTGAGCCAAGTAAGTGTCATTTGCGGGAAATATTAGTTTACTTCTTTAATTAAAAGAAATCTGCTGCTGAGGCGCATCAATTGCTCGTAGAAGCATATGATGAGGGTGCTTTCAGTGAGAGAACGTGTCGAGAGTGATTTCAAATGTTTAAAAACGGTGATTTCGACGTAGAAGACAAAGATCGCAGGCCAAAAATTTACGAGGATGCAGAATTGGAGGAATTATTGGAGGAAGATTCATCTCAAACACAAAAAGAACTTGCTCTAACATTAGAAGTCACTATATTACCGTTCTTCTATAATAAATATTTAATTTGTGTTAAAAAACGGCGAAAACTTATTTGTACTCCTAATAACTTGAAATATTTATAATTTATACAAAGAAATGAAATATTGAATTCAATCTGCAATGGTTCAGAATGAATTTCTTTTATGCTTTTTATACAGCAATTTGCAAACACTTATTCAGAGTCTCTGAAAATCTATTCTTGAAAATTATTCTAAGTATTTACACTTTTCACATTTTATTTGATATTATAAAGACTGGTACAAGTATTTTCAACAAGTAAATAGTATTACTCTACTTTCAATGAAAACGATTGAATATAATAGTATATCCGAAAATAATCAAGACTGTTTCAATCAAGTTATAATAACTAACATACTATACATCGTAAGCCAAAAATTAATTCATACTCTGTTTAAAAAAAATTACCAACTGAAGACCATTGCATATTCATTTAATTTTATGGAAATATTTATAATATTTTATCGATATTAAGATGTTTAATATATAAATTTCCACTATTTTATTGAACTCGAAAAAAATTACATAAAAGATTATTTATGAAGTCAAATATAACCTATATTTGTAAATGATTTAATGTATTGAATTACAATATCGTACCTATTTGTGGAAAGTTGAATAAAAATATTCTGATAATTTCGAACTCGAAAAAAATTACATAAAAGATTATTTATGAAGTCAAATATAACCTATATTTGTAAATGATTTTATGTATTGAATTACAATATCGTACCTATTTGTGGAAAGTTGAATAAAAATATTCTGATAATTTCGAACGAGTATGTTCGATTATAAATATTTTATTATGGATTTTCAACTTATAATTTTTCTTGGTGAGGAATGGTTGCTGTTATATTCTTGAATGCTCTTTGAATGGAGAATATTCAGATATATACATATATATATATATATATATATATATATATATATATATATATATATATATATATGTATAAAAAAAAAAAAAAAAAAAAAAAAAAAATATATATATGTATATATCTGAATATCCTCCATATATATATATATATATATATATATAGAACAAAATTTTCAATCAAATTCAAACTTGAGTAACCAGTGTCAACACAAAATATATTTGTGTGTGATAATTTTTGCTGCTTAATTAGAATAAAAAACTTTAAATTTAATTATTTTTGTTTGAATATCGAAACAAATTAAAATATGTTTATCTTCTATACTTATATATACTTCTTCTATCAAGTAAAAGGCCTTTTCTATTTTATTTTATTAAATTTTATTGTCTAGAATTCTACTTCTAACAAAAATGTTTTAATTTGGTCGTTCCTAGAATTCTAACAAGTATTTAACAGACGAATTAAAATATTACCACTGAAAACCCCAACAATATTTAAAAGAAGGACAAAATATATTCTCAAAACTTTGGATAAAATGTCGAAATTTCGACAATCATATTTAAAGGAAATATATTTTTCAATAGACTAGATCAGATCATCATTGCTGTCAATATGACTTTGTCTAAGACTATTTAATATTACTTGTAAAAGCCAATATTTATGACAGGAATAGTTGAAGAATTTTGCAGATAATGAATTAAAATATCAAACATTGAAACATCAATTAACTGTATCCCTAACATTAAATAATGAGTTGCGAACTACTAAATATGAAATAAGTTCTGAAGCAAGCAAACGAAATACAAGAAGATAGGTTGATATTAATAAAGAATATGAGCCGAATCAAGTTCATTTTTAATTTCATAGGGATTCAATTGACAATCAGCTAGAACAGTACTACCAACATTACAAATTCTACGAAAAACTCACCAGCCAAGGTTTTCGTCCTCTTCTTGGACTTCTCCGAGCGATCGGGCAACAAATACAACTTGCAGTAGGGGTTTCTACCCTGGTGACCGCGCGAAATCAAACCCGCTCCGCACACGATCGTCACCAACAACTGCAGTGTGGACGCGTCGTAAGCGAGCCTGACCTGTAGCCTGCCGCCAACGCTCGGCTGAGAAGCAGGCTGAGGAGCCCTAGCCCTCTCAGGACTACCGGGCGATGTGACCAGCACGCTGGGCCTGTCGTATTCGCCTTCCTGTTGCCAGAAGACGGCTTGACCTGAAAAGGGATGGAAGAAAAGATATGGGGGGTTGGTGTACCCTCGAAGGGGATCTAGAATTAAGTTACAGGACCTTAAACACATAGTTGTTGTTGCTCCCATTTCCGCGATAATTGAATGATAATATTTACATAGATGAGATATCGGTGGAAAGTAGAAATGTGTCTTGTTGTGAGTGAAATATTCCAGTGGGATTTGTATTTATTCAGTAAGTTACTCGGCATCTAGCACATGCCTTAAATTTCAACTTAAGCGCATTCGCCATTTTGCAACTAGAGTTAAAATAAGCGCTTTCGCCAACTAAAGGGATTGTAGATTTCATTTGTGTAAAGGAAAATCAATTATGTTAAATAATTCTAAGGAATTGGACAATATTTACACAAAACCTAAAAGTGGATATCAGTAATCATTATATGGAAAGTTATTCTAAGAATTTTGTTATATATTACCTTAGCCTAAATGATATGAATCTGTAGTTGAAGCTCGTCAGCACTCTGATAGCTATGTCAAAATTTCAAGCAGGTGGATGAAAATATTTCTCTTCCATTTAATTCTATTCAGTAAAGAAATTATTATCCTCTTTATGAATTATCCTTCTGTGCATTCATGTTCAGTATTCAATGAGGAATATCTTATTTATCAGCTAAACGGATGAGTGTTCGAACTGAAAAGCAAGCACTCATGAATCAGTTATTGATTTATCTCAATGGTGTGCCTGAAAGATCCTAAGCGTGACTGATTGACAATAGAATTTTAAAATTTCCACCTAGTTTTTGCAGTTATTTTTTTCTTTTTACTTTCAACAAATATTTTAAAACTATCGAGGTTTTGTTGAAGTATCAAAAGTTTCTAGCAATGTAGCATGAATTCTCAACTAGACCAAACAAGACGAAATTTCTCTTAATTCTATAATGCGGTCAGGGATTGATCCTAGATATATAAAGTTCTGTTTAAATGTTAGCTTTCCCCTTTGTGAAAAATCACAAAGAAGAGACCGAAGCTCTTTTTGAGACTTTAAACAAACGTCTTCAGCGACATTGGCTTTTTTATAACGTGTTATGCATTTAGTGATGAAAATATTTATTAATAAAGTTTTTCTCAGTATTGAGGGTATGATGAGTTATTTGATTGTGGGGTAAGTAAAACCTGAAAGTCACCATCACCTGTTCAGAAAATGTAGAATAAAAATATTTCACATAAATTTGTCAACTCTTGCCTAACCTTATTGTGATCTGTTTGAATTTTTGAAGGTTGCGTTAAGGGAAGCAATGTCAACAGGGTCTTTCTTGCAAAATTTTAATCACAACAACGCACACGTTTAAATCTGCTAAAGGAATGTTACATATCAAACCACAAAAAGGTGTGACGTCAGAAGCTTTTTCGTTCTTATTCAACAGCTGATTTTCCCTGAAAATTTCAAATTACTTATTGAGTAAACTGTATATGGTGAATAAAAACACAGACTTCTATGTTCTGTCATGTGGGAGTAAATAAACGCAATTTTTGCTAATCTGAGAACTGTTCTGCTGAATAAATGGAAAATCTCATGAAAATAAATAATAAATAATTAAAAAGCTTCACCCCTCCCCTTCGATTCGCATCGATACATATTGGCGAAAAAAATGAAAAATAAAACATATTGAACCATTTAAAAAAAAATCTTGTATATTATCTTCATTTATACATGAGTGTTCGTGTTATGAATTCACTTTTGAATATTAATTTGAATCCAATCGGATTTGTTCTTTCGAGAATATTTGGGGAGTAAAATTCCAAATGAAAATAAATTAAGAACTATTGAGTCAATTCTATCCATTTTTGGACAAAACATATATATTGAGACTCCAAATCTATTTTGAGAACTTGGAATCTCCCAATTCGGAAATTGACATTTTCACCTCCAGCCTTCCTTAGATAACTGACCCTCACGAAATTTGGCATAAATTTTCCAGTTGTAATTTGAATATCATACTAAATTTATACTACCGTAACTAAATTCGATCGGAATAGCACTTTGAAAACAATTGAGAAAATAAGAAAATATTTCAAATATAAATAGCTGCGGAACCATCAGACCGATTTCGCCCATTAAAGAACTCCACCGAGATATTTGGGCTTTAAATCCATTCTGAAAGTTTCAAGTCTCTATCCAGACCGGCTGGCCGGACAGATTCACTTTTGACCCCGGATTATCCATCCATGAGTTTAACTCAATATTTTGAGACTATATTCTACTCAAAATTCGAAAATACTTAACATTTAGGCCAAATGGCATTCATCAAAACAGAATTGTGTTTTTTTTCTATAAACTTTGGGAAAAATACATAGTTTTATTCGCAGAGAAGTTGAAATTTGTGGAGATTTTTTATGCGACAACAAGCCAGATTTCACGTCCATTTTCAGATTTGTCTATAAGAAGTTGTTAGTCGGTATACAGAGTGACATAGATGTATGGTATCTATCATAAAAGTAACTGAATGGGTATTATTATTCGACGATAGAATTTGCTCTAAATGTTTCGGAAGTTCGAAAATATATAGAATGAAAATTCTATTGAAGGTTATTGCAAAACAGAATTTGGGTATACTTGCTGAAACCATATATCTAGATTCAGTAAAAAATAATTTACCTGTGATATTTAGTATCAATATATTTTTTCAGTTAATTTTTCATTAAATATAGACATTTTTAATATTCATACGATATTCAACAATCAATATATGATTAAAGCCAATTCATTTTTTCTCATCAGTCACAGATTTCTTTCATTCCAGATTACTTAGAAACATGGATAATGCGGATAGAAAAATATAGTAATAAAACTCAACTATAACAGCATCTAATAATATGAATACTGAGTACTATGGACATTCATTAACATAAACCATACACATTTTCCTTTCATTAATTTTTAACAGCACTGAAATGTAATTAAAAAAGTGTTTGAAAGTCGAACTAGTATGAACGCAATCACTTGAAAATTACGGAATAGCAAAATTGACACGAAATTCATATATTAATTGCAAAATGGCGAATGCGCGGGCGATAATTTTGTCGCCTTAATGAGTTAGGTCTGAAGCGATTTAATGAATCAATGTTTTCGCACTGGAATTTTTCCTATAACTTATGTGTTTAAAGTACTTGTGTGGTGTTGTTTCGCTACAAACTAGCTGAAAACGGAAATATTAAGCTACCAACGAAAGCTCTGAAAAAATAGCTACCTTGACTGTTGTTCAAACACTGTTTCCACGATCCTCTACTAGACTCGTCCTTGAGTTTTCTCGATACGATCAGTTCAACGGTGGCGTCTTGTTTGCTTTCCACTATTATGTCAGAGACTTCCTGATATGTCTTGCCTTGGAGTAGGATGCCGTTGTATTCTATCACTTCGTCCCCTAAAATTCCACAAGTTTATGCAATAACAGAACTTCCATAATGGAAAACGGTTGAGTGTTATACATTGCTGGGTGTCTACAGTTATAGTGTAAATTTTGATCAATGTTAAAATTAACAAATGAAATAACAGTTTTCGCCTTATTTAAATTCAATAATAATATTATATATAATAATGATCTTTAAAAATCTACCGATTATTCTAAGTATACGTATTTTCCTTAATTGTGCTTGTTTAAAAAAATTGTACTCTGTTTATTCATCTTTGTGCATCTTTGCAGGTGTTATGATAAATTCAACGAATAGATATGTGGGGGTAAGATATTTTGAGCTTTTTTGTTTAGTTTCTGATTGCAATAAATTTCAAATGATGGAACAGTGTTTTTTAAAATTTCTTATTCACTCAAATTGAAATCGAAATTATCACAAGTCATAAAAATGTATAGACGTCATATTAATAATTTAAATTAGGATTATTTTCAGGAGTATTTCAACAAAAGTTGGATTTGATATAACACCTAAATCGCCAAAGACATACAAGTTTAAAACGAACACAAATTATTTCAGATGATTCAACCATGATCTCAGCTGCACGAAACGAAACTTCTATAAAATTGCAACTCAAAAAGTTCAAATTATTACCAAAACATGCTTTAAATATAGTCATTCTGTTGCCAAAATATCAAGTTGCAGAAATAATTACTTTTGAATGTAGAATTTCTAATATCTCTGAGTAAATTATCAATAATTTTAACTGATTTGTTTTAGAAAATTCTGAATAAAACATCATAACTCAAACTATATTTTATGACAAAAAAATGTATATTTTATGTCTTGAACTGATTATTTTGCCTTCTCCTATACAGCTTGTTAGTTATATGCTATCACGCTAATTGAAACGGTTGATGCCACTTGTCGACTCTTAATATTTTTTTCTATAATTCATTGAAAAATTCCGCGAAATTTTATGGATTTATTGTGATAATGTCATGAAGTTTGAGGGAGTTTCATGATAAACATTTGAAAGAAATCTGATGATGATTGAGTTTTTATCTGATTCACTGAGTTAATTTTTCGAATATCAAATGAATCTTATTCACTACAATTCTCTTTGAATACTGAAAAATATTCCTCTAAATTATATCGACGTCATATATAGATCAATGTTATCGATAATATTGAAATCCATTTTCTTTTTTAACTTTTTTTTGGTTTATTTTGATCAGTTCCACTCAAGGTCAGAAAATAGTATATTGTGCAACTAGTGCGAGAAGTTGTCGATTGCCCACGAGAGTGAAGTTGAGCGCACGAGCTTCGCTCGTGCGCTCATTCGCTCGAGTGGACAATCGACAACCTCCCACGAGTTGCAAATACTATTTTTTATTACGAATGCGGGGATAATGGGAGTATAAAATATTTTTATTTAAATGCCAACCTTACTTGTCTAGTATTGACAGTTCGACTGTCTTATTTTAATTTTGTCAATTTGCGTGTGCCAATAAAAATTTGCGTGCGAGAAGTTTACTTGTCGCACTGGCACATCGACATTAAATTTACTCAAAACTCGTGTGGTAATTGTGAAGTGGGCAATTAGCGTCTTTTCGACCCCACAAGCAAACGCAAAGATAGTACTTTCCCCGCATGAGTAATAAAAAAGATATCGTAAGTCCATTCAATGTTTTTTAGACCAAGATTTGAATATCAAAACAGATTTAATCTGTTAGTCTTCTACAATTTTAATTTCAAAAAAGTTTTTTAAAGAAACTTTAAGAATTAAATTAATGTCTTTATAAGCACTGCTCATATTTAATAGACGTATAAAATCAAAACTCATCATACAATATCAAATGGAATTAAGAAAAACCAACGAATATAAATTGTCAATTGAAATTAAAATATAAATAAACAAACATTTTTTGTTTCGTTCCAGGTAAGCGTACTGAACTCTGCAGACAAACGTACGAAGCCCTGTTTGTTACAAAATCTATTGTTTTCTGATGAAAAATAACTCTTTCTCAAAAATATAAAACATAATTTCAAGAACTTCTCAAAAACTAATTTATTTGAAATATTCAATATATTTAAATAAATTACTTCAAAAAATCTCAAAACATGTAGCACATCCTCAGGAAATAATTAAAATTACGATAAGATCAGTTCAACTTTACATATAAAAAATAATAAAATCGATTAAACAATATACAGACTTACCGAGTGCAATCTTCAGAAATATATAATCTTCAAAAACATGCACATAGGTACATTTATATCCAAGGTACTCTATGTTCCATGTTCACAAAAAATCATACAAAGCTTATAAGGCACTTGGTCTTAGTTAAAACCATTCAACACTGTATAATGAATTTCTCTATTTAAAAAACCTAATATAATTATATATTATATATAAAATAAAATAAGAAGGAACGGTTTTTTACTTGATAGAAGGATTATTACAAAATTTGAATATCAAAACAGATTTAATCTGTTAGTCTTCTACATATGAGCAGTGCTTATAAAGACATTAATTTAATTCTTGAAGTTTCTTCAAAAAATTTTTTTGAAATCAAAATTGTAGAAGACTAACAGATTAAATCTGTTTTGATATTCAAATTTTGTAATAATCCTTCTATCAAGTAAAAAACCGTTCCTTCTCATTTTGTTTTTTAGACCGTTTAAATAATGAGAAAACTAGAAATGATATATCTATTCATAACAATACTTAAAAATAAGTCGAAATAGGGAATACCTGCATATTGATGGAGAAAAATCAGATATTTTCCATATCCTGCCAACTTGAATTCCTTAATCTGAATTAATATTTTTTTAGATTTCCATATACAAAAACGGAATCCGCAGTAAAATTATTGTAGAATTCAATGAAGACCATTTATAAAGTATTTATTTGAAGAGACACTACCGCAAAAATATTATTTAGTACCCTTTATGCATTTATTTTATTTATTTTCCATCCTTAGTAGATTTTAAAAAATAACTTTAAGTAAAGAACTACAACTAACAATCAAACATTTCAAAACATCATCTGAATAAGATTGAAAAGCCTACATTTATATATGATTGTAGCTTTCGGGAACCCACTTGTCCAAAACATTTTTCTTATGCTTTAAATATACGAAAATTAAGTTACGAATTCCATATGCAGGACTTGGCAATAACTGAAAATATTTTCGTTGTTCCATTTTATTCTCACAAAAAGAAATTTCAACAAAAATTACCTGGTTGCAATTGGCCTTCGATGTCTGCGATGCTACCTTTTTTAACGTTTTGTATGATGGCACCTCTATCACCACTTTCCAGCTTCCTTCCGCCCATGATTTTGAAACCAAGCATAGCTTTTGCATTATTTCGAAGATCTCTCCTTAATATCATATGACCTATAGCTCTTTCTCCATCTTCGGATAGTTGCCAGACAAGAGGCTGCTATTACGAAAATTAAATCAAGCTGCATTTTGTATAAAATGAGGCAAAAGACATATTTTTTTATTTTAATACCAAGTTAGTAATCTTGAAAGAATTTTGTGCTCTATTTTTATTATTTACATTTTGAGAAAGCCAAATCGACGATAGTTTAGTTTGTATTTTTATCTGGAAATACTAACTTGGATACAAATATAATGAGTGTATCTATATTTAAATCAGTATCAAGCTGCTGTTTCTGTTTTCTTTTAGTGTTTAATATTATTTGTGAAGGTTATGAGGAGTAGTGATTTGATATTTGTTAATTTGTAACCATGTATCTGATAGTACTACATATTTTGTGTTGAATTAAACATTGATTTGGGAAAACGCGAAAGCCATGCATTGCTTTTATTCAACAACGAATAATTACATTTCGTAATATTTACACTGACAAGATTTGGTAACATTGGAAAAATTTTAACCTGGATGAAATTAAAGATCTGGATGAAGTTGAAATATATGGCGAATATTTGTAGTCATATCTGTTTCCTTTATTTAATGCGATAAGAACTTTTATTTGTTCTCCATATTACACAAATCAGAAAACGTCAATATTTTAATTTCTGATATTGTCAAAAATATATGTGATAGTGAAATGATCATTTTCTTTCCTGATTCCGAACAAGATAAATAAAATATGAAAGCAGATAATCTATGATTGTTTCGGTCTTTACTTGACGGAAATTCATCTTGAAAATATGAATAAAAACAATATTCTAATTTCCGCTAATATTTTATTAACACTACTACCGTTACGTCATAACATGACTTCTTCAGGTGAGTATTACAAGATACTGAGTATACCATGAACAAGAAATTCATTTTATAGTACATGGATATAACAAAAAATAGAGGGGGTGAAGAGAGTTTTACAATTCTTTTGGAAATCTGAAAAATGATTCAAAAAAGATTCAACAAAGGGGAGCTACTTAATTCTGTTTGATTATTCAATAATATTTTTCTTTGATGGTATCTATAATATTAATTTGTAATGTTTCTAACAAGTTTAATCTAAAACTTTTGTTTTCTGAGTGTAAAATTTCAAAGTTACTATTAAAACTATGTCCTGTGTCTAGAAGGTGCTCTGCGTAGGTTGAATTTCCCTTTTTGTTACAATAACATTTTTCATGTTCCCTAAGTCTGATCTGGAACGATCTTCCTGTCTGACCAACATATACAAAATGGCAAGTACCGCAAGTTAACTTATAAACACCTGATTTCTTGTTCTTAGATGTTTTATCTTTATTATTTTTTATTAGTTTTCCTAGGGAGTTATTCGTTTTATAAAAAATTCTAAAATTGTGGTTCGTCTTTGAATATCTAGCTACTTTTTCTGTTTTTGGTCCCAAGTATGTCAACGAAATGTATTTACTTTCAATTGAATCATTATTTATGGGATATACTAATTTTGACAAAGAATATAACATTATCAAACAGATTGCGTTGAACAACGGTTTCAACGTCCCGATTATTGAGAATCTTTTCACAAAAATACAATTAAAGCTGGCTTTGAAATTAGTATATCCCATAAATAATGATTGAATTGAAAGTAAATACATTTCGTTGACAAACTTGGGACCAAAAACAGAAAAGGTAGCTAGATATTTAAAGAAGAACCACAATTTTAGAATTTCTTATAAAACAAATAACTCCCTAGGAAAACTACTATAATAAAAAATAATAGAGATAAAACATCTAAGAACAAGAAATCAGGTGTTTATAAGTTAACTTGCGATACTTGCCATTTTGTATATGTTGGTCAGACAGGAAGATCGTTCCAGACGAGACTTAGAGAACATTAAAAATGTTATTGTAACAAAAAGGGAAATTCAACCTACGCAGAGCACCTTCTAGACACAGGACATAGTTTTAATAGTAACTTTGAAATTTTACACTCAGAAAACAAAAGTTTTAGATTAAACTTTTTAGAAACTTTAGAAATTAATAGATATCATAAAAAAAATATTATTGAAAAACCAAGTAGCTCCCCTTTGTTGAATCCTTTTCGAATCATTTTTCAGATTTCCAAAAGAATTGTAGAACTCTCTTCAGCCCCTCTATTTTTTGTTATATCCATGTACTATAAAATGAATTTCTTGTTCATGGTATACTCAGTATCTTGTAATACTCACCTGAAGAAGTCATGGTATGACGTAACGATCGTAGTGTTAATAAAATATTAGCGGAAATTAGAATATTGTTTTTATTCATATTTTTGAAAGCAGGTAGATGAATACTATTTTCAACTCGATAAATAATCATCCCTAAATATTAAAATAGACGGACTCATAAAAATTTTAAATTCAACTAGACGCTCCTTGAAATGATCTCCTCCTTTGAAGGAGAGTAAACTCAATACTACCACATCATTCGGAACAAATAATATGAAAAAATTCACTCAAGAAATACTTGCTAATGTGATATACCGTTAAATCACTCTAATTATAATTAATTAAGACATTTAAGACCTCCCAAAAAATTTTGTGTAATTAAGATATTTATTGAAAAATTATCTATTATTTTTTTCACTGAACTTCAAAAAAACTTGATATTCGATTATCCGCTTCTTCGTCTTAAAATTCGAGTAATACTTTATTTTTTGTATTCGCTTCGATATATTTCACTTCTCTATAAATATTGAACATTAACAGAATACAACATGCGGTTATCTACGCAACATTACCACATGCATATCACTCTCCATTCGTATAAATATGGACTTTGTAAAAACTTAGTGTATTTTTCTGTATTCAACGGATCGAATTGTGACAAATATTTTACATCCTTATTCTGTGTATGTATGTACATTGTCTTCTGACTAGAATTTCTTGTGAAATCCATTTCAGATGAATTTTCAGTGAACTTCATAAACTCTTTCGTTTTTGCCCGGATTCAGTTTGGCTCTAATAATACTGTTTTTATGTTATGTATACTGATTTTCAATTTATTAAACCAATAGCATATTTGGAATTCAATCTTCAATTGATTGCCATTTTTCTACATAACAATTTTCAATATGAATACTGAAAAATATGGATTTATGAATAGTTTTCCTGTTTGTCTGTTTGAGATAACAAGTGTTGAGTAATTTGTCCATCAAAGTGAGTTGTGCAAAATTACAAATTCAGTCCAACTAGTATTATAATGGAGTAATTCAGTACTTGAAAGCAAGCGAATTATGTCTTTGCTTCAAAAACTTATCATATATACGATATATCTTTGTATCATATTTATCAACATTTAAAATAACACTGGACCAACAAACTGGTTTCAGCTGTTACCAGAAATTTAATTGAATCATTTAATTATTCTTTAAGTATGACATTTCGTTATAGATAACTCATTAATTCCTGTCATACTTCAACATTCAACTAGACATTTTTCACTGAGAGCCTTGCACTGCCTTTATTTAAGAATTTGGTAAATCTAATTTCATCGAATAAAAATAAATATGAATCAAAATCAAACCCTTGAGCTCATACTGAAACATGATCACAGGGTATTTTAAATTGCATTTCCTTTGATCCATTGAATTCTTGTGCAACAGTCAGATTCAGATGTATATTTATTGACTCAGAATGATTTGGTCCAAATCCTTTTTTTCGAAAAAATAAGTTTCGATTAGAACCAAAGTCTTTTGAATCTATTATCTTTATCAGTTGGGATTCAGTCAGCTTCTTGAATGTTGAAAGTGTCTTATTAATCAAATTGTGTGATTTTATCAGTACTCAGTCAGTGAAGCTAGAACTAGTGGAAATTCATGAAGGACTATCAAATAACATTTTTCATTCAAAAGTAAAATTTTGTTCCATTAAATTATCAATGTCTTTTCCGCAGGAATTAATACATTAAGAGAGAAGTCGCGAAGTTGTCCGTCGTTAGCAACTTCTTCTCTCCGAATTTTGAGGATACTCAGAAGTAGAATTTTCTGTTATCATCTTCACAAAAATGGAAGTGCTATTTATAACTTTTTCAGGTAGATTTTTGTCAGCTGTACAATACTTGGTAAAGGTTTTGAAGAAGGATACCTATGGTATAACTTTAAAAAAGTAATTTTGATAAAAGGAGACCATGTGCAAGTAAAACATTTTCAATACCAATGGAAAGTTCAAATCAATGAAGTGAACTAACATACCAAAAAATAAGAAAATTAATTTTTAAAGAAATAAAATAATAAAATATCGAAAAAGAACGTTCAAAAAATTTCCTTTCGATGACGCTCATGCATAACTTAAAGATAGTTAACTGCACTTTCAATTGCTTTTCATTTTACGATGTATCATGCGATAAATGGCTGTTCCCTGGTTTGGAAGTAATACTTCATTCAGAATTAGATACTTTTATAAGAAGTGCCAGCTTATGTAGCACATAAACTTAGATATTGATTTCAAATAAATGAATTGCTCTGGATACTCTTTTCAAAGGAGAATGAAAAAACAGAAGTTACTATCCATGGGTCATTGAGTCCTAGGACTTACTAATAAAAACACTTTTTTTTACAGAATTCGACTTAATTCATCAATATAGTCATTTTCCATAGCTATACATCATTTTAACGTTTTTATAACCTTTTGGTGTCTTTCTTATAGAACAATTAACCTTTGGCCTCGAAGAAGGCTTCATGTACCGCTATAACCTCATCATCGGAGTCAAATATTTTTCTTGGGTATCCTTTCAAGACCTGAGAATAAGTAAAAGTCAGATGGGGCCAGATCTGGTTAATGTGGGGTGGTGCAATTCGAATCGTAAATCATTCAATTTCATCATTATTTTCATCGACTTGTGAATCAGCACATTATTATGGTAGAACACCTCATTTGTCATATGAGGTTTTTTGCATCATCGCTCAATCGAATCAATCCAATAACGCAATGTTGTGTAGCTGTTAATCGTTTCACCTTTCGGAATAAAGTCGATGAGTTAAATTTCATGCGTATCCCAGAATACAGGGGCCATGACTTTGCCTACCGACTGCATGACTTGCCTACTGCTTTGAGTGGCTTTTGCTCTCTCCTCTCCACTCTAATAATGCCTTTTTCGACTCCGGCGTATAGTAATAATCCAGATTTCGTTATGTAACCATGCCAAAAATCATTTTTATCACGCATAAACACATTCAAACAGCGCTGCGCATCATCAGTGCATGTTTGTCTTTTTTTCTCTATGGGCAAACTCGGCACCGACTTGAAAAAATTTTTTCATTCCAAAATTTTCATGCACAGCTTTGAACAGGATGCCTTCTGATATCTTTACGAAGGTGCTTTCTCTTGCAACTACACTTCACAATGGGACGCAACAATTTCCACAATTTTTCGGCTGTTTTCGGGCGTAGTAATCTCAATTGGACAACCTGGACGCTCCGTGATCTTGATGGTTATTCAACCGCGTTAAAATCGGCATATCATCGGCAAATAGTTGTTTTTGATTAGCACTTTTTCCGGTGATACTTTGCAAGACATTCCTGAGCTTCAACAGTATTTTGTCCCATTGAAAAACAGTGTTTGATTAACACACAAAATAGGTTTTTATCTATCGTTCAAACAAAACTAATGTAGCGTCATTTAATCTTCAACATCTCAACAACGACTGAACCGAATGTCATGAAATTTTTACGTGGATCTTTTGAAGGGTGGCAATACCGAAAAACAAAAGCAGCATTGGAGCGCTAACTGTACCGATCCCATTTGGTATAGCGAACTTCAAGGAAAAACACCTACTTCAATGAATATTTGGTGGTTGAAGATGTAAGTATATATGTAGGTAATCGATATTTCATCTCTTGCCTGTATTTTACATGGAATATTGAAGAGTGTATTGTGTTAGCACATCCGGTTGGCGTAAGCATCCCAAAGCTTCTGAGTACCTCAAAAGAGTTTACCCTGTTGATTTGTTAAAAACGTTGAGAAGTCATTTGGGCACATCGTAAAGTTATGAATCTCAAAAAGGTACCATTAAAGGCATTCCACAGTAACGTCTCATTTCACGGCCACACGGAATGCTGGCGGAAGAGAAGATTCAGGTCTAAGACGTACGTTTAAGATTCATTCTAATTTCACTTAGATTGGTAGAAAAGGTAAAGAGGTGCCTGATTGGTCAAAACGTAGATGACTTACGAGATAGCCAATCTTCCCTGAAGAAAGAAGCGGAACCTGACACAATAGAATAGGGTTGAGAACGATGGAATAAAACGAGAAACTTCCTGGACAGAGTTCCAAGAGGGTACGCAGATTGTAGTAACTTACGAACAGAGCTTCACGATTAAACAGTTGAAGAGTAGATAGTTATGCTTTTCACCTAGTGTCTTAGACGAGGGTACGATAAGTTTAGACAGTAGATACTAAGAAGGTTAAGTGCAGTAAATTATATGGAAACTCAATAGCTGGTCGACATTGTGTAACGATTGGATAAATATTTGAAAATAACTGTAAATAAACCAGTAATTAGGACAGCAATGTTTATTGGAAAAAAACCGGGGTATAAAAACGAAAAACTAGGTGAGAAATCAATCATTAGCTTAGATGAAGAGTATGAAAAGCTTGAGATGTGTAATTACTTCCTCAGAGAATATCTCTAAGCTGATTTAATGGCGACAAAAAGGCTTAATAAGGTCCATTTCCACAGGTAAAATTTTCTTCTCAACTAATAATCAGACAGCATTTAGAGATACTTGGAGGTAATCAGCTGCAGATGAAAAAAAAATACGAACCAATTAAGTGTGAGTATCAATCTGCTCATCAGGGGTTAGAAAATCATAATATCGCTTAAAACTGATACAATTTATTGATCTTAGGAAGGAAAAAGTAGAAAAACTGAATGAAACCAAACCAAAGAGCTAATAACACCTTCAAAAGAAAGCATCCAACTAGCTTTATCGCTACAACAGACGTATTGGTACTTCCTATGAAGGTTCTCACTAGTATAGAAAAAAAGAAGGAGAATATTAATTATATTTAAAATAATAAGAAAGCGGTTTTTCACTTGATAGAAGGAATATTACAAAATTTGAATATCAGAACAGATTTAATCTGTTAGTCTTCTACAAGTTTGATTTCAAAAAATTTATTCAAGAAACTTTAAGAATTAAATTAATTGTAGAAGACCAACAGAATAAATCTGTTTTGATATTCAAAATTCAATTATATTCAACGTGAATAGGCCTTTACAACCGCCTCTGCTTTACATTTACCAAGCGCTTGCAGAAATAAGATTTAACTTCCAGATAATCGCATATTAGAAGAAATTCTACCAGGATAATTATCAGTTTTGTAAAATAGATTATTTTTCTGGAGAAACTGTATTAACATGCTATTTACAAGGTCTTATAGAGCAAAAAAATTCTTATGAAGACCGACGATTATAACTTATTAAAATTGGTGGATTGAAGAATTCTTGTAGATAAGAAATCCCTATACATATTTTCTCAGTTGACTAAGTACTGTTTAGCCTATGTGAATTTAATTTTTTCCATACCGAAATAATGCAATTTATCGGAGTCTTGGAGTATATTCAGAAATCCATATTTATCAATATTTATTCAGATTATTTCAAACGTAGAAGAATTTATATAACTGTGTTAATCATTTTCAGTATGTAGATTCAGTTCTCTACTCCTCTACTCTAAATCTTACTAAAAACTACATTAAATCAGTTTACTGCACACCTTGGGCAGATCTCTTGTAGAATCTTCGCTGGACGTGAAGTTCGAAGATGTGTCTATCCCAGAATCCCTGTGGGAATCCTGGGAGGTCTGTTGGTTCCACGCCTCGTGATGATCGAACCTGACAGTTTTTTTTCTTCGTTCTGTGAAACAGCGATTGTCTGCCGTAACGTCTTGAAGTGGACGGTGGTGAGGCACCATGATGTAATGGCTTAGGGGTGGCCATTCTTCATGGGCCCCTGAGGAAGGATGGTCTCACTCAAATGTAGCGATCTACTCTACCTTTTTGATCTTGGTTTCACTTCAATGGGACTTGATTTTATGCGATAATTTTCGATAAGTTTCCGTCCGTCAGGTTAGAGAAAAATGGGCCAGTTTTTGCATTAATTAAATTAAGATCATATTGAAATTTCGTGCAGAATATCTATGGTAGTCAATAAGGAAGCATAAAAATGGAAGAATTAATCACACTGGGTAATAAAAACAATCCTTTTTTTCCAACAATTATTTGGAAAGTCCTGAATATTTATTGTCCTATACGTATGATCATATAATGAATTCTGTTTTAATTCTATCCTTTTGTGCAATAGCCTAAGTTGATAGCTTTTGTTCTCAGTATGCGGAACTGTTTAATTCTTCTCAAAAATATTTAGTTGAGATATTTTTATCTAGACTGAATTTTGTTTGTTCAAAAAATGCTTTTTCGCGCTTGTTCAAGGGGACAGCGTGTTATTATTTCGCCCAAAAATCTGTAATTTTCAAATTTGGAGCCGAAAATGGTCCTAATAATGAAGACTTCGAGGTCAAAAGTAATTCTATTCGGTCGGACCAATTGTTAAGTTACTCATTTTGCATATTTTTGTTATATTTCGAATAGTTCCGAAACTGATAATCCAACTAAACATAATTTGATATTTGGGTGTACAATAACAACACGATAATTTATGTCAAATTTCTGGACGATCAGGTGAAGGATTGTAGGTTAAAATGCTAGTTTCCTAACGATAATACTTAGAGACTTGAAATTTTCAGGAGTAGTTTGGAGTATGAATATATCAGTTATTTTCAAACCCTGACAAAGCGGGCTCAATAGTTATTCTCATTTAAAATTTTGTTTCTCAAATATTTTCGAAAGTAAAAATTTGCTTGAGTTCGAATTTAGCGTTTAGATGTGAAATAACGCCAATAAGGCTCATGCATAATTTTTAAATGGTAAATTACGACATTTTTTTTAATGTTTCTCATAATTTCGTCAAAAAATATGAAAACTAAATGTAACGATGCAGATCGGAAGAAAAAGGTGAAGTTTTTCAACCATGTATTTTTCATTTTCATGAGATTTTCGGTTTTATTAGAGAGCAGTTCTAAAATTGCAAAAATGACGTTTATTTGACTTTCCGATGACAGAACACAGAATTCTGTATTTTGTGCACTTGTTATAAGGAACAGTCTGCTATCATTTTGGCCACGTCTGTAATTCTCGATTTCTGTTTTATTGAAAAAAAATTCACGCAGTTTTTATGTTTCACAGATGCCCTAAGTGTAATAGAAGAACGTTATCAGTTTTAAGTTTTGTTAATTTTTGTACTCCTTTGAAGATGGTCGAAAGAACGAAATACGTGTCAAGATTCTGAATGAACTGTGAAACATTAAAACTGTGTGAATTTTTTTGAGATAAAATAGAATTCGAGAATTACAGACGTTGCAAAAACGATAGCACACTGTTCCTTAAAACAAAACACGGAATTTTGTTTTCTGTCATCAGAAAGTCAAATAAACGTAATTTTTTGCTATTTTAGAACTGCTCTCTTGATAACACGGAAAATCTCATGAAAAAGAAAAAGATATGGTTAAAAAACTCCATCCATCTTTTTCCGATCTGCATATTTACATTTACTTTTCATATTTTTTGACTAAATTATGAGAAACACTCAAAAATGTGATGGTTATTCACGAAGGGGTAGAAAAATTTAATTCTAAAATATTTTGTTTTGGAACTTTTTGATGCTTCAACATTTTTGAAATGGGAAAATCGATTCGAGAATATAAACTCAATAAGCAACTTTTCGTGTTTTAACTTTTTCTACTAAAACTGTTAATTGGATTAAGAAAAATTGAGCTCATACTCGTTCTACATGAATTTGCAGATGTACTATTTGTTAATCACATTCAGTAGTAGCTGTGTTTTGTTGCTATGTCCGTTTATTCTTATTTTTTGTTAATTTTTTTCAAATTAATCACAATGGCGTTTTTTCAATGCATTATTTCTAGACATTGAACAATAAAGATAGTCGTCATTAAAACTTGATTTGCCACCAACCTACTTGATATTTCCAATATAATAACTACATTTGAGAGCAACCTACTCAATTTTTCCAACAAACTATAACGTCAGTGTGAATTTATGTGAAGAGAGTCTTAGTTATATATTGATTTTTGAATTAAATTAACACTTTCAGATGAAAAGTCAAGATACAAAAATTTACTTATTGAATTTTTCCCCTCAAATAAATTTTTTATTTGGAAAATGTTGAGGATTCAGAAATTTTTCTGCGTATTGTAGGAGTTCAGTTTTTCACCACTCTATGATAACATTTTGGAATAATAAAAAGTTTCAAAATAAGACATAATATAAGGGTTAGGGATCTGCCAAATTTTGTTCTTCTAGATTGTTTCCTGAAGGAAATATTTAATACGAATAAAATTTTTCCTCTTTTTTCAAAGAGCCGTAACTTGGAGCGAAAGGAGATTAAAACGAGATATTATATGTAATACCGGCATTAATTTTGCTGAAGAATTTCCTCCGCTTTCGCACCTTTATATAATGCAATAAGGATGTGACAAAATCTACTAAATGCTTCAAATAATAAATAGGTGAAAAACAGAATACCGCAAATTATGGAGTTATCAGAATTTGGTCATTAAAGATAATGTTTGAATAGTTTGAATGATTATAAAAGAAGGATGTCACCCAAAATAAACACTTATTGTACTTAAAAAAAAACAAAAAAGAGGTTTGAGAGAAAATAAAGTAATTTGAAAAGGGTGAAATAAAATTATGGAAACAGAGAACCTTGGAAATCGAGCGTCGAAAGATAGTGCAGGACTTTTCGAAACAGAAAAATGTAAAAAATTAATGTAACATAACATTGCCCATATAAAAGTTCCAATATAACAAAGATATATAGATTTCAGAACTATCATCTCTGTTGAAGTCTAGATTTTAAATAACTCAGTTTTACACAATCAAACATATGTGTATAGTTATCATGAAATATACCACAATAAATGTTTTTATTTTTTAATAGTTTTTCTGGAAATTTACTGACCAACATCATAAGTTTTCAAGAGATGCTGTGATATAATACCAAAGATTTCAGGGAGAATATTCTAGAATACTTTGGGGAAAATAGCTGATAACGTTCCATCCAACAATAGATAATGGTAAATTCAGCGATACAATGATAGATGATTATGCTACAAATGAAATATCATATCTCAGGAAATTTATGGAAGTAGCCTTACAAAACCACTAATATTTCACAAAATTCAAGTTGTAACTGATTCTCCACAAACGAATTATCAGTTCTCAAGAATTTGGTAGGTATATGCTTAATTGGTCACAAATTGAAAATTTTATAAAACTGATTAATTAACAGTATGGATTTTTCTTAAATATTCTCCTTTTTTTCTCTATAATCAAATAAAGCTTCAAAAATATTTCAGAATAGTTCGTCCGACATTACAATTTACTTAAAACTGATGATCGTCAAGGTAAAGCAGGACCGCATCAATTTTTTTGGTAATTTTTATATGGATGAAATTCGCAAAAGATTTCTTGCGAATTCTTTATTCTATTATATTAAAATGAATATCTCGATTAAAATGTCGACAATTAATTTTTTTTCTATTTATATAATTTCCATTTCAAATTCTCATAATCTGTTTTTCGCATGATCTCAACTATGTGTAATGTCCAGAAAGAATTTCTGAATGGCCCATTTTTCTTTTCTTTGGTCATTGAATTTTACTGTTCCGGATAATATCCTAATGAAGTAAATGAATGAACCAAAATTCTGCAAAGTATCCAGGATGAGATTCTTTTCAATTTGTGTGCAATGATTTGTGATAAACTTAAAAGAATTGAAAATACCTTAGAAAATAATAAATTTATCATAACAGGAAAATTGTGTTTGTGATGAAGTAACTGTGTTTGTATTAACATCCCTATAAAAATATATCACTGAACTCATCGTAAGTCTGTGTTAATGTGTTATGATCAGTAGGACAAAAATTGGCAATGATGCATATAGGAAGTGTGCAAGCTGCGTGAGCACTAAAAACATGCAAAGGATTTAAAAAAACACATTAAACACGTTGATATAATCTTCGAGCCTCACCCCAAAAAATTTTTTGATTTTTTCGTCTAGAATGGCTTGGCGATTCAATCGATCCAATATTTTATCGCTTGTGCGACTTCCTGTAAGGGCAAAAAGTCATAATATTGTGCAAGAATTAGTGGGGCTGTCCTCTTGTTGAATTCTGGCCAAATAAAATTATTATAATGGCCGTAACACATGAGCCTAATAAGGGACGTGTCTTGAATATTTTTTACACAATTTGTTGATGCAAATAACATTCTTTATACTCTCGAAAATTTTCAGAATTATAGTTATAGGTAATATTTTTGCACACATACCTCTTCGATATCATTTCCTACAAAGGTATTCTTGAACAAATATTTGTGTCTAATGATTACATAAGACATACAGTCATAATCGTTCGGTCGGCAGATTGATTGATTTTTGGAAGAAATATTGGAATAAATTATCAGGATATATTATTCAAATGTAGGATTTCAAATTGATATTAAAACAAGGCAAAATCAGGCTATTGGGTGATAAAATTCTTTTTGAAATAGTATATCAAATAAACATTAAATAAAGGTAGATATAAAAATCAATCATCATTTCTTATATGTAGATTGTAACATTGCCTATAGAAATTTCACTGCAAAAAATATTTCAGTCAATTCATTGAACAAAAAATAATGAAAATTATACCCAATTATTTTCTCTGAAGTCCAATGAAAATTTTACCCCTGAATAATCACACCGTTAAATTTAGGTTTTGTGAATAGAGGACAGTAATTGCCAAAAACTTGTTTTAATTATATCATGCCAAATATAACGCTTGAATCAGTTTAATATTTAAATATTTTGCTTAAATTCTTGGTTAGATCAATAAATTATAGGTACTACAGATTAGTGAAATTAACTAAATGTACGATCGTGCTGAAGCTTCTAAGGAAATGTCCATGCTTTTTCTATTTATTTTAATGATTTTTTAATTCTTAATGTAGACGATTTCCATGTTGCTTAGTAAGAGGAGAAAAATATACAAAATTATTTTAAACACATTTGTTATTTAGTTTCTTACGATGAAAAATATGCACTCTTAGTATTTATACTGATGATTTTATAGAAAGGTGGGAACCAGTCAGATGAAAGTATGTCTGATTTCTAAATATCCGAAAATGGTTCTTAATGTCTACCATGGGATACAGCAGCAACAGATGTCAAGATAGCCTCGTTAGGCGTCAACATCGCAGTCACAGAGTCTCTGTATACACAGAGAGCGAATAATGATACTTGACAAATTTGTAGTCACTGGCATACATTGCAGTGATGAAACCAACCAGTTTGAAACGTGCGCATGTATGCAATTTGCCCCTGTGATCAACAAAACCTTATCGAGTTTGTTTGAGTATGGAATTGTTATACGGATGTATGTTACACTGTCTCGATTTGTTGAATTTTCTATAGCCTAAGCTCACACTCCTTATTAATGATATTTGCTATCAATGCTATCAATCAAAATAATTTATTTAAATAAATGTATAAATTTGAAACTTATTTACAACAAAAACGTGTATTTCAATAGAGTGACTTTTCTTATTTGCAAAAATTATTTGAGTGGAGCTGATTAAAATTACTCAATTTGGTATCCTAGTTCAACTATTCACAAGTTATTATTGTCGGAAATATCAGACTTATAGGAGTGCCTACCTTTTCTCATAAATGTTAATTATTGAACTGATTCAGCCGTTACTATTTGGTAGTTAATAATGATTAGAAAACAGTTTTCAGAAAGTACTTTTTTCACTGCCAAAAATATTGAGATCTTCACATTTTTTTGTATTACAATTTCGAAGAATTATTTCCACAGTTAAGAGAAATCTTAACAAAAGTTACAGAGTACCGGTACAGACTTAGATACAAAAGAATGATAACAAGATTATAAATGTGGACATGTTAAATATTTTGGATTTACATAGATTCGTATGTCAGTCATTATTTTGAGATTAATTTCATTATGAACTATGAAAATAAACATACCTCTACTTGGAAATGTTAATTTTTAACCCAACGTTGAAATAATATACATAAATGGACTTAAGATCACAGCCAATCCCCGAAAAACTCATTTTGTGCACGGCCTTCAAATTATTTACATTTGAAATGTTAAAAAGACGTCATAACATAATCAAAAAATTGAAAATTAATTTTGGCTGAAATGAAAATATAGAAATTAAATAATGGTTGAAAAAAAAAATTTCAATATGAGTTGAACATTATCATTCCATGAAGGCTTGGAAATTACATTTTTAAATTTCAACTACATATATTATACTGCTCACATGTGCTGAGAAGAAATTATTATGATATATAAAAATTAACATACGAAAGATCTACAGATATGGAAAAGAAAGTCGGAAACATACGAAATTTAATGTTAATCTAGAGGAGCACGAATGCCCAGTGGAGCTGTGGAAGGATCAAAACCTCAGTTTGATGACGAATAAACGACTGTTCTCTCTCAATAGTAGTGGCTAGCAGAGGTATGCTTCGATAGAAACGAGGCTCTGCACTTGTTTCAGTTCAGCAATCAGAATAATTTTAATTTCAAACGTAGAATTCGTTTGTCTACATCGCTTGACAATAAAGTGAATCAAAATGTTCAGTATAGAAGAAAAATTCAGATTATAAAATGGTACTTTGGTGATCAATTAATTCAAGAGACAGTATATTCATTCATTGTTGCCTTTGAAGATAGGCCGATAACTTCAAGTTCGGTTATTTCTAAAATAATCAAAAAATTTGAGAAATGAGGGTCTTTAACGAACATGCAGGCATTGCAAGATTGATAAACCACCAAAAACCATTACTGAAAATTGTCTGAAAAAAAAATAGATATGTGTGCTGCTGTTGAAACCAGTGCACCTTGTTCAAGTAAACAAATTGCTGAATACGTCGATATGAGCGATAGTAGTGTTCGGAATATTTTGAAAAGGAATGGTTACCGATGTTATAAAGTTCAAAAAAACCAAGAAAATTCCCCAGAAGACCATATAAACTGAAACGAATTTTGTGAAACTATGATGGAAAAAGTGAATGAAAATATTTCATTCCTTAACAATATTTTATTCACTAATGAGACATCGTTTTTCTTGAATAGAAAAAATAACCTATCAGTAGTAAAATATTGATTGAAAAGAATAAGCATCTGAGTATTCCTGTCCGTATCCAGTATCCCCAAAACTTAATGTTTGGACAGGAATACTGTCAAATTATTCCGACAGTTCGACAGCTACCAATTAATTTCGATGATGACTGGTTTCGAGAGAATGGCTGTCTAAGTCACACACAATGTCTTTGGATGACTTTTTTGCACAGTGATATTTCTACAAATGGCACGATCAAATGGCCCCCAGATCACCAAATTTATCTCCCAATGAGTTTTTTCTTTGAAGATATCTGAAAAATTTGGTTCATGGGCATGAAATTGTTAGAACGATGAATATTAATCCAACTTTGTATCAAAATAGCATCTATGCCGAATCTGCTCAGAAATATTAGATTATCTCTTTATAATAGATTTGGCTACTGTTTGGCTCAACAAGGTGGGTTATTGAACCTTTAATTTAAATTTGTTGACCTTCGATTTCGCCTTTTTCAGAATTTGTTTTTGTTTTCGAATTGCTCATGTTCGTAGAATTTATTTCATTTTCAAGCCAGTTATGGCGATAAAGAACCTTAGTACTCATTTTTACAGAGGAAATTATTTGTGTCATTAATCGTGGCAAATGAATTCCTTGTAAACAATGGAATAAGATTGTCGTATTTATTTTTAACCGATACGGACAAACGAATCCCACCTTTTAAGTGCGAATAATTATGATTGCTGAACTGAAAGTAGTGCGATCGAAGCACCCCCCGTCCACTAGCCACTGCCAATGAGAGAAAACAGTCGTTTATTCGTCATCGCATCGCGCTGAGGTTTTGATTCTCTCACTGCTCCACTGGACATTCGTGCTCCTCTAGATTAATACTGAATTTCCTATGTTTTCGAATGTCTTTTTTATGCCTGTATGTGTTATGTTATTTATGGCGAGCGTGCGTCTGCCTACCCTACCACTGCGTCCGCACCGAATATTGTGGTTCACCCCTAATTTATATCTCCCCGACGAGATCCAGTTTTTGCATAAAACCGATAATCTTGTTCAGGGGTGATTTTTTCAGTTCGCTGTGGGTTATAAAAGCCTGGCCAAAGACCTCGAATCTGATGCGACTCACCGCTGGGCACTCTAAGACGATGTACATGGCTGTTTCAGTGTCCTCAAGACACAGCCTGCATTCATCGTCTTCAGCCAGACCGATTTTGTGCAAATGTGCTTTCAGTCTGCAGTTACCTGTCATAATTCCGACAAGTGTACTTAGTTTGGCCCTATCCAGACCTAGCGCTGGGTTCGCCATCTTTTTGTTCGAAGCTGTTCCAAGGAACAACTTCGAATGTTTTAGGCCAGAATGGCTCCGCCAGAAAGACTCTAGTCTTGCCTTCATTCTGCCTGTTATCGCCTCGTTAGCCACGTCATGTGGTATTCCCAGGAATGGTTCCGGTCCTTCCAGAGGCAGCGCACCTCCAGCAAACGCCAGCCGATCTGCCTCCTCGTTACCCAAATAGTTTGAGTGGCTCGGTATCCAAACCAGAGTGACTCCGTTATACATACCGAGCCTGTTTAAAGCCGTGCGGCAACTCCAGACTGTTCTCAAGGTACAAGAGCTGGATTCCAAAGCTTTTAGTACTGACTAACTATCAGTAAATATTTTGATTTTACCGTAGTGGATTTGCCGTTTTATCAGCAGTTCTGCCGCGGTCTCAATGGCAAATAGTTCTGCCTGAAATATGGTTGCGTTTTGACCGAGACTCAATGAGATGTTAATTTTCGGTTTGCTCCCATAGACTCCCGCTCCTGTTCCGTTCGTCGTTCGCGAGCCGTCTGTGAACAAGCCAAGGTCGGTTCTCAATAGAACCTCAGCATGCTGGGTCCATTCGATGCCTGTATATACACATATCATAATTGTATCTTGATAAGTACTTGCAGTTTCTATTAATTTTTTTCATTATTCAGTTCCTCATGAGTATTTTCCTTACTGGTTCTGCGTAAAGAATTGATTTTTTGTAATTTAAGACGCCTTTGCCTTTATCTTCAGGTAAACTGAGCAAATGAGCTGTCATTCAAAACAAATTGTTTCTTGAAGTCCTTCTTAAGAAGAAAATGAGCAAATTTCACTTTTTGAAGTAGTCTGCAGTCAATTCTGATTTTTTGTGTTTTCGAAAGATGGGTTGAATATAGAATATGAATTAACCAAATTCTTACACGTAAATAATACATGTCACCATCAGTTCCAAACATAAAGATAAAACAATCAAAATGATTTAAGAGGATGTTTCAGAAGAAATTTTTCAGTATTTGTTGGGCTTATGTCAAGATGCTTTTTTGACATTTTGAACGTAAAGAGGCTGGAGAACGTGCGTTTTATCGGACTGGCTGCGACCTCATGTTGATTAAAATTTGTTGCCCCACCAAGATGTGAACCCACACCGAAGAGTGATCTCCGCTTACAAGTCGGACATTTGAACCCCCCACGCTCATGTCGTTGAGTTTTTTCCTTCTATATGTATCCTTTTATTCTACATGTAAATGGTCGTTGGTTTAAGATATGATTCAGTGAATATAAAATGAATTTTATCAAAAACTAGCAACTTCCAGCTTTGCAATCCATTGCATATAAAATGCCTACAATAGATGATTGAAAAAGTTTACATTGAAAACAAAAAGGTTGGAAGCTCAACTATTAGGAGTCTGTTGATATGTTAAAATTAGTTAATAATGAATATAATCAGTTTGAATGAATCTATATAAATTCGAAATATTTAAATAACATCTGTTAATAACTTCTATCTGCTGTACCTTTTGTACGTAATATACACATTTTATCACATTTCAACACTTGTATTCTTATTATCACTATTTTTTAACTCAAGCTGTACCTTCGGTTAAGTTTCTAGTTGTCTGAAGATTGAAGTGATATTTTGAAACTTTTTGAAGTAGTTACAACAATTTATGAACATCCTAAATTTTCGGTAGTAAAACATAGTACGTCAGCTGGCACGAATCCTTCCCTTAAACGGTAATAAGATTCAAATTTTTTCTACGATATTCTCATAAAAGTAACGCTGTTCGGCATAAGAACTCACCCTCGTGAGTGTTAATGAATGTGATGTCGTTAATTAGTCCGGTAAATTTAGACAATTGAAATGAAGAAAATTCCGACAGAACCAAATCTTCGTAGAGACCTTAGGTTTACCACAAGGAATAAAGTGTCAAAAGTACCAACCAGTCCCATGTGCAATAAGGGACTCATTCGGGGCCTAAGGTAAAAATTTTAGGTTTTTTGGATTTTTTTCGATAACGGTAAGTTTTAGCGAAAAAGTACTTCAGAGCAAAGTTGTAGATCTTAAAATTCTCTATAAAAATGTTCTTTATGATCTTTTATCTAAGACTCACTACTCCCAGATATTGAGCTTATAAGAATCATGTTCTACATATTATAATAGTATGCACACATATACCACGTATATACATATTTACGTACTCAAGCAAGCAAAAATGCCTACTCGTGTCTCTTTTATGTATACATTATACTATTCTAAGAAAATATACTCTAAAAAGACCGCCGGTCCCTTACAGAATCCCCTCTACTTGAATAACATCTGGCCTTGAATAACATCTGCCTATTCTTTTGTCCGTGTGGTGTCGTTCACGTATACCTGCTTCTTTTAGTGTTGAACGAGCAGTTCGAGTGAGTTTGCTGAATATTTAAGAAGCCAAAAGTCCGTTACAATTCACGTGAATTGCAGATAATCATACACCCGGAAAACTTCAATCTCTGCATCAAAAAGACAACGTGAGGAAGAACAGGCCAGTACTTCAAAAGTAAGTCCACCTCATATTAGAGCGTGAATGAGTGAATCCAGCTTTTGTTTTAAAAACACTGCTTATTTTGTGGTGATGAAGCCAATGAAGAAGGAGAAAAGACGAAAGCGAAGAATTATCGCCAAAAAATTTATAAAGTTTCTACACTCACATTCAAAGATTCCATTTTAAAATTAGGTAAAGATCCTTCTGATGATGTGTCGAAAGCTGTCTTTGCGCGTATTAATTTTCAGTATGATTTAGTTGCTGCTGACGCTAAATACCATGACAGTTGTTACAAATCCTTCCTGAGACCGGTAAAATTGGCCGTCCTCAAACTGAGGCTATAAACTCTGCAATGGACGGAATTTTCAATTTCATTGAAAGTAGCGATGACTGAAGAATGAACTGAAGAATGTTTGCCAAAATGTAGATTTAGAAAACGGGATTATAAAAATACGATTGAAATTAAAGTATGGTAGTAGAATTATTATTACAGAGAAGCCTGGAAAATTAACATTTATTTGTTTTGTAGACAATTACCAAGACATTTTAAGTCAAGCCTGGTCTGATAACAAAAACTTGAATGAAAAGGAAAAACGGTGGAAAACTTTAAAAGTTGCGGCAGAAATTATTCGAGAAGATATTCAATCTTGTGTGTTCGATAATACTATGTACCCGCCACCTGGTAGAATGTTTGAAGATATAAATAATGATATTCCCGAATCATTATCTTTTTTTTGGAACAAATCATTCTTAAAAACAAGCGTCATAATCGGGGTCATTTAAAGTTAGTTTGCACAAATATTAGTCATAGCATAATAACTGCTGTTCGGTATTGAAATTATTTGAAAAAAAGATTTGATTGACTGCGCAAAAGTATTTACAGGAATTAACTCTTCACCTCAAATACTAATTACTAAAGGAATTCGGTTTCTTCTTGCGGTTTATGGAGCTCCAAAAAAAAATTGATTGCATAGATACGTACAGATATTTAACCTTTGTAAAAAATACACGAAACAAAAAGCAAGTACAACTACCTTGTCTTCCTCCAACATCAGCATCTGCTACTCAACATTTGTTTCGAGTACACTATCAAGTTCAGATATGGCAAGGCAATGAACTGAACCCTGAAGACTGGGGATGGAAATTGATAAATAATACTTTGGAACCGATTCGAACTTTACTGCCCCCTGCTCCAGAAAAACTTCTTAAATTTTTTTTTGCAATTGCAAGAAAGGTTGTAGTGCCAAATGTGGCTGTAAAAAAGTAGGGTTGCAGTGTTTTCCAGTGTGAACCAATTGCCAAGGTGTCTCTTACTCAAATGTTCAATTAAATACAAGAGAGGAAGCTTCAGGTGATTTTGATGAAGAGACAACTGGTTCATCTTCAATTTAGCAATTTCTAAGCATTCATCAACAGGAAGGAGAAGAAGAAGAACAAGAAGAAAACATGATTGTTGGAGTTGAATATGAAGAGTATGAGTCAGATTAAAGTAATAAAAAAAAGTTAGAACGACAGTTAAACTCAGTAACCCATATCAATAATCTTCATACTATTAAATAATTATTGTTCCTGAAAATAACGCCATAAAGGTCCATGGAATAGGCCTACCGGGGATACCACGTTAAAAAAAACGCGCAGAGTACACTACCTCACATGTGGTGTGGAAATGTGTGCATATTATGTAGAACGTGATTCTTACAAGCGCAATATCTCGGAAATAGTGGGTGTTAGAGAAAAAATCATGTGAACCATTTTTATAGAGAATTTTAGGATCTAAAACTTTGCTCTGAAGTACTTTTTCGATAAAACTTACCGTTTTCGAGAAAAATCCGAAAAACCTAAAATTTTGACCTTTGGCCCCGAATAAGTCCCTTAGCGCACATGGGACAGATTGGGACTTTTGACACTTTATTCCTTGTGATAAACCTAAGGTCTCTACGAAGATTTGGCTCTATCAGAATTCTATTCATTTGATCACTATTTTTATGTCTAAATTGACCGGTCTAAATAAGAAGTGTGAGCTATGGTAATCGAAAGTTCTACATTCGCGAATTTTAAGACTAATCGTGTCCTCTATATGATGCGCCGGTCAAGCTGCAACAGAGTAAGGCAGGATTCTGGACGAGGAGCGAAGAAGTAACTACACACTCCTCCTCCATTGTAATACACATCTGTATATATTATTTCGTTCTTTGGAAAACAAATTGAAAATTTCAAATTTTGAATAAACATTCAAAACACATCCCCCAGAAAGTGGTCAACAAGGGAGGCCTGAAATGAAACCAACAATCGAATTATAGAGCATACACAAGTCAGCAAATGGGAGCAACAACTTCTCGATTAATGGATTTAATTAAATTACGGCTAGTTATTCAATCTGGCGGGAGGCTAATAGAGAGACTCACCTTTCTCGCTATCTCTGTCATCACTGCCGTACTCCGGGGTGGATTTCAGGTCTTCCTCCGAGCTGGAGAACGAGTGCTGCTGATGGAGGTTCTGCGGGTTGTTCTGCTGCTTCTTGGTTGAAGTGCTCCGTTTGTGTTTTTTGTTGGCACTTATTGTCGACTGTACCCTTCGCGTGGAGGCATCCATTACTGTGGATTCGGGTTCTTGGTCCGGATATCTGAAATAATAAGATAGGTTAAGTGTGAAAAGAAAGGCCCTAGACCGTCAACAGTAATGTTGATGAACAGAAGGAGATATGGAATAATATTAGGAGTACAAATAAGTTTCCGCCGTTTTATTGTAGATGGCGCGGCACGGAGTTTCGGTTAGCTTTCGCAGATGATAACCGGCTTGAAAAATAGTTTGGACATTCAAGAACAACATAATCTATTAATATCATTGATTTTATATTGGTAAAATATAATTTTTATAAGTTGAAAATGTCAAAATTTGAGCCAAGTGAGTGTCATTTGCGGGAAATATTAGTTTACTTCTTTAATTTAAAGAAATCTGCTGCTGAGGCGCATCAACTGCTCGTAGAAGCATATGGTGAGGGTGCCTTGAGTGAGAGAACGTGTCGAGAGTGGTTTCAAAAGTTTAAAAACGGTGATTTCGACGTAGAAGACAAAGATCGCAGTGGAAGGCCAAAAACTTACGAGGATGCAGAATTGGAGGAATTATTGGAGGAATAGTCATCTCGAACACAGAAAGAACTTGCTCTTACATTAAAAGTCACTCAGCAAGCAGTCTCACATCGTTTAAAATCATTAGAAATGATTCATAAACAAGGAAATTGGGTTCCGTACGAATTAAAGCCGAGAGATATTGAACGCCGATTATGCTCAAGTGAAATGCTGCTAGCTAGACATAAAAAAAGGGTTTTTTACATCGTATCGTAACTGATGATGAGAAGTGGATACATTATGACAATCCAAAAAGAAGAAAATCATGGGGATTACCTGGCCACGCGTCAACATCAACAGCAAAACCGAATATTCACGGAAAAAACTTATGCTGTGTATTTGATGGGATCAGCTAGGTATAGTGTATTATGAGTTGCTTAATCCAAGCGAAACAATTACTGGAGCCCTCCATCGAACACAATTGATGAGATTGAGCCGAGCTCTGAAGGAAAAACGCCCTCAATACTATTCTAGACACGAAAAATTATTCTTCTGCATGACAATGCTCGTCCACATGTTGCGGCTCCCGTGAAAAAGTACTTGGAAACACTTGATTGGGAAGTGTTACCCCACCCGCCGTATTCACCAGACATTGCACCGTCCGATTATCACCTGTTCCGGTCCATGGCACATGCTCTGACGGCGCAGCGGTTCACATCTTATGAGGATACCAAAAATTGGGTTGATTCGTGGATAGCCTCAAAAGACAAGGAGTTCTTCAGACGTGGGATTCGAATGCTGCCTGAGAGATGGGAAAAAAAGGTAGCAAGTGATGGGCAATATTTTAAATAAATTTATATTACCGTTCTTCTATAATAAATATTTAATTTGTGTTAAAAAACGGCGGAAACTTATATAAATAATAAATATAATATATAAACTACTATAACTAACTAATATAATATAAAATATAAACTTATATTATATTCTGATCCACTAAATTTGCTTCACCAATTAATTAGTTTATTTGGGGTGTCTCAGAAATCGTCAAGCCGGAACTGGGTGACGGAATTGTACTGGTTATCAAAAATTATAAAAACTACACCCAGTGACGGTCTTTTCACTCCTGTTGTCACAAATCTTCACTTTTTCCAAATATTTGTTTGTTATGTAACCCTGAATAATGCTTCTCTGAACTGTTATCAAAATTTCAGAACCAGCTGATCCAGTTCGGATGAAAAAGAGACATTTTTCACGAAAAAAATTCAAAATAAAAATTTTACCCTGTTTAAATTGACTGTACTGAAGAAAAATTGTACTACGCGTGTTTGGCAAGGGACGTCATAATTTGGCACATTTAGTAAAGATTCCAAAATGGTATAACACTTGGTGAGTTCTTGCTGAAATTGTAGACAATTTTTTCTTTAGAAATAATTCCGTTTTTGACAAATTTATCTAACTTAGCCAAAAATTATTCTAATGTGCCATTGTAAGGTGCGTTTGAAATAAAATTCAGTGGATTTCTTAAGGTTTCAATTAAATTAACAAGGAAATTCCACTGAATATTCACGGCAGCATGTGGTACTAACAAGATGGCTGTCCAGCGCATTATGCTTTATGTTTTTTTTAGATTCACTGATGAAGTCTGTTTCTCAAGAACTTCAATTATACATTTTTATAATGAACACATATGGAATTAGGAGAATCCACATGAAATTGTAGAAACTCATTTTCAAGAGCAATTTTCATTAAATGTGTGGGATGGTAATATTGACGATTATTTGAATGGTTCTTCCTTCTTGCTAGGTCCACTTACTGGTCAATCATGCAGACATTTTTTAGAAAACGATTTTCCCTTGTTATTGGATCATGTTTCTCTTATGCTACGACGGTAAAAGTGGTTCCTATTCATTTTTCAGTTTTGGCTACCCCGAGGTAACGCAGTATGCTACATAACGCACTCGGCCATTACACAGAATCCGGAGATTCATACTGCGATAGGGTAGAGTGTGCCAGTTTTAAGGGAGAAGCCCTGTGCTGCGACAGACTTGTCACTGAGTTAATCAACCGGCTCAGCCCTCCATTTCACCTGAACGGCAAAACTAGTGCCCCATTCAGAGATCTTCCACCATACAGGTCCAGTGACTGGCGCGAAATGGCATTACGTTAGACACCAAGACTTAACCCTCCATTTCAAGTCATGACCGGTCAGATCCCCAGACTTAAATAGTTTAGATTTCTTTCTATAGGGGCATCAGAAATCTCTAGTGTACTTAACGCCAGTGAACACCATAGTTGAACTGAGAAATCCTATAATAGACGCGTTTGATACAGTTCGGAATATTCCGGGAGTGTTTGAAAGAGTTCGATCATCTATGAGAAGAAGAACGGAAGCTTGTATGAGGGTTGGGGAGGACATTTCCAACAATTGCTGTGGTTCAGTTCCTTGTTATTTAGTTTCTTTGTTTTAATTAATCTTTGGGTTTTACGTTTCTTGATGTAGTACAAATTTTGTGATGTTTTTACAAGTTTATCGAATCTTTATGAATCATGGCTACAGATCGGAAAAATAACCATGAAAACTAATTATGAATTTAATCACCGCAGCTTACTAACTGGGTTTTTATGACAATTTGCATTTTTCTGAGGAGTTCGAGAGAATGGTTCAAATTTTTTTCTCGAATTCGGTAATAGAAACGACAAAACTACAAGAGACCATAAAGTTTAGTATAACAACAAAGCCTCTTTTCACAATTTTTCAAATTGACAGGGGCTCACCAGAAAAATGTTCTGGAGTGAAACAGGGGACAGTTCCAGAAAAAATATCACCCTTTGAATTTGCAATCGAAATTGGCATGTCACATGGTGTAAATCTCAAATTGTAATAACTGTGCTAAATTTCTGTTGAATATCTTGTGGAATGCAGATACTATTAGAAGAAAACTTGAAGAAAATTAAAACTTTAACAATCTGTACCTCGAAAACGAAACGTTTGCGATCCCATGTTTATGGGACTTTTTTCTTAGAATTATTCACCCCTTTTCGTTTGTACCTCAAATTTAGGAGCACTCTGTATAGTTGTGTCAGTACACATTTCAACAAGAATCTGATGTTTACAATTAATTAAATTTGGTAGAAATCAAAACAGTGAATCAAATTCATTATTAACACAAAAAATAATTAAATAAATTGATATTCAATCCGTACTTGTTGAAACCTAAATATCCAAATATATACATTCTGTCAAGAAAGTACCGGGAATTATCGATTTAAATCTGGCGGGGCAATGAGGCAGGTAAAATTTTTTTTTCCTAGGTTGGTACCACTGTCCTTAATTACTATGCCAAGCTTGAGCGGGATCTGTCAACTAGTGTGTTTGCAACAGCTGATTAAATTAGTCGATGTCAGAGTGCGTGCCGATTTTTACTATGGGTGATTACGTTGAGCAAAGAATTTGTTTAAAGTTTTGTGTTGCAAATGAATTTTCGTGTGCCGATGCATTGAAAATGTTGCAAAAGGCCTTTGGTGATAATGCTCTATCGAAAACTCGTGCATATCAGAGCCTTCAAGGACGGTCGTGAAGTGGTCGCCCATCGACGGCTTCGATCGAAGATAACGTCGACAAAATTAAGGAAAGGGTGCTGGAAAACAGTCGTACCAGCTTGAGAGAGATAGCACATGATCTTAAGATATCCCACGAGTCCGCACGTACGATTTTGATTGATATTTTGGGCATGAGAAAGGTGGCCGCACGACTCGTACCGAAAGACCTGAATTTTCTTCAAAAACGTCATCGCGAACAGGTTGCTTCAGACATGCTGGATCGCTGTAATTCCGATTCTACATTCCTGGAACGCATTATAACTGGTGATGTGACCTGGGTCTACGAGTACGATATGCAAACAAGCCAGCAATCATCGGAATGGGTGGCAAAAAATGAGCCGAAACCGAAAAAACCACGCCAAAGCCGCTCGAAAATGAAGGTGATGCTCATTGTTTTCTTCGATATCCGTGGCGTGGTGCACTACGAATTCATTCCAGAGGGTCAGACGGTAAACAAGGAGTATTACCTAGGCGTTATGAAACGTTTGCGTGAGCGTATCCGTAAGAAGCGGCCAAATTTGTGGGCGAACAACTCATGGATTTTGCATGACGATAACGCGCCTTCTCACCGAGCTACGATTGTGACTGACTTTCTCGCCAAAAACTCAACAAACGTGCTTCAGCAACCACCGTATTCGCCGGATTTGGCTCCCTGCGACTTTTTCCTCTTCCCAAAACTAAAATTGCCCCTTCGTGGCACCCGTTTTGAGTCGATTGAAGCCATAAAACAAAATTCGGCGCGAGAGCTAAAGTCCATCCCGGAAAGTGCCTATAAAAAATGTTTCGATAATTGGAAGTGCCATTGGCATAGATGTATTGGAGCAAATGGAGCCTATTTTGAAGGCGACCCAATAAATTTTGACGATTAAATGTAAAAATGTTGTTTTAATTGAAAATTCCCGGTACTTTCTTGACAGAGTAGTATGTTGTATTTATACATTTGTATATACAGGATTCTACGATAGTGCGTTGGCGCTTTCATATCTGCAGAACCAGACATCTAGAAATTCCGTTCGAAAGCAGGCTTTTTTTACTTTCATTTTTGCATCTCAGGATATTATTTTATAATATACAGGATGATCCCAAAAAAGAATTCAAAATAAGGGTGAGTTTTTAATCACGCCGCATATTTCCATATATTTTCAATGGCCTTCAATATCACTATCATACACATCATAATCAGAGAGAACTGTAAAAAGTTGAGAGATCAGTAGTTCGCTAAAAGTTCCCTCCCGATTGCCAGAAGCAATCGTAACACGAATTTGATCAGAAATTTTATTAACTAACTACTAAAATGTAGCATCCTGTATATTTTTTTCACGATAATGTAGGCATTTGAATGTCTCACATTTTCTCAGAACTTACCTTAGGATAGACACGAAAATGAACATCACAAATGAAAATGGTAGTCGAGTAATGAACATAATAACAAATGAGTATCAAAAAAAGTTGAAACAATGAAATCTGCGGTAGAAATTATTCAGGTAATTTCGGTAAATGTTTCTACATATTAATGATCCACGAGATGTTCGAGTGTCGTCCATCTTCTCCCGAACACATTACAGGATCGGATAGATCGTGGAATGACCTACTAACCCTGGTCAGCATGGCTGGAGTAATGCTCCAAAAAGAATTCACTATTCTGTCCCGCATATTGAGAGCTGTGATTGGAACTTCATCATACATAATTCCAATTCAATAATTCTTTAACAGGTTCTAGGTCCAGGGTTATAGTAGTTTGTGTCTTGCTTGAAAGATATCATCTCATTAAAAGTTTTTTTAAGTTTTTTTGTTTGCCTAAAATTTTGATAGATCCAGGATCGAAATTGAAGGAATGTTTTTTTCACATGTTCTGCTAAAGCGGTGTTATTTTCTTTTTTGTTTTTTAGTGGATTAAGGATATTCAATGAGTCTCTTTTGTGTTCAGAGATCCTGTCCTTTAGATACCGACCAGTTTGACCAATGTATGTTGACAGGACAGGATCTCTGAACACAAAAGAGACTAAAATAGAAAGACCTTTTACTTGATAGAAGAAATATAACAAAATTTGAATATTAAAACAAATTGAAATATGTTTATCTTCTACAATTTTAATTTAAAAGACAATTGGTGTTCTTAAAGGTGAGATCAGAAATTAATATAAGAGTACATATTTTCTAAGTATATACTCAATAAATTGAATTTACTTATTCATATTTGATATTGATTTCTTTCATATCACTTCATGAAACATTTTTAAATTAATAAAGTAAATAAAAACTGTTTAAACAGTGAAACTTGAGCTGAGTTGTTTTTATTTACTTTATTAATTATTCATATTTACTCTACAAGTATCAAGAAATTTTAATGGTCCGAAAAAATATTCAAAAGAAAAGAATTATTTACATTTGTTTACTCGTAAAGCATGATTTGATATTTTTTATCAATTTATCTCGAGGTACTTATTTCAAAGTGTAAGTTTTCTTTCAATGCACAAAATTTCCAAATTGTGATTGAAGGTATGACTGACTGTCGCAAAGAAAATGCGACATTTCCAAAGTTTGCGATACTTTTGTCTGTGTCTCGATTAGGATATTCGATATTCCTAGGAATATCGTGACTTTATTTCTACACCATTTCCTAATATTTCGTTTATTACTTTTCCATTCTACCTACCTTCTTGGAACTAAATGGGGATGAGTCCTCATCAATCCTTCAAGCTCTCCTTGGTAATACCGCGGGTCGTCCTCGTTGTACTGCTGTTGGTATCTCTCGCAAGATGTACCCCTATCTTGTTCAGAGTATTGCCTTCTCAGTTGGCTTCCAGATCGTTGCAATGGTAAATTTTCTTTTTCTGCAGCTGAGTGGGCTCTTTCCAACTTTGGTCTCTTATCCGAAGGTGCTTGCTGTGTTTGTGGTATGTCCGTTTCCGTGCAGGTACCTCCCATTATCCATTGTCCAGTCTTGCTTAACAGTTCTTGTTTTTTCCTACAGAGTATACACACCCATACAACCTGTGAACAGAGTTAAACGTTATGGATTTGTAAGGAAAATAATGGAATATATAATATGTAAAAAAATTATATCCTTAATAAATACCATTGGTTGATATTCAATCGATCAAGATTTCGACCAATATAAATTCATCAATGATATTTGTCAGAGTTTTGTCATAATAAGAACACAACATTTCAAACTGAAGTATTAAATTAATTGTTTTCAATATATAGATTGACTCGGAAGGAATGCGACAAACGGAAACCATAAAGTGAGGTTACTAGGTGAACGCATATAGAGATTTTAATCTCCTTAGTCTTGATTTTGGATATACCAGGTTGATTTTCGGATACTAAGTGAAATTTTAAAGTTCCACAAATCTTAAACCATCCAACTGACAGATTTGAAACTTTGGAGTTATATCGCCCTTATCGACCGCTATTGTTAACCATTTCTGAAATTCAAAAAGTCGGGACCAGAGTAGGATAATTTTGGTTATTTCTAAAATTTTTTTAGTATTTTCATAGAAATTAATTCTGAAAAAGTTTTTCAAATATTATAGAAATTAATTCTGAAACCCTTATTAAAATTATTATTATCACTAATAATATGTTCATAAGAGTTTTTTCTGGTTTGGAATCTTAGAAACTTTGTTTCTTAGACATAATTCAATTATTATTATCATTGATAATAATTATTTTTGGAAGGGTTTCAAAATTAATTTCTACAATATTTCAAGAATAGTTTCTGAATTGATTTCAATTAGAATTTCCAGAAAAATTTTAACTAATATCCTCTTACCAAGTAAAAACTCTATTTTTTTTACTGGGCATTTCTAATCTTTGTTAATTAAGTGCACTCTGTATAATAATCATTGAAATTTGTCCCCACCTTTATGAGTGTAGGAAATTCTTTCGAAAAAAAAATCCCAAATAAATTTGTTCGTCATTAGCATATATGGCTAATAATATAAATTATTATTGTTGAATGAAAAGATTTTCACTTAATTTTTTCAATGCACGAATAGTGAAAGTTTTATAAAATATAGTGTTTTATGTTCCAATATACAACGGATTTTCATAAAACAAAAGATTCCCCCGTATTATCTGAAGTATAATTCGTGTATGTTTTCCCTTCAAAAATAATGAATTTTGGAATAGCACATAAGAATTCATCGACGAATCCACGGAAAATAAGCAAACAGATGGAAATGACAATACCAGACTACGTAAAAAAATTGAAGAAGCCACAATGTTTTCTTCCCATCTAAAAATTGTCTGAAAAATTATCAGATATAAGAATTGGTATATCCGTGCCATACGGGGTGAAATATCAATCGTTAAAATGGAATAAAAGTTTTTTTGTTCAATAATAAAATTTAATAATCACCCTGTATAATAGTTCAAAAAATGTTCGAAATATTTTTGTAAAATTAATTTTCTACGCTCATAAAGGTGGAGGATAAATTCAGTTATCATTACAGAGTAACAACTCAATTAAAAAGATAGAAAATGTCCAAAATTAGCCCACTCTGATCGTGATTCGTTTAATTACAGAAATGTTAAGTAAGAGCAAGATTCATTAAAAATCAAATTACACTCAATATAAGTCTACCTAGATAGCCTCAGTTAATGGTTTCCGTTTGTCGCAGATAAATTAAATTAATATCAACAGGTAAATTTTATACTTAGATTCCAGTTAAAACTATCGTATTTTGTATGTAAGTTTGAGTTTTCACTGTCAATTATTCATTGGAAATGAGAGATACATCTCTGGGTGACTGAATGTATTAAAAATACATTGCTAAGCGTATGAAGGATTGGAGTTGAAGCACTGACTGAATATGAGAAAGAACTTAAAATGCCTAAAATAAAAATTTGGAGGACTTTCTGTAATGTTTCTGGAGACAACTCGAACAGCAAGTCTTCAGAAGGTCCTTGCAAAAGTCCACTACAACGTAATAGGTCTGATTGAAAAGGCTTACGATAGTTTCACGTAAGGCCTTCCGGGAAGCCTAGGAGAGTTGACGACGCTTGTGGTGAGGACAGCGAGCATAAGCCTACCAGAGAAGAACAGCGAACTTCTTAAAACTATTCACCGTAAAGATGTAGTCTTTTCTGCTTTGCGACAAAAGGTCTGTAATTTCTAACCCTGCAATTGCAGGAAATCTTAAAGTCCTAAATGCTTTGTGCTGGCCTACATCCCCAAATACTGGAATGAGTCAAGGGTAGTTTTCATACAGAAAGCAGAGCGAAGACCTCTATGAGGCCAAATCATATCTCCAATTAGATTCACATCGTTCCTCCTCGCAAATCTACTGTGGATGCTCCACAAGCTAGTGCCAGAGCTGGAGTCATCGGTGGAGACCAAGGAGATCATAATAGGGACATTTGTGGATATGATTTTCTATGCTTCTATGAGAAGACAGCAAGAAGAACAGAAGTGAACCATCCCAATTTCAGTTTATTCTTGTGGGACGAAAAATCACTGAGGACCCTAGAGGGAATCGATCACGGCTGCTTTTGAAAGTAGGAAAGGGTACTGTCGCTCTGCTGTGATGGAGGAACTACTCAGAAGGTTGGCCGAGCAGGGAAAGGTTACGTTAATGACCTAGCAATCATCGAGGAAAGTTGGAAGGAACAACTGCACCCAAAAACGTCATTGACATAATTAATCCATGGTGTCTGGAAGAAAGATTTAGTGTCAATTCAACCAAAACAGTTATTTTTCCGTTCACAAGTAGCAGTCAGCTCAAACTTACAGCGCTGGTATTGAAGGGAATATGAGTAGAGTTTTTCGAGCAGGTTGAATATCTAGGGGTCACCTTGGACAAAAAACTTAATTGGAGTTCGCACTCGAATAAAGTTGTTGTCAAATCTATATCGATGTTTTAGATATGCCGCAAACTGTTTGAGTAGACTTGGGGTCTGAAACCTAGAATGATCCATTGGACATATACTATGGTGGTAGATTTGATTATTGTCATTAGAATAGAACATATGACCTAGGAGGGGTATATGAAGATTCTAGAATCACTAGGAGCTGAAATTATTTCGTTCCCGAAAGACGACATGCTTGTTGAGTATCACTTTGATGCCAATTATGAGGTGATTACAGGTGACCACCAAGAAGGCATGGAAAAGTGTGCTCAACTCAACCATCTCATCTGGTATGAGTCCCTAAGGAAACAAGTAGCACGCATAGACATATATGGTCCCAAGTATAGGGGATCACTGCTTTTGGGAAAGTCTATAACAACGCTCTAAACCAAAATTCTGACTACAGAAAGATGTGCCCAATTCTGTCTGTCCAGATAGTATAAAGGAACTAGAATTTGAATTTCATCAAACAGTAGACGGCTCTGACGCAACTGATGGCTATGGACTGTGAGTCAACGACCATCAGGAGTTGTAACAATTCCCTATATCACTGGCGAGAACCAACAAATTAGTAAAACGTTTATTAGAGGATAAAATCGATCTGGTTGTTCCGCAGTTATCTGAATTTTATTATTTTTATTTTCCCATTATTTTCGAAACTACAGATATGAAAATTGGTGCTTGAAACAATAATAATAACGCACATGTTCTCGGAAGAAAATTTAGAAAATTCCAAACAAATTTTTCAGCAGAGCAGTTTTGAGCACTACCGGGCCCATAGGAACAGGACTGAGTTCGAATTTACAATGTAAATGTAAAATAACATCAAGAAGGCTAATCTAAAATTGCGTGGGGACAAGGGCACAAAATCTCCTAACTTCACGTTAGTACTTTTCTAGAATGTTTTCCATTTATTTTTGGGAGTTGTATCTTCCTAAATTTGGTTCTAAAATTTTGTAAATAAATTCATGCGATTCAGTACAAAAATTTGAGTACCGTGATATGATCCTTACATCACGCGTTAATGGATGAAAATCAAGAGAGAAAACAATATTTCTCGGGAACTATTCCAACTTTTGAAATGAATTTTGTATAATTTATCAACTTTTTATATAAAAATATTAAGGGCTAGCAGAAGAACCATGATGGAAATGTATAAAATTAGTCTTAAATGTAAAATTTACGGTAGATTGTTGCAACGTTAGAAGTTCCGAAACCATAGATGGTTTCCTTTCACCTGAATTTAAATACTACACCATTAAAATAAAAAAATAAAGTAGGGTCCTCTTCAGCGTGTTAAGACCCGGGAGGCAACAAATTGAGTGCTAAATTTTGCCCACACTCTGATCAATCACAAAATGAGCAAATTGTCTAACCCTTCTATCTCAATCAAACGCGAAACTTAAATATCTGATAATAAAATCTCTACCATTTGCGCTAAAATGAAATTTTATTTCACAGTATATATCAGGAATTTCTTTATCGCCATTCTCCTCGGATTTAAAGTGCACATTTTCGACGAAATAATTTGAACTCTACTTAAATAGGAAGGAAGCATAGCATCATCTAGCCATATTCAGGAAGGAAAATGAGAAAATGCCCGCTTGAGCTGAGTGGGCGAGGAATTTAAATACTTTTTCTATTCATTCACCTAGCTACAAGGCATAAGGGAAAGACGTCACTACCTTAAAGTTCGGGCATACGTGAATTTCTGAGTGAAGCGATTCTACGCAGAATGAAAGGCCTGAATGAAAATCTTTGTGGATTTTCCTCGGAGAAAGCAGCGACAAAGAAGAAAAGGAATTCAGGAGACATTTTGGTTCATTCCTGACTACACTGGGGTTACTTACATAATGACAGCTCTGCGTATATTCATAACTCACCCATGAATGTGAGGTACAAATATTGCAAGAATTAATTACCGATAGTACACATTGGGTTTCCTCCAATTATATAAGGAATCAGGTAGTTCAATATGTATCAGCAGAGGATTGAAAAGACCCTTTTTGAGTTGAAATTGTCTTAAATTCTAAATCTTAGGCATCGGTAAATCAAAAACTAGCGCTGACTTTCCCTAAACATTTCACATTGAGCTCTCGGAAAACATACTTTAAACCTAAAAAATGGTGGAAAGCACTGACATTAAGTCAGAAACTTCTACAAGTCTGTTTAATAATCTATTTCCCCTGAAAATTTCAAATTTGTGAGTGACTTCTTAAAATACATATAATGAATAGAAATGGAAAAAAATCATGCTACCTGGGTTAGCTCACTTCGAAATTTCAAAATAGGGCTCGATAGATCAGCTATTATAATTTGTCGGTTTCTTCATAGAACTATTTGCAGGTTCCATTTTTAAATATTAGAAAATTGTGGGAATTCTCGCGATTTATCTTCACGAAATTATGCATGACACTTCTTTTGCCTCCTTTTGAACGAATTAAGATGAAGAGTTTTCTTAGTTAAGGGGCTAAAACATTGAACAATTGAACTCTACACTTTTTTCTGTTAAAATTGTCGTATGAGCTGGTATACTACTCTGTCAAGAAAGTACCGGGAATTTTCAATTAAAACAACATTTTTACATTTTATCGTCAAAATTTATTGGGTCGCCTTCAAAATAGGCTCCATTTGCTCCAATACATCTATGCCAACGGCACTTCCAATTATCGAAACATTTTTTATAGGCGCTTTCCGGGATGGACTTTAGCTCTCGCGCCGAATTTTGTTTTATGGCTTCAATCGACTCAAATTGGGTGCCACGAAGGGGCAATTTTAGTTTTGGGGAGAGGAAAAAGTCGCAGGGAGCCAAATCCGACGAATACGGTGGTTGCTGAAGCACGTTTGTTGAGTTTTTGGCGAGAAAGTCAGTCACAATCGTAGCTCGGTGAGAAGGCGCGTTATCGTCATGCAAAATCCATGAGTTGTTTGCCCACAAATTTGGCCGCTTCTTACGAATACGCCCACGCAAACGTTTCATAACGCCTAGGTAATACTCTTTGTTTACCGTCTGACCCTCTGGAACGAATTCGTAGTGCACCACGCCACGGATATCGAAGAAATCAATGAGCATCACCTTCATTTTCGAGCGGCTTTGACGTGGTTTTTTCGGTTTCGGCTCATTTTTTGCCACCCATTCCGATGATTGCTGGCTTGTTTGCATATCGTACTCGTAGACTCAGGTCTCATCAGCAGTTATAATGCGTTCCATGAATGTAGAATCGGAATTACAGCGATCCAGCATGTCTGAAGCAACCTGTTCGCGATGACGTTTTTGAAGAAAATTCAGGTCTTTCGGTACGAGTCGTGCGGCCACCTTTCTCATGCCCAAAATATCAATCAAAATCGTACGTGCGGACTCGTGGGATATCTTAAGATCATATGCTATCTCTCTCAAGCTGGTACGACGGTTTTCCAGCACCCTTTCCTTAATTTTATCGACGTTATCTTCGATCGAAGCCGTCGATGGGCGACCACTTCACGACCGTCCTTGAAGGCTCTGTACCACTGATATGCACGAGTTTTCGATAGGGCATTATCACCAAAGGCCTTTTGCAACATTTTCAATGCATCGGCACACGAAAATTCATTTGCAACACAAAACTTTAAACAAATTCTTTGCTCAACGTAATCACCCATAGTAAAAATCGGCACGCACTCTGACATCGACTAATTTAATCAGCTGTTGCAAACACACTAGTTGACAGATCCCGCTCAAGCTTGGCATAGTAATTAAGGACAGTGGTACCAACCTAGGAAAAAAAATTTTTACCTGCCCCATGGCCCCGCCAGATTTAAATCGATAATTCCCGGTACTTTCTTGACAGAATGTATTAAAGGGAAAAATTATCCTTGTATTATAGAAATTTCCATACAAATCGAAAAAAGCGTTATGTTCACTTAAATATAAAATATAATGCTTTTTTTAATGTTCTTGAATCTATCATTTTTTGTACGAGGTGGTACATTAAAGGGAAAGATAATCCTGCTATCTTCTTTTGCCTTTTTCATAACTATTTCATTCATATCTATTTTCAAGTTGGTGTACTAGAGAAACACTTTCCATTTTAGTTATTATTATCACTTATTTCAGGAAGAATATGAAAAATATTTGAATGCAGTCTGTAAAAAATCTTAAAATACACATAATTCATATGAAATTTATCGAAATTTGTACGCAGATTTTGTTATCAATTTTGTCTGAGCGTAATTGATTCCTAATCGCTCTACATTTCTCAGTAATAACTGACCATATGTATTATTCATACCACTTTATTGATATATTTGTCCTTATTCAACATGAAATATCGAATCTAAACTCACAATATTCAAATGCTCAATTACTAAACTTTTGACATATAATTGTTTTAGCAACGTCTTTACTATTCTTCCTCTATTTGTGTTTGTTACTTGTCCTTCTGTGCTTCGTTTGCCGTTGATTTTATGCCCATCAAGGTTTTAGACTCTTTTAACCTTCTTTGGTGAAATTGTTATACTATAATAACAAAAATTTGTGAAAATCAGAATAAACTTATTTAATATTATTACAACTGCTCTAGCGTCATCTAAATTGTTGACAGTGCTCCAATTTGCCAGTTCGTGTCAAGTGTGTATTGCAATTTTTACAATAGATAAACATAACACGAAAATGAAATTTTAGGTGCATAAGTATAATATATTAGATATTATTTAAAGCTTACAATCTGAATATGGTTGAAAGTTTGTCTCGCTCTGGTTAGCCATGAACCATTTGAAGTGGTGACTTAAAATTGTCGTTTGAGACTGACACCTATAATCATTAAAATTTTTGTGTTTTGCGAATTACTTGGTATCATTTTAAACAATTGCTTGGACATGAAACTTATTCCGCTCGACTAGTGTCGAACTACCTGAATTTTCTGCAAAAATTGAATCGCTGAAGACATACTACCATTAGTTAATTCTGACCCCACATTCTCGAAACATATGGTAACGGTTTAAGACATGAATCTACTTAAATCAACACTTTAAGGCACAGGTTTTTAGTTTATAGATGACATCAAAGAGCAATTGCGGCAACTCGATTCCTGAGAATACGTTAAAAAATGAAGGTGACACAATAAATTTGGATGAATAATACATATTTCCAGTTTCAATGGCCGATCCTGGTACGTATTTGAAACTGCATATTTCATTTTAAACTCGCGATACTCAAGATTGTGTATCTGTTTCTACCCAGGTAAATAAGTTTATTGCATCTGGAATCCTTAGATTGCTTTTTCTCATACTACATTGCTTTTAAAGTATGCACGTACAATGACTATTTTATCCTTCTGTTTGTATGAAATTTCGTCTAAGCTTTGGCTTTTAGAAAAAATATATATTTCTTTTAATTTCAAATGTGGCTTTTAGAAACTACAATAATTACTTTACAAGGCGCAGTCTAGATGGAGTGCATACCATGTATACGATCTGCATCACATAACACAATGTATAGTATCAATCAGCATGATTCAGTTTGCTTCATTTAATACAGATTAACCTACAGTAAAAGCCTCGACCATTAAAATTTGATTCCTGTTATCAGTTAAACTGGAAGTACTACATCGATCAAAATATTTTTCTACCACACAACTGCTCAAAATCTAGGAAGAATGGCATCTCGTCGATTACACCGATATATTCAATTAGAAGCACCAAGAAATGAAGTTACGACCGCATTTCAGCTGAATATTGCTCAATTGAAAGCGAAATTGTGCTTTTATGGTTCTTTCATTTTCCTATAATTTGAAAAAAAATTTACTATTTTCAATATGACCAGATTTTTAGCACATTTAGAAAGTATCCGAAATTTCGCTCGTGCACTCATTCACTCTCGACAAGGGGCAATCGACAATTTCTCGCACTAGTTGCACAATATACTATAATTATACTTCTTTCTTGTAATATTCTAAAACAATGTCTAAAATAGTATGTGCAGATAGTCGACTATGGCCAAAGTTGCCTGGCAACTCTATTTGTCAAATATTGTTGATTTTCAACAGGAATACACTTCATTAAATGATGATATGTCACTGAAAAGACAAGGTTACATATCAAGGAAACCAAGAAAAAATCCCTATAATGACACCTTTACAAAAGTAACAAAGGATAAAATTTTGTCAACGTTTTCAAGAACATAGAAGATAATTTTAATGATTTTTTAATATCTGATGAAAGTTGTTTCCAACTTGGTGGAAATCAAAAAAATCCTATCAAAACCTATTTCCGTTAAACTTTCCAAATTTCCCACCAAAATAATTGTTTGGGGAGCAATATCTCAGCGTGGTGATATGCCTCTCTGTATAGTTGATAGTACCATTAATAGTGGAAAGTATTGTGGCATTCTAAACGATTTTCTCCTTAAAACTTTATATCCAGAGGGGTGACGTTATCAGCAGTATAATGCAAGATGCCCTACTTCGGCCCATACTCAAGCTTGGATGCAAGAACACCAAGTGACAACCATTTCAGGGCCAGCAGCTTCATCAGATCTCAGTCCATTGAAAACATATGGGGACTAATGAAGATTGAAGTTGAACGAGGAGCGCTACATTCAGTCAGTTTCACAGTCCTGGACTACCATCACCGAGAATTATGGAGGTGATCTACTTTCGGATGTACCTCGACGTTTTGTAAAGTGTTTACAGTTAAATGGAGGTTGTATAAGTAAATAAGATGAATATTTTGTTATTATTTTCTAATTCAAGAATTAAAAATATATACTAAATAATTACAATTAGCTTTGTTTTTTCCGGATACGTTCAAGACGCACTATATTTTGGCCGAAACATCTGAGTAGAAGCATATCGTTAATTAATTTGTATTTTTAATGGTGGAAAGGAAAGAAAACTGTAAATATTGACAGAGAATAGCAAGAAACAAAATAATTTGATGTGAAAATAATGATCCCTTGCCTGAAATTTTCGCATACGTAAAGACGTATGCTCATTTTTATCACTATAAAATTATGTCAATTTGAATGTGAGTCAATACTTGATAGAAGTAAAATTTAAATTACTTTAATTCCAGAACTATGTATTCTAACTTGAAGCCAGAGTATATAATTCTGGATTTGAAGTCATTTAAATTTTACTTCTATCAAGTATTGACTCACATTAAAATTGATTTTTAAATTATGAAATAAATTCATATAGAGTCTAAAGATCCATAATATATTCCTTAATTATTTATTATTTTTGAAATTCTGGTTATTATTCTCATCATGGGATATTATTTGGGGTGAATAAATTTTGTTATGTTTTTCTGTGTTCCGACTACAAATAGTTATAGGTTATACGTAACAACAAGTTGATCATTTCTGTTTTATTTTGGATACTTTCAAGCTTACTCCGAGTTTATTCGTTCCAGGTTTTATCTTATTTGGAGAGTTAAATTTTGATCTTGTTATATATTTCAATCTGAATTCAATACATTTCTGAAGAGGTCTAGATACCGACATAGAGACCAAATGTTGAAATTCTCGTTCAATTATTTTCATTGAATCCTTTATTTTTGAGCATTTTAGATGATTTTGGAATAGTGGATTTTCTTGTATTTGTATGTTGATATACATACTTATATAGTTTTTGTTAATACATTTGTATTAAAACGTTTCATGTCGGGATGTAAAAAGGTTTTTTCCGAGACATTGAAAAATATTTTATATTGATTTTATATAAGGATATCAATTTGAAAGCTTTTGTATATAGTCAATATATATTGTGAAGTTAGAATATATAATTCTGGATTTCAAGTCATAAAATTATTTGTATTTATATTAAACTGCCACGTCTATAGTACCTGTGGAAATCTATTACGACTTTTGAATATTAAAACAAATTGAAATATGTTATCTTCTACAATTTTAATTTCAAAAAAATTTTTATTCAAAAAACTTTTAGAATTAAATTTATGTCTACACAAGCACCGCTTACATTTAACAGACGTATATAATCAAAACTCAATATATAATATCAAATGGAATAAATAACCCAACAGATATTCGAAAGTAATTAAAATTAATAAATAAATATTTAAAGGAGACAAAATTTTGTTTCTGGTCTTACCTGTAAGAACACCAATTGCCTTTTAAAAACATGAACACACTTAAAGGACTTCTCAAAGAATATAATTTATTTGAAATATTTAATATATTTAAATATTCGAATAAATTATTTCAAAAATCTCTAAAAAATGTGCAGTATATCTTTAAAAAACAAATATAATTCAAGACAATCCCGTCTTCAGTCCTACTTTAATATTCCAAATATCAAAATAAAAAAACTAACCTATATCTCTCACGTGTTATTTCGAAGCTTTAGTCTTTTAACACGTGAGAGATATAGGTTAGTTTTTTGATTTTGATATTTGGAATATTAAATGAGGACTGAAGACGGGATTGTCTAGAATTATATTTGTTTTTTGAAGATATAGTGCACATTTTTTAAAGATTTTTGAAATAATTTATTCGAATATTTAAATATATTAAATATTTCAAATAAATTATATTCTTTGAGAAGTCCTTCAAGTGTGTTCATGTTTTTAAAAGGCAATTGGTGTTCTTAAAGGTAAGACCAGAAACCAAATTTTGTCTCCTTTAAATATTTATTTATTAATTTTAATTACTTTCGTATATCTGTTGGGTTATTTATTCCATTTGACATTATATATTGAGTTTTGATTATATACGTCTATTAAATGTAAGCGGTGCTTGTGTAGACATAAATTTAATTCTAAAAGTTTTTTGAATAAAAATTTTTTTGAAATTAAAATTGTAGAAGATAAACATATTTCAATTTGTTTTAATATTCAAAATTTGTTATATTTCTTCTATTAAGTAAAAGGCCTTTCTATTTGATGAAATTTATTACATCTATTAATATTCACCAATTCCTCTCCCTTTTTCGCTGGTCACTTCCAAATTTTGTCTCAAATAGCAGAAGGAACAATTTCCGGCTATTGGAATTCTAAGGAAAGTATTTCGTTTTTAATAAAACTGAAACAGCGTCTCACCTTATTTGAACGCAGGGTAACTTTGCCCCCACACCTTGCGCAGCATCTGATGGAACAATAGTTGCACAGATGGCCGACACCATCTGCAAACTTAGTTTTCAGGCAAACGTGACATGTGGCGTCCAACTCCACTCCTGCTTTTTTGTGTTGCTCGCTCCTTGCCCTGATTGTTTCCTCCAAAATGTGAACTTCGTCAGCCTTTCTTCTGCAAAAATAAACTCGGTTATATCATCGTGAAAGTCAACTATGAGAGTACAAAAATTTTTAGTTATACTTGACAATAGTTCTTATTCTTGAGCGAACATAACATACAGCTGAATAGTATATTATGGTAGATTGGACGTATCCAAATACGAAAATAAGAAAAAAAAAAGTTGTAACACGTAAGAATTTCTTGTTACATTTATAGAAACACATTTAATGTCAGAATATCTGATATGTATTGAAAAAAATTGTTTCAGAATTTTCAACCTTATATATTGACTTTATTTAGTTTAACACCTACTTAACGTACCCTATATTTAAAAAAAACACAAAGATTAAAAATATTGACTTGAAATACTAATTTTTTCTTATTATGATGGGTTATATATTCTTTCTTCATAAACTAGCAGTAATCGCCCATCATGGCTGGATCCCATCGTCCTTGATAGCGAATTTCCATTGTCCTGATATCTTTGTGGAATCTTTTACTCTGCTCGTCACTGACAGCTCCCAAATTTTCAGGGCACCAAGCGATTTTTAAGCATCTAATAGTTCATTAAATAACTTAAGGAGGAACGGTTTTTTACTTGATAGAAGGATTATTACAAAATTTGAAAATCAAAACAGATTTAATCTGTTGTCTTCTACAATTTTAATTTCAAAAAATTCTTTGAAGAAACTTTAAGAATTAAATTAATGTCTTTATAAGCACTGCTCATATTTAATAGACGTCAAAATTCATCATACAATATCAAACGGAATTAAGAAAAGCCAACGAACATAAACTGTCAATTAAAATTAAAATATAAATAAGCAAACATTTTTTGTTTCGTTCCAGGCATGCGTAATGAACTCTTCAGACAAACTTACGAAGCCCTGTTTGTTACAAAATGTTACAAAATGTATTGTTTTCCGATCCCATATGAATGAAAAATAACTCTTTCTCAAAAATATAAAACATAATTTCAAGAACTTCTCAAAAACTAATTTATTTGAAATATTCAATATATTTAAATAAATTACTTCAAAAAATCTCAAAACATGTAGCACATTCTCAAGAAATAATTAAAGTTACGATAAGATCAGCTCAACTTTACATATAAAAAATAATTAAATCAATTAAACAATGTATAGACTTACTCAGTGAATCTTAGGAATACACGGTCCTCAACAGAAAATAAAAGTGAACACCTTTATATATCCAAGGTACTTATGTTCCCAGTTCACAGAAAATCATACAAAGCTCATAAGGCACTCGGCCTCAGTTAAAACCGTTCAACACTGTATAATGAATTTCTTTATTTAAAAAACCTAATATAATTATATATTATATATAAAATAAAATAAGGAGGAACGGTTTTTTACTTGATAGAAGGATTATTACAAAATTTGAAAATCAAAACAGATTTAATCTGTTGTCTTCTACAATTTTAATTTCAAAAAATTCTTTGAAGAAACTTTAAGAATTAAATTAATGTCTTTATAAGCATTGCTCATATTTAATAGACGTCAAAATTCATCATACAATATCAAACGGAATTAAGAAAAACCAACGAACATAAACTGTCAATTAAAATTAAAATATAAATAAGCAAACATTTTTTGTTTCGTTCCAGGCATGCGTAATGAACTCTTCAGACAAACTTACGAAGCCCTGTTTGTTACAAAATGTTACAAAATGTATTGTTTTCCGATCCCATATGAATGAAAAATAACTCTTTCTCAAAAATATAAAACATAATTTCAAGAACTTCTCAAAAACTAATTTATTTGAAATATTCAATATATTTAAATAAATTACTTCAAAAAATCTCAAAACATGTAGCACATTCTCAAGAAATAATTAAAGTTACGATAAGATCAGCTCAACTTTACATATAAAAAATAATTAAATCAATTAAACAATGTATAGACTTACTCAGTGAATCTTAGGAATACACGGTCCTCAACAGAAAATAAAAGTGAACACCTTTATATATCCAAGGTACTTATGTTCCCAGTTCACAGAAAATCATACAAAGCTCATAAGGCACTCGGCCTCAGTTAAAACCGTTCAACACTGTATAATGAATTTCTTTATTTAAAAAACCTAATATAATTATATATTATATATAAAATAAAATAAGGAGGAACGGTTTTTTACTTGATAGAAGGATTATTACAAAATTTGAAAATCAAAACAGATTTAATCTGTTGTCTTCTACAATTTTAATTTCAAAAAATTCTTTGAAGAAACTTTAAGAATTAAATTAATGTCTTTATAAGCACTGCTCATATTTAATAGACGTCAAAATTCATCATACAATATCAAACGGAATTAAGAAAAACCAACGAACATAAACTGTCAATTAAAATTAAAATATAAATAAGCAAACATTTTTTGTTTCGTTCCAGGCATGCGTAATGAACTCTTCAGACAAACTTACGAAGCCCTGTTTGTTACAAAATGTTACAAAATGTATTGTTTTCCGATCCCATATGAATGAAAAATAACTCTTTCTCAAAAATATAAAACATAATTTCAAGAACTTCTCAAAAACTAATTTATTTGAAATATTCAATATATTTAAATAAATTACTTCAAAAAATCTCAAAACATGTAGCACATTCTCAAGAAATAATTAAAGTTACGATAAGATCAGCTCAACTTTACATATAAAAAATAATTAAATCAATTAAACAATGTATAGACTTACTCAGTGAATCTTAGGAATACACGGTCCTCAACAGAAAATAAAAGTGAACACCTTTATATATCCAAGGTACTTATGTTCCCAGTTCACAGAAAATCATACAAAGCTCATAAGGCACTCGGCCTCAGTTAAAACCGTTCAACACTGTATAATGAATTTCTTTATTTAAAAAACCTAATATAATTATATATTATATATAAAATAAAATAAGGAGGAACGGTTTTTTACTTGATAGAAGGATTATTACAAAATTTGAAAATCAAAACAGATTTAATCTGTTGTCTTCTACAATTTTAATTTCAAAAAATTCTTTGAAGAAACTTTAAGAATTAAATTAATGTCTTTATAAGCACTGCTCATATTTAATAGACGTATAAAATCAAAATTCATCATACAATATCAAACGGAATTAAGAAAAACCAACGAACATAAACTGTCAATTAAAATTAAAATATAAATAAGCAAACATTTTTTGTTTCGTTCCAGGCATGCGTAATGAACTCTTCAGACAAACTTACGAAGCCCTGTTTGTTACAAAATGTTACAAAATGTATTGTTTTCCGATCCCATATGAATGAAAAATAACTCTTTCTCAAAAATATAAAACATAATTTCAAGAACTTCTCAAAAACTAATTTATTTGAAATATTCAATATATTTAAATAAATTACTTCAAAAAATCTCAAAACATGTAGCACATTCTCAAGAAATAATTAAAGTTACGATAAGATCAGCTCAACTTTACATATAAAAAATAATTAAATCAATTAAACAATGTATAGACTTACTCAGTGAATCTTAGGAATACACGGTCCTCAACAGAAAATAAAAGTGAACACCTTTATATATCCAAGGTACTTATGTTCCCAGTTCACAGAAAATCATACAAAGCTCATAAGGCACTCGGCCTCAGTTAAAACCGTTCAACACTGTATAATGAATTTCTTTATTTAAAAAACCTAATATAATTATATATTATATATAAAATAAAATAAGGAGGAACGGTTTTTTACTTGATAGAAGGATTATTACAAAATTTGAAAATCAAAACAGATTTAATCTGTTGTCTTCTACAATTTTAATTTCAAAAAATTCTTTGAAGAAACTTTAAGAATTAAATTAATGTCTTTATAAGCACTGCTCATATTTAATAGACGTCAAAATTCATCATACAATATCAAACGGAATTAAGAAAAACCAACGAACATAAACTGTCAATTAAAATTAAAATATAAATAAGCAAACATTTTTTGTTTCGTTCCAGGCATGCGTAATGAACTCTTCAGACAAACTTACGAAGCCCTGTTTGTTACAAAATGTTACAAAATGTATTGTTTTCCGATCCCATATGAATGAAAAATAACTCTTTCTCAAAAATATAAAACATAATTTCAAGAACTTCTCAAAAACTAATTTATTTGAAATATTCAATATATTTAAATAAATTACTTCAAAAAATCTCAAAACATGTAGCACATTCTCAAGAAATAATTAAAGTTACGATAAGATCAGCTCAACTTTACATATAAAAAATAATTAAATCAATTAAACAATGTATAGACTTACTCAGTGAATCTTAGGAATACACGGTCCTCAACAGAAAATAAAAGTGAACACCTTTATATATCCAAGGTACTTATGTTCCCAGTTCACAGAAAATCATACAAAGCTCATAAGGCACTCGGCCTCAGTTAAAACCGTTCAACACTGTATAATGAATTTCTTTATTTAAAAAACCTAATATAATTATATATTATATATAAAATAAAATAAGGAGGAACGGTTTTTTACTTGATAGAAGGATTATTACAAAATTTGAAAATCAAAACAGATTTAATCTGTTGTCTTCTACAATTTTAATTTCAAAAAATTCTTTGAAGAAACTTTAAGAATTAAATTAATGTCTTTATAAGCACTGCTCATATTTAATAGACGTATAAAATCAAAATTCATCATACAATATCAAACGGAATTAAGAAAAACCAACGAACATAAACTGTCAATTAAAATTAAAATATAAATAAGCAAACATTTTTTGTTTCGTTCCAGGCATGCGTAATGAACTCTTCAGACAAACTTACGAAGCCCTGTTTGTTACAAAATGTTACAAAATGTATTGTTTTCCGATCCCATATGAATGAAAAATAACTCTTTCTCAAAAATATAAAACATAATTTCAAGAACTTCTCAAAAACTAATTTATTTGAAATATTCAATATATTTAAATAAATTACTTCAAAAAATCTCAAAACATGTAGCACATTCTCAAGAAATAATTAAAGTTACGATAAGATCAGCTCAACTTTACATATAAAAAATAATTAAATCAATTAAACAATGTATAGACTTACTCAGTGAATCTTAGGAATACACGGTCCTCAACAGAAAATAAAAGTGAACACCTTTATATATCCAAGGTACTTATGTTCCCAGTTCACAGAAAATCATACAAAGCTCATAAGGCACTCGGCCTCAGTTAAAACCGTTCAACACTGTATAATGAATTTCTTTATTTAAAAAACCTAATATAATTATATATTATATATAAAATAAAATAAGGAGGAACGGTTTTTTACTTGATAGAAGGATTATTACAAAATTTGAAAATCAAAACAGATTTAATCTGTTGTCTTCTACAATTTTAATTTCAAAAAATTCTTTGAAGAAACTTTAAGAATTAAATTAATGTCTTTATAAGCACTGCTCATATTTAATAGACGTCAAAATTCATCATACAATCTCAAACGGAATTAAGAAAAACCAACGAACATAAACTGTCAATTAAAATTAAAATATAAATAAGCAAACATTTTTTGTTTCGTTCCAGGCATGCGTAATGAACTCTTCAGACAAACTTACGAAGCCCTGTTTGTCACAAAATGTTACAAAATGTATTGTTTTCCGATCCCATATGAATGAAAAATAACTCTTTCTCAAAAATATAAAACATAATTTCAAGAACTTCTCAAAAACTAATTTATTTGAAATATTCAATATATTTAAATAAATTACTTCAAAAAATCTCAAAACATGTAGCACATTCTCAAGAAATAATTAAAGTTACGATAAGATCAGCTCAACTTTACATATAAAAAATAATTAAATCAATTAAACAATGTATAGACTTACTCAGTGAATCTTAGGAATACACGGTCCTCAACAGAAAATAAAAGTGAACACCTTTATATATCCAAGGTACTTATGTTCCCAGTTCACAGAAAATCATACAAAGCTCATAAGGCACTCGGCCTCAGTTAAAATGTTTGCTTATTTATATTTTAATTTTAATTGACAGTTTATGTTCGTTGGTTTTTCTTAATTCCGTTTGATATTGTATGATGAATTTTGACGTCTATTAAATATGAGCAGTGCTTATAAAGACATTAATTTAATTCTTAAAGTTTCTTCAAAGAATTTTTTGAAATTAAAATTGTAGAAGACAACAGATTAAATCTGTTTTGATTTTCAAATTTCATTAAATAACTGTTTGCATCCGTATTGTTGCCCACAAATCCTCTTACTATACTAACAAATGAGTTCCATGCTCTAAGTTACTGCCTGGTAAGCTTCTGTGTAAAATTAACGTGTTCCAGCAATTTTCTGATTTGTGCTCCAATAAATGCCTTCCTTTAATTTGACAACTTAACTTGGAAAAGACTTGTTGTAAGTATTTAAATCCATCACCATCTTTGTTCATAGCCTTCAAAAAGTTTTTCAACAGCCCAAGTTCAATGTGAAGAGGAGGCAGAAGGATATTTTTGGGGTGTACAAGAAGTCTAAATTCAACATTTTGAGATCCCAGTTGAAATACACTTCTTTCTGGCTATAGACAAAGAAATCAGCAATATTTTGTAAATTCTCCCTGAAGTCCCACTAAAATTCCTATAACTTTTAAGTCCCCACATATCTGCCATTTCTACGTGTGTAGTTTTTTTTATCCAAAGCAGTGCGCCTATTCTTATAACTTTCATCACTGAATGGGCAACTGGTATAGAGGGTTTTAAATTTGCATTAACCTCTTTTAAACTGTATTTAGATGAATATATAAATAAACGCCACTCAAAGGGGGAATACTCAATATCAAGTTCCTTCATTAAGCTATCAATATCAGTAAACGCACACAACGAATTTTCCCTACTGTTGAATGTAGCAAATGGAGCATTTTATTTTCTGAAATTTCTAATTTTCGTTTCATTGCCTAATAAGTTCCCTTCCTTAAAACGGGAACCAAGAAGTTCTGACTGTTGTCTACAATATCTTCCAAAACAACATTTTGCGGATATAAAGGTGCAATCGGAACTGGTAAATCTGCATCATGAGCTCGTATTGCAGACTGCAAATTTGGATAGTCGATCTTGTGCTTTCCTTTTTTGGAATAACCTTCAGTCTTTGTCAAGCAAAAATAGCAATCGTCTAAATGATAAGTGGGTTCTCGCCATACCATAGGGATTGTCAAAGGCATGCTTTTCCTTTTTCCATTCATCCACTGCACCAATGATACGCTACAACTAACAGAGCATACTTGGGGGGCCCACTGCTTGTCTTGATCTCCAATTAAAACACCAAAATATAGGAATGAGGCTTCTTTAACATTTTCAGACAATGGCCTGGCTTGTGATTTCACAATAAATTCTCCACAAATATCACAAAATATTTCAGGAGAGATTTTGCAACTGCGGCATTAAATTTTCAAGATAAGAAGTTCTGTGTTCAAAAAAAATCTTATTGTAGGCGTGGTACGTAGATGAATATCACGATTCTGATGTGAACAAAATCAGTCATGTTTCTCCAATTCAATCATAAAGAGCTTCAAGATAGAGCAAATGTAGGTTTGGAATATTTCAAATTTCGTTGTTAACTTCTTAGCCATGATATTAGGGCAGAGGACAAGCAGCTAGCACAAAAGTTCATAGGTCATTCGAAAGCACACTAAATGAGGTCATTTTTGCTCAAAAGATAACACGTCCATAATTAATAATTTTTCATCGATACCATTGGATTAATATTCATTACTTACCACGCCCGCAATAGGAATTTTTTGGTACCCAGAACTTCTTACCTTGTAGCAAATTTGAAGCCGTTTCCAGATATGTGGTCAAATTTGATAAGACTGCAAGGATAACTGAAGTATAATTGATTTTATGGAAACATATTTCGAGAAATCAAGGAATATCAAAGTGAAGAATAACCATCAATATTTCGACCATGTGTTAAATGATATTTTTTTTGACTCTTTTAACAACAGACACCATGTAGACAAAAAAATTTCAACATACGGCTTCATATTAGTACGTTGATGAACTTCTAATAGCGTTAAACAAGACGACAGAATTTATTCATTACCATAAGATTCTGTTGAAATTCTTGCTATTAGGTATTAATATTTCAAATGGAATTCATCCAGATTTGCGAGAATAGGTTGTATTTTTAAAAGTAATGAACTGAACTGAACTTCTGCTGAACATCACTGATGATATTTTGCGATCTTTGGATGGGGGACATGCCTCAATTCTCACCTTATTGGATTTCGCAAGGGCATTCGATACCCTGGACCATGAGCTGCTTTGTGCTAAATTAACTTATATTGGTTTTGATGAAACTGCTCTGAGATTTTTCAAGTCTTACCTTTTTGATAGGCATCAGTGCGTTAAATTGCGTGATACATATTCAGATTATTGCCCTATAACTTCAGGGGTGCCACAAGGATCTGTTCTTGGCCCTCTGCTTTTCCTTATATATGTGGCTGACATGCATAAAGTGGTCAGATTCGCATCCACCCATTTTTATTGTGATGACACTCAGGTTCGCCTCTCTTTTCATCCCTCCTCTGTTTCTCAGGCTGTCGAGCGGTTGAATGAGGATTTAGACTTAATTATGCGTTATTCCCAAATGAATAATTTGAAGATAAATGTTAAAAAATGTTTTTATATATGCTTTTTTCCCAGGAAATCTCAGGGTGTGGTTGAGATCAAGATGGGCGGTGAAAGAATTCCGTCCTCCACCTGCTGTAGAAACCTGGGAATCTTTTTCGATTGCCAGTTGAGATTCAGGGAGCATGTCTCGTTGCTGTTGAGGAATTCTTTCCTTGCATTACGCCTTTTGTATCGGCAGAGATATTGTTTAGATTTTCAGTCACGCAAGTATCTCTGTGAGACTCTCGTTTTGTTCAAACTAAACTATGGATTAACGGTTTTTTACCCTTGCCTTGATTCCGTGCAGAGGCGCAGACTACAGAAAATGCAGAATTCATGCTGCCGGTTTGTTTTCGGTTTGAGGAAATATGACAGTGGAATAAGGGACGGAATTAACAGCTTGGGATGGCTTAGGGTTGAGAATGTTTTCCGGCTCCACCTGACGATTATGGTTCATCGAATTTTACGTTCTTGTCTTCCACCGTATTTGAGGGAAAAGCTAATTTTTAGACGTGATGTTCATTGCGTGGACGTTAGGCATGGTCATAGGCTCATGCTGCCAAGATTTGGTTCAGCCATGTTTCAGCGCTCCTTCACCTTCAATGCGGTGAAATTACATAATGAATTTTTAGTTTCGTGTGAAGGCGTTTCTTTGAGCTCACTGAGAAAAATTTTGAAGTCAAAATTCTTGACGAGCCAATTATAAATTAGGAAAATTTTGTGAATATGAAATATGTTTTGTTTACTCACAATGGAATTGATTCGTTAATTTTATTTTTTTTTCCGCTTATTTTTGTTTCTATCCTTTTGTTTTTTTTTTTCCCTTTTTGTTTTTTTTTTTTTTCAGGGTTGAGTAGAGTAGCTTTAAGCTAGACTTCGCCCTATGTTTATATATTGTAAATGTATGAATAAAGGCACTATTATTATTATTATTATTAATGTACTGAATTCATTCTACTTGAGTAAACAAAGAACTTCTCAACGTTTATACCCTCTAGTATTTATGATACCTTAGTCAGGACAAAATACTTCGTGTGAAATCGTTTCTCTTCGAATCACTAAAAGATCTAAATAATTTCATTCTGTTGATCAAAATACTGTTCAATTTTCTTTTTTATTTTCGGGTCATCCTTCACAACTCGCTGAGTGGAAAATTAGAAGGGGACAACAAAGTACATTACCTTTTTCAGGAAATTAATGAATTCAATCTCACATGAATCGGTTTTTTCATACTTCACGAAATTTTAAAAGAATTTTCCATTCGAGTTGAATCAAGAGGCAGTTTGATGGAGTTAGGCGCCATAACAACGATTGATTTATCTATCGAAAATGAGGGCATTTTCTTCCTGAGCGAGTGGCGTACCTGTGCTAGGGCATTTGATGAGGCGCATTGAATTTATATGGCCCAAACCCTACTGAGGCACAATTTTTAAAAATTCTGACGATCAAAATGGTGGTCTTTTAAATCGGATAACTCAATACATTTTTTTATATTAAATTTTTCGAATATTTATTAAATAAAGAATAAAAAACGTTTGCTCAGCATAAAAAGTAGTTGAAAGCATTGAAATGAAGTCCGAAGCTTTTGTGCACTTTTTCCATTTCTTCTGAAAACGTCAAATCAGTGCTATACATGAAGAAGCTATACATGATGGATAAAACAAATAACTTTGTGTTCTGTTAGCCCAAAGTTAAACAAACGTAATTTTTTGCAATTCAAATCACCTGAAGAATAACGGAAAATCTCCTGAAAATGATAGATAATCAAAAAATTCTCATAATTTAACTTAGCGAGATTATACATGAGAGTCCGTGTCGTTATTTCACATAAATACTAAATCTGAACTCGATCGGATTTGTACTTTCGAAAATATTTGAAGAATAAAATTTCAAACGAGAATAACTCATGAACTATTGAGTCGATGTCCTGTCCTAATTTCAACATATATTAATAGTCAGACTACAAATATATTCCGAAATTTCAAATCTCTGCGTCTTTTCAATCGGAAATTAGCATTTCTCTTCCAGTTGCCCGCTCGGACAGCCGATCCTTACCAAATTTCGCACAATTCTTCGTGTTATTATTATACATCCAAATTCTAAATTTAATTTTGATGGTATCAGTTGTTTTCTGAACTATTGAGAATATACGAAAAAGTTTCAACTATGAATAACTGGGGAATTCATTGACTGATTTTGTCCATTAACATATTTCGCTTATACAATTAGGTCCCAAAACTACTTTGAAAATTTCAAGGCTCTAGCTCTTTCCGTTCTAAAGTAACACCGACCTGATCGACTAGACCAGCGGATAGAATTACTTTCAACCCCAGATTCTTCATCAGTTATTCCAACCTAGTCGTTTGAGATCATTTTTGGCTTAAAGTTCGAAACATTTAGACTGATCCTTAGAAAAAGCGCGCAAACATGATCAAAATAAACAGAAATAAAATATTCTGCTCATCAAAAGTTAAGGATATTGATGTTTCTCGAACATGCATATTTTTCTGATGAGCTAAGAATTTTTTTAATCATCAATTTATAAAGATTATAGAAACATCTTTTGGGTCAGTGTGGAGCAAGTTTTTATCAAGTTTCATCATTTTTTGTCCACGTATCAGAAATGCATGTTTTAACTATTTTTTCTTCAGTCTGTATTTCATTTTCAATAAGATTAAACGGTTCTATGCAATGAAATATCAAATTTTCATAATAGCAAGATAAGTTTCATCCGTGAATGATTCCAACAAAGCCCTTGGGATGCTTCAGGCTGATCAAACACAAATGCGAATGGCCAATTTCTGCACTATTGAGTATGATATCACGTTCACTAGCTTGGTACTTCGCTACTGGAACAGTTCGTCGAAGACCCAGTTTGGTAAAACACCTGCTTCAGCACTTATTGAACAGCAAGTCAACATCTTTGAGATGCCACGGGTACTTCAGTTTCCTTAAACAAAGTCAGAAGAGGTCTTCATCAAGTCAATTTAATATCGAGGCTTGTTCAGAAGAGTTCTACTCACTCATGAACAAAATCGTCAAGGATTAGAGTGGATAATGGAACGAGTACAGTAGAAAAATTAGTAGTACTCTTTCTTTAGTGACGAATCCAGATATGGACGTTTTCCTGATAGTCGACGAATATGGGTGTGGACAAGTCCATTCATACTAAGGAACCGCCGCTCTGTGCGAGAACTACATCCATTTCGAAGGGGTATAATTGTGGTTTGAGGTGCAATTTGTTTTGATGACAGAACTGACTTATTGGTACCTCCAATAACACTCAATTATATGTGCTGGTAGTTTATAACGTTTATTATTGTTTTTATTCTTTTGTACCTGAAGCTGCATAAATATTTTGTATCTTTCGTTAAATTTTTAGGTGTCCATCAAAACTACAGTCATGAAAATGTGTAAATATCTCAAATTTTTCGTTGCAAAACACTAATTTCTGAACATGTTTTAAAGCATTTAGTAAAAGTTTTTGTTCTAAATTTTTCAATAATTAGGCAGACCAAATTTGTAATTATTCATTCGGTTTTTCAATAAACAGAGAATAATGGAAAATATGAATAAAACTTATTTCTAAATTCGGATGTTAGATTTATAATCCGTCTAGAAAGTATCCGGAAAAACAAAGCTCAATTGTAATTATTCAGTATATATTTTGAATTCTTGAATTAGAAAATTATAACAAAATATTCATCTTATTTACTTATACAACCTCCATTTAACTGTAAAAACGTGACTAAATGTCGAGGTACACCGGAACCTAGATCACGTCTATAATTTTCCTTGATTGTAGTCCAGGACTGTAAAACTGACTTAATTAAATCATCTTTATCTCGTGGCACTGCTCGTTCAACTTCAATCTTCATTAGTCCCCATATTTTTTCAATGGATCTAAGAGCTGATGAAGCTGCTGGCCATGAAATGGTTGTCACTTAATGTTCTTGCATCCAAGCTTGTTGGACACAACTTTCATGAGATATAAAGACATTATTAAAATTATCTTCTTGAAAACGTTGACAAAATTCTATCCTTCGTTCCTTTTGTAGAGGTGTCATTATAGGGATTTTTTTGGTTTACTTTATATGTAGTCTTGTCTTTTCAATGACATGCGGACGGTTTCTGGACATACTTTTATTTTTCGCTCATTTCCAAATCTGTTAGCCAATTTGCGAAATCCCAAGCGTGGATTTCAAGACCTAAGCCCAATGAAGTTTAAATTATTATTATTATCCTGATACTCCTAGATCTTCTGTGAAGGTCCCTCAGAAGCTTTTTCAGTTTGTGCGAGTTAGGAGTTCAGTTGTGTAGGTAGGCTTTGATACTGCGATCTTGCGCCACTTTAGAACACAGCACTGTTAATTTTTGACACAACACTGAAATGGTGGCAGACACCTGTCCAACTAGAAAATTTTTTTCCACCTGAACAGGATTCAAACCCAGACCTCCCGGTCACGAGCCCGATGCTCTTCCACTGAGCTGTCCAGACATAAATTGTTTCCTTTAATCTTAAACGAACTTCCTAAAACTGAGCTATGCCTCATATTCATGCCATTTTTTACATTCTCTATTTTCTCATATACAGCACTTTTTCCCAGTTCAGTCAATTGCGGAAATTTTTTAACATTTCTAAAACCTTTTCTGTACAAATATTTTACTTGTTTTCTTTTTCCTAGTTGCGACATTGTTTCATAAATTGTATACCTGTTTACAATCAACAATATTTTACAAATAGTAGTTATTGCCAAGCAACTTTGGCCATAGCCGACTGACTGCACAACCTATTTGATACATTATCTTTTTCTTAGAATGTTACAAAAAAGAATTGAATGGAAATTATGAAAAATAATAAATTCCGGATACTTTCTAGACGGAGTATAGTTTTTGGGATGAATTCATGTATTCTTATATGACTTTGAAACCTACCGTAAATTAAAAAATTTCATAAAAAGTTTTTAGAAATGACAATGCTTTACTTCCATACAATTCAAAATTTACACATATGTAAAAATTCTACTGAATCGGTCCTTTCTTGATGGAAATACATTTTAATTGAATAAAATAATAAACAATATTTCCACAATTTATTAATTCACAACAATTTTGGCTACTCATGTTTACATCTTGAACCAACTTTAAAAATTGCAACTGTACATTATATGGATCTATGAATTAGGTAAAAATTTTAAAAAGGAACTGCGAAATGATGCATAATGAAATTAAAATTATTAGACTCACACCGTAGAAAGCAGAAGAAATTAACAAGGTACTAGAAACATAAAATTCTTCTAAAATTAAAACAAATTGTAGAAATTACTATGTTTTACTACCAAAAAATATATATTACACATTTTCTTGTGACTCGAGTTTTGGGAAATGAACTATATCATCAGACAACTGAAGACCTAACAGTGGTACAGTGGTATTTAAACAAAAGTGATAAATATTTTGAATATTTCAACAGATTCTCGGTAACACCTAATAGTGGTACAGAGGTTTACAATCTGAACGTGATAAAAAACCGGGTTAAAAAGAGGGGCCTTCTAACAGATATCGGAATGTCGGCAATCGACAAAGAAGGTTGTTAAACAGATGGCACCCATTTAAATATCTCAAATAATTTTTGGGGTTACATAGCTCCGTACAGTCATTCATTATCTATATATTATTTTGTTGTATATCTCAAATATTTGGATTCACAAAGCTCCATAATATAAAAATAATGAATGACTGTATGGAGCTTTGTAAATCCAAATATTTGAGATATACAACAAAATAATGTAAAAATAATGAATGACTGTACGGAGCTATGTAACCCCAAAAATTATTTGAGATATTTAAATGGGTACCATCTGTTTAACAACCTTCGTTGTCGATTGCCGACATTCCGATATCTGTTAGAAGGCCCCTCTTTTTTTAACTCGGTTTATTATCACGTTCCAAATGTAAACCTCTGTACCACTATTAGGTGTTATCGAGAATCTGTTGAAATATTCAAAATATCTATCACTTTTGTTTAAATACCACTGTACCACTGTTAGGTCTTCAGTTGTCTGATGATATAGTTAATTTCCCGAAACTCGAGTCACAAGAAAATGTGTAATATATATTTTTTGGTAGTAAAACATAGTAATTTCTACAATTTGTTTTAATTATGATCAACTACCAAATAGTAACGGCTGAAACAATTCAGTATCTAAAATTCTTCTCAACAAGCAAACAGATATCATCAGATGTTCCTTGCTGAATGATATTACTGAGTGAGGTATTGATAATTGGCTCCATTATATTTCATGCTTATTTGTATGCCCTATTTTTGCATATTTTTAGTTATATGTATTTCCGAAAATTGATGGTTATTTGTGCCCACTTGTTTCAAGTTTTTGCCTAAACCATAATTATATAAGATGTGAAGTTTTAATTTTAAAGTGAATTCAAAATGTAATACTGAAGCCACAGTGATGACGGAAAAAAATTGTTGTGAATTAATAAATTGTGGAAATATTCTTTATTTTTTTATAAAACATGTTTAAATTTTGAATTTTCTGGTAGTGAAATCAACTTTCAAGAAGTAACGGCTGAAGCAGTTCAGTATCTGAATCCTCTAATTTTTAGGAGTTCATTTATATATTCTAAAGCACAACCTCCTATTTTTGAAATCTATTTAAAATGCGAGAATCCTCCAATAATAAGAAACTTCAGACCATGCGATTATTCGTTTCAGTTATTTCAGTTCGTTTCATCCTACGACTTACTACGCATTTGAAATGTTTGCAGATTCCACATCAAACATATTACCCCAATTGCTTGTATTGGATATCCTTTAAAAATCCATTCTTTCTCTCCACCAACAACGCCCACGTGATCCAATTTTCATTACCCATTTACGTCACTTTCGCACGAAAAATACAGTTTTTGCGTCATGCATGACAATTAATCTCTAATCAAATAATCTACATCGATATCATCCCACATTATTGACGCGTGCAAGAGATAAGAATGAGGGAATTCATATCAATTAGCTATACAGATTAAAAATGGGGTAAATAAGAAATTACTTCGTTTTCTATCATTTTTTTTTATTTCTGAGGATGCAGTGACTCGAGTTTCTTAGTTTTTACTAGATTTTCAAACTGATTATAAATAACGAGTTGTATTTCAAATATTTATGGAAGGCTTTGGTTGGTGTGAAACTTTGAGAATTATTAATCAGGTGTTTTTGTCTTTATCATTGAAAAAGAGGTTGGAAATTTTATACGAGTTTTTGAATAAATCTGATATTTTCAATTCTAAATTGCAACTTTCATCGAATAGACTCAAATTCATAATTTATATGATAATTTAAACAAAAGCGTTATCGCTTTTTGATTCCAAATTTTTATCTGTCGACATAACCTTTTAAAGACTATAGAGGATATTTTGAGCAGAAATCATTAAGAAGTAGAATTCAGATACTTCTGCTGTTAATAACTTTAAAATGAAATTCAAGGATTCAATTTCCAAATTTTTATCTGTCGACATAACCTTTTAAAGACTATAGAGGATATTTTGAGCAGAAATCATTAAGAAGTAGAATTCAGATACTTCTGCTGTTAATAACTTTAAAATGAAATTCAAGGATTCAATTTCCAAGCTGTTACCAGGCATGACACGTTTTCTGAAAGTGATGTTTTGATCTTGTTATTGTGTCCAATTCTCAATTTTAGAGCCATCCGATGATTGGCAACAACAATGAAATACATTTGGCGAAACGATAGCACGTTGTTTCTATGAGAAGTGCAAAAAACTGAATCGACACGAATCAATGTTTATTTTATGGTTTTTCAGATAAAAAAAAATTGTTGCAACATAAAGAAGCTGCATAAGATAAATTAAAATACAAAATTATGTGTTCTGTCATCCGAAACTCAAATAAAAGTCATTTTTGTAAATGTTTTGAATACTAATATTGTTCTAAACGGGTAACCATAACTCCGTCTTGAGACATAACAAAAATAGTGAAAATTAAATAATACTCATACGTTCCTGATTTATTTTCTGAATTCAGCAAGGAGGGTGGGTAATCGTGATAGATTCCTATTTGACATACTTTGATTCAACTTGATTTCTTGTTTGTCTCTATTTGCCAAATTTTTGAGTTGAAGATTTGAAGTTTCAAATTTTCTTAAAACTACATCAGTCGATTAAAATGTAATATTGATTCCCAGAACGAAGGGGAACTTCAAAATTATTTTCTATTGGTTAGTCATTTGTATTTCATACAACAGTTGGTACAATCGCCACTGGACAAACATTAGTCGAAAATAATTTACTACAAGGTATGTTTTTTTAGAGTGATAGGACTTTTAATTGAAATAAAACACATTTGAATTAAGATACAAGCCAAATTTTGTTTTTATTTGAAAGATAATATTATGACATTTATATTTTAAAAATAATTTCCGGTCTATGTCCACCACGACTAGCTCTGAATAACCGCATTCGACCAGACCAATTTTGGACGACATTTCCGAGTAATTTAGGCCTTATTTCATCAATAACACAGTTATGTTAGCTTCCCTAGCGTCTATTGTTTCTGGTTTATCAGCATAAACCAATGACTTGACATAACCCCAAAGAAAATAATCCAGTGGAGTTATGTCGCATGATCTTGGAGGCCAATTAATTGGACCATTGCTCCAAATAATGTTATCGCCAAATCTTTCTTTCAATAAATCAATTGTTACAATAGCAGCATGTGGTGTAGCACCATCTTGTTGGAACCAAAACACTTCTGGGTCGATACCATTCAAATTTTGAAACAAATAATCATTGATTATCGATCTGTAGCGAGCACCAATCACTGTAACATTAGCCCCAGCATCGTTTTTGAAGAAATATGGACCGATGATGCCTTCAGCTGTAAAGCACACCATACAGTGCTTTTTTCAGGATACAATGAAAACTGCAGAAAATTTTGAGGATTGTTTCCACTCCATATACGGCAATTTTGCTTGTTTACATAGCCGTTCAACCAGAAATGAGCTTCATCACTAAACACAATTTTACGATGAAAAATTGGATCAACTTCAGGTTGTTCTAGGGGCAAATTAGCAAACAAGCGACGCTTATATGGTCAAGTGGCTTTAGCTCTTGAACCAGTTGGATTTTATGTGAGTGTAGACCAAGATCTTCACGCAAAATTTTCCATGTGGTGGATGCATAAAGTCCAACTTGTTGTGAACGTCGGCGAATAGACAAATCTAAATCATCATTAACACTATGACTTACAGCAGCGATATTTTCTTCTGTACGTACAGTTCTTTGTCTAGTTGTTATTGTTGAATAGAGTGAAGAAAATGTCCGAAATCTATCGATAGTTCGACGAATAAGCTGCTCTGATGGACGATTATGTAAACCATAAATTTATTGCGGAGCGAGTCTTTCCATGACAATTTGTCATGGAATTTTCCATGACAATTTGTCATGGCTAACTGAACAGAAATGTCAAAACAACATGGCTTCTACCTTCTGTCAAATCACAGTTATCCCTATCGAAAGTTATATCACTCTAAAAAAACACCCGATTCAAGAGGTCCCATAAATATCGTTGGAAAGTTCGATAAATAGTATTTTTCAAAGCACTGACGTGGCGTGTTCATTCAGTAATAGAATAAATTATATTGCTTCGTGATATTCCATACTAGTTAAGGTTGAATTAATAAGGAACTAAAGCAAAATATACAGGAAACTATTTATTACAATTATGCATAAATATTAAAACCTAATTTTAAATTTCCTAGAATACTTCAGTCCCTATCCTAATATTTACTAAATCTCATAAAAACATTCATAATCAACTGAAGATAATAGTTATTTATTATACAAAACGATGAACTTGTACTTTATCTTTGAGAATGTCTTTTAGCGTCGAGACGTCACTCGAGACCCTAATTACGCTCGAGAAGTTAATGCGATTTTATCGTTGTGTACAATTGAATATTTTTTACTATAGCAAGACTTCAAATTCAGGTGAAAAATAAAATTTCAAAGAAAATTGTAATTTTTGGCCCAAAAATCGCAACTGTGTGGCTCCGTTACTAGGAATATGATTACTCTGTCAACAAAACTGTCAGTATTTTTGCGTTTTGTATACTAAGCGAATACGAAATGTATGGAAAAGAATTAACAGAAGAAGAAGAAAACTTGCCATCGGATGTAGAAAATGAAGCTTTGGAAGCAGAAAGTTTATTGTTGCCCCAAAAATCTAGGCTAATGTATGAGAAGGAATACCAGTCCTTCAAAAAGTGGAAAAACATCAAGAATATCACATGGTAGCTGAAGAACAACGCCCTGTGTACAAGTTGTGGTGTTCCATAAATAGTTGTTTCTAATAATATCAATTGTAAAATTACACTTGTTGTTAATCCTCCAAATTAATGTGTTTGACTTTGTAAATTTAATTGAATAAAAAAAATAAAACATTTTATCTGCCCTTGCTGTTAAATTGTTACTTTATCTACCCTTGCGGTTAAAGTGATACATTATCTACTTAAAAGAGGTGCTATAACAACATTTGAACATAAGCTATAGAAAAAAATATATTAACTGTGGAAAAAAGTCTACTGGCTTCATTAAGATTGGGAATCCCTTATAGATAATGATGAGGTTTATCATTGTGAATTTTAAAAAATTATAATATACTTGTTTGATTTAGAATAAAAATCATAGGCCACATGCAATGGATAAAATAAAGAGTGTAGAAATTAGCTGTCGTTGAAAAATTTTTACAGCGGGTCGATATCATTTGCAGTAAACTTTTTATTGACTTAAGTGGAGCACTCAAATTTCAATCATTAACTGACTAACAATTATAATATCAATACTTTCAGTATGGGTGATAGTTTTTCAATATGATAATGATAATATAATATATTTTTCTTCATTTCAAGGTGTTACTATATTTAGTAAAGTACGCAGGCTTGTTTACCAAACAAGGTAGCTCAGTTATGGTATTATAACTAAACATTTATTCACTGGAGAATTAGGTCCATCACTACTTTGCGCAGGTAATCATCAGTGAAAAAAGTTGAACGTGAGTCAACAAGACAAAGATTCATCAAAACGAAGACGAATGAAGAGAAAATTGCAGCTGCAGCGGCCAGTGATTTCCTCAAATTGGTCAATTTCGCTACGATCGCAACAGCTTTCTCAGACGTCCACATATAAAATATTGAGTAAAGTTATGGGGCTGCATCCTCATAAAGTCGTATGGACTCTCTTGAGTCAATACTTCTTACTACAATAGTTCTTACTAAAGTCGAATAATGACAGACTGCGTCGAGAGTTTGCTGACTGGGCCCTTGAGCACTTGGAATCTTGATTTTGGCCACAAAATCATCTTCTTAGACGAGGCACATTTTTTATTGATTGGCTTTGTTAATGAGCAAAATTTTTGTTATTGCTGCAAGGACAACCCAGAAGTGTTACATAAAACTCCATTGCATTCCGAAAAACTCACTGTGTGGCAGGATGGTTTATGGAATGATCATTGGAACTTATTTCTTCCGAAATGAGAAAGGAACAGCCGTAACTATGAATGGCGATCGCTATAGGATAATTAACTCGAATTTCTTTGATCAGAACATGAGAACATCAAAAGTGAAGAGATGCGCTATATTCCGTAGAGCTTATGTCGCGCTCGCTTTGCTGAGGGAAAAGTTTGGCGATATGATCATCTCACGATGAGTATTTATGAATTGGTTGCCAATAGAATGTGATTTGACACCTCTAGATTGTTTTTTGGGTGCTATATGAAAGCATCAGTCTGTGCCAACAATCCACAGACTTTGAATCACTTGAAAGGATATTCGTCAAGTTATTGAAAAAATACAGCCGGAATTATTGGAGCGAATGAGAAACAATGTCATTTAAATGACCGCCACATCCAATCAACACAATTTTTCAGCAGATTGTCGATTGTTTGGGGCACATTCTTATGAATGGCAATTTCGATTTCCTATTCCGAGGTATCAATCGTTTCTGGATGGTTAGAGTATCATTTATCCTTAACAGACCCCTCACAAAAAATAGTCCAACGATATCGAATCACAGCTTCATCACTAAAGATAATTTTTCTAGGAAAATGCACATCCTCGTCCATGCGAGAGCGAATTGGAAACTCATAAGATGGTCATGAGGCACTGGTTGACCCTTTATAATCCTTTATATGCAAAATTCTCTTCAGCGAAGTGCGAGAAATGTTCACTTCTTGAGCACGATAACAAGTTCATGTTGATGGATGTTCAGCCACATTCTGGGCTACAGCAGCAATGTTTTCAGATGTGTTCGCTGATCGAGAATATGAATATGAACGTTTTATCAAATAAAAATCCAGTTTTCACGAACAAATTGATCTACAAATTACTATGAGGGCATTTCGTTTCAGTTGCTTTTTCCACGTAAATTTCTAACAGTTTGGATAAAGGAATCATATATGTGAAATTAATATTTTCAGCAACATTATATAGATAAATCAATTCATTGTAAAATACCGCAATATTCGATATATTTACTAGAGGTTTCCTTTCAAAACGGGAACGCAGCTTTTACCATGGGAATTCTATTAGCTGCATAACGAATAATAGTGAAATTATGTAGTGATCTAATTTATTCACCAATGACCCCCCAGAAACTTCCTGAATGATCTCTTCATGGATTTTAGAATAAGATTCAGTTGAACCAACCAACAAGAACGGTCGAATTTCTTCAAGTCAGGTTGATAAGCTTGATATGTATTGACGTAATAGATCTTCTAGATGGTGATCATAGAGCGCTTATCCTCGGTCACCTCTATCGCGACTCTTCGAGCATTATTGTCGATTTGCAGGTGATGCAAATGATGATACAAAGCAATTTAGATAACCTTTTCACCTTGATTTCTGGAAGTAATTTGGACACGATTTATTCTTGCTCTTCGGTTAACGATAAATTCAAGGGATTTGTCAACATATTGAGATCTGCAATTAACAATTTCTCTTCTCAGAGGAAAGACATCCACTTCCAAAGTAGACGACAACACAAATGAATTAATCTTTCAATAGTAAAAGCCGGAAAACACTTGAAAAATTAACACTGGCTTGGCAAATGCTCTAAGCATATTTTACTTAATTCAGCCAACTCTAATGAAGCTATTTGGTACTTTGTGACCAATGAGTTCGGTATTAAAACAAATCTAGCAGACGTTTCATCCTGTATGCAAATAGTGAAGATATTTCTTATTCCCAAAGAGAGGCCGACGCTTTTGCCAAATATTTCAATGAGGTTGGTGAACTTTCTATTTGAAATTACTATGGCAACCATGTGTCCAACTTGTGCACCATTCATTGTCTGATGAGCTATAATTTTTTCCCTATAACATCTGATGAATTATGACCATCTTGCGCAGTTTGGAAATTGATGGTAGAATAACTTCTAATTTGATATCAGCAATACGGTAAAACTTGTTCATCAAAAGGAAAATATCCATGACATATCTAACTATCGGCCTATCTCAATCCTGAGACAACTATCTAAAATTATTTAAAAAAATTATATACAGTCGAATGTCCGACTACCTAACTGAGTATTCATTTCTTTCTGATAATCAGCATGGTTCCAGATATGGAAGATCAACGCAAGCTGCGTGCTGTGAGTTTCTTGAATTCGTATTCTCGATGATGGAACACATGTGACAGGCATATTTTTCGAGCTTTCTCGTGCTCTTGACACGTTGCAACATAACTTCATCTTGGATAAGTTGTATTACATTGGATTCAGAGAGGTTTTTCTCGAGTGGACCTAAATTCTGCTATAAAATTGCCAAATATATAATATATAACTTGGGAATGCCCTCAGGGATCTATTCTGGGAGCGCTGCTCTTTTTACTATTTATGAATGATTAACCCAACTACCTGTTGGGCTGCATATCGATTATTTTTGCTAGCGACACCTCCACCGCAATAATAGTTTGCAGTAACTAAGGACACTGTGCGAGTCTATCATTCAATAATTTATCGACTGGTGTCATCGAAACTCTCTCATTGTCAACTTGGCAAATATCCAAAGAAATAATTTCAGAATCGAGCTACAGATGGCACTGATTCGTTTATTGTTGATTACCCTAAGGAAAATGTGGTGTCAGCTGATTTTGTTGGGTTTCTCCTGCTGTACGTAGATCGAAACCTAACGTGTCATTATCAGGTGGATGATGTATGCAAAAACCTATACTCTATCTCGTCTCAAAGACACTCTTGCAATAGATGCTCTGCTGGGATTTTATTACAGTATTATGTAGTCTCCTACAACGTGTTACTTGTGGAGGTCATCAGTCAAAGCAGGACAAGTGATCCTTTGTCGAAGAAGAATTTTTCGACTCATCTTTGGCCTGAAACCTCGAAGTTCTTGTCGTCTGGTTTTCCATGAGTATAAGACTTTTCCCATGTCTTTTCCATGTATACATCCAACGAAATAAACATAATATAAAAAACGTTTCGAATACCATAATTATGAGACTAGGCATGTGGGTTTTATATATATAATCTTTTACCGGACAAGATTGAGGTAATGAATGACAGGCAGTTCAAGAATGAAGTGAAGACCCTGATAATAAACAAGTCTCACTATGGTGTTCAAGAATACCTCTTCGATATAATAAGTTAATTTTCTTTCAATTATGTAGTCTTCGTCGTTTACTTCACTTTTAATATATTTCTGACTTATCCTATATATTGTTGTCTTAAAGTTTCAATAAAACTATTATTATCATTAAACACTCATAGTTTTTCCATCATTTGAGATCAGTATCGTAGTTTATCGCATTTAGTAATCTAAAGACTACTGATTTCTATTGCATAAATATTCAGTACAAACCCTGGGAATCAAAGTTAAACATCCTTTGCAAATGCATTATCTGAACGTGTGTGGGTGTATATGACCTTTGGAATTACCCTCCAAAACGAAACGGAATCTGGTATTTAAATTAAAATGACCGAAAAGGAGGAGATTTTAGATGATTCTTGTTTCATTTTGATTGCTGAAGGAGACAACATTCCTAGCATATGTTTATAGTGCATATTGTAGGAAATAGAATGTTTTGTTGGGATTAGTCGTACTTATTGAATTAGGACTCACCTCATGATCTCCTGCTCTCTTTGCTCTTCTTGTTTTTGTCGGACCATGACGGACTCAATGATGGCCCTTTCCTCAGCGGTGAGATGAGACAAATCCGGTCCTTCCTCCATCATCCTAACCCTTGCTAATCATTCCACAGTTTAACACTATCCTTCGGACTTAACCCGCGAATTCCGTGGCATCTTAAAGACAGCAACCCGTGCCATTCGACCCGTTTGACATATCGCGATGTTACAGAATGGAATCGAAAGCTCAGGCGTTACCCTTTCCAGTATGTTTCGGGTTTTCCAGATGCGGCCAGCTCGGGACGGCTTATCCACGAAATTCTGGACCTCGACGATCGCGTTTCGTCAGTTCCAGACCGGTTTTCGATGGACGATAGTCTTGGATATACCGTCCGGTTGATCACAGTTTGCTTTAACCCATTCATGCACCTTTAATAAATAACTGGATGAGTATAGCGGGCTGCCAATGGATGCTTTTCTACACCGTGACGTCACCAGATAAAACCTATTGATTTTTGGTACGGGCAAGCGCCCGTTGTCGGGCACATCTTCCGACGTTCAACTTTTCGATGCACGCGCTGTGCTGAATGCAGGAATCTGCATAACGGTTTTGTTTTTGTGGGGCCGCAGGAGACTTGATGTGTGTGGGATTCGTGATCTGGTGATCGAAGTTATTAATTGCTGTTAGTCGAAATATTTTTGGGAACCAGAGACTAATATTTCGATTTTATAAATAATCAAATCTCATTTGTTATTGAGATCTTAAAGACTGCGTTGATAAAGTTATTGCGAACCTTTGATGATCTATTATTCAAATTTTTCCATTTATTTCTGGCTTAAGCAATAGTTCCCATCATGATTTGAAAAATAGAATGTTGGAATATAAGAAAAATATTTTTCAGATGCAAATACCCATGTCACTAAAAACTGGAAATACTATAGCCTATTGTTGACTCTCAGTGATTCTTATCTAGTGCTTTAGGTTATGAAATCTCTTATGACCACATAGGTCAGAAGACCTTATGGAGATTGGCGGTTTTTTTGAAGAGATTTTCCCAAAATATTATTTTACATCCAAACAGGTTTTTAGAAATAACTATTTCCTACTATCAAAACATTGAGATGTTCACATATTTTTGGGACTGCAGTTTCGAAGTATTCCCTACTTTATGTTGTCTGAACATGAAGTAATATTTCGAAACGTGAATTTTCAATGCCTTTTTATTTCATTTTGAAGTGAATAAATTAATACCTGAGCATAGCAGTGGCGGCTTGTTAATATTTATCATGGGTGGGCAGATTTTGCAGGTTTTTACACCACCATGAGTTAGAGCAATAACTCGCAATAACGGGTAACTTTTTGCGCTCTTGTTCTAGGGAGCAGTGTGCTTTTGTGTTGTCCAAATGTTTGTAATTTTCTAATATTGAGCCGAAAATGATCTGAGACGATAAGGTTGGACTCACTGATGAAGAATACTAAGTCAAAAGTAATTCTATCTAGCCGGTCCGTCCGTAGAAACTTTAACTTTCGAACGGAAATAATTAGAGACTTGAAACTTTCAGAGTGAGTTTGGGGCATAAATATCTCGGTTAAGTTCACTAATGAGCAAAATCGATTCAATGGTTTTGCGATCATTCACATTTAGAGATTTTTTCTCATTTTCTCCAATATTTTCGAAACTACAGATCCGATCCATCTGAAATATGGTACTTAGAAGTAGAATAATAATGCCTATATTTATTCAAAAATTTTTAGAATGACTATTTCTTTTTTGTAGACATATAGAAGATTCTATATGTCTACTATACAGGGAGAATCTTTGCATATTTTAAAAAAAAAATTGGGACCGCAAACGTTTCGTTTTCGATAAACCGAGTGTTAAAGTTTGATTTTTTCAATTTTGTTCTCATAGTATCTGCATTTCACAAGAGATTAAACTGAAATTTGGCATAGAAATTAAAATTTATGGTTTACACCATATGACATGCCAATTTTTTTTATTGTCTCGTTCAGGTAAAGACTTGACGGAAATTCATCTTCAATATAAGAAAAACAAATGTTAATCTCCGCTATTTTATTGATTTACACGACAATTGTTTCGTCATACCATGACTTTTGTTTTCGATATGTAATATTCCATAGTTCATATTAAAATTATGGCCAGTCTCTAACAAATTGTTGGCATAAGTTGAATTCGGTTTATTATTAATATAACATTTGTCATGTTCTCGTATCCTTGTTTGGAATGTTTGGAATTGCCTGTCTGTCCCACATATACACATGGGCAATCACTACAGGTTAACTTATAAACTCCTGATTTTTTTTTTTTAGGAATGACGTCTTTATTATTTTTTATTTAGGCAGCTTAATAGGTTTTGTTGATCACTATAAATATGCTTATTATGAGCATCACGGCGTAACCGACTCTGACTTGAGCATTGGGAAAGTTTTCTGCGTTTGTAACGTTAAAAAAAATCATTAATACAGTTCATTGCTTGAATTGGCTCGCTAGGGTATGTCGTGTATATATATTTGCGTGCACTAGATGGCGATAGTGTATGATTAATACTTTGGTGTTCCTGTGCAAAGCAAATTTAGGTATGTGGCAGATTTGTTGGACATTACAGAGCACTGACGAGATACTAACAAGGTCGAAACCTGTGTATGTCTGCTACTGATGTCCCAGTGATCAACAAAACCTAATCGGACTTATTTGAGTTTAGAATTGTTATACAGATGTATAACATCTATCTCGATTTGTAGAACTTTCAACTACCATACCTCATTCTCCTTATTAATGCTATTTGGTACAGATTATCAGCCGAATTTATTTATTGGAATATAAATATGCTAATTCTGATTATCAAGGCGTAACAGGATTTGACTTGAGCATGACACGAAAGTTTTTTGCGTTTGTAACGTTAGAAAAAGATCGGGAATACAGTTCTTTGCTTCAATTGGCTCGCTAGGGCATGTCGTGTATGTATATTTGCGTACATTAGATGGCGCTGGTGTATGATAAATACATTGATGTTCCTGTGCAGAGCGAATTTAGGTATATGGCAAATTTGTTGGACATTACAAACCAACAAGTATCGAAACTTGTGCTTGTCTGCGACTTATGTCCCCTTTATGATCACTAGTGATCAACAAAACCTAATCGGGTTTGTTTGAGTTAAAAATTGTTATACAGATATATGTTGCACTGTCTCGATTTGTAGAACTTCTAATAGACCTTTATGCGGACGCAATAAAAAAGTTTTTTCTCTCATGTATTTTGAATGCGTTCAGCAAATTCTTTTCAGGTTTCCGCAGACTATCTAAATAGCAGTGAGTTTTGAATATCGAAGGAAGAATTGACTTTTTCCCATATTTGCTAGATCAAATTTTACCAGTGAAAAGTACTCAAATGTCGTAGTATTATGTTCATTGTTATTATCTTTTTCAATTTTGCATCTGTTGATTTTTTTATTTTCGTATTCCTACAATCAAAATACGGTAGAATGGAATAAACATTAGGGAAGATATAAGTGAAGCTCTGAGGTGAAAGAGTATTATGAAGGAGCTTCTACCTCTTAATTCGGGGGTGGCGAATAAAACAAATCTTTCAGATTGTTCACAAAACAACTTTGGAGTTCCACAGGGAAGTATTCTGGGAGCATTTCTTTTTCTTGTAACGATACAACACCTTGACTCTAATACCAAAAACATAGAAGATCCCAAAATCAGTAGTTTCGCAGATGATACTATTCTGTTGGTAAGAGGTGACATTGTGCATAACTCACAAATTATGGATAATAGTCATTAGTGGCATAACCTGAGAATAAAGTGCAGTAAATTCTATCAAAGTGCTGAAACTTAGTTTTCAGAGAATGATCTTGTTTTGAATGATAGCAAAACAAATATAGTAATATATTTCCTTCTAAAGAAATACCATTAAAAATTAGAATGAAACAAGATGAAAGTAACAAGATCTTAAATATCACACAGATTAAATCTGCTAACCTCAGTACAAATTTTAATTTTATAAAAAAATTCCGCAAAGTCTTTACAAAATTAAATTAAATAAATGTCTTAGAAAACACAGTTTCAATTTAGTAGACATATAGAATTAACACTCATTAGAAAGCATCAATATTAATAAAAGAATTAAAAAAAAATATAGAATATTAATTAAATTGAAGCTCTCAAAGGAAATGCGGTGTTGCGAGGGAGCTTCCACCTCTTAATTTGGGAGACGGCGTTTCGTTCTGAGCATGCGCACCTGAAACTCTTCAGGCAGGCATGGCGCGCATCTCTGCCTGTGACGCCAGTGACCATGTGTTCCGCTTTGGAACGGTCGTTGAACGCTGTGTGTCTTGCCCTACTAATTCTAAGACTAGTCGTGTCCTCTATATGTTACGCCGGTCAAGCTGCAACAGAGCAAGGCAAGATTCTGCACGAGGAGCGAAGAAGGTGTTCGCTACAAAATTATTAAATATTAAAATTATTAAATAATACTATAAATATTATTTCTTTTGATGCTGTGTAATGAGTGTTAATTCCATATATCTACTAAATTGAAACTGTGTTTTGTAAGACATTTATTTATTAAATTTCAAAAAGTTTTTCGAAAAAATTTTCATAAAATTAAAATTTGTATTGAGGTTAGCGGAGTTAATCTATGTGATATTTAAGATATTGTAAAAGCCTTCTATCAAGTGTAGCGAACAACTTCTTCGCTCCCCGTCCAGAAACCTGCCTTGCTCTATCGTAGTTTGACCGGCGTACCGATAGAGGACCCGACCAGTCATAAGAATCGTGACTTACCGTCCCAGCCAGGTTCAAATAGAGCAAGGCAATGCGTTTGAAAGTCAGCGTTCCAAGCGGACGCATGGTCACCGGCGTAACAGACAGAGCCTGCGCATCAGCCTGTCTGACGAGTTTCAGATGCGCATGCTCGGAAACGAAACGCCGTCTAACTAAGAGGTGGAAGCTCCCTCGCAACATTCGCATTCATCCGAGAGCTTCACAAGTAAAAAAAACCTTGTTATTATGAAATTAACATATACGAATGTACCAAATTGTTAGGAATGTTATAATATGTAGATGAATTTTTGAAATGGTTATCACATTTCAAACATCTATTAGAAAAAAACCATAAAGCCTGCTATGCTCTTAAGGATTTTAAATAAATAGGTGGATGAAAATGTAAAGACAGTGTTGTACGATGCTAATTTCGAACCAGCAACTAGATATTATATTTTCGGGAATAAGTTCAGCTGTGCAATCAATTTTTGTACCTCAAAAACGCATTGTATTGACAGTCTATAATTTGTATTTTTGTGAATGCCTGTTATACCTTCATCGAAATAAAATAGAATTCCCTCAACATAATACTAATGTAAATTATAACTGAAAATTTTAACATCAACTATCAGGTGCATAAAGCAACAGAAAAAAATCAATCCTACATATATATAACAATTTTCAACTAGTTGCTTCGATATTTAGAAAGATATTGAAAATAACAGTTATATATTGGACAAAAATGGGATACAAATGCAGTTTATAGCTAATCTTAATCTTAATTGTAACACTGTCATTTAATATAGGAAGAGAACAGGTACTGAAGCCGCCTTTTCTAACTACTTCTACTAACTACTTCTTTACTAATCTACTTCTTCATCTAAGAAAATTATACGAAGCCAACAAATTTGTTTGCCTTAAATATAATATTAGAACCAGTCGATACGTAAGGATATCACAATTTGGGAGTTCATACTTACCTGCTTCTACCTTTCAAGAAAACATTTCTCTTTCATTTCAGCAATCACATTGAACATTATCAAATAAAATTTTTTCATAAGAAACATGTGAATCCATTCAATATTTTCAATATTCTCTGAAAGTCGTACTACTTTGGAAGTCTCCTCATAAGCATACATAGGGGTACGTCAAGAATGTAAAATTACTATGGACCTTCTTTGCCTATATACAGTTTATTTTACTTAATGTAATATTTTGCACATGTAATTACCGAAGTTTATTAAACTGGAAAAATTCAAGATATCTTTTCTTTAGCTCACTCAATATATAGAGAATACTGATATTTTTAAAAAAGCAAAAATCACTTGGTACATAATGTGAGGTATTGCAAATGGTGCATTTCAACAATTGATCCGAGATCTCTTAAGTAAAAGTTCGGTCTTCACATATTAATTTAAAAATTGTATATCCAGAGTAATGAAACAGGAAAAAGGTTTTACTATAATATTTAAAATTTCTCCTTTGCTATTTGTGTTTTGAAAAAATCAGTTTTTCATTATTACTTAATTTAATGAGAAATTAACTATACTTAAAGAGAAAAACAGAGAAAAGCACTAATAAATGATAAAATGTATTTATTCTACAATCAATTAGTCTATCTAGAAGCTACTGTCTTGTTTGATGGAGGTGGAACAGTTTCTCGACCAACTATCTTATTACCGTCCAAATCAAGGGCAAAATTATAGTCCACAGGGTTAGCTAATGCCTTCTCTATTTCTGCGTCAAGCATCTCAGGTAAAATAAAGTGTTTAGAACTTTCTATTTCTCTTATAACAATTTCTTGATTTTCTTTTTTACGTTCTGCCCTCTTATCCTCAGTTATCAGTTTTTGTTTTCTAGCCTTTTTCAAAGCTTCCTCAAGCTCTATAGCCACTCTCTCTTCCCTCAAAACCTTTTGTTTGGCATTCCATTCATCGTTTATTCTCATACAGTTAATTAAATCTTCTTCGAATTCTTTTCTTTTTATGTCTTTATCTTCTTTCTGTTGGAATTCCTCATTATATTTAAGTGTAAGGAATTTTTTTATAGTTTTCATTTCTGTCCTATATTTATTGGATAATCTTTTAAGCTCGAGAGCTTCTTCTTCCGGTATTTGAGGTCTTTGTGATACTCTGAAAATTTTACTTTTTGCAGTTCCTTTCCACATGGGTTTTCTTGGATGTCTTCTCCATCTGACTGAATTTATGTTCGCTACATTCGTAGTAGAAGGAAGGACGTCCAAACTTAGGTTTTTGAAATTATTTATTATTCGTAACATTTTTTCAAATTATTTCTATTCACATAAATATATAGAGATCTGAGAGGTTAATTTCTGCATTGGTAGTCACAAATGTCAAAATGGGGTTTTAAATCATATTTGGCATTATTCGAAATTATATTTTCCCTGAGATAATAATTTTATTCAGCAGTATTTGAAATGTATTAACACTTTCCTTAATTAATTATTGATTATTAATATATTATATATCGTTCCTTCGAAGTAACGTGCTGAAGTTCATAATCATAAAGAATGCAGTAGTTCTAACAACACAGGAGCTAAGTGATTCAAAAAACTTATTATTTCTGTCAAAGTAATAGATGTCAAAAATATAATTATCAATTTTTCCTGTTTTTCTCTTAGACTTTCCTAATTTATCTACTCGTTCAACTAAACGATCTTAGTGTTTCAACCATATGCTATCTAATTGATATTACAAGTTTTATTATAATATTTCTACAGAGAAGTAAAAGAGGATTTATCGCCCCGTCAATATGAATAACACAAGTCCTACAACAGGTGAGTAATAAATTCTTTAATGCTCCTCTCATTATTCCAAAAATTTCAAAATTTGATATTTGAAAATAGGATAAAAGTAAGGAAAAAAATATGAATGTTGTAATTGCTAGTCTCGATTCCTGTTCATTGGTGCCTATCAAATGACCTTTCTTTTGCCGATTTACCGTTATGACGCGTCATATAGTTGTTTCAGCGGATTGATTCACATATACAGATTTCCCAACAACCATGAAAAGTTGTGTTTCATGCTCAACTTGCACAGATTTCCTAAAAATCTGTCAGAAATATGTTTTTCCTGCGTGAGTGAAAGCAGCAACATTGAAAGAAATATGTTTTTTACTATTATTAAGTGACGAAATTTGATAAAAAAAATTGTAACAGCTGTGATGAAAGAAGTGAGATTACAATTATGCAGTGAAGTTGGCTTTAAAAATGAGTAACGATGATAGTCCTCAGAGGGAACCAAATTCCTTAGAAGGTTTCATTGAAGATCCTTATGTACCACCAAATGTTATACAAACCCCCAGTTTTGATGATGATCCATATCAAGAAAGTTTGTTCGGGATACAGGATGAAATACTGAGACCAACACGTTTAGAATTTGATGATCTACCGGGTTCTTTTGATAATGATGATTCTCTTAAAGTCGAAACAGAATTTATCAAAGTTAATGCCCTTTTGAGAAGAGAAAAAATATCCGTTCGTGTAATTTATTCAGATCTCAGCAAACCTTGCAAAATAAATTTGCCGACAGGCAGTTCCAAGAAATATTATGATTATGGTACAGGTAAGTATTCTTCTATTAAGGTCGTTCTGGTGATTGTATCAATTTTAGCACCTGACATTTTATTCAAATAATTAGATGCTTTGGTTTATTATATTATTATATGTATTATATTTGAAGATTCAAATTTGTTTGGGTTCAAGAACAATTTATCAAATAAAAGTTTATTAAAAATAATTTTGAAAATATGTTAAATGTTTTGTGAATTTCATTACTTTAGAGTTTCATGTTAATTTTTTGCATGTTTATGATAAGCTTTTAATTTCAAAGGAATTCATATATGAGACAATAAATTATTGATTTAAGAAAAATGAGTTTTAAAATTTTATTTGAAACTTTTTTCGACCAAAATAACAAGTTGATGAAAAAACTGCTTGGAATATCTTTGGCATAATAAATTTAATTTCCTACAGGTTTGTGGTACTAATCTATTAAGATTTTGGATGGAATAGTCCATTACTTGGTGATAATTGTGATAGATTTTAAAATCCAAAGAAATAAGAAATTAATTTGTATTTCTATCATTTTTTATTATTATTCATTCATCTTTTTAATAAAAAGTGATAGAAAACGAAGTTATTTCTATTTTCATTCCATATTGAGATTTTATTTATTTTTCTTATGAAGTGGTATTCTTAACAGCAATTCTGCATTTAAATATTCTACAGGAAAGAATTGAATTTTTATTTTCATTCTACAATTATCAATGCACAGTGATTACATCAAAATATTGATATGGAATATAATCAAATTGATAGCTTTTGATTATATTGTTCCTTTTAATGTAGTTGATATTCCATAATAAACAAGGAAGTTATTTAAATTTATAGATTATCCTTATTAATTTCATTGATATGATTATCTTATTTCAGTACAATTTTATTTGAATATTTTGTGATTTGAAGTATTAATTGGACTAAGCTTTGAATTTGTTTTTCATAATAATATATTCTTTATTTTTAAAATTTTTGTTTGCTGAGAAATAAAAATTGTATTTCTAAAACTTGTGAAAAATTCAAGTAAAAGACAACGGTTTCAATAGTTGTGTCTAAATTTCAGAAACTGCCATGGCGGCTGGTGATCAAGTGCCTGAATTAGCTAACATGAGTCTTGAAGAGAGGGCAAAGAAGGAAGAGGAATGGAGGCAGGAGTTAGCGCAGGTCGATGATGAAATTTCCACATTGCAGACGGTCCTAAATGCTAAAAAAAAGCGAGCAGCTGAACTCAAGAAGTTCCTTGGAATTGGTGTGCTGAAAGAGCTCTCTGACGATTTGAATCAAGGAATCAAAAATGTTAAAGAAAGTAATGTGTAAGTAAAAATGTGATATGTTAATCAGAAGTTCATAATTGAGTGAGCATCAATGCCTAGAAGTCGAACACCATAACAAAAATTCATTAATTTTTCTCCTCTACTGAACATTTTGTTTTTCATTTGTGTACGTTAATTGGTATATTTTTATTCATGTTCTTTGCAATAAATTTAGTTATTGCTTTCCAATAAAAAATTTTGTTTTGTTGATATATTTAGTTATCTTCTTTTTATTTTTATTTTTTAATAGATATCAAACTGTGGAAAATACAGTTGGTCAAGTTACCAAAGCTGTTACAGAAGCTCCAATGTAAGTATTCTTAATTATGTGTTACTGATTCACATAATGAACATTAAATTTTCTCTGATGTTATTTTATAATTTGAACCTATTTTTTCCATGTACCAAAATGTAGTAGGAGAAAATATAGAAAAATAAATTCATTCATTGTTAACTGGTAAAATAATGTTTTTTCTTCATTTAGTTACCAGAAGACCACTTCTTTGTTTGGCGGATTAACTACCAATATCAGTTCTAAATTTGGTCAAATGAAGCAGTCCGATTCTTTCCGTTCTATTGAAGAAAAGGTTGGATCCGCTTATGAGAACGTCAAGGTTAGTACACTAATAATAACATAAATTGTACTTCATTTTACTTAGATTGTATACAGGATGCCTTACCATTCGGAGAACTTAATCATGTATTTATGGGGGTCACTAAATTATAGTATATTCCAGAATTCCTCTTAATTCAACATCCAATTGTTCACAATTAAGATCTGCATTAACAGTTTGTCCAGATTTCAGCAATTCAAAATGAAAAATTCCTACAATACCTCACCAAACACACAGAAGCGCCATTTTGGGATGATCAAAATTACCGCATCTGAATCTAGAAAACCATTTTTTGCATTAACGAACTTCTAATGCAATTGGATAAACATTGCAAATGTTTTTGGTCTCAACTGTTGTGTTACTATCCTTACGAGACTCAAGAAGCTTACAATGCCAAATTCTGGTATTTCTTCTGGTATTTGGCTAGCCATTTTACCCCAGATTACAAAAAAAGTCTAATATGGAATTATTTAGAAGTGAACAATTCACAATAACCTTAAAATTTCTTTGACATGACTGAAGTACAAATGACAATCAAATATCGACATGCGCAGAAATAATATTATTTTCCAGTCCCCCTATTATTTATTTTCTTGTTCATTTGTGACGTTTAAATTGATCTATTGATGTGTTTCAAATAGACATTGATTTCTTTATGCCACTTTAAAATATTTTCAACTGTTAAAATACATATAAATAAGTACATGCTTTACTATTGTTTGACGAAAATTTTTGTTACAAATTTTGGAAGAATTTTCCATTTTCAACTTATAAGATACTCTAATTGCTTATTAATTGTGTTGCTGGCTATCTTGTGCACTAGTTAGTTTTGTCTGCTGTTAATGTAATACCAAGATAATTTTTTTTCAAATAAGACAATGATATTGAAGGAATAGAAAATAAATCTATAAAAATTTAAAGAACAGTTAGGTTCCATCTTACGTTAAGTCTGAAATAAAAAAATTGTGATAATTGCAATTCATATTAAAACCCAAGAAAAATAATCTAACAGGATGGTTTTTGACTGGCAATTAAAAATGATAACATAGGCCAACACATGATTCAGTGCCAGGGTATTTGTAGGGGATTGTATACAAATTTGTTGCTCTGAATTGAAATATGCCATTGATTTTTGTCTAGAAGCTTCATCGAATTCAAAAGATATTATTTTAAATGAAATATATGTTACTCTATTATTAGCTTATTCTATAGGTTGAATTAAAATATCAAACTTTTATTATTATTATTATACAAATATTGATGTAGCATAAGATAAATAGTTCATCGATAAAACTGATCATTGAAAATTTTGGTGGCTTCTTTTCCATGACATTCTTGAATGTATTTTGGGACATTCTCTTTTTTCCAACTCTAGCAGTAATCTGCAATAATATGTAATCCCATCTTCTTTGCTAACAGTCCTCCACCGTTATTATGTTGATGAAATCTTTTACCTTGTTCCTCACTGAGGTCTCCCAAATTTTGAGGAAAATTGTCTATGTGGCTGTGCAAATAGTGTACTTTAATGTTCATCTTTTATCCTAGAGATCATAAACTGTTAATCATCTCTTTCTCAGTTCAACATAATTTTCATCTCGCTTTTTCCAAAAAAATTTGTACAACTGCAACAAATGTGGTCCAGGCTTTTTGCTAAGTTTTATTTATTGAACTTACGAAATCAAGATCCCTAATGAGTCGTCTGATATGTGAACCCTCCAATATTCCTGCTTTAATTTTTTCCATATTCAACAACTGAGGCATCTCATCCCCTGTGTATGCAAAGCATGCCTTCTTACAAACTGCTTCGTTAGGGCCAACTTAGTATACAGTGGTTTGTTCTGTCCTTGATGTTCCAGAGGCGAAGGAAGCAAAGATATTTGATGTACACAGAGAAAGTTAACCATTTTTAAGTCCATACAAATCACCCATGCATTGGTGTTTCTAAAACCTTATCCTCTCATTCTTGAACCATATTTATTACCATTGTGTAGAAAGATAAATTTCAAACTTCGCTTTAAGCTATTGATAAATAGATGTCAATCATCTAGAGAATTGCACGAGTCTTTTAATATTAAAAAATACAAGATTTCTTTATGGGACAAGAATTGGTAGCAGATCCTTTTCTCATGTAACAGGTAATTTTGGTTCCTTGTGCCAATAAATTCCAGTAATTCAGAAGCTTCTTTCCACAAGTTGAAATCCCTGCTGAGGATGTTTAATTCATCCTGGTTAAAACATTGGGGAAGTTATGTCATCCCTTCATAATCACTGTCACCTTCGTTAGTATCAGTAGGGTTTTATTGCAGTTCCAAGCTCAACAGAATACCTTTATCGTAATTTTAGAACACCTATACTGGAATAAGCATCAATCAAAAAAGTTTTAATAGATAAGATGATGTATCTAAAAAATTAGAGCTGATAGAGAAAAAACTGATTTCATATTAGGATTCAGCTCTTTGAGTACAGTCTAAATTATTCCTAAAATCCTAGGCATAAAAAAAATTCTGTGGTCCTGTGTAATTAGCATTATCAATCAACCTGAAGACATAAAAAACTCAGAAAATTAGATATATTCTCAATTTTTTTGGTGTGATGCTCTAGCATGAAAAGTGCTTAAGAATAAATTAATAATTTAGCCATAATAGGTATAAATATAGACAAAACATTCAAAAGAAATAGATAAATTTATTTCTTAAATTTTCAAAAAATTATGTTATTGAAAAATGTTATCCAAATGGCCTATGCCAAATTGTCTTAGTAACTTTTGAGAGTTAAACAGAAACTCTCTGGCCTGATTTTCATGACATAACCACACAGTAAAAGAAATGATTCAATGGAAACCGAATTATAGAACTATTAAGATCAACCGACGTTGGAATGCGGTTATTCACATATTACGATCGAATTTTTACAGACTGGATGGTAATAAACATAAAACTCTATGTGGAATATACATTTCTTGAGGAAATCATGAAGCGAGCTGGGTGTGTGTCAATTACAAAGGTGTTCAGAGCCCTTGGAACTACCAGAATCTTCCCCCAATTGTCTGCCTATTTGATTCACCACAAATATCTATCAAGATATTTGATTTAAACAGTCGACTTGTTAGCAGAGAATACTCTTCAATGAGAGTTCACAACTTGGTGAGGGGAGAAATTTTTCTCGCTTGGATGGGTGACCAACATTTTATTGTTGGGTCAAAAATTTACAGTGCTATGATTAAGATGGCCAATAGACGCAGTCACAAAGCCTAACTGGAATTGATCTCCTAACTTGCACCAGCTGCACTAATGACTCCGAGGGGTCTCCACAGGAGATCTAGGAGTGTCAGTATCATTCGAAATTGAGTGAAACAAATGTTATCTAAAAAAATTTATATGAGACAGTAATTTATTTCCACAAAAATGTTTGTACTACTACAACAATTGTTTCACCACGATGTGGCTTCTTCAGGTATTACATTGTACTGTCTGATGGTATTCAGTGTAACCGAGTTTAAATACATTTTTAGGTACGTGACCAAATAATGGAAGCACAAGTCATAAAAGCTCTAGGTGTTTATTGGAGTTTGCCGCTAAAAATGCCATTAAGGAAAAATATTCAGTAATGGAGAATGATCGACATCTGTTTGTTCGTTCAACAGGATTTTACGGGCATTATACCTGTTGATTTCAAGAAATTCTAAAAGTGTTAATCTAGAACTTTTGCTTTCAACGTGGATAATTTCATAATTATTGTTGAAATTATGCCTGAATTCCTTAAGATGATTAGCATATGTCGAATGTACAGAATTGGATATATAACCCCTTTGGTGTTCTTGGACACGTTTCTTGAATGATCTACCAGTCTGGCCAATGTATACTAAAGGGCAATCTTTGCAAGTCAATTTGTAGACTCCGGATTTATTTTCTTTATTTGTACGATCTTTATTGTTTTTTATGTAGGTACTATGGTTATTAATTGTCTTAAAAGCCGCGTTATAATTGAAACAACTTTTGAAATATTTAGCAATATTTTCAGATAATCCATTGACATAAGATAACGAAAAATATTTCTGTGTATTGTCCTCTTAGGACAATAGTAGTGGAGGACAATACACAGAAATATTTTTCGTTATATTATGTCATTGGATTATCTGAAAATATTTCAAAAGTTGTTTCAATTAATTATCTTAAAAGCCGCGTTATAATTGAAACAACTTTTGAAATATTTAGCAATATTTTCAGATAATCCATTGACATAAGATAACGAAAAATATTTCTGTGTATTGTCCTACACTACTATTGTCCTAAGAGGACAATACACAGAAATATTTTTCGTTATCTTATGTCAATGGATTATCTGAAATTATTGCTAAATATTTCAAAAGTTCTTTCAATTATAACGCGGCTTTTAAGACAAAATAACCTTAGTACCTACATAAAAAACAATAAAGATCGTACAAATAAAGAAAATAAATCCGGAGTCTACAAGTTGACTTGCCCTTTAGTATACATTGGCCAGACTGGTAGATCATTCAAGAAACGTGTCCAAGAACACCAAAGGGGTTATATATCCAATTCTGTACATTCGACATATGCTAATCATCTTAAGGAATTCAGGCATAATTTCAACAATAATTATGAAATTATCCACGTTGAAAGCAAAAGTTCTAGATTAACACTTTTAGAATTTCTTGAAATCAACAGGTATAATGCCCGTAAAATCCTGTTGAACGAACAAACAGATGTCGATCATTCTCCATTACTGAATATTTTTCCTTAATGGCATTTTTAGCGGCAAACTCCAATAAACACCTAGAGCTTTTATGACTTGTGCTTCCATTATTTGGTCACGTACCTAAAAATGTATTTAAACTCGGTTACACTGAATACCATCAGACAGTACAATGTAATACCTGAAGAAGCCACATCGTGGTGAAACAATTGTTGTAGTAGTACAAACATTTTTGTGGAAATAAATTACTGTCTCATATACATTTTTTTAATTAAAATGAGTTTCCACCAAGTAAAGACCGAATCTATCAAATAAATGTTATCTATTTGATCTCCAAGCTAAACAAATAAAAACACCGTCCTTTGTGTGTTATTGTGACAGTTCCATCAATAGAATAGAATAGTAGTATTTATCCGGCACCGGTAATTATGAAAGTAACTCTACATAAATGATCCCACTTTAATATGGCAATCGTTAATTTGTAAATTATAGACAGCCTTCACCAATAAGTGAAAACTAACAAAATTTGCCTTACTATGTGTGGTGGGACAGTAAGATTGCCTCTGTCTCTTTCAATTACACTGATGCATGTTCTATTGTGGAATTATTCATTCTGTATAATAATAGGTTGGGGAAAAAAATCCATTATTTTTGCATGAACTTCGAAACTTTAACATGTTTCGGATTATCTGATTTGGGTCAAATATCCATTTTGTTCTATAATTTGTTGCGATTTTAAAGTTAGCTTAATAATGCTTCTCTTATAGAAGTCTAGGTGCTTATTAGCGAAAAACTCTAGTAATAGATTTTCACAATCTTCTCTTGATGTCAATTTATTATCAGCCAGGAAGTTTTGCAATGCGAGAAGAAGATGGTAATCACTTGGTGCTAGGTCCAGACTGTATGGTGGATGCATTAAAATTTTCCATCCAAGCTCTCCGAGTTTCTGGCGCGTCACTACAGATATGTGTGACCTGCATTGTCCTAATGGAACGGTCAGTTCTGGCTGTTTCTGGTCAATTGCTACCTTCAAACGGTCCAGTTGTTGACAGTACAGATACGAATTTAGTGTTTGGCCATATGGAAGAAACTCATAATGAATGATTTATTTTCAGTCCCACCAAATGCACAGTAAAGCCTCCCTGGCCATTAGTCCTGCCTTGGCCACCATTTGAGCTGCTTCACAGCGTTTTGATGACGATAGTTTTGGCACAATATTGTTTAAGAACTGTGTAATCCGTTTAAGAAATGGGTCGATCTCATTCCTTTTGGCTTAGGCTTTGCAGAAGGCACCCAAACATCGAGCTTCCTTTTGAATCCAGCTTTGCACAAATGGTTTAAAACTGTTTTATGGTCGATCTTTAACTCCTAGGCGATGGCTATGACTACTAACATGCCGGCCAATTTCGATTATTTCTGTAATTTAATCGACACTTTGATGATGAGTCTGCCTGTGAGAGGTGCATCTTTAACATACAAAATACCTAAATGGTATGGACGAAACCAAAATTATAAGCCTCCAGGTTTGCATTTTCGCCTTTATCAAAGAAAAACTGTAAAATGTATCAAATTTTCTCTTTGTTGACTTCCATTTTTAACACCCTGTCACTCACAACTGGATGGAGCAAACAAAAAATAACAAAAGAATTTTTTTGATGTGAAATGTCACTTTGAATTGTCAAGCAATATATGCCCATCGGGGCATACATTCTGTCAAGAAAGTACCGGGAATTATCGATTTAAATCTGGCGGGGCAATGAGGCAGGTAAAAATTTTTCCTTAATTACTATGCCAAGCTTGAGCGGGATCTATCAACTAGTGTGTTTGCAACAGCTGATTAAGTCAGTCGATGTCAGAGTGCGTGCCGATTTTTACTATGGGACGATAACGCGCCTTCTCACCGAGCTACGATTGTGACTGACTTTCTCGCCAAAAACTCAACAAACGTGCTTCAGCAACCACCGTATTCGCCGGATTTGGCTCCCTGCGACTTTTTCCTCTTCCCAAAACTAAAATTGCCCCTTCGTGGCACCCGTTTTGAGTCGATTGAAGCCATAAAACAAAATTCGGCGCGAGAGCTAAAGTCCATCCCGGAAGGCGCCTATAAAAAATGTTTCGATAATTGGAAGTGCCGTTGGCATAGATGTATTGGAGCAAATGGAGCCTATTTTGAAGGCGACCCAATAAAATTTTGACGATTAAATGTAAAAATGTTGTTTTAATTGAAAATTCCCGGTACTTTCTTGACAGAGTAGTATATCTAAAATTGTTTGATCGATACTTTACGAGATATCGATCACCATCTGCTGAAAAAATGATGGATTTCTTTTTCCCCAATGTTTTATTTAACGGTATCTCAGTTCAAGTAAGATATTTGTTGTAATTTGCATTTATGGAAATATAAAGATAATAAATGGATATTGTCACCTAGATATCAAGATTTCAGTTCCTTTGTGATATATTTGAACAATCAATGCTGAGTGATTTTTCCAAACAAAAATTGACAAAAGATATAGAATGCCAATATTGCAATACAATTATTATATTATAAAAAGGCTAAGAGACAGGAAGGCTATTCAGTTTAGTTTTCATCTAATGCTTAATATTATACTGCATATTTTGTTGTGGGTACTTGGGTATTTTAAAATTTTGTCTTTTCTTTCAGGAAACTATGGTAATTTGGCTTTTAGTTCCTGCATGATTTTCCTTTCATTCAATTTCTCATTGGTTTCCCAGCACCTTGTATATTGTGGTAGTAGCACTAGATTGATGTTTGTTTTGTAAATTCATCACATTTTGGTAACAATTTTATTCTACATTTTTTTAATTGTTCACGAAGGAATTCAAGTTATCATGGATGGTTAACTGCGCCATAAAGTGAGGGTCTGGATTTAGAAATGTTTTCAGAGATTCTGAAGTAAAATAGATTAAGTCATGTGATAAGATGTTTGTTGCTGAACTTTAATCATGAGACTATAAATACTTGATGAGAAAGGTCAACCTGTCATTGTACTTTCTAAACATATATCGAGTCATCTGTGAAAATATTCAGACAATAGTCATATTATAGTGACAATATAATGAAATTACAACATTTACATATATTATTTTATCTCAATACACTTAAGATCTGAATAAATCCTACGACTATTGCCTAGTTTTGAATCGAGTCAATGATTCTCTAAAACAGTCAAAAAATGGCACTCAGTTATTTTTGATTAGGAAAAATTGAATTAAACTCTAAACTCTTCAAATTACTTGGGCATATCCTACTGTGTTGAAAAGAAAAATAACAATTTTTAATAGTTGAAAAACTATATTTGAACCCAAATTTCAAATTGCAAAAACCAATCTTACTAAAACCTAATATTCAGGAAAGAGAACTGGGTAATAATATAGTTTATTCGAATCATAAATAATTTTTCAGATCAATAAAATTCTTATATGAATAAAAATCTATTATTAGTCAGTTGTATTCTATTGGAGATAAATTCTACATTTATTAATTTCAAACAAACAGAACAGGACAGTCTATTATTTAAACCTTTCCATTGGAGTTGAGTCAGAAGCTTTTGTGTGCTTGATGAACAGTCCATTCTCCTTGAAAATTTCAAATGTGTGAATTACTTCACAAAGAAACTACATATTATGAACAAAACGATGAAAAAAGCACAGTGAAGTCAGGAGCTTATCATCACGAAGTTATGCATGAGTCTTCGGGTCATCATTTCACATCTAAATATTAAATTCGATCTCTGATATGTACTTTTGAAGATGTTTGAAAAATAATATTTTAAATGAGAATAACTCCGGAACCACTGAGCTGATTCTGTCAATTTTTGCACATAACTGTTTTATTTTGATTTCAAACTTGCCCTGAAAATTTGAAGTCTTTGTCTTTTCGTTCGGAAATTACCATTTTTACCTTACGAAATTTGACAAAAATCTTCGTGTCGTTATTATACACATAAATAATAAATTTCATTTTGATCGGGTTAGTAATTTTCGAACCATTGGTAAAATAGGAAAAAGTTTCAATTGAATAACTGCAAAATAATCGGGTCGATTTTGCCCACTAACAAACGTAACAGTTTGAAGTCTCTAGCTCTTTCTGTTCTTAAGTTGGAGTGTATTTTGAGTCATTATTTATATGATGGGAAAGTAGGTGAACATAAAAAATTCGTTGACCTTTCATCATTATTAATATAGTCTCTTTTTGTCATTTCACATAATTTCTAATATACAAATTCTCATTAAGTGTATATGGAAAAAAATATTAGATGCTGTCCAGTACATTATGATAGTTCATTTCAAATGGAGTAAGGAAAAGTGATTTGTCTGATAACTTGATTTCCTTCTATATTTCACAACTTGCTGATTAAAAAATATTTTCAGACTAAAGTAGTGTCAAGGTCAAATTCCCAGCAGAGTTTAGGGGAAGAAGCTTCCAGGTCCCGTTCAGGTTCAGTAGCTACTAGCCCTACCATCCCAGAGGAGAAACCATTAGTCTAAAATTTGGAGTGAAAACATCGATGTAAACCTAAAGGCCTTTCCAGCGTTTCTTATATAACAATATTAATTATTAATACTTTCACAGCACTGATATCCTATAATTCCGGATAATATCTTCTTTTATGTATCCAAGTGAACAACCATTTAGTTCATTTACACTCTCAAAGTATAACACTCTGAAGACCTTATGGTGGCTGAAGGAACTTAATTGCTTCATTTATTTATTAGTTTTGTACAGAATTTAGGTTTTAAAGTCAGACTATTATCAGTTATGAATGTTGTCGTCATATATAAAGTTATATTTTTTGCAATGATGCTTTAAAATGTTTAGATTATTGCCATAAATATCCAGAAGTTGAAAAATGTAGCCAGTTCTAGTAGTTGGAACTTGATTTTGCCTTCACCATTCAACTAATGGAGTATTTAGGCAGTAATATAGTGATTTATTGTTAAGTGATGTATCAACCTTGTATTGAATATATTGAAAATAAATAAATTGGAGTTTTTTTCTAAACCTTAGGCGAATTCGTCAATAGGGAGTTGTTATATTGAGGTGAAAAATGTTCTTCATTTTAGTTTGAAGCATCTGTTTTGAATTCTAAATTTTCAATTAAAATTATCCATTTTTTTATACTCTTATCTAAATCAGTAACCTTCATATTCACAGGCTCAAATAAAAGAATGATTCAAACAACATAAGAAAAATAATTTAAATAAATCAATTAGCGATCTGTACCAAATATCATTAGTAAGGAAATTAGAATTGTTATACAGCTGTATGTTACACTGCCTCGATTTGTGTAACTTTCTATTACCATAGCTCACACTCCTTACATCAATTGATATTTACAGAAGTACCTGATCCAACATTTAGGTAGAGCATATTTAAAAAGAATGACCGGTAGAAAGTGCCGACCTTATAATAGTAGTTCAATGATACAAAATGATTTTGTTGTTTTACATTTATTTGGCAGCTATTATCAATAGGAATATTAAGTGAAACCATAAGCATGAAAAAATTGGCCTATTATTTTGCTGTACAATATTTTCATAAGAATGATCTCAGTTCATCAATATCAAAGCAGAGTTGTAAACTTGTGGAAGTGGTGCAGTGAGCCAAAAGTGGAAGGCGGCGAGCTTCGCGTTCTGTGATTCTTCGGAAATAATCTGTACCACTCTTTCGCCTTTTTGAATCCATGATTAACAAGAACCCATGAATATCTACTCGCTTTAGACATAATGAATAGCTTAAAAAAGTATTCTAACAAAGAACTCTACAATTACAGGTCTAACAAAAAGTACTACCAAGGTATGAAACTGATTTTTTATTTTTCTCACCATATAAAACATATATTGAAAATGTTTTAAACTTCTATTAACGTCACGTAACACAATCTGTAAGTTAATCTATGTTTTGCCAGGTCATAATATTTGAAATGAATTTTAAAACAACTTTGTTTAAAATTTTATTGCAAATTAATTCCTCAACAGAAGAGTTCCTTGTCTGTTCACCACAGTCTTGCTCTTTAACAAGCAAACTAATTTCACCTATATACATTAATTACACCTTGAAATATCTACTTAATTTATTCCAGTGCATCATCATCCTGTTTGTGTGATGTCTTCCTCAACTATCACTAAAATAAATATCCCCGACTGTATGAAAATAACAATTTTCCAAGAATTATGGCTTTGGAATGATTCTTAGAATACACTGATAACTCCAAACACATTTGGTAATCATGCTATGTTATTTTTTTCTCATAAACGATGCTTTTGCTCCTCTCTCTTTTCATGAAGATACTTCGGATGTTTTGGAAAGGCATTTCGACTAGAAGAGTTAAAACTGTAGAAACAGCTACTATAACAAATGTCTCATGAAGATTAATCTGAAATTAAAAAAATAAGGAGATATAAAATATATCTACATATAATGCATATTTGCATGTAAAGGGTCTTTCAATATGGGTGATAGTTTTTCAAATACAGATTTCTCAGTTTCTGACACATTTTTTCTTATTTCTAGGTGTTACTCTACTTAGTGTACAGTTTTATGCTGCAGCGTTTGGCTCCTTTCGATCGGTCGGAAGTAATAGATTGTCGGTACTCAACGTTTATTCACTCCAGAATTGCGTGGCTATCATCGGTAGTCTGCGCAGTGTAAATAAGTTTGAGCGTGAGTTAGCTTTATAAGCCAAAACCACCAAAAAGACGATGAAACGTACGAAGTGGAGAGAACATTGCAGCTGCAGGGGCCAGTGTTGTCTAGAAGCCAAATTTGTGGATATGCCGACGATTGCAACAACTGGGGCTTTTTCAATTTGGAGAATAAGGAGTCTTTATAAAATCGTATTGATTCAAGAACTAAAGCCAAATGCTCCAGATTACGTTTAGAGTTTTCAGACTGGAGCCTTGAGCTAATGGAACGCCAAAAAATCATCTTCTCAGACGAGGCATATTTTTGGTTGAATGGCTTTGTTAATAAGCAAAATTGCCGTTATTGATGCGAGTAGAAGCCAGAAGTATTACATGAAATTCGGTTGCATTCCAAAAAGTTCACTGTGTGGTGAGGTTTATGGCATGGCGAAGTCATCGGACCATATTTCTTCTGAAATGAGGATGAAACAGCAGTAAGCGAGGATGGCGACCGCTTCAAAATAATGTTGCTCGAATTTCTATAGCCTGAACTTGCGAACATCAATAATGAAGAGATATGGTTCCAACAAGATGGCTACATGCCATACAGCTGATGGTACGCTTCCTTTGCTGAGGGAAATATTTGACAATAGTATCATTTCACGACAAGCATTTGGCCTCCAAGTTCATGTGATTTGACACCTCTGGATTTTTATTTGAATATCAAAACAAATTGAAATATGTTTATCTTCTACAATTTTAATTTCCAAAAGAATTTTTTATTCAAAAAACTTTTAGAATTAAATTAATGTCTAAAACAAGCACCGCTCACATTTAATAGACGTATATAATCAAAACTCAATATACAATGTCAAATGAAATAAATAACCCAACAGATATACGAAAGTAATTAAAATTAATAAATAAATATTCAAAGGAGACAAAATTTTGTTTCTGGTTTTATCTTAAGAAATACTACTTGCCTTATAAAAACATGAACACACTTGAAGGACTTCCCAAAGAATATAATTTATTTGAAATATTTAATATATTTAAATATTCGAACAAATTATTTCAAAAATCTCTGAAAAATGTGCACTATATCTTCAAAAAACAAATATAATTCTAGATAATCCCTTCATCAGCCCTTTTTATTTTATATATAATATATAATTATATATATATAATTATATTTTGGCTTCAATAAATCTCATTATAGAATGTCAATGAATTTAAGTAAACCTTAAAATAACTCACTTTGTTCTTTGATTTTGTTAGAACATAGATCAATCTTGAATATATAGTTGATCTGTAGTTTGAAGCTTAAGTCTTTTAACACGTGAGTGATGTAGGTTATGTTTTTGATTTTGATATTTGGAATATTGAAAAAAGGGCTGATGAAGGGATTATCTAGAATTATATTTGTTTTTTGAAGATATAGTGCACATTTTTTAGAGATTTTTGAAATAATTTGTTCGAATATTTAAATATATTAAATATTTCAAATAAATTATATTCTTTGGGAAGTCCTTCAAGTGTGTTCATGTTTTTATAAGGCAAGTAGTATTTCTTAAGATAAAACCAGAAACAAAATTTTGTCTCCTTTGAACATTTATTTATTAATTTTAATTACTTTCGTATATCTGTTGGGTTATTTATTTCATTTGACATTGTATATTGAGTTTTGATTATATACGTCTATTAAATGTGAGCGGTGCTTGTTTTAGACATTAATTTAATTCTAAAAGTTTTTTGAATAAAAAATTCTTTCGGAAATTAAAATTGTAGAAGATAAACATATTTCAATTTGTTTTGATATTCAAATTTTGTTATATTTCTTCTATCAAGTAAAAAGCCTTTCTATTTTATTCTGGATTTTTATCTTTTGGGCTATGTGAAAACACAAGCCACAGACTTTGGATAATTTAGAAGAGAATATTCGTCAAGTTATTGGTGAAATACAGCCGGAATTATTACACAAAATGATCAAACATTGGAGCGATCGGTTATGTCAGTATCAAAGAAGTTGGATATTTTAACGATATCTTATTCCGAACATAACTGCACTGTTCAAGCTTCAACTAAGAGCAAGAATTAAAGTTATATGTCAAATCTTTGTTGTTTTATTTTAAATTAAAAATTCCATCATTCTCGACGAAAGACCCTTCACTCAGTTGTAAGAAGAAGAGGAACTCACATTTGTACTCCAGAATGAATAATGATCTGTGTATTTTGTTGTACCAACACTGTAAAAGAAAATTGGGAATTGTGTCAAATATACTGTGTAAGATATTTTCGTCCAAATGGAGAACCCTGGCCATGAAAAGAATTTTCCCAGAAAATCTGGAAAAAAAAGTAAATTTCAAAATGAAGGAATAATATAGCTTAACACCATTATTCACAAGTTATACTAAAATTATAGCTGATATTTCAGTATACAGGATTGGTAAGAAATTAAACGATCTCATAACAATTCGAAAAATCTGTAATAACCCCTATTTACAAAGCAGGTGACAAAAATAAAATTTCAAATTATCGCCCCATTAGTTTAATCAATAATTTTGGAAAAATTACTGAAAAATGTCTAAAAACACGCTTAATAAACTTTTTAAATAGCAACAAAATACTAAGTGAATATCAATATGGGTTCCGAGAAGGTGAAAGCACATCGGATGCCATGTATGAGGTTATTAAGGAAGTTTCAAACAATCTTGATAATAATAAAAAATGTATCGCAGTATTCTTGGACTTGGCAAAGGCATTCGACACGGTACATCATGAAAAATTACTACAAGTGTTAGAGCGATATGGAGTTCGTGGTACTGTGCTGAGTCTTTTCGAAAACTATCTAAATGACCGCTCACAAAATGTAAAAGTCAATGGAAGCCTAAGTGATCCGCAACTGGTGAGAGTGGGTGTGCCGCAGGGGACGGTTCTGGGGCCTATACTCTTTACCATTTATATAAATTCTCTCTTAACACTTGACATAGATAGCAAAGTAATATCATATGCTGATGACACTTTTGCCATATTTAGTGGATATGATTGGGAAGTTGCTAAAGAAAGGGTTCAAGAAGGTATGAATACCATAAAGATGTGGTTGGATGGGTTTCAGCTGTCTCTAAATGCAAATAAGAGCAATTATATAGCATTTACCATCACAGATATAAATAGACCCAAATTTCATAGCATTAATATTAAGGGCATTGGGGACATAAAAGAAGTTGAAAATATTAAATATTTAGGAATTATTATAGATAAAAATACAAAATGGAACCAACATGTAGCATATTTAACAAAGCGAATTAGAAAACTAATTTACAAGTTTTATCAGTTAAGGGATATTTTGAGTAAAAATATATTGATTTTGGTATATAAATCTCTAGTAGAATCACTTTTGAGATATGGAATACTAGTTTGGGGAGCATTATATGAAAATTCATTAAAAACCTTGTCTACAATACAAAATTATATACTTAAAATTATCTACAAAAAAAGGAGACGATACCCAACCAGACTACTTTATGAAAGAGATGTATGCAACGTGAGATCGCTGTACTTTCATACATTGGTAATATTCATGCATAAAAAAGAACATCTAAAAAATCATATCTCGCATAATATTGTGACTCGTAGTATGACGAGCAAATTGCTGAAAGTTTCTAATTCTAATAAAAATGTACATGCAAGATTTGCTTACCATCTGGCCCCAAAGGCCTACAATCTATTACCCTTGAATATTAGAAATATTAAAAATTACAAAAAATTTTCAATGCAATGTAGGACGTTTATAAATTGCAACTATTTTTCATTTATAACACTGATTGATTGATTTACTTTACTTTGTATTTATAATTATAAATTTATTCAATATAGTATAGGAAAGATGTTATGTTATCATGATAAATAAGCTCTGCACAAAACAAGTGTTAAATCACTTAGGTGCATATTTATAGAAAATAATATAGTGGTAGCGAAATTATATTGTATTAGATATAGTATGAAAAACATATGAATTTATTGTTAATCTTAGCAATAATTTGTTTTTGTATGAAGCTGTTTATAAACTTGAGCTTGACAAATAAATAAATAAAAATTAAAATAAAAAGATATAAAGATGAAGCAATAAATGAGTAATGAATAGTCCGAGGGCTTTCACTCATTATTTGCTTCATTTTTATTGTCATATAAAGTTGAAAAGAGATAAATTTATACATTTCGTCTCACCAACGTTCGCCTTCGCAAAACGTTTCGAATATAATTTTATCGATTGAGATACTATAGTGTTAAAAAGTAGGTACCAGGAATTCGTTGATGAATCGCAAAATACTTATTATTCATTCAAATTTATTGTAATGCCTTAAAAGTTGGCTTCTTCGAAAACAATACGTTTACGCTAACTAATAATTCAATTTGTCGAAACTTTTTTGAAACGTAATTTCAGCATTTTATGTTTCATATAATCGGGAAGAAAGCCGAGCAATATAAGGGCAATACGGTGGTTGTATGACAAGATTTGTTCATTTTTTGACCGTTCACAATGACTAGGGACTAGGGTTTTTCGACACTTGTTGAAAGGCAACACGTTAAATTCCCAAACAATCGTTCAAATGGTAGGAATTGATACGTGAGACACACAAATTTCATTAGCTATCTTTTTCAGATTTAAACAATATTACATTCACCATTTCCTTTACTATAAACTGAAATTAATTTTGTCGGCTGGGAGTTTTTTTTATCTCTCATAATGTTCAAGCTCCTATAAACACATAATATATGCCATACTTCAGCTAGTTTCTCATATGGTAAGCGGTTACAATGTTAAAGCCTTATAAAGATGGATTATATTTATTTTTTCAATGAAAGTGTTGGCAAATTTAACTCAAGGTTGGGGAAACATTGCTAAACCATATAAAGGGTTTAAGAAGGTAAGACTAATTTTGGACAAATATCGCTCAAGCATAGAATTTCCAAAATTTCTGCGCAAAAATCACAGAGATATCATAAAAATAAAAAGTTATGGAATATTCTGAAAAAATCTTTATTGCGAACCTTAAAATATCTGAATTAATTAGAAGTATAACTGTAACTGAGACCACAGCAATTATAAGAGTTAAATTAAAATGTTGTAAAATCATCTTTCGAAAAGAAATTTACTCTTGAGAAAGAAGGATATCTGAGTGCTGCAAAAATTGCCACTCGCGCCAATCACTGGACCCCTGTGGTAGAAATTCAACCGAATGGGGCCCTAGGTGATATGGAGGGCTGAGTCGCGTTGTCCAACTCGGTGACAAGGGTGTCTGTCGCAGCACAGGACTTCACCCTTTAAAACTTACGTACTCTACCCTATTGCAGTAAATCTCCGGATTTTTTATCCAATGGCCGAGTGCGTTATGTAGCATACTGCGTTACCTTGGGAGGGTGGAGGCCCTCGGGAAGTATTCGTATGACCTGGCCACCCAATTGGTGTTGGACTCGAGGGGCAGTGGTTGAAGTCCGCATGCTAGACTAGAAGGGTAATCCATCTATCTGTTCGCAGAAACTCATGTTCAGGATATCTTGAGAAATGCTTCAGGATCCAACTTGGCGGTTGGACCGGCCTCGTTCTGAACCAGGATCGATTGCGACAAGTTTCTGGGGTTTGTGGATCTCGACGATACGGCTTAGACCGTTGGGGCTTGAAGCCAGGATCATTTGAAAGACTTCACAAGGGTTCGTGGGTCTTGGCGTGCAGGCCGGATTGACGGTGCTCCTACCAGGATCAATTGAGGCATCAATCTTGAGACCATCTTTGTTCTTGGAAGTGCGCTCAGGTGGGTGGCTAAGAAGCCCTTTCGGCGTGTGAGTTGCGTCCCAAACAACTCGAGTACTGACACTGTATAGCTAGTAGAGGTTGGATAGTGCTTCGCTGCTACCAGACAAGGTGAAAGACTGAAGCCGAAACCGGAAGCTTGGTGGGTTCAACTCTTCGAAGTAGTTCTCGCTAATGCGCGATGAAAAGACTTATAACACTATCTGCTTCCTAGGCAGATTGTGGAGACTGCTGAGTAGTCACCTGGTGAAACAACCATGCTCACATGCCAGTAACCTAACTGGTACAATTCACGATTCACGCTCTATACCGTGACCCTTCCGACGCTCGATGGGAGTGTTGGCAACGTGCCTCGTCCTTGACCAGAATTCCGCTTTGTTCTGCTGCAGCTTCACGGCGTATCCCATAGAGGATGCTAACGATTTCCGATAATACCTAGCTCACCGTCTTCGTCGGCTTTAAGTAGAGCAGAATGCGAACGTTCCGACGTGGAACAAGGTCACAGGCGTTATCGGCAGACTTGCACCCTACGCCAATCTGAAGAGTTCAGGGGGTGCAAGTTGGAACGAAACGCTTACCTCCCGAAATTAATATGTTGGAAGCTCTCTCATAACACCGCATTTGCTTAAGAGCTTCAGAGCTATAGAAGAAAGCCGCCTCACTGGTTTCCTTACTGTGCATTGCCGTCTCAGGAAGCATTTGAAGAGAAGAGGTTCAGCAAACACAGGGGATTGCAGAATCTATGGAGAGGAGGAATAAACCCCGAATCACCTAGTTACAGAATGCCTCGCATTGTGGTAAACCAACAAGGTTTAGAAATCATGAAAGGGCTGTAATGATACAGGGATTAATTCATTGGACAAAAGTAAATTCAACGCGAGGTTCAATTCCCCAGAATTAATTTGTTTATTCTAATCTCCAGACCACTTAATGGTAAACTTAGGAATTCGCTGTCGAGGCACGCCCGAACGGCGGCTTCTAAAGGAAATTATTTTACTCTGACCTATATATTATAATAACAAACTACACATTAAAAAGTTCATAAGAGCTAATCGTACGAAACGTAAACATATTTCTTCAGATGAGTGCAGGGACGGAAATCTCAAAGAAACACGCTGACGTCGAAGTTAACACATAGGGCTCGACAAAGAGCTGAAATTTTGAGAAGTGCTTAATTGCAATTTTGAGCGGGTGAACGGATCAAGAAAAATTTGGAAGAAGAAAACCGACGCGTACGAGATATTAAGAGGGCCGAATCGGAGTTTATTAGGGGGTCTTGACACGTCGGAAAAACTAGTAAGATCGTCGAGAAAAGATTGCGGTACGAGGCTCGAATTGGTCTCAGAATTCAGCATTATTATAATTATATTGAGTGATATTAGTAATTATTTTTGGAAGTCTAAGATTTGAGTCAGAAGAATTAGAGAAATTGAATATAGTGTTAAGTTCCGGGACCAAGGAATTAAAGAGTACCGATAGTCGCTTTTCATCGTTTATTGTTCGTGTTAAATAGGTCGTTTCTTGTAGAAAATCGCGTGTGCGTTTTGAATCTATGGTCTTGGAGTCTAGGGGTAAGAAGTATCTGAAAATTCTGGTATATTATTCAGGTTGAAATTGTCCAATTAAAGTAGAATCAGAAATTGAGAAGTAGGTTGACATATCTCTTCGTAATTATTATGTTTGAGAAGTTTAAACAGAATTAAGAATTATATAATCGATTGGTAGTGCTTGAGGGATCCGCATCGCCCTCCTTAATTATTCAGTGTGTCATCTTTATTTAAATCTTATTGAGTTTTGGATTGATAAAACTATTGTATTTTGGCACACCCTATCATTATAGTTCTTAAAATCCATAATTGAGTTTCATTACCATTTTCATTAACACAGGGAAAATTTATTAGCATCAAAGAGCTTCCATTTTCGCGAAGGCCGTACCCTTCCTAGGACCGCTCGACTAGGATTGGTTCGCACCCCATTCGTAATTAAGTCAGTCTAGTAATATTTTCCATCCAACCATCTTCCACAAAGAGGTGGCTTATTACAGCATTACAACCCAAACCACAAAATGCTTTGGAATAGAATCTGTAGGAACGAGGATGTTACACCCCTGAAGCCATTTCAGATACTGCAGTTCATCAGAATTTTAGAGGCACAATAGATCTTTAAGTTGCGGTGTGAAGCGATACCTTTCAAATCTAGAATCTACCCCTTCAGTTAAAGAGGCGTATGGCCGGTCAGAGCGAAACAAATCTTCGATCACATCTCCATCGATTTGGAATGCACCGTAAGCCTTAATTTTCATCGGTGCGACGCAGGAAATTACATTTGCAATGAAAAATTTAAGACTGACTGTTTGTTCGATATTTTTATCCATTGTAAGAATGAAACTGAATGACTGGCGATGCTTAAACTCCAAGTGAGTTTAGAGGACAATTGTGCCAACTTTTAGTGTTGAAAAGAATTTCGACAATCTCTTTAATCGGGCTTTTAAAATGATTTGTACACTTGGATGAAATGGCAACGATAGCTATTAAGAGCTTGACCACATAGAATGAATCTTTTGAAGTTAATTTCTTTCCATTTATTACTATACTTCCAGTCTCACCTTCATGGCCTACATGAACAGAAAAAATTATCCAGCCAAATGCTATACACCAGAATATTGGAGCAAAAGCAGCATACCATGCTGCATCTGCTGGGTTGTAAATATAGTGTATGCTTCCCATAAAAGCCGGTCCCAAAAAGGAGACAAGAAAACTGAGCAATGCAATCGAATTTCCAATCCTTATTTGTATCTAAAAAGAAAGAACTCTTTAAAAGAAAAACTCAAATTAATTACTTACATCATATCTAATAAACAGAGATGGTTTCATGGTTCCATTACTATTGGTTGGTTGTATTTATCAATAATAAGCGTGTAATAAAAATCAATTTGACATCAAACGGAACGACCTGGTATTATAAAATAATTATTTTGTTTACCTTTGATAATTTGAAGTTCTTCAGCGTCCTTAGATAATAACCAAGAAGTATTCCCATGATATAAACAGTAGCTCGGTGTACTGGCAAAATATACATGTTATCTGCCGTATCAAACAGTTGTTTTATCCTGAGGAAAATATAATAAGAGTTGATATTATTTAAAGGACGAGAAACTAATAAAATCCTTCAAACCATATTGAATTATGAAAAAACTGCTAGACTTTGATTTAATTAGTGTAATTCTTATTTGAATTTGGTATACTTACGATGTACCGAAGTGAATATAGTTATTGAGTCGCAAACTGTAGGTTACATAATAACGCCAGATTGTTGATCCTGTGGCAAGGAAAATTAGAACTCCAAGACCTTTCTTCGGATACCTCCAAAGCAGGAGAATTAAAAATGGTGAAGCAAAAAATAGCTGTGTATCAATACCAAGGTGATGGGTGTGAGTGAGACACTAAAAAGATATTTTCAATCAGAATTACTGCTTCTACAGTAATTGTACAAACAAATGATTACCATTTCTCCGAAACCGAAATAATTATGTATGAAGAGCAAGTTCCTCCACCAGTTCTGCTTGCAGATGTCAGAATGATGGGTGATTACTTGGTTCCACATAGGCCCTGAATCTATCCAAGGTAGAACAAAGGTACAGAAGGCTATTAAAGCAGCAAATGTTGGCATTATTCGAAAAAGTCTGTTGACGTATTCATCTTTAATGTTAATTTTATTATTTCTCTCCAATTTTCCGAAAAGAGAGTAGGCTGTTAAAGTTCCCGCAATCATTATGAACGGATCCGTATAGAGGCTTGCAGCTCTGGCTAAGACAGTCCATGGTCTTGCTATGAACTGCGAAAAATTAGATTCATTTAAATTTGAATATACATTGTCTGATAAAACAGATGTGAACTCACCTCTATCATGAAAGTTCTGTTATGGTAAGGCAAGAAAAAGATGGCCATCGATTTGTGAGACAGAACCAGTAAAATAGAATTTAGGAACCTTATACCATGAACTGCTTTGATATTGTCGTCCTTCTTAATGGTGACTAGTGAATTCCAGTTCTTTCTCAATGAAAATGCGATGATATATTCGTCTGCAAAGTTACAAGATGAATAATGTAGATAAATATATATTTCTGTATATTGGGCTGCTGCATAAGTAACCGCCATTTATATTGGCACGTTTTTCTTAATTGATAATCGGCGTTTATTTTTTTTAGAAATATTCTACTTTATTTCTTTTAGAAAATGTGTGTCGAAAATTATATTGATATTCGTGATATTACACTGTACCACTACAACCGCCCTCCAGACATTAGATCTTGTCGTGATGGAGGTGCTTGCCTTGACTAGGACCCTAGTTTCGTCCCGGCGAAATGGAGGGTTAAGCCATGGTGCCTAACGTAATGCCATTCGCGGCAGTCACTGGACCTGTATGGTGGAATATCTCCGAATGGGGCCCTAGTTTTGCCGTTCTGGTGAAATGGAGGGCTGAGCCGTTTAATTAACTCAGTGACAGGGTGTCTGTCGCAGCACAGGGCTTTTTCCTTAAAACTGGCGTACTCTACCCTATCGCAGTATTAATCTCCGGATTTTTCTGTGTAATGGCTGAGTGCATTATGTATCATACTTCGTTACCGCAGTGGTTGAAAGTCCGCATGCTGGACTAGGGAGGTATTTCGTTTATCTGTTCGCAGTCCCCCATGTTCAGGATATTCTCATGAAATGACTCAGGGTTTAGCGGGACTTGACGGTTCGACCGGCCTGTCCTGGCCCCGGATCAATGCGTAACAACTTAGGGTTTGTGGATCTCGACGAAATGGCTCTGCAATTAGTGCTTGACGCCAGGATCAATCAAATGACTTCACATGGGTTCGGTGAGATAATCTTGCGATTATCTTAGTTCATGGGACCGCGTTCGGATGGATGGATAAGAATTCCCTCCGGCGGGTGAGTTGGTTCTCAAACCAACTTGGGTACTGACCTGCAGAGCCAGTAAAGGTTGAATAGTGCTTCGCTGCTACCAGTCAGACGGTTCTGGCTTTCGAGTCGGGGCCAAATCTGAAAGCTGGTGGGTTCACCTCTTCGGAGGGGTTCTCACTTCGCGCGATGATATGGCGTAATCCTTATCACACTTTCTACCTCTTGGGGTGGACTGTGGAAACTGCTGAGTAGTCACTTGGAAAAAAGCTCTGCTCAACATGCCAATAAAATTACCTGGTAGAATTCACGTGTACCACTACAACTCCCATTTGTCACCGGACCCTGTCGCGGTGGGGGAGCTTGCCACGACTGGGACCCTAGTTTCACTGAGGTGAAACGGAGGGCTAAGTCGGGATGCCTAACATGATAACCCATCTCGTCTCGAAGCACGATTGTTTGCGAGATATTTCTGATGTTTTTGGGTACGGTTTTAAACTGATAGCGTTGTTCAGGATCTACTGAAAGATTTCACAAAGGTTTGTGAAATGTTGTGTGCGTCGCTTGTTAAAGTGTACTCAGAAACCACCCGCCTTACAGCCCAGAAATTTTTCTTCCAATTAACATCTCTTCCCATCGATTCAACATAGCCTAGCTGACCAGCACTTCTCCAATTATGATGAAGTCAAAAAATGGATTGATGTATGGATATATAGTGGCCAAAGTGCTGCTTTTTTCTGCTATGGAATCCATCAGTTCCCAGAAAGATGGCTTCACCCCTAATTTATATTTCTCCAACAAAATCCAGTTTTTGAATAAAACCGATATTCTTGTTCGGGAGTAATTTTTTCAGTTCGTAGTGGGCTCTAACAGCCTGACCAAAGACTTTGAATCTGATGCGACTCACCGCTGGGTACTCTGAGACGATGTGCATGGCTGTCTCAGTGTCCTCAAGACACAGCCGGCATTCATCGTCTTCAACCAGACCGATTTTATGCAAATGCGCTTTCAGCCTGCAGTGACCTGTCATAATTCCAACAAGTGTTCTGAATTTGGCCCTATCCAGACCTAGCGTTAGGTCCACCATCTTTCGGTTCGAAGCTTCGAATGTTTCAGAACAGGATGGCTCAGCCAGAAAGACTCTAGTCTAGAGTTCATTCTGCCTGTTATGGTCTGCTTAGCCAGGTCATGTAGTATTCCCAGGAATGGCTCCGGGCCTACAAGAGACAGCGCAGCTCCAGCAAACGCCAGCCGATCTGCCTCATCGTTACCCAAATAGTTTGAGTGGCTCCGAACAAGAGTGATTCTGTTATACATACCGAGCCTGTTTAAAGTCATGCGGTAACTCCAGACTGTTTTCGATGTGCAACAGCTGGATTCCAGAGCTTTTAGTACTGGCTGACTATCAGTAAATATTCTGATTTTTCCGTGGTGGATTTGCCGTTTTATCAGCAGATCTGCCACGGTCTCAATAGCAAATAGTTCTGCCTGGAATATGGTTGCGTATTGACCGAGACTCAATGAGATGTTGATTCTCGGTTTGCTCCCATAGACTCCTGCTCTCATTCAGTTTGTCGTTCGCCAGCCGTCTGTGAACAAGCCAAGGTCTGTCCTCAATAGAATCTCAGCATGCCGGGTCGTCCCGGCTGTGGACGATTACATTGAAATGCTGTTCTTGGCTCGTGACTTTTGACATTAGATCCAAGGGCATCGATAAGGTGCTGTTCGTTAAAAGCTCCTCCAGCAGTCCTGACCCTCCCATCAGTATTGCCTCTGGCCTGTCGATCGCCAGGCCTCTGCATGCACGGGTGGTAGATTTAGTAGGACCTCCATGGCTGTCGTGGGTGTGGTGTGAGAAACGCAATGTCAATATCGCAAATCAACTTGATTAATCGTATTGAAATACACGTGAATTCTACCAGAATAGTTATTGGCTATTTGAGGATACTTCTTTTCCAAGTGACTACCAAGCAGTCTCCACAGTCCACCCCTAGAGGTAGAAAGTGTGATAAGGATTACGCCATATCACGCGTGGCGAGAACCCCTCCGAAGAGATGAACCCACCAGCTTCCAGTTTGGGCCCCGACTCGAAAGCCAGAACCGTCTGACTGGTAGCAGCGAAGCACTATCCAACCCCTACTGGCTCAACAGGTCAGTACCCGAGTTGGTTTGAGACGCAACTCATCCGCCGGAGGGAATTTTTATCCATCCACCCGAACGCAGTCCCATGAACTAAGAAAAACTCAAGATTGACGACTACAATTGATCCTGGTTTGAGCACCGTCTAGCGGCCTGTACGTCCTGACTCACCGAACCCATGTGAGGTCATTTGATTGATCCTGGGTCAAGTACTAATGGCGGAGCCATTTCGTCGAGATCCACAAACCCTAAATCGTTACGCATAGATCCAGGGGCCAGGACAGGCCGGTCGAACCGTCAAGTCCCGCTAAACCCTGAGTCGTTTCATGAGAATATCCCGAACATGGGGGTCTGCGAACAAATAAATGAAATACCTCCCTAGTCCAGCATGCGGACTTTCAACCACTGCCCCCTCGAGCCCAACACCAATGGGGTAGCCAGGTGGTACAAGTAACACCTGTGGGCAAACCACCCCCCGAGGTAACGCAGTATGCTACATAGCGCACTCGGCCATTACACAGAATCCGGAGATTCATACTGCGATAGGGTAGAGTACGCCAGTTTTAAGGGAGAAGCCCTGTGCTGCGACAGACTCCCTTGTCACTGAGTTAATCAACCGGCTCAGCCCTCCATTTCACCTGAGTAAAACTAGGGCCCCATTCGGAGATCTTCCACCATACAGGTCCAGTGACTGGCGCGAAATGGCATTACGTTAGACACCAAGACTTCACCCTCCATTTCGCCGGGACGAAACTAGAGTCCTAGTCAAGATGAGCGCCCCCATCACGTCAAGATCTAATGCCTTGGGGGCGCGTATTGAAATACAATGAAAAAGTCGCACAAAATAGGTATGTTCCCTCAGAAATTATAGACTGTAATAAGTTTTGTGGTGCATTCGAATTGGCTTATCGCGACTACGATGAAAGCGACTCATCTGAAAATCCTGGAATTTCTCGTAGGTCTGTTAACTATTCTGCAGAACTTGATAAAGTAGTAGCTGAACATTTGAAGAAAAATACAGTCTTCAAAAGCACATTTAAAGAAATTCTAAATGTTTTACTTGATTGTCTGCTTGAGATTCTCCAATAAAAAATATTTTCTGGAATGAAAACAGCTCCGTTTTGATCAATTATTGCTGATGATACAGCAGATGTTTCAACAAAATCTCAATTGGTTGTTGTAGTCTTTCGGTATATACAAAATTGAGAGTGGAATGTTTATCGTGTTAACTGGTTTCTGAAAAACGTGATGCGAATACAATAAATGAAACTATCCAAAAAATTCCTCATTCTGATATGAAAAATTGCCCTGAAAACTTATAGCTTATAGTTACGACGGAGTATATGTAATGAGTGGACAACACTCAGATTTTAAATCAAAAGTGAAAGAAAGAGATTGCCCTGAAAACTTATAGCTTATAGTTACGACGGAGTATATGTAATGAGTGGACAACACTCAGGTTTTAAATCAAAAGTGAAAGGAAGAGATTGTGGTTTAGGACTTGGGATTTAGGAATTGCTTCCCTCCCGGGTGTGGGAGAAATAGCAATGCTCACCCTGAAGTAGATCTATTCCATATCGGGATCATATAAACGTATCGACCCGCTACCCAACCAGTTGTAGTAGTACAAAGTATACTACCATTGTAGTTACTGGCATGTGAGGGTGGCTCTTTCACCAGGTGACCACTAAGCAGTATCCACAACGCCCGAAAGTAGGTTGTAGAGACGCATTATCATCGCGTAAAGCAAGAAGCTCTCCAATGGAGTTGAACTCAGTTTCGGTTTCAGTTCGAAAACCTACACCGTGACTGGTAGCAGCCAAGCACTATCCAACCACTATTGGTTCTGCAGGTCTTTATCCGATTTGTTTGTGACACATCTCACTTGCCGAAGGGGCTTCTTCCTTCCATTCGCCCAATCGCAAACTCAAGTGTCGAAAATCGATGCTTCAGTCGATCCTGGTACGAACGATTGGCAATGATCGGCTCAAATGCATCAATTGTCATCGGTAGACCTACCCTGTGAGCTTTTTGCTCAAATGTAGCAGCTTACAATACACCACACCCAGCATAAACGTTTTGCCATGAATATTCGGCTTGACAGTTGATGATAAGATGCCAAACGTTGTGGATTATCGTAATGGACCTACTTTTCATTTCCAGACACAATTCGATGCAAAAACCCTTTCTTTGCAGTTGGAGTAGTTGTTCACAGCACGTAAAAAATCTATGTTCGACGTCTCTTGGCTTCAGTTCATACCGCACCCAATTTCCTACCTTTCGGATTATTCCTATTGCTTTTAAAATTACCATTTCTGTCATATTGGTTTAGCTAGAGGATGATCACAATTAACATCCATTAAAATACGATAACATTCGGCAGCCCGTTTCTTCATATTGAAGTAATGAAGTAAAACTCCCCGCAAAAAGACATTATTCGGTACAAAAGTTGACATTTTCAGAGCACACAGAAACTAATTTGTTTCCACTTCAACGAAATGACAGATACTGAAAAGAAAATCTAAAATTGACCCTTCAAAATGAAGGTGTTGCCGGATGAAACAATGGAATGATAAACTAGTAGCGACATATGTTATCAAAACCGCACTCCTAATAATAGTTAAAATTTCCAGTTATCTGGAGATAACTTTGATATTGGAGTCAGCTGTCGCAAAACATCTGTATACTCAATTTGACAAAGGTGCAATTAAACAATTTTTGTTAGAGAGTTACTTTCAAATATTTATGTTAATTGTAATGAAATGATATTAAATGCTAAAAGCTGAATAGTTAAATATTTGATAATTGTAATTTATTTGATATACCATGAAATGATCAGTATATGGCCTAGGGTGATAAATAGGTGAATATTCATTTTAGCAACTTTGATCACTCGTTAAACGAGCTCAATTTGCTCAAATAAACGCCCACCTTTAGAATTCAGGTGTGGTCTTATTCATCTCAACCAGACATCTAGGTAGACACCGTATTCTCCTAGTCTGGAGGTTAAAATCAACACAAACATTCAGGTGGTAATCCTACTTTGATACTATGGGATAACTTTGCAATAAAGCACTCCATCGATCTTCAATTGAAGTACCGGTAATAGTAGCGATAATAAGGAAGTCCAAATATGTTGCGATCAAATGAAGTTAATGGAAGTAGCAAGGTGGGAAAATTATGAATACCCATGGCAATGAATAGATACAAGATATTCATTAAAAGTGTACGCGCTGGACAAATAAGTTTATAGCTGCCTTATTTGGATCTATTTACTACTTGCTATTCAATTATATTATAGACCCTCTTTAATATGAGCGGCAATGTTATTTGAGTCTATCTCCAATAGATGTTACTGAAATTACTTGATAACAACTTGTGGTGTCATTCTATACAGGGTATAAAAAACTAGGCTTTCCTAAATTTCAGGTACAAACGAATAGGAGTGATTAATTACGTGATATCAAGGAGGAAAGTCTCAAAAAATGTGTACGCAAACGCTTCGTTTTCGAGATACAGGATGTTGAATGTTTGAGGATTTTCAAAGTTTTTCCTCATCTTTCTCGAAGTATTCAGCTGAAATGGTGCGAAGATTTTACACTTTAAGTTATTTGTGTTGCTACAGCGTGACATTTTTTCTGGAGTAATGTCCTCCTTTAATTGGGGGGATATGATGAGGCATGAGTGTTGATAACTCAGTGATTAGATCCTTGGGCTGGGAAACGAAAGGTCCAGGATTCAAGTCCCGTAGTAGGAAAAAAATTTTATAGTTAGACGAGTTTCGGCCATCATTTCACTGTTGAGTCAAAAATTAACAGTGCTGACCTTAAAGTGGCGTAAGTGCGCAGTAACAAAGCCTAACCAGAACAAAACTGAACTCCTAACTCGTACAAGCAGAAATGCTTCTGAGGGATTTTCACAGAAGATCTAGGAGTATCCGGGAAATATATCATTTCATATAGTATCAGGTTTGTCGCTACCGATCCATTTGTTTCCATAGTATTTCGTTCAAATACTCCCGAGCCAAATTGAAAATGAGCTGGAGCACTATCGTGCATGAACCACATTTCACGTCGTAGCAAAAGGCGTAATTCTTCAAGTTACAAGGGGAAATCATTTTTCAAAACTTGTCTGTATGAGTAAATTGAACCGGCAAGAAGGAAGGACCATTCAATGGAGTATTGGAAATCAGTCTACAATTTCAAGTTGGTTCTCTTACACCCATATGTATTTATTGTGAAAACTTATGATTGAAATTCTTGAGAAACAGGCTTCATCAATACAAAAGACTTTGCAATCAAAATGAGGGCCAACTGCACTAGTCTTTTGAGGTACCACTGATAAAAATGAATGCTTGGATCAAAATCTGGAGGCGGGAAAGCTTTCAACCTCCGGATATGGTAAGGATATAGCAACAAATCACTCAAGATACGCCAAACTACTTGATGACTGATATTTAAACTAACAATACTTTTTCTTGTACTAGTCCCTGGATATTCTGTTTCTTTCAAAACTGCATTTCAGTTTGTGGTGTTCCAATAGTTCGTGCATTAATCGTTTTATTGGGAACGATCCAGTTTCTGAAAAAAGTCTGTGAATATATGAGAATACACAAGAATCAGGCACCACTCTTTCGTTTTAACCTGCAAGGCCATAAACGAAATGTATGTCAGCCATTTCAGAATTCGTGAAAATCGCCCTGTTTAGATTGGTATGAAAACAGGTTTTGAATACACTTTTACTGATAACAATACATGATTCTTATTGGATTTGTCAAAACTGATAGTGGAACCGTGAATTGATCTAAATACGCCAGAGCCTACTGCATTGTTCTGAAAATTTTGATTTTACTGAGCACTTAGAGAAAACTGTGTAACAGTTTCTTTCTGGAAAATGAGAGGAGATACGAAACAACAGAAGGAAATCACAAAGTTTTTTAATGAGTAAGTATTTTTTACCAGTTCGGAGGAATATCGCACCAGAAGAATTATAATCCTGTAAATTGTCTCATGCAGTTGATATGATGATATGTCTCATGATATATATAAAGTGTAATGAATAATCCAATTTTCAGCTGGGAAATTCCAGTTGCATTGAGGAAAAAACTTTGAAAATATCAGAAGAATTTATTGAGAAACTATACATGGTTTATATTTCTGTGACCATCCTCTGAGTAGTACCTAAACTTAAAATTACGGAAATATCTATTCGTTTACATTTCAAACATTTGTATATTTTTTATGGATTATGCAACCATACAATATGGAGTGTTTCCGAAGAGATTTGCGAATTAGTCAAATAGCTTTATTATCAAGGGATTTTTGAATATATAAAATCTCCATATAATTAATCAATTTAGTCTTCTGAACTTTATGAAGGGAAATTACATCTTTTTCATTGAGGAAATGAGAATCTTTCGTAATTCTCTTGAATTGTTTCCCAAATATTGTGATAAGTTTTCTTTCAAATTATTTTATTTTATTTCTGATCCACAGATCTAGTTTCAATGTTTTTTAAATTTAATTCTAAGGGATATTTAAAAGTGCTTGAACGAAAATATGAAAGGCTGACATGTTAATTTGTCATGACTGATTTGAAATATATATTACTAGTGGTGGTCGTTTTTCTGAATTCAAACTTACTTTAAATAAAATAAATAGAGGTTTATACTTGATAGAAGGTATATAAAATTATTTGAATATTTTAATATTAGCCCTCTACATTTTTAATTTCAAAAAATTATATTTAATAATTATAACTTCAGGAATTAAATTAAATTACCGTCACATAAGTACCACTTATATCAAACGACATATAAAATAAATATAAGAGACATCCAAATGATATAACAAAATCCAATAAATAAAAAATCCTATAAATTTTTGAGTAGACAAAATTTTGTTTCTGCTCATCAATCTTATGAAAACAGATATCTTTCAAAAATGTTTGAGATAATCTTAAGAATTTCATCATAAAACTATTTTACTTAGAATATTCAATATTATTGGATATCTAACTAAGTTACTTTTTATAAAATCTCAAGATATGTAAAACCATTACTAAAAAACAAGTTTTAATAGAGACTTTGCTTCGTCAATACTATAATACAATTATATTTACATTCTGTCAAGAAAGTACCGGGAATTATCGATTTAAATCTGGCGGGGCAATGAGGCAGGTAAAATTTTTTTTTCCTACGTTGGTACCACTGTCCTTAATTACTATGCCAAGCTTGAGCGGGATATGTCAACTAGTGTGTTTGCAACAGCTGATTAAGTCAGTCGATGTCAGAGTGCGTGCCGATTTTTACTATGGGTGATTACTATGGGACGATAACGCGCCTTCTCACCGAGCTACGATTGTGACTGACTTTCTCGCCAAAAACTCATCAAACGTGCTTCAGCAACCACCGTATTCGCCGGATTTGGCTCCCTGCGACTTTTTCCTCTTCCCAAAACTAAAATTGCCCCTTCGTGGCACCCGTTTTGAGTCGATTGAAGCCATAAAACAAAATTCGGCGCGAGAACTAAAGTCCATCCCGGAAAGCGCCTATAAAAAATGTTTCGATAATTGGAAGTGCCGTTGGCATAGATGTATTGGAGCAAATGGAGCCTATTTTGAAGGCGACCCAATAAATTTTGACGATTAAATGTAAAAATGTTGTTTTAATTGAAAATTCCCGGTACTTTCTTGACAGAGTAGTATATTATTGAATATACTACTCTGTCAAGAAAGTACCGGGAATTTTCAACAATCAATTAAAACATTTTTACATTTAATCGTCAAAATTTATTGGGTCGCCTTCAAAATAGGCTCCATTTGCTCCAATGCATCTATGCCAACGGCACTTCCAATTATCGAAACATTTTTTATAGGCGCTTTCCGGGATGGACTTTAGTTCTCGCGCCGAATTTTGTTTTATGGCTTCAATCGACTCAAAACGGGTGCCACGAAGGGGCAATTTTAGTTTTGGGAAGAGGAAAAAGTCGCAGGGAGCCAAATCCGGCGAATACGGTGGTTGCTGAAGCACGTTTGTTGAGTTTTTGGCGAGAAAGTCAGTCACAATCGTAGCTCAGTGAGAAGGCGCGTTATCGTCATGTAAAATCCATGAGTTGTTCGCCCACAAATTTGGCCGCTTCTTACGGATACGCCCACGCAAACGTTTCATAACGCCTAGGTAATACTCCTTGTTTACCGTCTGACCCTCTGGAACGAATTCGTAGTGCACCACGCCACGGATATCGAAGAAAACAATGAGCATCACCTTCATTTTCGAGCGGCTTTGGCGTGGTTTTTTCGGTTTCGGCTCATTTTTTGCCACCCATTCCGATGATTGCTGGCTTGTTTGCATATCGTACTCGTAGACCCAGGTCTCATCACCAGTTATAATGCGTTCCATGAATGTAGAATCGGAATTACAGCGATCCAGCATGTCTGAAGCAACCTGTTCGCGATGACGTTTTTGAAGAAAATTCAGGTCTTTCGGTACGAGTCGTGCGGCCACCTTTCTCATGCCCAAAATATCAATCAAAATCGTACGTGCGGACTCGTGGGATATCTTGAGATCATGTGCTATCTCTCTCAAGCTGGTACGACGGTTTTCCAGCACCCTTTCCTTAATTTTATCGACGTTATCTTCGATCGATATATACTATATGATGTATAACATCAATCAATAAATATATTTTCTCACCTTTCAACATTAAATAATTAAATATGTAGAAGGCTAATATTAAAATATTCAAATAATTTTATATACCTTCTATCAAGTATAAACCTCTGTTTATTTTATTTTATTCATAATATATAATTATTTGATTCCCTTAACATTCTTTATAGAGTTAGTTCTTGTGCTACAACAGAAGCCGTTAAATTGCCTTTCAATCTTTTAGATCAATGGTGAACCACAGAATTATTCATTTGAGTTAACATTACACTTCAATTAAATTTTTAGGATTCATTTATCAGAAGCTTTCTGAATTGTTAAAAGGTGAGAAAATATTATATATTTGTTGATTGATGTTATATATTATTGAAAATGAATATAATTGAGTACTGACGAAGCAAAGTCTCTCTTAAAATTTGTTCTTTAGTATGTTTTCACATATCTTGAGATTCTATGAAAAGTAACTTAGTTAGATATCGAATAATATTGAATATTTACAAGATTATTTTATGATGAAATTCTTAAGATTATGTTAAATATTCTTGAAAGTTTTTATAAGATTGATGAGCAGAAACAAAATTTTGTCTACTCAAAATATTTAATTTATAGGATTTCGGTTAACAATTTTTATTTATTGGATTTTGTTATATCATTTGAATGTCTTATAATGAATGTTTATTTTATATGTCGTTTGATATAAGTGGTACTTATATGACATTAATTTAATTTAATTCCTGAAGTTATAATTATTAAATATAATTTTTTGAAATTAAATATGTAGAAGGTTAATATTAAAATATTCAAATAAATTATTGTAAATATAACTAAAATCAAAGGAATTCATTTATATTTTATTATTTTTTTTGTGAATGTAATATTTCCATTCAGTACATAATTTGAATTATGTTCACTTTATTGCAGAGATATTTTTGCTTATATAAATTAATAATAAATTAACAGAAAACTAAGCATGAATCAGTTTTCCTGATTTCGGATAACTTTATTTCCGTCTCTCAACTCAAAATGTGACACTGAATATCATAGGGAAATTTTTTGTCGTTATTCTATTCAAAATCAACAACCAATTGATAAAGAATTGCAACATATAGTGAATAGTTATGTAGGTTTATAAGGGACAAGGCACACCTTGATCACATCTTCCTAATTTGCAAGCGGAAGGTCTAGTTTATTTCAATGTCTGCATTTCTATTGATCAATGTTACCAATAAATTCGTCTCCAAAACAATTGGGTCATCAGATTAGTCATTGGATTTACATAATACTTTCGCTGTGTTTGTTGTTGACAAGAATAAATTTGTACTTACTTGCATTTTCGATAGTGATATAATCGTACAATGTGGCAAATCCAATGAAAATTGCAAAAGCGGCAAAAAATGACCTGAAACGATTCATTTGTCTCAATTTCCATTTTATTTTGGCACTCAAGTGTACTCACATTCCTAGGATGGAAGAAAGAGGCAGCTGTTTGGGTCTGGAGGTCTGGCACATCGAAGGTTGAACTTCAGATTTAATTTTGAGTTCAGTATTCAAAGAGAGGCTGGTCGTGAATTGCTGCAGAGCCAGTTCAGCGTCTTGAGAAGTACAACCATCTGGTATACAAATTGCCCAGTTTATGCTGGAGAATCTTGGAACCCTATGACCAGGCTGCAAAGAATGAATTATTTTTATTTAAATACTGCAAATACCCGTATATCTGGAACATTTTTTCTAATCTTGATATGTGAATAGTAGATTCTCTCTTTTAGCTGACGAAATAAAATTGGTGGTCATCTTAACTACCAAAAAAAAAACAGAACAATACTGCACTACGATTGTGATATACTAATATTTCAAATAGAGAGGTGTGACGAAAAAATGAATTCGACAATCAAAACAAAAAGGATTTTTAAAGCTGAGTTATATTTAAACAGATTGTGAAACTTATTGAATTAGAACACATATTGCCTACATAAAAATAGTAATATAGCACGCTACAATAAATTCCTAGTAAAATTTGTTTTACTCTACTTCTCTAAACACTTGGACGGTCAATTTAAAGTTTTTAGTTCAGATAAACTGTAACGGAATGTATTCAGAGAAATTGTGAAGTCCTATTTGAGATATAAGTACGAATCTCGGAACCAAAAAACATTCTCTTGTATTTGATATTCGTGCGCACGATCATTAAAAAATGTCTTTCTCGAATTAGGTCTATTCTGATATATTTAATATATAATATTGATGGCTCATTGATTTTATGAAAATCCATTGTTTATTGGGTCAAATTTATTATATCAAATTTATTATCTAAGAATGTGATACACGACGATTTCCGATTGCTACATCATTGTCAAGTGTGAAGGATTATAGAATGCATTGAGATATATAGGGTAATATATTATGGTGGGGGCAGTGCGTCGTTATATGTTGAGGATGGGGGAATGGTTCATTTCTAAAGGGTGATTAAGAAGATCGGGATCTTTATGGACTTTGCTTATTTCCAAGTTCTCTAATAAATTCCATTTAAAATATTTCCTGGAGGATTTCAGGATGTTACTATTTATATGGTAATTAACAGCTTCAATATGTTCAAAGCCTGCCGACCTTTTTTGCTAATATGTTTAAAAACTTCGGATCTTTTTTGTGGGTAGGCAGATGCTCTGTCACTCTTATTTCTTAGTTCCTGTCAGTCTCACGTTAGTTGCGTTACAATTATAACAATTTATTCTATAGACTCCCGAAACTTTAAAATTATTTAATTCTTGTTTTGCGTTAAATAGAATATTTTCCAGATTAGGACAACCTAGGAAAGACGTTTTTAAGTTGAATTAGTTGAAATTATTCTTTTGAATAAATATCCAAAATAACTCAAAGTTATGTTTTTATGATCTGGACTTTTGATAATTGGATATAGAGGGACATTTATTTATCTGCTAATTTTATGATATAACTTTACTCTTTTACCAAATATAAAAAATATACTATTCAACAAATATACAAAAAGATTATTATTTCAGTCTATATGATTTATTATAGAGATTTCTGTTGACAAGTTTTCTCGAGAAATAGGTATTGATTGCATATGTCTCTGAATGAAATAGGTGTTTACTTCTAGAAATTGTTGATTCAATTCATTATTTGTTTCTATTTCAACTGTGAAATTGATTCCAGGATGAATGGAGTCTAGAAATTCTAGAACTTTATGAATTTGTTGGTCTGATCCGTTGAAACCAAACAATATATGGTCTACGTATCCATACCAAAAAGTAATATTTTTTTTAATAATGTTTGAGACTATATTATTTCCTGATGTCTGATGACAGGAGACTTAGAGGCGATCCCATCGGTAATTCAGAATTTTGAACAAACAATTTAGATTTGAGTTTTAAATAATCATGTCTTAGGCACTCTAACTTTGGAACGGGAAGAACTAGGGATATGAAACTTCCAAGGTAAATTGAGAGCCTGAATATCTCGGTTAATTTCGTTAATGGTCAAAATCAGTCTAATGATTCCGCAGCTATTCAACTTTAAAACATTTTTTTATTTTTCTTAATACATTTCCGAAAGTAATGATCGGAAAGAAAATTGGTATTTTGATGTATAATATAATGAAATGCATGTTCTTGTGAAATTTTGTGATGATAATTGCTTAAAAACTTACAAAAAATTATATGTGCAGAGCAGCGTTGAGCGCTGCTTTAAACATTCTAACTTTCGGACGGAAATAGTAGAGTTTGTTACTGTGCAAAATCAGTCCAATGTTTTCGTAGTTATTCAGATTTGAAACCTTTTTTCTTATTTTTCTCAATGTTTTCTAAACAGCAAATGCGAACGATCTGAAATTTATAATTTGAAAGTCGAATAATAACGCGCGTATTCGCGTGAAATTTCGCGATGATCAAATGATTGAAAATTCGAAAAAATTATGAAATGAAAAAAAATTGTCTAATAATATCTGGGTATTTGAACACCGTTGATGGCTACCAAAACTATAGCAAAGGTCCTACTATCGAGTTTAAATAAACCATTTAGATGTAAAATAACGAAATAAAGGTGATTTGGTGAGGATCGTATAATTAGAAGATTAAAATTCTAGAGAAGAATCCCAAGAAGGCTGATGTAAAATTTTGTAAGGACGTGGGTAATAATATGAACAAGCGCGCACAAGCCCTTGACTTCAAGTCAAATTCGGGATGAATATCCGCGAAAACCAGGACAATTAAACAGAAGATTTCTTGAAAATATATATACAAACTATGCACATGTCTGCAAAATATTTGGAAATTGATTATTGACCGGTAGTATCATTGTAATGTCTCATATCGTTAATACACATAGTTTCAAATCGTTTGAAGGACGAAGTGGTCTCATTATTATATCTGTTGATGTTGGACACCAACGGAAGGATTTCCTTTCAATCGTTATTTATATTGTAAGAGGAGCAGAACCGAATGGTTACAAATGAATAATTAGGAAGCATATTTAGTTATTAGCCGTATGGTACTAATGTTTACATCTCATAATTCAATGTCTATCTTTTTGAAGGCCATGTTTCTTATTCCGGCTATTGGTTAATAAATTCCTCAAATAAAATGACTCAGTGTCTTTGAATAAATTACAGGAAAAATACACGCGGAAACCACAAGAATATTTAAAACTATTGCAGAATCTTCGTGAACTCATATGATGGCCTTACCTATTATATTGAGTGCGTAGGTATATATTATTTCAATTTTTCCGAGACTACCCATCTTAACTGGAAAAAACACCATAAAACCGAATTATCACCTTGAATTGGATTCCCAGATTTCTATACGGGTAAGGTGCCATAATTTCAAATAGTTTCTCAATCTTAAAAGGTGAAAGTTGAGTAGTTTGAAGAATATTTTATCATTTCTTACTTTTTATCTTGAAGGTCATATTGAAATAAAGTTTTGTAAAATTACTAACTACGAGTATTTTCTATCACAATTGTATTTATGAATCCATTGTAAAGGGATATTAATTAATATAAACTAATTATATGATATTTTACATTGATTAAATTCAGATGAATATTAATTATTATTTGAAAACTTTAAGGTTTTCAGATTTATGTCAGTCTATTTATATAAGGTTAATAATTAATTTCTAATTATTTTTATAAATTTATTTGAATACTTCGACAGATTTCAGATTATGATTTTACGTACAGGAATTTCGAATAATCTATAAAAGAAAAAGGACTTTCTACTGTGCAATGTGTTGTAAAGTTACTGGTACTTTGTTCACTTTAAATCTGTATGCATCTGTATCTGTTATAATAAATTGAATAAATACAGAAGAAGGTCATTTTGTGATTTTAAATGCAAAAAATTGATTGATTCGGTCCTTACTTAATAGTAACTTGTCATAATTAAATAAAATGATTAATTCATGGAAATATTCTTCATCCTATATAATTTTAAACGCAATGTTAAATTCTGATTCAAAATGACGAAGCTGCAATTTTTTTGAACACTCATATACAGATTATTCTGACGCCTTCACAAAAATTATTGAAATTAGATTATTAATAATACTGTCTAAGAAATACTGTCTCTTCTTCGTATTGGTAAGTTGTTATGAAATTTTTATAATTCATTTCAATAGTTGATAAAGAAGCTTTCTATAATCCATACAACTTGTGTCCAGCTCATATTTAGATTATTTCTCTATCATTTTGTTCGAAAGAATTTTGAAGTTTTTCGGTTTGAAATATTGTATACTAGTTGAAATTTCCATGTTCTTGAAAAAAAAGTCTTATTATTATGAATATAAGATTAATTATTTCTGAAAGGGTAATGAATTTTAAACTTATTCAGTAATAGGATATTTTCAACTCATGGTTATTTGTAATTGTATGCATTTCAAAATATTATTATGGTAATTTTCAGAAAATTTGGATAATAGTAAAAGCAACGAAGACAAATACACAGTTTATCTTCCTACATTTTTTAAAGTTTATAATTATGCATTTTTTTATTTTGAAGAAAATATTCCATTCGTAAATTTAATATTTCTCTTTGCTCTTAAAGAGAAGAGTGGACAGATTGGTATTGAAGAAATAAATCCTATCAGCCTAACGTAATCGTTTAAAATCATTGTCGGCTAAAAATTCCCAGATACCGAATATGAAATATGAACGAAATGAGCACACAAAAACGTACAAATTTCCATATATAATGTTGATGATTTATTACATTTATGAAAATTTATTATAAGGAGTGGGTCCTTTAAAAATTGCCTTTTTGATCGGCTATAAATAAAAAGCTAATGAATATTTTTTAGAAGTTGTGAGTTTATTAGGAAGGTTGAACCTTCATATTTATGAATTGAAAAAAATATCATTCAAATAGCCTCCACGACTGGCTACAGTACCCCAGTCGATCAACCAAATTTTTCAGTGCATTGTCGACTGCTTGGGGCTCAATCTAATGAATGGTAATTTTGATTTCGTGTTTCAAAGCATCAATTGTTTCTGGATGGCTAACGTAACACTTATCTGCTAACGGATTTTCACAAAAATAGTCCTCCGAGGTGGATATGAGTTTCATCGCTAAAGATTATTTTTCTGGAAAAATGCTCATCTTCGGCCATATATCATTAGTCTATTGAGCGAACTTTTTAAATATTTTGTTTTGCGTTGAATATAATATATATATATTTCCGAAGAACGTCGTTTTTAAGTTGAATTTATTGAAATGAGTTGGTTCAAAACAAATTAAGATTATGTTTTCATTTTCTATATTCGGATATAGAAGAGCATTAATTTGTTTGCTTATTTTCTTTGAAATCATTCTGTTCCGTCTCATTAGAGACGGCCCTGTCGTTCGAAATTAGTTTGTCATTCGATACTTATGTCTTTTACGTTGATATGCGATCTAGCAGTTTTGAGATTGTTTCAAACTGTTTATTTTTACTCGACACTTCAGATTATTGGTTTTTTAATTATAACATATGGCCTTAGAAAATATGGAAAGTCAATTAGAGATTTGGATATATTTATGACTGTTAATTTCACATGACGCAGCATTCGGAATCACAAACTGACTCTATCCTTCTTTACTTGCATTATTCTCATGATTTTTCTGTAACCAATAAGAAGATTTGGTTTGTTCATTCAGTCCACCTCCAAATAGACCTTCCAATCAATTACGTTAATTTCCCTCTTTTTGTTAGAAGGGGTGCATCGAGCACCTCTAACGTTCAGTCTTTGAGAAGACTGTAAAATCATTATTATTCGTGATAATCGAAGTGTTCGCATGTAGCCCTTGCTACATCATGCATTATTATTCGAGTAATAGTCAAAATTGTCGCATGTAGCCGTAGTTACATTATGCATTATTCTCCGAATAGTCAAGTTGTTCGTTTGTAATTGTACAAGCTTAACGCAATTGCTGTAAACGTAGCAATCCACCTTACACTTATTTGTAGTGTAATTGTCGTCACATTAGCTTGGTATCATATACAGTGATACCAAAATATATTAGTTTGTTTTGTTATAAGCGTTTTACTTCAGTTCCTCATCATTGTTGCGGTTTATCATTATTAGATAAAGGAAGCTGTAGACCACCGCACATAGAGTGTTCTTTGAAGTCAAAATCACCGCTAAGAATCAAAAATACTGTCCACTATAAACCTTCCGAAATTAATCAACGAGATTAATTAATTTGCAATTGTCTGTTATTTCAAAATACTGAAATAATAGGCAAATACTACGGTAAACTAACCGTGGTACGAAACACATTCTATTTTATTATAATTCTCTGTAATCTTTCATAATTGTCAAATTATTCCATTAAAATAATATGACCTCAAGTTTAAAACTACTTTACAATTGTACCTTCTCAATTTCAATAAAAAATTCATATTATCTTTTTAAAACTTGTGTTGTAATGATTGTAACGGTTCAATACTTGAAATATATTTTATTTTGAATAATTTCTTCAGTTTAACTGTTCAAGTTTTACATTATAAAATTATTATTATTTTTATCAATGTTTTATTATCCTTGAATACTAATGAGGTTCAATAAGCATATATGTATCAAGAAAAAACTCACATCTTCCAGTTGGCTCTTAAAATGCTGATGAGATTGCAGAAGTCTGTGCAATGCAGAAACATAAGGACTTTCAGGGGTTTCGACTTGAAACGAAGCTAAGCAATATTGTCCATATATGTCTTCCTCCTTTAAATTAGCACTAAGACAAAGATCATAATCACCTAACTGGTTGATGTTACCACTGAGAATTCCAGAGGGAATTTTAGCATTCGCATCGTGCACTGTAAAAGATTTAAAATATTTTTAATTTTTAACGGAATTAACACAAATATCGCATGATTAATTAGGGTTATGAATTTGAGGTGTTGTATTAAGGTTTAACAAATTACTACTTACTTTGAACTGCCCAGAATTTAAATTTGGCAAGATCATCCAAAAATTTTCTACTTTGAGCTTTGCATTTGGTGCTTACTCCTTTAGTTTTGGTTAAGTCGAAAGGTGGGACTGAAGATGAAAAATGATTCCACAAATAATCAGTAGTCTCTCTGTAATGGGTATCTGTAAAAAAAAAACAAATAATTTGACGGAAGAACATTTCGTTCGAATTTGTTTCAAAATGAAGATATAAGAATTATAATGCTTATATTTGTCTCCCTTTATTACTATTTACATAATTAATCTTTCCGAAACTCTTTACGGCCGTCAAATTTTGTTTGAAAAGATACATATTTTGATGAAGATTTAAGTTTAAAGTTTAAAGCTATCGCCACAATTTTTTGAGTTGCGAATGTCAAAATTATGTGCATTTACTTGGCTTCAGATAGACTAGTCTGTTGTCGCACGGGACAAGTCTTCCGTGCGCGGCTGATGGTACGTAGGAGGCGAGATCGACTTTTGTCACGTCTGGCTTGGCATGCATACCAGAAAACGAACTGAAGGTTCTTTCAATATGGTTGATAGCTTGTCAAATAAAGATTTCTTGGTTTCTAATACATTTTTCCTTGTTTCCAGGTGTTACTTTATTAAGTATTGTGTGCAGTTTTATGATGCAGCGTTTGAATCCCCTCGATCGGTTGGAAGTAATAAAAACATACTACCAAAGTGGAAGCTCAGTTGTGGGTACCCAACGTTTATTCATTTGAGAATTAGATGGTACTCTGGGCAGGTTATACGCCGCACTGTGAAAAAGTTGGAACGTGAGTTAACTTTATGGGACTATAAGACACTAAAAAGACGACGAAAAGTGTGAAGTAAAGAGAACATTGCAGCTGCAGCGGCCAATATTACCGATGAGTCAAATTTGCCGATTTCATGACGATCAGAACAACTCTCAGACGTCCACTTGTTGCGTAAGGATCTGGGGTTGCATACTTATAAAGTTGTATTGACTCAAGAACTAAAGCTGAATGATCAGAGATTGCATGGAGAATTTACTGACTGGGTCTTGAGCATTTTATTTTGGTCAAAAAACATTTTCTCAGAATGGATATATTTTTGGTTGAATGAAGCTGTTAATAATTAAAATTGTCGTTATTTGTTCGAGGAAAACCCAGAACTGATACATGAAATTCCGTTGCATTCCGGACCACTGTGTGATACGGTTTATGACATAACGACATTCTTCTGAAATGATGATGGAATAGTCATAACGGTGAATGGTAACCATGATACTTGAATTTCTAAGGCCAGAATTGAGAACAGCAATATTGAAGAGATATGGTTCCAACAGAATGGCACTACATGACATACAGCTGATGCTATGCTCGCTTTTCTGAGGGAAAGGTCTGACGACAGGACCATCTCCAGATGAGGATTTGTGAATTGGTCACCAAGGTCATGAGCTTTGACACCTCTGGATTATGTTCTTTGGGTCACAAGTCTATGCCAACAAACCACAGACTTTTGATCACTTGGAAAGGAATATTCGCAAGTTATTAGCTGAATACAGTCGCAATTATTGCACACTGTGATCAAAAATTGGAGAGATCATGTGTGTTACTTTCAACAAAGCCGTGGTGGACACTCGAGTGATATCTTATTCCGAACGTAACTACATTTTTTAGGCTTAAAAATGAGGCAAGAATTAAGTTGATATGTCAAACCTTTATTGTTTCATTTCGAATTAAAATCCTATAGTTATGAATGAAAGACCCGTTGGTTGAATTATGAGCAGAATTACTTTTGACCTCGGATTTTTCATTAGTAAAGTCCAACATAGTCGTTTGAAACCACTTGCGCTTCAAAATTCGAAAATTACACACATTTGATCCAAACTAGGGCACGCTGTTCCCTAGAAAGAGCGCACAAAAGCAGAAATGGTGAAGTAATGAAAACAATGGATATTTATTCTGAAATATAATAACGAGTATTAGCTATCGTGAACAGCTCATACTAAAAAGAAGCCAAAAAGTTAGGAAAAATACATGTATGTTGCTCATGACCGAAGATCAACAAAACCTATTCGGTTGTATTGAGTTTTTAACTGTAATATAGAGTCAAGTGGTACTGTCCCCATTCGAAAAACTACTTATTTACCCATACTCTTTATTATACTTCAGAATAGATATCCGCCGTTTCAATTAATTCATTTGAGAAAAATGCCAATTATAAGCATAGCGGCCTATAGGATATTACTTAAGCATGAGGAAGATTTCTTCATTTGTGGCGGTAGAAGTAATCGAGAATGCAGTTTAGTTCTTGACTTAGCTTAGTTTGGCATGCTGCGTATGTATACTCGCGTGCGAATATAGGTGCGTGGGTGTTGCAGTTGTCTGCATTACAGAATTGTACTGAAAAGTAGCCAAAAAGCTATAAAAAATTCATCTCTGCTGGTTATGCCTGATGATCAACAAAACCTATTCGGCTGTATTCGAGTTTTGAATTGTAATACTAAAGTTCTACTATCTCGATTCGAAAAATTCCCATTTACCATAGCTCATAATCTGTATCATATATGGTATAAAATTTGCAATATAATAAAGTTTAATAAGTCACTGCTGATATACTCTATAAAACGAATAATTTGAGATTTTGTATAGAAAAAAAGGTTACCGGAGATATATAAAAAGAAAAGAAAAAGCTTGATAACAGTCTTTGGCCAGAAATTCACTCACAGTCATAGCCTTATGAGGCATAAATTTCAGCATCTTTCTCAAACTTAAACGACCATTCTTATAGTAACTATATCCTTTACTATAACAATTTTGAGTTCATTTGAAGATGTTGGCCTCCATTATATTTCAGCTGTTTTTGAATGGCACGAGCACATAAACCATACGCTCGTATTTTTGACGAAACCGATTCACCGTGAGCCTTGTGCAACATTTTCAGCGCTTCTGCATAAGAAATTCCATCTGCAATGCACGATTCAAGATTATTTCGTTTATATTTTTATCCATTTCAAATTTTTCCAAACACAAATGGAATGAACTGATGAAATGGAGCATTGTGAATAAACTAATTGACAGATGACGATCAAACGGCGCCGGAGTGCAGAGGAAAGTTGTGCCAACTCAGCGTGAGAAATGATTTCGACAGTCTCTTTAAGCCGCCTTTTCAATGATCAATTCCTAGTATTACCTTGAAATAATATGCAACTAGATTGAATCAGTAAGACAGACCAGAAAAAAATCAATCGTTTAAAATTTGAAGCGTCTTCAGCATGCAGAAACTCTGATTAATCGAATGTACTTTCACTTAACCAAAAATAACAGTGTTCCACTCTTTTCATGAACATAAAAAACTCAAATCAATAATAATTTGTTTACAGAATGATCAACGTTATAACGTTTTCGTTCAGAAAAACATGAAAGATTTACTAACAATTTAATTATGTTATCAACAACAAAACGACGGAAATGATTAGGTCATCAGGTTGGAAACCAATTCTTTACTTGGACATTGACACAGACCTTCAATGGCTCTGAAGGAAGTTACAAAAGAAGTAACTCTCGCTTTCGTTATAACGTAAGAAGTGCATCATTATTTAAACTTTAAAGTACCGCTCACTATTGATGTAGATAATTGTTCAACCTTGGTATTTTGGATGTGGGTGATACCTACCGTTAGTTAAGCCATTGTTACATTTTCCATTCATACGATTGGTAAATATGATCCCTTGAGTCATTTAAAAAGTATTTAATTTTTAGGGGGTTAATTATTAATTAACAGAGATACATATTATACAGAATATAATGTAATATACAAATTTGTTCATTAAATATACGGCAAAGTCCAAGTTGGTATGTTAAAGTCCTATAAAATTATTGGTGTCATTGACTGCTAAACTCGACATCGATGAACCGATTTCTCGAATGTAATAAAGGCTTTTCAAATAAGAGGTTTCATTTTGAATAGCCCGATATCTGGGCAAATGTCATTTTTGAAACTGACATCTTTTGACATTTGACAAGTAAAAACTACGCCATTACTAAATTGAAATTGTTAAAATTCACTATGAAAATGGTAAAAATTCTGTAGTCACAGCTCGAAAAACTAAAGCACTTTTTGGTCGTCGTGAAGCAACTTCTTGGCCGGCAATAGTAAAACTGGTGGAAAAATTTGAGCTGCTGGGACAAGTTCGTGATATGTAGAATCGAAACCGTGTGCGTCGCTCAAGAACAACTGAGAATATTGCTGCTGTAGCCTGTAGTGTTGACGAAAACCGACGTTTATCGATTACTCGTGAATCTTTGAAATTAGGCATTCCACAAACGACACTACACCATATTTTGCATGAAGAAATAGATAGGCTTCTAAAGTTCAGTTAATACAAGAACTCAAGACCAGCAATGTCGTTTCTTTGCTTTGGGTCCTTGAAATGCATCAAAATGATTCGGATTTTTATTTGAAAATCATTTTCAGTGATAAATACCATTTTCACTTCGAAGACTACGTTTATAACGAGAATTTTTCAGACTTCAAATCGTTGAAGCGAAATATAGTTGTGATATGACAAAGAAATTTCAAAATACAGAAAGTGAATTCGGTTGGCTAAAAATTTCATAGTTTCTGTTTCGAAGTATAAAGATTTCAGAAATCGAATATTCCATGTCTGATTCCCTTCCTGAAAATATTCTGAAAAGATGATTGAAATTTGGTCGAAAAATCCGATGTAGTCCCACAATGTTCTTCCAAGTTTTTCAGATCAATAAATTCACTCCAAGGGTTGAAATCAATGATTGCAAATAAAAAAATATTGTCGGATTTTCATGAAGCTTCGTATAAAAATCATATGCTATTCTACATTTATCTTCACAATTGTTCATTGTAAAATGAATAAACATTCGTGAAAAATTTGCAGCCTTTTTTAAATACGAAGATCAAATGCTAGTTAGTGTATGGTCAATAACAAAAATTTCTGTAAGATTTCCAACCTTTCATACTTAATTGTTCAACAGGTGACGGATACAGAAAAACTGATGAAGTTATTGCTTACTCAATGTATCCTCTAGGTCATTTTGATTATGAACAACTCAAAAATAAACCCCATATATAAACCAACAATTGAATATTGTATTCAATTGTGTCATTACTTTCATAATATATTATACCTCTAGGCAAGACGTCTAAGATTGATATTTCGCATATTTACTTTAACAATTAGGCAGCAAAAATGTTGCTATATCATCTGGTATATACTCTAAGCGTTGTAGAGAATAAATTAAATCGAATTCTGGTGAGGAGAATCGATTTTTAACGGTTTCATACTGGACCTTCAGCGAAAATATTTGTTGACACAATGTCGATGCACTATTACTTTTCTAATAATAGCAAGGCACTTAGTCCAAATCTACATTTTGCGAATTCTGGAGCATTAGACTTCATGGCGAAGGATTCCCGATCAGATTAAATCATATCCATTTTGTTGTTTGTGAGCGGCATAATTCTCTGAAGAAAAAACATATTGGTTTAATATTTGTATGTTTAACCTAAATGAGAAAAATGTAGAAATTGAAAATGAAAATTTTATTTTCCTAATATCTCAAGTAATACAACTCCAACCAAGTTTAAATTGGTGAGTTGGTAAAATAACAAAATGTTCATACAGATTTTCATATCATATCATCAGAATATTAATACGTTATATATTCTGTGCCAGGTTTTCTAGGATCATTTGCAAATTTATACCTGGTGTATGAAACTGGAATTTCTCTACAGGGGGTGCTAGCCATCAGTTTAGGGACTCTAGGATTGCTTCTACAGCGTCCTCATAACAGCTGACGTGGATTTTCAACACATAACAACCAAAATTCCATACACCGGTATATTTTTCTACTAATCTTAAATATGTTGAGTTTTGTGCCTTCGAACTACGATTTGCGGATAGCATTGGTTTTCTGTTATCACGTTGATCATGCTCTTGGTAAAAATACAGAGTGTTCTTAGTGGTTACAAAAATTTCAAAAAGTATTAATTCTGACGTGAGGAATGAAGAACATGAAAAAATCGAAAAAGTTCGCAGATTACGAAATGTAAGTCTTATTGGATGAAGATGATACTGAAACTCAACAAGAACTCGCGGATCAATTGAATGTGATGCGGAAAGCTGTATCTATTCGTTTGCGAGCTATGGGAAAGATTCTAAAAGTGGGAAAATAGATTCCGCATGAACTGAATGCAAGTCAACAAGAACATCACTTGTGAAACGTTATCGAGTTACAAAATAGAGTCATTTCTTCATCGAATCGTGATAGGTGAAGAAAAATGGATATATTTTGAGAATTCTAAGCGTCGTAAGTCATGGGTGAATACAGGCGAACCATGGACATTCATTGAAAAATCGCTTTGGAAAAGAGACAATATTCTGTTTGGTGGGATCAAAAGAGTGTAGTCTACTATGAACCGGGTGAAACCATCAACACTGATTGCCAACAGCAAATGATCGATTTAAATCAAGCTTACGTAAAAACGACCGAAATAAGGAAAAAGGCAAAAGAAAGTCATATTGTTCAATGCTAATGGCCTTCACACACATCAAAACGGTTCAGGGAAACGATCGAGGTGTTCAGTTGAGAAATACTAGTGCATGCGGTTTATTCTCCAGACTTGACTCTATCTGATTATCATTTATTCGCATCACTGGGACACGCTATCGCTGAAAAACGCTTCAATTCGTAAGAAAATGGCTCGATAACAGGTTTGCCTAAAAAAGAACCTGTTTTTTCTGTCACGCCATGCATGAAGTGAAAGAGAGGTGTGCAAAATGTATAAATAGCAATGGAGATAGTTTTTAATAAAATATTTCTCATCATATTCAAACAACAGACGTGTTATTGAAGAAATCCAGTTTCATACTTTTACACTTTGTATTTGTTAAATTATTTTTTCTGATATTACGATGATTGGTTGGAAATAGTCGCTTTTTCACTCCTAATTTTCGTAATAAAAAGCTTGAAAAACCAGAATATTTCATTATATAGGAAGAAAAAATATTTTTCTTGAAAATTTATGAACGATTACATCCAAAAATGAAAATTTCGTGGGAAACTTCAATTCTTTCTGAGAAATAATATAATAATAATAATAATGCAGCGAAACAGCCTTGGAAAATGAACTTCGAGGACAGATTATGGAGTTTCGTCAATTATTGAAATTTCTCGCGATCGAGATAAATACAGGGGTTGAAAGGGGTTGAAGTTGAAATGACAAATTTCTCGACATACATTTATCCAACACATTCATTGAAGCAGATACGTTTTTCCAAAGCTACTACGTAGGCTTGCCATTCATAAATCTGCCATCATCATTCGAAAGAGATGGCCAGATCTCTCAAGTACCCAACTGCCCAAACGCTAAATACCCAGTCGGTCTTCTTGGATTGACATTCATCATTCAGGTGTCCATCCATCATTTATTGATAATTGGGGCAAATTCCCAAACATGAACCGTGGGGACCCAGACGAATTCAAGTGTACCTCAATTGTTTTTACAGCATTTCTGGATTCATAATTACTGTGATAGCTTATTCAATATAGAGTCTGTTTATATTTTCGTTCATTTCTGTTTCATTTCACAGATCAGGTGGTGGACGACCCCTTCTTAGAGCTGTAGCTCTGCAAAAAAGAAGCTAGAGACTTGAAATTGGCGCCGTAGTTATTAAATTAGAAATTTTGTTTTATCAAAATCTCAAGAAACGAATATAGTTAGTGATAATAAAGAAGGCAGGAGATTAAATACAAAAATGTATATTTTGAGTATTTTAATCAACTTGAAAAGTTTTTTCGAGGAAACGGAAAGAAATCCTATTTTTCAGTTTAAATTTTTCCAGTCAATGGGAAAAATAGAAAAACTGGACGGTAAGCACTTATATATAAATTTTTATACACAGAAAGTGTTAGTTATTATAGTTGATGTGGAATCATTAAATGGTAAATATAAAGATTTCTATCGAATTCAATCATTTGAAACTCATTTTATTTGCTGCTTAATTGTTTGGTAAATATACTTGAATAATAATCCTGAGAGATTTTATACATTTTCAAATATTTGTTATTCATTATCTGAGAAATCGGGTTTGTATAATGTGTTTCCCAGAAAATCCATAAATATATTAATTGATCTTTTGTGTTGATTTTTTTTCATTTGAATCAATATTTGAAAAAGTTATTCGTTTTATTTATTATATTAAAAATTTACAGTGCAGAATCGGTTCTTCCCAACCAGCCAAGTAATAACAGGGAAAAATAATAACACATTTTTTTTTCTCATTTTTTGTAGAAAATTTATTTCATATCATATGCAAACTGATTTTTTAGTTTATGTATCAAAACAGCGAATTGAATGTATCACTGCGAATTAGTAGAAAACAATATTTTTTAACGTAAATGGTCTTTCAATGGGAACGTCCCATTTTTAAATTGACATTACTCACAATGGCATGACAGCCATTCTTAGTTTGTGACATTGACAGTTGTATTTGTCAATGTCTACCATTCAATCATGGAAAGGTACACATTCCAACAACGTTTACAAATAATCCAAATTTATTAAGAAAATTCGCAATCCGTTACCCTAACTTTACGTGCTTTAACTCCAATTTTTGGTCGTTATAATCGTCCGGATGAAAGAACAGTTGAACGTTTAGTGAAGAAGTTTGAAACAAATTTTACACTTCATGATGTTACAGTGCCAGTTAGACAAAGAAATGCAAGAAGTGAAGGGAATATTGCTGCCGTACGTGAAAGTGTTCGTGAAGACCAAAATTTATCGATTTTTCGATGTGCACAAGAACTAGGCAACTTTGTACCAAATTTTACGAAAATACCTTGGTTAACATCCATACGAAATTGTTTCAACCCTAGAAATCACACCAACAGATCGTTTAAAGCGTCGAATATTCAGTGATTCGAGTATTTCAAGAAATGGACCGATAAATTATCCGACTCATTTCTGCGATTTAACTTCATTGGACTTCTTTCTTTGGGGTTCCATTAAGTCATTGGTTTACAGTAATCATCCAGCAAATTTAGACGATTTACAGATCAATATTAAACGAGTAATTGCTAACATACGACCTGATTTGAGTCATGAAAAATTATATTCAACAATTTTATTCCTGCCAGCGTTTCCGTGGTGGACATTTAAATGATATTTTCTTTCATAACTAATGGTATCCATTGCACTTTGTAATGAAATAAAAATTTCAAAAATTTTCAAATAAATAATGCGTTTTATTTACAAAACAAAATGGGGCGGTGTTAATGAGAGAACCTTTATATTTTAAAGTTCTTCTCAGATCGGACGATGCGAGAACAGAGCACGGATTTGAGGCACCAAAAATGGTAGAGTTTGTTCTAAGCAAGGGGTCTAGAGTACGTAGATTTTCAATTTGTCATAATCATGCCGTAATGTTCTGTCATATGCTCTTAAGGAGTGGACTGAACTGTTGTAGAGGAAGATCATATTTGGATAGAATTTGCGTAATAATGGTTAGACATTGGACAGAGTCGTGATGAGTAGATCTTCTAGTGAAAAGATCTTTGCAGTGAAAACTTTCAGAATTTTCATTGTATTTCGCATTAAAATTTGCTTATTTTAACAGCGCATAACTTTATTTTCATTTATAATCAGTGAGTGAAAGTACTGAGTACTGAGTAAGACCTTATTTGAGCTGTAAGGCTGTAATGGCCTTCTGAGTCATTTTATCCTGTGACACCTCTAAAAGATTATAAAAAAGATTTTAAATTTGCTTAACGATTGTTAAGAGAAAAAATTCATATGATTCTGTGATATATCTGTTGATGAGCCTAAAATAAAATTAGGTGTTTTCATTTTAAAGTTATTGACAGACAGGAAACGTGTTCATAGCAGACTGTATTTTTGTTCCGAACTTTCTCGAATTGGTAAATTTCTAATATCTCTATTATCTTTGATGCTAAATGTTAAACATCTCTGAAGAATGAGAATTATCATGCAATACTTATAATAGCTTATATTTTGAATGTAGTTTTTCATCATTGCTATAGTCTTTTTTGGGTTTTAACAGCAATGTATAAATTCACGTATACATGTACGAGTATATGAGTGCGGACAGCTCAGTGGTAGAGCAAAGGGCTCTACCCGGAACCCGGACCGGAAGGTCCGGGTTCTAATCCTGTTCAGGTGGAAAAGAAATTTTCACCTAAAGTGGCGCAAGATCGCAGTAACAAAGCCTTCCTAGAAGACAACTGAACCCTAACTCGCACAAGCTGAAAAAGCTTCTGAGGGATCCTCACAGAAGATCTAGGAGCATCAGGATAATAATAATAATAATAATAGAAATAATAATATAGTCCGTCTAGAAAGTATCCGGAATTCATTATTTTTCATAATTTTAATGTACTTCTATTTTATAACCTTCTAAGAGAATAGTAATGTATGAAATAGGTTGTGCAGATAGTCGCCTATGCCCAAAGTTGAATGGCAATACTATTTGTCAAATATTGTTGATTGTCAATAGGTATACAATTTATGAAATAATGTCACAGTTAGAAAAAAGAAACGGGTAGAATATTTGTATATAAAAGGTTTTCGAAACGTTCGAAAATTAATGCAATTGACTGAACTGGGAAAAATATTGTGGCATGCTGAACGATTTTCTCCTTGAAACGGCGCATGCTTAATATCCAGATGGGTGGCGTTTGCAGCAGGATAATGCAAGATGCCATATTTTGGCCTATACTCAAGCTTGGATGCAAGAACACCAAGTCACAACCATTTCAGGGCCAGCAGCTTCACCAGATCTTAGTCCCATTGAAAGCAGATGGGGACTAATGAAGATTGAAGTTGAACGAGCAATGCCATGAAATAAAGATGATTTAATTCAGCCAGTTTTGCAGTCCTGGACTACTATCACCGAAAATTACCTCGACGTTTAGTCAAGTGTTTACAGTTAAATGGAGGTTGTATAAGTAAATAAGATGAATATGTATTTTGTTACAATTTTCTAATTCAAGAATTAAAAATATATACTGAATAATTATAACTGAACTTTGTTTTTTCCGGATACTTTCTAGACGGACTATATTATAATGAAAGTTTTCCAGTATTCTACTTTTAATGTTCAACTTAAAATTACAAATTTCTCCAAGTATACTCAAAATTCATATTTTATATAATTTCTCATATATATAAGTGTACAGAATGGTGGAACTTTCTGAGAGAACAATAAGTTTCGTGCAAAATTTGAATAAATCTATTTCTTTCTTTTAGTTTATTGGAATTATCATTTCTATTATCTTTGAGTAATGAATGCAAACATTTGAATGAAATATAAAGCAGCATCAATTCACTCCGATTATTTTAATTCACCCACAGTAAGCTTCTTCCGTATTACGACATACTTTTAATGGATATGTTAATCTGAATGCATTTTCCAAGAATGAACCAACTAATCTCCACAATAAATCCTCGATGACCAAGAACCTGAAACCGGTTACATATTCGGTGTCGGCGCTCGTTTTACGCATTCAAACAATAATTCAAATCTAATTGAGTATTAGATTCCTAATAAGATGGTTCAACGACTTTGTTAATTATGCATTCCAATTGGAAGTTGCAACATTTTATTGATGGGCTGTTTTATCTGATAACGATGGTATTTTGGATGCGACTTCTCGAGATTTGGTAATATGATCCAGGTGAAGGATGAATTATCGGTTGAACTCATGTTCGTGGGAAGTTAATACATGCACACAATTTTATATGGAAATTTATGTTGAACAGGTACATAAAGAAATATTGTTTCAGTTCTTCCATACATCTCGATGACATAATAAGGATTATGATTAAATTCGCTTGTAGATCAGCAATTTTCTTTTAATTTCAATTCTTCAGTTCTTCAGGAGAGCGCTAGTAGTGATATAATATAAAGCAAATTGAAATTCAGAACTATTTCTGGAAACTTATCACATATCTAATGAGATCCGTGTTTTAAGTTCAAAACAATTGTCATATGTTAAATTTTTTTTTATTCTATCCCTTATTTAAAGAATTTGTATATAATTTTGGAATGGTACATTTGTCCGTATGTGTATGCTTATGAATTTACATTTATTGGCTGTATTTATACATTGCTATATACACGTTTTGTGTCATGAAGTGAAAACAGTTTTTGTCTAGATATTAAAAAATATTTTATACCAATGATATATGTCGAAGTTTTCATCAATGGTGATGATTAAAACGATTTCGCCCCCCCCCTTACTTCAAGGTGAAGAACGCTCCCTTCATCTCCTTTTAATTTGACAATTAGTTCAGGAATCTACTCTCAAATCAAATAGTCTAAATCATGGAAAACACTTTATGATTCATGCTCAGCTCAATTAGTTCGTAGCTAACCTTTTAACTTTCAACTCAGAATAGGTGAGATATAATGAATTGAAACCAGTCATTCGATATCCGTAATTCATAGGTAAACCAGACGATATTCGGGAATTTATGGGACACCTGAACTTGTAGCCCTTATGTGTCAATCAAACGAATATTTTTGTACAAACGGTTTTGCTTTCTAAACTATATACAATTGGAAATAAGATTTCTCCGCACTAGAAATACAATTGCTACATATATATATATATATATTACGATACTTTCTGAGTTGCCTAATACATTTAAATTAAGAATTTTTTTCTGCAACTTCTACCATATATACAGACCTCAACGTCAAGCCGGAACTAGGTGACGGGGTAAGACGTACTGGTTATTAGAAAAATATGAAAAAAATCTATGTGGGATGCTTTCATAAAAAGTTCTACACCCTGTGATGGTCTTTTTACTCCTGTTGCTACAAATCTCCACTTTTTCCAAATATTTTTTTGTTATGTTACCCTAAATAATGAGAAATATGTCTCTTTTTCATCCAAGCTGCAGCAGCTGGTTTTGAAATGTTGATAGCAGTTAAGAGAAACATTATTCAGGGTTACATACCAAAAAAAGTATTTGGAAAAAGTGAAGATTTGTGGTAACAGGAGTAAAAAGACGGTCATCACAGTGTGTAGAATTTTCAGATATTTTTTTTAAACGCCCATCATTTATCATTTATTTAAATGCTTCTTTCAAGTGTCGATTGGAATATTCATTTTGTTAATTATGGATTAATTTAACATAGTCAACAATCTACAAAAAATTATATATTATTTTTGAAATACTCGTTATTTTTTTGCTTATCATAGGACACTGGAAATAATATTATGTGTCCTGTGTTTTCTGTGTTCATGAGTACACGCGGTTATGAAACATTGCATTTCATCTCTCTAGCATCTCCAATACATTGTGAGTTGATTCATTTCCGAGTTTTACCTCTTTGCTAAGTCAAAAGAAATTTATAATTTATTTGAATCAGATTTTAGCATATATTTGATGAGACCCGTTTATTTTAAGGTCAAACTAAATTTGTCATATTTTGAAATTCTGGTTCAATAATTTCTTCATTACAAAAATTTTGGAATAGTATATGTATGTACATATATATGTTACATTTATACATTTGTAGCGGGTGCGCCATTTGAAATTTGCATTTTTGATCGGCTATAAATAAAAAACTAATGAATATTTTTTCAAAAATATGAACATATTAAAAAGGTTGAGAACCTCAACACTTACGAATGAAAAACGATATCATTAAAATGACCGCCACGACTGGCCATACAGTACCCTATAAAATCATCCAGTATGGATATTAATGTCTGAGTGTTGGTATTTTCTTCAACCAGCATATTTTTGTTGAAGTCTCCAGAAATATATTTTTTCTATTCTTTCTGTGGTCAGTTTTTCCAATATCAGTGTGAGATTTTCAAAGAATATGTTAATTTTTTCGTTACAAACATACAAGAACAATTTTTGTGTTGTTTTGCGTTTTAAATTCTAGTGCTGTACACACAATCACTTCCCCCATGCCTGTTTTACTCTCTACAGAAACTTGTGATTAGTTTATATTCTCTGAGATTGTATGTAAACAGTTGTTCTTGTGATAACCAATGTTCAGTTAGAGTCAGAAAATCAGATCTAGTTTCCTTGCTTGATGAAGATTTCTAAGTTGTTTATGGATGTGCTTAGTGATTGGATGTTTATGTGAGTCATCGTGTAGTATCCTTGTTCACTCTTCCTTGTTTGGGTTGTTCTGTCGTCTTTTTCATCACTCAGGTTTTCGAAATAAATTTCGAAATGAGAACTCCCTTATGAGTATTCCCTCTGACCACATTTCTGCATAATAATTTGAATATTTGTTTTTTGAATGGACGCCTTTACTTAATGCTGAATTTTTCTCTTATGTGTTCAACTTTTTCACTTCAATTTCGTTGATTTTATATGTTACTTGAAGGTAGTCCATTATATTTTGTTCAGTAACATCCTTTCCCTGTATTTTTCCTACGTGAATCCATCTCTTCTTAGTTGCCCCTCTTATTGTCGAGTTCTCCATTTTCTTGCTTCCAGTACTTATTAAATTATCCTTGGTGTTTTTTTGCATCTATATGGCCTATACTGTCTTCTATTCGTCCACCTTTTGGTTGTTTTCACTATTTTCTTAATCTTCGAATTTGCCGTTTCTACTGTTTTGTTTGTTTACTTTATTCTTTATTGTTCTCCTTGGTCTGTCATTATTTGTCGTGCTTGTCGTTTGCGGTAGTTCACTTGTCACTGTTGCATAGTTGTATTTTGATCTTGTCCAAAAATAGATCATTATTATCCATTATTATCTCATTTTTCTCCTGGCTTTATTTGAGTAATTTTTTAAGGTAAGTTACCTCCAAGCTGATCAGTTTGTTCTCATTTTGTAATTCATTCATTTCTCTTGCAAGTTTCTCTTCATTTTCCTCTTCGTGCTTGCACAGGTTGATTTTTGATTTGCGGATTGTTAGGAAAATTTCAGAGCATTTGTAGCACTTTACTCATTCCACTACTCTTTTCTTGCACTGCGCGCACTTCAATGCCATTTCTTTAGAATTTTTATTAGAATCGTCTTCATTAACGTTATCTCCGCTCGCCATCCTGAATATATGTGCAAAATACAAACGCTAAATGGTCAACCCTTTATAACCCTTCTGAAGGATTACCTCGATCTCCAAAAAAAACCTGTATAGAAACTCATAAATTGTTTTTTCCTAATGTAGAATTGTTTCAGATAATTGCAGTAATTTTTCTTTTCAAGCATTTTTGTATATGATTTCATCTATATTCATTAGTACAGTTTTAATTCTGTTGAACGCTTTATGGAAATTAATTTTATTTAAGAGAATAGTTAAATCTTTGAAATATATCATTCTTCCCTGCATCAGTTGAAAGATACATCATTTGAGAAAATAATGAGTTTAAATGTTATTCTGAAAAAATGTACTTGCATCAAATCACGTAGCTCATTTTTAAAGGAGTGTTAAACGTTTGCTTTGGAGGTAATCAAGAATTCTATAGACAAAATACGTTCAATTATCTTTGAAGATGTTGAAAGTAAGCAATAAGCCAATGGACGACTGTCGAAATATACTACGAAAATATTGTAATACTTTTTCTGCAAGTGACCTACGGATTATTCAACATCAATGCAAGCTGCGATTTCTTTCGGCATCAGCAAATTATTATTGTTAATTATTGTTATGAACGTTCTCTGGGACCCACAAAGGATAATTCACAAGTTCACCATTCGGTTGATTACTTCATGCCGAATAGAGTTTTTTGGAGATATTATCATCAGTTTGGGTTTAATTTGAATTCGGATGGTTATCGCTAAATGTGATCGAAAGTGATTGTTGTAATCACATTGTCGCAATCTCAGGTAAACACAAAATCTTTATCGCTTGAGAAAGGAGAATATTGGGATTTGAATGGTTATAATGGCAACATTGTATATTATTTTTGATATTTCCCATGTCATTTGTGTTCAGTAGGTTATGCCATTCAATAATTGAAAGATACACTTTCTAAAAACGTTTATAAATTGTTAAATTATTTTATCAAAATCAGTGCTCATTTTAGAAAACTATGATAAATTTAAGAAGAGTTCCTGTACGACATTATTCACTTAATTGGTTCACTATTCGTCGTATTGTAGACAAAATGGAAAGTGCATTTTCTTTACACGATCCAAGAGTACCAAGAATATCGACTTGGCTGCAGCAAGTGTAAGAGATAACTCAAATATATTGGATCCAAATCGTTCTCAACAAAGAAATTTTGCTGAAACAACAACTTGGAGAATTTTAAGGAAAGATTGGGATTTACATCCTCAAAAAATTCAAGAACTGAAGCCATTTGACCACCATAAACGTCGCTTAATTTCTGATTTTTCTCTTGAACAACTTGAAAATGATGAACAATTTTATCGAAAAGTTTTATTCAGTGATGAAGCTCATGTTTGGTTGTATGGTTATGTAAACAAACAGAATTGCAGAGTTTGGAGTGACGAAACTGTTAAATATTTCAATTTTCACAAATGAGCACTGATTTTGATGAATAAAATATTAAGGAACGGTTTTTTACTTGATAGAAGGATTATTACAAAATTTGAATATCAAAACAGATTTAATCTGTTAGTCTTCTACGATTTTAATTTCAAAAAATTTACTTAAGAAACTTTAAGAATTAAATTTATTCAGTTCTTAAAGTTTCTTAAGTAAATTTTTTGAGATTAAAATCGTAGAAGACTAACAGATTAAATCTGTTTTGATATTCAAATTTTGTAATAATCCTTCTATCAAGTAAAAAACCGTTCCTTATTATTTTATTCTATATATAATATATAATTATATCAGGTTTTTAAATATAGAAATTCATTATACAGTGTTGAATGTGTTTAACTAAGACCATTAAAGTGCCTTATAAGCTTTGTGTGATTTTTTGTGAGCATAGAACATAGAGTACCTTGGATATTAGATGTACCTATGTGAATGTTTCTGAAGATCACATTCGGAAGATTGCATTCAGTAAGTCTATTTATTGTTAATTGAATTTATTATTTTTTATATGTAAAGTTGAACTGATCTTATCGTAATTTTAATTATTTTTTAAGGATGTGCTACATGTTTTGAGATTTTTTGAAGTAATTTATTTAAATATATTGAATATTTCAAATAAATTAGTTTTTGAGAAGTTCTTATAATTATTTATTTATTTATTTATTTATTTATTTAAGCATTGGGAACACAAACAGGTCGAAGACCCATGAACAGTATCCACTAATTAGGTACAATGAGATGAAAACAGAAAAAAAAAAAAAAAAAAAAAAAAAAAAAAAAAAATCAAAAATCAACTAAAATCTCTACACCAGACAAAAAACAAAAATGCCTCACTGCATCAAAAAATATTTCTTGAGTTGTACCTTGATGTTAGCACAATGAAATACATCGACAATTATGTTTTATATTTTCGAGAAAGAGTTATTTTTCATAAATATAGGATCAGACAATACATTTTGTAACAAACAGGGCTTCGTACGCATGCCTGGAACGAAACAAAAAAATGTTTGTTTATTTATTTTTTAATTTTAATTGACAATTTATATTCGTTGGTTTTTCTTAATTCCATTTGATATTGTATGATGAATTTCGATTTTATACGTCTATTAAATATGAGCAGTGCTTATTAAGATATTAATTTAATTCTTAAAGTTTCTTAAGTAAAAAAAAATTTGTTTTGAAATTAAAATCGTAGAAGACTAACAGATTAAATCTGTTTTGATATTCAAATTTTGATTTTGATGGAATAATTTAACAATTTTTAAATGTTGTTGATGCGTGTATCTTTCCATGATTGAATGGCATAACCTACTGAAGACAAATGACATGGAAAATGTCAAAAATAATATACAGTGTTGTCATTATAACCATTTTAAATGGTTCTTATATCTTTGACCAACGTATGAATTTTTCGGACTTAAAATATGTTATGTAAAATTCGTATTATAAGAATCTTGTAACCATTATATTTTTTTCAGAGACATTCAAGTATATAAAATAATAAATTCTAAATGCAAACATTGAAATTAAGACATACGGTTCTGTATTTTTTTATAAGATTATGTCCGGATTATGTTTTTCAGTTTTGAAACAATGAAATTTTCATAAACAGATTTTATTCATTAACTTATAAAATTTATCCATTTTAACCTAAAACTTGCTCTGTTAATTTCAAATCTCTAAGCTGTTTTCTTCGGGAGCCTTTGAAGCGCTGGCCATATTAACCGATATAATCGAATAAGTCTTCTGTAGATCCAATTTAATCGTTCTAGATTACAAATATTGCGACAAAATGCTCTGGAACGAGCGAACGAAAATAATCAATAGAAAATATTTTTCCTTATAACAAAATTCTCCCGAAGAAGGGCAAGTTTCAAATGATTCAGTCTGAAAGAGTGCTAGTAGTATTTAAAAATTGATATCCTCCCCTCTCTCAACCTAGCTCTTATTATTCCGTCCAAAGTTTATTTCCTAAAATTTTGCGCCGAAGAACGACCTCAAAATATTACATCAGGCTCATTGATAAAGGTTTTGTGTTAAAATTTAATACTTTTCGTTCCTCAGGGCGACCGATCAAGATCGGTTTGTAAGAAATATAAACTTCGAAAGCATCAAAAAGAATTTAGATTCAAACCAATTTAATTACAAAAGAGAGATGTAAAATAACGTTTTTGACATTCATTGAGAATTTGGCGATAATGAAAGTATTTTACATGTAGAAAGTAAAAGTTATGCCTTGAACCTGTCATAATCCGTTGAGATAAATAAACACAACAAAATTGGAATATGACTTAACGAACAATTAGATTTAAATAACTCACCCCTGATTAACATTTTCAGATAAGCTGGAATTTACAGAGACCTTTTTTGGGTTTTAGAGCTCGACAAAAATGTTTGTACCTATGGTAATATAAATAACAACCGATTTCGAAAACAAATTTAGTTATTCAAAATGTAAACATACCTGAAGATACTACCGTGATAGCGAAACAATTGTTGTATTAAATGACAATAAAGATTTGTGAAAATCAGAATGAACTTATTTAATGTTATTATCTACCATCATTCAGTAAATTTATTTTCTTATTGAATTAGTCCTCCCGGTTCTGGATAATTTTTGGAAGCCTGTCACTTTTATAGACACAGTTATGTTTGAAATTATATTTCTAATAACAATTTATGAAAAACATTGTTCAGTTATATATTTTATTGCCTTGTAAATTTTAAGTGGTCTAATAGCTATAAATTATTTGAATCATATGGAATTAACAATGTGCTAATGCAATAAAAAATGAACTGTTATTTCTGACTCAGTATATCTGGGTTTTTGGGAATAACAATAGTTACTTTCGAAGTTTCTGATGAAAAAAACAACATTCTTTTTCAACGTTAAAATTCCAACGAGAATAGACAAAAGAATGCTGCCAACTTTGAACCAAAGTTTATTTTTTCTTAAAAATATTCCAATATTATCCATTTTTATCTACTTGATTTTTCACTTTTCTACCACAATGTTTTTCTAATCTTAACTACTTAGAAACAGCATGACACTATACATATTGTGAGTTAAATTTACAAGAGATAATGTTTAATGCAATAATTTTTTATTCGAAGTCCTAATTTTCAACTCTCAGAATTAATTGATCTAGGTGGATTGATCAATGATTCATACATAAGTTTTATGTATTAAGTCAGATAACAGAATACAAGGCATTCTGTGTCCTATCATTACATTTGAATGTCTGTAATTGAAAATTTTCTGCTGAAAATTATGTCACTTAAAACCTATTACAGAAAATGAGATTAATATCAATACTAGTTTTTTAGCCAGTCAGTTGTAGGAACAATAATTTCCTGAAAAAAATAATTTTGAAAATTGAAATTTCTAGAGTAAACGTTGAACTGAGTCAGATGTGCTATTTACAACTTTAATGGGCCGAATCGATATGTGACACAACAATTTGAATGTAAGTGCAGAATTTATAGAGGACCATTTCGCTCCAAGCATGCAAACCCCAAAATTAAAACTTCGTCAAATTTGAATATTCTAGAAGTAACCCATTCAGAATTGTATATCTTTTATTAAATATATTGTAAGGTTGTTCGGAAAGTAATTTCGTTTTTCCCCGACTTTGGATTTAATTGTATTTTTTCGAAGCCCACTTCACGCTAAAGCCGCATGATATGTATGTCTTCAGACCTGATCTCTCAAGGCTTGTGTGTGAAAAAGTTCAATTAATTCTACGCAGTATATTTTGGTTGTGCCCTTTTGAATATAGAGAGCAATAAGCAGCATTTTCGTCATCTTGTACTTTTTTTACTATAGAAAAGGTAAAAATGCTGTTCAAGCCAGAAAGAAATTAAGCGATGTGTATGGAGAAGATGTGTACAGTACGCCAGTACTGTTCACAATGTTCCAGAAGGCCGGTTGAAGCTGATAAAGACATCAGTTGAAAAATTGGCGAATAACAACACGTGAGATCGGTGAGAGGTTAAATTTATCGAATTCAACTGTTTATGACCACTTGAAGGCCTGGGTTTAACCCCGTATATGGGTTTCCCATGTTCTCACGGAGAGAAATTTGTATCGTCACGTTGACGTCTGTGATTATCTTCTCAAACATCACTAAAATGATCCATTTTGAAGCGCATCATTACTGGGGACGAAAAATGGGTTGTCTATAACAATGTCAAACGCAAGAGATCAAGGAGCAAGAAAGATGAACCGGCTTAAAGCATTTTGAAAACCAACATCTATCAAAAACAGGGGATGAGGTCTGTTTGGTGGGATTTAAAAAGAATCGTTTTTTGAGCTTTTACTGGATGGCACATCAATTAATTCCAGAGTCTGCTGTCTACTGTGGAATCATGCTACTGCCAGAAAGATACCAAAAGGTGTTGGACCAGAATGGCAAATGTATAATTCAATAAAATATTTATTCATAATACTAAAATTGCCTTTCATTCACCCGAAAAAAAAAAAAATTACATTCCGAACAACCAGGTAAATGAATCATTATATCTTTTATTATATTATATAAATATAAAGTATCAATAAGAAAAAGTATTCAAAAAAATAACTATAAGGTTATTAAATCAGAAGAAAATAAATGTCTTTGCTGATGAAGAGTCTAGCTGTTACTATAATCTCGGTGTTCTCTAAATATTATATTAGTTTTCTGTAGAAAAACCTCAATCAGGTAATTTTTAATATATGAGTGTACTGCAGTACTCGATGATATAATTTTTTATTTGATAATTGAAATAAGGATCCTTAAAAAAGCAAAGAGACGAAATCTTTTAGGGGTTAAATTTTTCAATGGTCGTTTTCGAATTTATACTTCTTCTTTGGTTCAAACATTTTTATTTCCAATTGGTTACTTGGCTGAAATGTCCCAAGGAACGAATATGTTAAATTTGACATAAAGTATGGAACAAAGTGGTCCAAAGCCATTTGTAGGAGTTTTCTTTATGATATTTTGAAATATAATATCATAAAGATTTATTCTGTTAACCTCTTATAAATTTTAATTTCAAAAAAATTTCATTTAAAAACTTTTAGAATTAAATAAAATAAGTGTCTTTGGGACACACTGTGTCAATTTAGTGGACATATAGAATTAAAACTTATTACACAGTACCAAAGAGAAAAAAAATAATTACAAAAAATACAAATTGTCAATTAAAAATTATTAAATGAATACTTGAAGAATACAAAATTTTGCTTCGTTCTTTGTTTTATGAAAATCAAATTCTTTTCTAAAATGCAAAACATAACCTCACGAACTTCTTCAAAAACAACTTGCTCAAAATAAGTTCCTTTCAAAAAAATTTCTAAAACATTCAGAACATCTTCAAAAATCAATTTAGAATTACTACAAATGATAACTATTCAGTCCCAATTTATATTTAAAAAATTAAAATAATTAACAGAAAATATCTTACTAGACAAACTGAATACAATTATCTAAACACACACTAGAATGAAGTGAAATTTTGAAAATCTGATGTATTCTATGTTCGTCACAGAAATCACACAAAGTTTGCAAGGTATTTTATGGACTCCTTTAAAATCAAATGATAATATGCTAAAGGAAATTTTTTGGAAGGAACTTGTTTTGAGCAAGTTCTTTTTGAAGAAGTTCTTGTGGTTATGTTTTGAATTTTTGGAAAGGAATTTGGTTTTCATAAAACAAGGAACGAAACAAAATTTTGTACTCTTCAAGTATTTATTTAATAATTTTTTAATTGACGACTTGTATGTCTTTGAATTCTTGTATTCTCTTTGGTACTGTGTAATAAATGTTAATTTTTTATGTCTACTAAATTGATACAGTGGGTCATAAAGACATTTATTTAATTTAATTCTAAAAGTTTCTGAATAAAAATTTTTGAAATTAAAATTTTTAGGAGTTCAACAGAATAAATCTCTATGGTATTTAAAATTTTTTAATAGTCCTTCTATCAAGAAAAATCATCTTTTTATTATATAATATCAATTTGATATTTCTACAAATCATAACTATTTTTATTGTAATGGGATGGCATGCTTGTAACACAATCAAACTAACATTTTGATGAATATTTTCTCATTGAAGAAGTTGTTAATATAGAAAAATCTGAAATTGTTTCAATTCTCAAACCAATGGTATGACATTGGGAGAAATTTGGTTTCCTTGATATGAAACATTTAGTACATAATTGCTAGCGCAAGTTCACATACCGGCTTTTACTTTCCGCAAGGAATTTACACGTAATGATGTAAATAAATAATCCCGCATTATTCGGCCGATCCAAACTCACTCACCTTTTTCAACACATTCGGTGATATTTCTCAAACAATTTTTAGCAACTGCATCTTCGTCTGTAATCGCTTCCACAAGATCAATCTCCAAATCTTCAACGATAGCAACATCTTCATCTAGAGCTAGTGGTACCACAACATGGTCAGATCTCGTTCTCAAATTTGAAGATCTGTTAAAAATCAATTTAACGTTGTCCACGTAATTTGAATTTCTATTGCAGTTAATGTGCGTGCACACGATATTAAGAGTCACTATAAATGCAACGGATATCGACTTCATGGTCAATTAAAATTAATCACTGGTCACCATTTGAAAACAAATTCGGAATGGATGCGTAGACGTAACTTCGTTTGCGAGTGATTTACAATCGTTGCATTTTTCGGTTTCTGGGACACTTTTTTGGAAGGTTGAATTTTCGATGCCGGCAAAGTTGTGAGTATCGCATTGCAAAGGATTAAGTTTAAAACGTCAGTCAAAATTCGTCTATCCCACCTCTACTTGTTGGTGGAAGGAGAAGAGCTTCTTCAAGAGGTAGCAACTTCGCGAGTGATAGATCGACGAACGCAGAAATTATGCGTGCAAACAGATATTTTTTTTTTGTTCTTTTATTGAAAACGGGTAATTCATTCTTATTGGTACAAGTCTGACCTTCAGAAGTACCTTTCTTGAAGAGGTTTAAAAAGCCACCTCTAATTTCTTGTCTCTGTTTCGCTCAGCTGCGTTTCAGTTTACTTTTTTTTAATATCTTTAAGGGCTGAAAGCTGAGGGCCGAAATGAAATAATTTATATTTCTTTGAATTCATTTATTCCCTTTTGCTACTGTGTAATGATTGTTAATTCTAAATGTCTACTAAATTGAAACAGTGTTTATAAGATATTAGATTAATTTAATTCTAAAAGTTTTCGAATAAAAATTTTTTTTTTAAATTAAAATTTGTAGGAGGATATATATATATATATATATATATATATATATATAGATATATATATATAGGATATATATATATATATATATATCCTCCTACAAATTTTAATTAAAAAAAAAATCAAAACATATCAAAACAGATTAAATCTGTTTTGATATTCAAATTTTGTTATATTTCTTCTATCAAGTAAAAAGCCTTTCTCTGTTTTATTTTATACATGATATATAATTATATTCAGGCTTTAATAAATCTCATTATGGAATGTCGATGGTTTTAAGACAACCTTATAATACCTTACACTTTTCTGTGGTTTTGTTAAGAACATAGACTATCTTGAATTTTAAAGTTAGTCTGTTGAAAGCAATTTATTCTTTTAACACGTGGAGGTAGGATATAGTGATAGTTATTTGATTTTGATATTTGGAATATTATTTAGGGCCGGTGAAGAGATTATCAGAATTATAATTGTTTTTTGAACATATAGTGCATGTTTTGAGTGATTTTTGAATTAACTTATTTGAATGTTTAAATATATTGATTATTTCAAATAAATTATATTTTTGAGAAGTCCTTAAGTTGTGTTCATGTTTTTGAAAAGCAATTAGTGTTCATAATGGTGAGATCAGAAACAAAATTTTGTCTCCTTTGAATATTTATTTATTAATTTCAATGAATTTTTTATATCTTTTGGTTTATTCATTCCATTTGACATTATATATTGAGTTTTGATTATATAGGTCTATTAAATGTAAGCGGTGCTTATTGTAGACATTAATTTAATTCTAAAAGTTTTTTGAATAAACATTTTTTGAAATTAAAATTGTAGAAAACTAACAGATTAAATCTGTTTTGATATTCAAATTTTGTTATATTTCTTTAATCAAGTAAAAAGCTTTTTTCTATTTTACCAGATTATGTGTCGATTTTCGTGAACTCAATAAATAAATTGTTCCCGAACCACAGCCTATCCCATTACTTGATGAAATCTTAGCCAAGACCCAGAATACAAAATTCTTCACTACATTAGATGTAAATTCTGCCTTTTGGTCGATTCCTATTCGTATCAAAGATAGATAAAAGACTAGTTTTGTGACACAGAATGGTTACTGGCAATGGAAATCTTTACCTGTTGGACTTAAAACATCCCCGGCCATATTTCAACGTATATTGAATAATATTATCAGAACATATAACTTGTATTTATTCTGCCTATATTATATAGATGATATTCTAATATTTTCTTCAATATTTGACCAACATATAGAACATTTGGAGAGTCTCTTGAAAGCAATATGTAATGAAGGATTCAGACTTAAATTTATCAAGTGTAATTTTGCAGAAGAAGTCAAATATTTAGGACATATTGTAGGAAACAATACGGTACGACCTATAAATGACAATTTAATTTCCATTAGGAATTTTTCTTCACCAGATAATCGGAAGAAGATAAGGTAATTTTTGGGTAAAGTTAATTTTTATCACAAATACATAAAAGATTCAGCTAGATTATTAGAACCGTTGCATAATTTACTGAGAAAAGATGTAAAATTCAATTGGTCATTGGCTTGTCAGGAAGCTTTCAATAAGGTTAAGGACATCCTTTGTTCAGAGCCAATTCTTGCAATTTTCGATCCAAGTGCCTATACTACTATATTTACTGATCCCAGTATTCAAGGAGTAGGAGCTGTTCTTAAACAAAAACACATTAATGGTGAAATAAAACCCGTAGCGTATTTTTCTAAAAAACAAAATAAATATCAAAAGAACAAGAAAGCAGTATTCCTAGAATGTCTGGCAATTAAAGAGGCAATTAAATTTTGAAAATATTGGCTAATAGGACATAAATTTATTGTTGTTACTGACCATAAGCCATTAGAAGGGAAAGAATTTCGTACAAGACCAGATGAAGAGCTGGGTGATATGATGAATTTTCTATCACAATTCGATTTTGGGATGAGCCAGGAAAAGGAAATGTAGAAGCAGATTGCCTTTCTAGAAACCCAGTTCTGGAAGAAACGGAGAATATGGACGAATGTATAAGAACAGTTAATTTGGTGGAATCAAATGAAATAAGAAACGAAAATAAAACTAGGGCATGGACGAAAATAGCAAAATACTTTGTGGCAGAACTGATCCCATTGCTCCAGAAGAACTTATTGAAGAGAGAAATTTACCAAAAGATAGGGAAATAGCATATAAAAATTCTTTACGCTATCATGAATACAATAAAAGACTGATCGACAAGAATAGGAAACATTATGATTTTAAAATTGGAGACTATGTTTACGTTGAAAATAAATCAAAATTGAATAGAAAAATCTTGATGAAATAAGAAAAGGACCTTTTCCAATAGTGAAAAAAATTTCTAACACTATATATGAGATAGATATTGGAAATAAAAGAAAGGACAATAACTATTTTCATGTAACTAAGTTGGTCCCATGTGAACACGCAAACATGTAATGAGGGGTGCATACTTTGTGTGGGGGATGTAAAACTAAAACTGTTTTTTTTAAGGAAAACAACTGTGTAACTTCTATGTTCCATGTTCTATGATCTATGTTCTATGTCCAAGATTTTAACTTAAAAGTGTCACATGTTTATTTAGTTGATTGTGAGAAATGTGAATTGAGAAACCCGAAGAAATAGCATAGTTTTTGTTTTCTTCCAGTTTAGTAAGCTATTTTTTATTCATTTCTTTTTATTTCTTTGTATGTTATTATTTTATTTTGTGCATGTTATTCTGTTATAGTATAGAAAGTGTGATAAGGATTAAGCCATAAAATCGCGCGTGGCGAGAACTCCTCCGAAGAGATGAACCCACCAGCTTCCAGTTTGGGCCCCGACTCGAAAGCCAGAACCGTCTGACTGGTAGCAGCGAAGCACTATCCAACCCCTACTGGCTCAACAGGTCAGTACCCGAGTTGGTTTGAGACGCAACTCATCCGCCGGAGGGAATTCTTATCCATCCACCCGAACGCAGTCCCATGAACTAAGATAAACTCAAGATTGACGACTACAATTGATCCTGGTATGAGCACCGTCTAGCGGCCTGTACGTCCTGAATCACCGAATCCATGTGAGGTCATTTGATTGATCCTGGCGTCAAGCACTAATGGCGGAGCCATTTCGTCGAGGTCCACAAACCCTAAATCGTTACGCATAGATCCAGGGGCCAGGACAGGCCGGTCGAACCGTCAAGTCCCGCTAAACCCCGAATCGTTTCATGAGAATATCCCGAACATGGGGGTCTGCGAACAGATAAATTAAATACCCCCCTAGTCCAGCATGCGGACTTTCAACCACTGCCCCCTCGAGTTCAACACTAATGGGGTGGCCAGGTGGTACAAGTAACACCTGTGGGCAAACCACCCCCCCGAGGTAACGCAGTATGCTACATAACGCACTCGGCCATTACACAGAATCCGGAGATTCATACTGCGATAGGGTAGAGTACGCCAGTTTTAAGGGAGAAGCCCTGTGCTGCGACAGACTCCCTTGTCAATGAGTTAATCAATCGGCTCAGCCCTCCATTTCACTTGAGCGGCAAAACTAGGGCCCCATTCGGAGATCTTCCACCATACAGGTCCAGTGACTGGCGCGAAATGGCATTACGTTAGACACCAAGACTTAACTCTCCATTTCGCCGGAACGAAACTAGGGTTCTAGTCATGATGAGCGCCCCCATCACGTCAAGATCTAATGCCTGGGGAGCGGGTACATAGAAATAATCAATAAAATATATCTGTATACCTTCATTCACCAAATATCCTCTTCGGAAACTTATTTAAATAAACGTGGTGAACTAGTTGAGCGCCATTTAAAAATCTAGGCTACTCCACAGAAAAATGTCGGAGAGAAGATACGATCATAAACTCAATATCCGAAAACTGCCACGAATGTGTGGAAAAATTCTCTAAAAATTTTATCAAAATCCAAACCTCTACAAAAAAATCTAAAACCCTTCGAGGTAAATTTTCAATATATATCCAATATTTTCAGTAATTATTGGGTTGTTTCGTAATGAGCAAAAATGAACCAAATATTGAAACAATCATACAGTATTTTAGAAAAACTTGAAAATTTCAAAAAATTTTCTTACCTTTGGAATAAAAACTGAAATAGACGTTATTCTATTAGTTTGATAATATGTATATTATGTATATGTTTTCATTCATTCAATAAGCTTAGAACATCCTTGAACTCTTGAATTTTTTTATAGTGTTGTTACTTAAACCTGTATCATTGTAATACTTTTCGTGTATGCCTACTTCGTATTTATCAGTCAGCCACCAGATCTTTAGCATCGATCTGGGTCAATAAATTCTATTGTATCTTGACTTCGAGAAAAAAATTGATTAATTCTTTGCTGTAATCAAGGTCTAACTGACTGTAATTGTATGCATAGATATCCACATTCAATCTTTTCTTCGCCTTGCTCTCTTTTGAATAATTGTGGATATTTTGACACAGAAAAAAATTGTACAGTCATTGACTGGACGTCTGAACCTTTAACTGATATAAACTTAGTGCTTAAGTGACATATAAATTATTTAATACTTTTTAGCTTAGGTAAAGACAAAAACACCAAAACAAATTATTGAAATTTACCATCAAAACCAAAACTCTAAAAAACAATTAGGAGCCGATTACTTGCAGCTTAGTAACGAAAATGGGCCAAGTGAACAAAGAATTAGTAATATTTTGAAGAAATTTGAAGATAGCTCACTTTGTTGGATAATTCCGAAAACCCTGTAAACATTTTAAATCTCAGACAAAATTCAAAATAAGGCAGATTCATCTAATAAATGTCGTTTTTATTTAAGAAACAATATAAGAGTTGTTATTCATAAGATACCTGTCCAAATAAGTGGAATCATCATAAAATGAAACAGAAAAAGGGCTTTCTACTTGATAGAAAGAATATAACAAAATTTGAATATCAAAACAGATTTAATCTGTCAGTCTTCTACAATTTTAATTTAAAAAAAAATTTCAGTAAAAAAACTTTTAGAATTAAATTAGTGTCTACATAAGCACCTATCTAATAGACGTATACAATCAAAACTCAATATATAATATCAAATGGAATAAATAAATCAACAAATATAAATTGTCAATTAAAATTAATAAATAAATATTTCAAGGAGACAAAATTTTGTTTCTGATCTTACCATTATGAACACCAATTCCTTTTCAAAAACATAAAACCCAACTCAAGGACTTCAAAAAAAATATATAATAATTTATTTGGAATATTCAATATAATTAAATATTCAAATTTAATTTGAAATATTCAATATAATTAAATATTCAAACAAGTTAATTAAAAAATCTCTCAAAACATGCACTATATCTTCAAAAAACAATTATACTTCCGACAATCTCTTCAATTAAAACAAATTGTAGAAATGACTATGTTTTACTACCAATAAAAAGATATATTACACATTTTCTTGTGTCTCGAATTTCGGGAAATGAACTGTTTGATGATGGGATAGTTCATTTCCCGAAATTCTACAATTTGTTTTAATTATGATCAACTACCAAATAGTAACGGCTGAAACAATTCAGTATCTGATAATCTCTTCATCGGCCCTAAATCATATTTACAAAAATTAAAATCAACTAACAATCAATATATCGTATCTCAGAGTGGTAACCGGATAATTGCTTAAACAGACTAACTTTAAAAATCAAGATATTCTATGTTCGTCCCAAAAATTACAGAAAACTATAATATATAATTATATTTAGTCTTGAATAAAATCTCATTATGGAATGTCAATGGTTTAAAGAAAACCTTATAATACCTTACAGTTTTCTGTAATTTTTGTGACGAACATAGAATATCTTGATTTTTAAAGTTAGTCTGTTTAAGCAGTTATCCGGTTACCACTCTGGGGTAATATACTATTGTATATACTATTGTATACTGATTGTTAGTTGATTTTGATTTATTCGAATATGATTTAGGGCCGATGAAGGGATTATCGGAAGTCTAATTGTTTTCTGAAGGTATAGTGCATGTTTTGAGAGATTTTTTAATTAACTTATTTGAATATTCAAATATTTTAAATATTTCAAATAAATTATATTTTTTGTGAAGTCTTTAATTTGTGTTTTATGTTTTGAGATGGATTTAGTGTTCATAATGGTAAGATCAGAAACAAAATTTTGGCGTTCTTTGGGTGTGAAAAGCTCGTTGAAAACAATGAGTGGAGTTGACTTTAAATAGTCGAATTGCTGAACGAACAAGTATTGAGATGTTTTAAATGGTTTTTCATTTGCTCAAAGGCAGTTATAAATTCTCATTCCATGTTTTCATCAATATTTCGTAATATTTCAGATATGATCAATAACAACAAACTTATCTACATATATGAATTGAAAACTCACAGTGAAGGGTTTTTTTTGAAATATCACAAATCATAGCTGGGTTAATTCTAGGGCAGAAAGGCTAAAGTCAAAAACAGTAACAAGAACAAAAATTCGGATAAAAGAAGAATGACGCTTCACCAGATAAAGTTTATTGCCAAAATGAGAAACCAAACTGATTTCCCAAAACTATTGGAAAATTATTTGTGAAAATATTTGATAATATTTTATTCGAATGATTTATGTTATAAGGGTCATCAATTTCATCACACTTAAGTGCTAAGGTAAATGACGAGGTTCAACCGTTCTAATTAACTCATAACTTCGAAAAAATATTCATTAGTTTTTTATTTATAGCCGATCAAAAATGCGAATTGTAAATAGCCCCTTAAAATCGGGTGTCTTTTTAGAGTGATAGAACTTTTGATAGAGATAACTGTGATTTGACAGAAGGTAGAGGCCATGTTGTTTTGACATTTCTGTTCAATAAGCATTGACTAATTATCATGGAACAACTCACGCCGCAACAACGTTTACAAATTGTTGAAATTTATTTTCAAAATCAGTGTTCTATTGGCGTAAAGATCTTGGTCCACACAATACAAGATCCAAATGATTCAAGAACTAAAGCCACTTGACCATAATAAGCGTCGTTTGTTTGCTGATTGGGCCCAAGAAGAGAGAAGTTGATCCACTTTTTTATCTTAAAATTGTGTTTAGTGATGAAGCACATTTCTGATTTAATTTCAATCCTCAAGAAGTTCTGCAGGTCCCATTGCATCCTGAAAAATGCACTGTATGGTGTGTTTTACACGCTGGAGGCATCATCGGTCCATATTTCTTCAAAAACGATGCTGGAGCTAATGTTACAGTGAATGGTGCTCGTTACAGATCGATGATCAATGATTATTTGTTTCAAAATTTGAATTGATGAAACAAACCTCATTGCAGATGGATTTCTATCGGTTGTACCATGGACTACGAACTTCCTGATATATTCATATTATGGGGTTTTGTAGATTTGTGAAAATGAAACCAGGATATTAAGAGGTTATAATGTACATATTTCAATTAAAAAAATATTTAATGTAAATCCAGAAATGCAGTAAAATATTTTTGGCGGAATATAATTTGAAGGACTTCGGTCGATGGCCTTTGACTGTGGTCAATACAGAACGGTTATTATTATTATTTTTGGCGTTCACTGAAATTCTTTCTGGTTCCCAGGAGTCATAATTGGGACATACTCTCAAAAGCAGTGGACACTGGTGGGGCGGATTATGAATTTAGTCTTGCTGCAACGCCAACGATTCGGGATGTTAAGTGACCTGAATTCGATGGTAGTCACCGGTGACGTCGAAGAATATATGTTTCAAATGTCTAGGTAGCAGAAGAGTTAAGTACTTTATATGTAACTTTATTATAACAGGAAGATTTCGTATAACAGGCTAACATTCTTACATTTCTACGAAAACTACAAAGAAAAGATAATATACAATAAAATAAAGTTGATTCATATCCTAAGGAGTAATTAAATAAATGAGAAAAAACGATGCAAAATCGATATCATGTAATTTCAAATAAATATCCTACACCCTTTTGCACTCCTACATATACACGACATACTATATACAGCGGTATCGGGTGTTTTTTTAGAGTGATAGAACTCTCGATAGGGATAACTGTGATGTGACAGAAGGAAGAAGCCATATTGTTTCGACATTTCGGTTCAGTAAGCATTGACGAATTATCATGGAAAGACTCACGCCGCAACAACGTTTACAAATTATTGCAATTTATTTTCAAAATCAGTATTCTATTCGCCAAACTTATAGAGCACTTCGTGAAATTTATGGTTTACATAATCTTCCATCAGAGCGGACAACATTTTCTCTACTCGATGCAACAACAACAAGACAAAGAAATGTACGTATAGAAGAAAATATCGCTGCTTTAAGTCATAGTGTTAATGATGGTCCAGATTTGTCCATTGTCTATTGGTCGACGACGTTCACAACAAGTTGGACTCATCCAACACATGGAAAATTTTGTATAAAGATCTTGGTCTACACCCATACAAGATCCAACTGGTTCAAGAACTAAAGCCACTTGATCATAATAAGCTTCGTTTGTTTGCTGATTGGGCCCTTGAAGTTGATCCACTTTTGTATCGTAAAATTGTGTTTAGTGATGAATCTCATTTCTGGTTGAACGGCTATGTAAACAAGCAAAATTGCCGTATATGGAGTGAAAACAATCCTCAAGAAGTTCTGCAGGTTCCATTGTATCCTGAAAAATGCACTGTATCGTGTGCTTTACACGCTGGAGGCATCATCGGTCCATATTTCTTTAAGAAACGATGCTGGAGATAATGTAACAGTGAATGGTGCTCGTTGCAGATCGATTATCAATGATTATTTGTTTCAAGATTTGAATGGTATCGACCCAGAAGTGTTTTGGTTCCAACAAGATGGTGCTACACCTCATGCTGCTACCGTAACAATTGATTTATTGAAATAAAGATTTGGCGATAACATTATTTCGAGAAATGGTCCAATTAATTGACCTCCAAGATCATGCGGCATAACTCCATTATTTTTTTTTGGGATTATGTCAAGTCATTGGTTTATGCTGATAGACCAGAAACAATAGACGCTTTGTAAGCGAACATAATTCACTTTATTGATTAAATAAGGCCTGAATTACTCGAAAAAGTGGTCCAAAATTGGTCTGGTCGAATGCGGTTCCTCAGAGCTAGTCGTAGTGGACATATGCCGGAAATTATTTTCAAAACATAATTGTCATAAAATTATCTTTCAAATAAAAAAAAAGTTTGGCTTCAATCTTTATTTAAATGTGTTTCATTTCAATTTAAATTTCTTTGACCAAAAAAAAACTCTCGATATAAAGCTCCTTATGATATAATGCTTGTCCATTATATTTTTTTGTTATAGTGTTTTCTTATATACGAATTAATACCCCAGACTCAAGAAAACAATAACGCACGATATAAATGTGTATAATATTTTTGACAAAAAGTTAAATACTTTCTGATAATCAAATTAAGATGATCGGGATTAGTACTCTAAACTGAAATTTTTAATTCATACTATATTCAAGAAATAATATTATTTTGATTCAAATAATATTCTTCAGACTCTTCGTCACAAAATATCATGTGAAGGAAACAGAAATAACTCGTAATGAACAAATTGGCAAAGTAGTAGTCTCCACATAATAATGCGATTTTGTCCCATGCTCACACAGATTGTAGTTTTCTATTTTTAGAATCTATTTTTTGCCATTGTAAGTACTACATGATTGCAGAAAGGGTACTTCGTAAGTTCACATACCTTGTTGTGCTTGTATTAGCAATGAACGAACCGGTGCAACGAGTTCCTAAGAGAATAAACCTGAAAATCTTTCAAGAAACCGAGATCGAAAGTTACTTCAGAAAAATGAAAATAATGTTCTACTGATAATTGAATTGAAGGTAGAATCAGATTTCTTCTATATCCTTAGTTTGGGTTATCGATTAAGTTTTTTGTCATTCAATTAAAGGCATAAAATTATAAACGAGTAATTCAAGTAATTTTAAAACGCAGACGTCCTAAGGGGCTGGTCAATTTCAGGATCCGACTGCAACGCAGTCAAATGCTAAAAAATATGACCCCTCCCTAGTAAATGAACATATTAAATTCTTATCATTGAAATGGAATTTTCAACATTTAAAGTGAATTCATTTGTTTGAAAAGCTTGACCATTGTCAGACAGTAAGCAATTTTGTAATGACTTTAATGAATTTCTAGAACTCATAGAAACTAGTCAACTCTATGCTCAAAACATAGAATGATGTTCATAAACATATCATAAATTGATATGTTCCAGATAAACCAAAATATTGAAAAATATTTGCACGACATAAGATAAAATGGGAACTTGTTATTTTTTCTATCAATTTTGTTTATTTTCTATAGATTCCATTATATTTTAGAATGATGTATGATATTTGATAATTCCTTATCTCTAGCAAAATGGAAAATTAGTTTTTTCTAAGACACACCGAGTTTTTTAAATTGAATAACTTCCTGTATGTCGGGTGGACGGATATTCTTATTCAATTTTTACACTTTACAATGCTGAAACGTAACTTTTGAAGTTTTCAGGAGAGATTGGAAAATATTTTTGTTCTATTGTTCTCCCTTCAATCAATTCTTCAAGTTTTCAGTTGTTTCGAACTAGTTGTTCTGAATAAGTCTATATATTTCAATTTAAATGTTGAGTATCAAATTCTTTGGAATGATATCTGTAGTTATAGTTCTTAATAGATATCATTTAGAAGTTATTTTGTGTCATCAAATTCACAAAGGAAAAATAAGATTTCTCAAAGAAGACAAGAAAAAAAAGATACATATAACGAATAAAATCGCAGATTTCTGTGTTCGGTCATCCGAAAGTCAAATGAACATGATTTGTGGTAATTTTTGAAGTGTTCTCTTGAGAAACAGAAAATGTAATGAATAGTTGAGAATTTTTATCCTTTTTTCTTCGATCTGCAACGCTACATAATGGTTAAAATAGTGGAATATGAAAGATATTGAACAAAACTTCATATACTTGATATCGGAAAGAAATACTTTACGATATCAAATAGGAAGAAATTCAAAGAATTATCTGCATAAAATTGAAAATTTCAAATGAGAACAACTCATGAGTCATTGATCTGATTTTGTGTATATGAACAGAACTGATATACCAGATTTTGAAGTAAGAAACCGCCATTTAAAAAAAAATTACATACGTGTTGTTTGAAAATGACAATAAATATAATTCAAAATAATCTCTACAGCTAAATATACACTTTTTCCATATCTCCGGTAGTTTATTAATGCCCTGCCAAAAAAATTGCTCTTCTTTTGAAGAGAAAAAGTTATCGAGCCATATGGGTACATTTTTATACGAAATAAGGCATTGACAGCGTGTCCCAATGATGCGAGTAGATGATAATCCGAAGGACTTAGTCTGGCTAATACGCCGCATGCGCTGGTATTTGCCACCTAAACTACTTTATCGTTTCCCATACGTTTTGCTATGTGTAATGAGGCATTATCATGGGGAAAATGACTTTGTGTTGCCTTTTTCCATATTTAGGTCATTTTTCACGTAACGCTCGATTTAAATCGATCAGTTTCTGTTGGTAGCGATCAGTGTTAAATGTTCAACCAGGTTTTAGCACCTACTAATAGATTACACCCTTCTGATCTCACCAAACACAGATCATTGCATTGTTTCCAAAGCGATTTGGTGTTGCAATGGATTTCGATGGCCACTCATGATTTATGGTGCTATTCTCAAAATATATCCATTTCTCATAACCTCTCGTAATACTATAGGAAACACCTTTCTCTTGGTTTGTCGAGCAGCATTTCACAATTTTCGATTTTCTTGCTACCTTCCACCCAGTTTATGCGGAAACCATTTTTTCCATTTTCTGAATCTTTTTCATAACTTTCAAATAAGTAGAGACGCCTTTCTGCGTTACATTCTATAGATCCGCGAGTTCCTGTTGGGTTTGAGTATTATCTTCATCCAATGAAGCTTGTTATTTGTTGTCTACGAACTCGAAATTACCACTTTTGAATTTTCTGAACCACGAGAAACACTCTGTTTTACCAAGCAGATGTTCACCGTAAGCTTCAGCAAGTATTCGATGCGATTAAGCAGCAGTTTTATTCAAATTATAACAGAAAACCAATGCTGTTCGCAAATCGTAGTTCGTGATATAAATTTCGACATGTTTAAGTTTATAGAGAAACATATCGGTGTATGGAACTTGGGTTGTTGTGTGTTTAAAACTTCGTCGGCTGTTAGAGAGAGATAATGTGCTGCAGAATCAGTCTTACGGTACCTAAACTGATAGGTAGCACTATCTATGGGGAAATTCCAGTTTCATATAATACTTCTTTCTACACATGTTATTTTGATTTCAAATCAACCCTGAATATTTCAAGTTTCTACATCTATTCGTTCAGAGATTAGAACTTTTACCTCCAGCTGTGCCCTTGGATATCCGATACTCTCAAAATTTTGCACAAATTTGACTGTCATTATTACAGATCTATATAGTTACGTAACGAAAGAGAGAATAACTGCGAAACCATTAGACCAATTTTGTCCGAGATATTTAAGTCCCAAACATACCCTGAGAGCTTCAAGTCTCGAGCTCTTTTCAGTTGAAAGTTAGAATATTCATGTACGGATTCGGCCAGAAATACTTTTGACCTCGAATTTTTCATCAGTCAGTCAAACTTAGTCATTTGAGATCATTTTCGTCTCAGAATTTCAAAAGAACTGATATTGGGACAGAACAAAACCACGGTGTCCCCAGAAAAAACACGCAAAAATAGATTGACTAAAATAGCCGAAAAACTCATATGAGACAGACCAAGAAAATGATTTAAAATGTTGTCATCTGAATAAATTATACAGGTGCTACTCCGATGAAAAGAAGTGATGATTCCGTTGTGGTTCGGAAGTAGCTTGGAAGTTTGAGATGGTTTTTATAGGTGAAGATGTTACTTCCGGTTCAGAAAATAAAAAGAAGATTTTACTACAAACGATACTCATAAAAAACTGATTCTCTGCAAAACACATTCATGGTTTATGATAAAGTCGAAATTATATAAGAACACAGTGATTGTTTTGGTGGTTTAAATATAGGTGAGAGGAAGAACTTATAAAAAATAATTGAATGACTGAAATGGCACCAGATGCCAATGTTACGTACAACTGCATAATTTTCATTTAGCGCATGTGTCGATTGCATGGGGATATAGAGCAATTTTAAAATTTCTAAATTTTCTTGAAGCTCTTGTTAAATATAGAAATATGTAATTATTTCAAGGCATCTTCATGCATATAAAAGAAAATAGCAAAAACTTAAACTGTAAATTTGACAGCCTGTATATCAAAACTTCTTCCTTTATGACTTGTATGAATATAGTTAACTTGATATGTTCTTTTTATTTTAACGAGTACTATATCTCCTATGGTGATTCATAATAGCCTGTGTTTCAACACCAATTCTTTTTGTAACAAATTGGAGTCATTATTTCAAAATAATGTCTTAGAAAGAAGTAATTTACAATTGATTCTAAAAACATAATAACCTCTATATACGTGGGTTGCTATTTGAGTTTTGGGATAGACAAATAAAATATAATCGGAAATGGCTTTATTATTTTTTAAAATATTCTCCAATAAGATGGATACATTTTTGCATGCAATTGAACCAGTTTTTGAAGCATCTTTTCCATTATAATCGAGGTTCTTCCGAAACATGTAATTTGAACGCATCAATCGCTTCTTCAGGTTTCGAAGAACGTTGACCTGGCAATTTATTTTTGGTATGCGGGAATAAGAAGAAGGAATAATTGGGTGCAAAACAAGGACTGTACGGTGAACGACCACATCAGTTCGATGCAGAAAACCGGTTTGGTCGAAGTGATGTGTTAAAACTTGCATTGCCGTGATGTAATTGGCTTTCTAGATTTTCCGATCACTCCTCGAAAACTAATTCTGGAGCACCATTCAGATCGGATCGTTCTACGTTGCTCTAAGAGAACTATGGCGACATGTACATTCGTTAAGAAAAAACAGGCTATCATTTCCTTCTAAGTGCCTCTTGCGCGAAAAAGTTTTATAGGATATGGCTCTTCTTGAAAAAATCTATACAGCCGATTGTAGTTTAGTTTCGAATTTATATGCATAGATCCATTATTTATCGCCTGTCATGATCTTATAGATATATGGCGACGTGTCCACTCCTTCTCCAGAATTCTGCTCTGCTCTGCTACAGTTTCCCGGCGTATCATATGGAGGACGCGTCCGCTTTCCGATGATATTTAGTTCACCATCCTCGCTAGTTTCCAGCAAAGCAGAGTACATGCGTTCGACAAACGATGTTCCAACTTGGAACAAGGTCACAGCGTCATTGGCAGACTTGCACCCTATCGCCAATCCAAAGAGTTCAGGGGCTTGCAAATTAGAACGAAACGTCTTACCTCCCGAAACTAAGAGATAAGAAGCTCCCTCATAACACCGCACCCCAAAGAGCTTCATTGGTGACCCCAACGTGATCCGAAGACCCAACGATCCCTTTCATTGGTGACCCCGACTATTCCATCCGTTTTTTTCGAGGTAACTATCCTTTTCGTCCCACAGTATCCCTCGCTTGGGATGGCACCGCATCCAGCTCTGCAGAAAACTGTTTTGAGCCAAAATCCTAACGCTCTATACCGTGATCCTACTCGCGCTCATTGGGAAGATAGTGTGTGGCGATGTGCCTACTCCTTTCCTAAAATTCTGCTGTTTTGCTACAGCTTTCAGGCATATAATAAAGAGGACGTGACCGCTTTCCGATAATACTTAGTTCACCGCCCTCGCGGGATTCACGTGAATTCTACCAGGTTTTCATATCGGCATGTGAGCATGGCTCTTCACCAAGTGACTACTCAGCAGTCTCCACAGTCCACCCCTGGAGGTAGAAAGTGTGATGAGGATTACGCCATATCATCGCGCGAAGCGAGAATCCCTCCGAAGAGATGAACCCAACAGCTTCCAGTTTGGGCCCCGGCTCGAAAGCTAAAACCGTCTGACTGGTATCAACGAAGCACCATTCAACCTCTACTGGCTCTGCAGGTCAGTACCCGAGTTAGTTTGTGACGCAACTCATCCGCCGGAAGGAATTCTTATCCAAGCACCCGAACGCAGTCCCATGAACTAAGATAATCTCAAGATTGATGACTTCTATTGAACCTGGCACCGTCAACAATGTCTGTACGTCATGACCCACCGAACCTATGTGAAGTCTTTTGATTGATCCAGGCGTCAAGCACTAACGGCTAAGCCATTTCGTCGAGATCCACAAACCCTAAAAGGGTACATTGATCTGGGGCCAGGGCAAGGCTGGTCGAACCGTTAACTCCCGCTAAACCCCGAGTCATTTCATGAGAATATCCCGAACATGGGGGTCTGGAACAGATAAATAAAATACCTCCCTAGTCCAACATGCGTACTTTCAACCCCTGCCCCCTCGAGTCCAACACCAATGGGGTGGCCAGATAGTACAAGTAACACCTGAGGGCAATCCTCCTGCTACATAACGCACTCGGCCGTTGCACAGAAACATCAGGAGATTTATTGCGATAGGGTAGCGTACGCTAGTTTTGAGGTTGAAGCCCTCGCGAACCTCAAGTAGATCAGAGTACAACTAACCTTTCAACGTAGAACAAGGTCACAGGTGTAATTGGAAGACTTGCACCCCATCGCCAATCTGAAGAATTCAGGAGCTTGCAAGTTGGAACGGAAAGCTTTACCTCCAGAAACTAAGAGGTTAGAAGCTCCCTCTTTACACCACACCACAAGTGAAGATTAAGTAATCAGTTTTATTGTGTTGTTCAGCCAAAATTTTTGGCAATAAATGAAAATCATATTCCGAGATTAATACAGAGTTTTTTTTGCACTAGTATAACACTATTCCACCAAGTTATCATTGTGAACCTATTTATAGCCAAAAGCCAACCGAATTTATCGGATTATATATATTCATCTGATGTGGCACCAGCTGATATTTTCCTCTTTTCAAAACTGAAATTTCCATTTCGAGGCACTCGTTTTAGTTCGATAGAAGGCATAAACATTGGACCACCTAGAGTTTCCATTTTGAAGTTGAGTCTGGCAAAACTTGTGTCATTCGTGTTTTGAGAGAAAAATAGTTCAATATTTGACATTAAGGAAATGGGTAGATTTACGCTTGAATAAAACTGGGAAATTTCAAAAATTTATTTTCCACAAGTGGTGAATCTTCTATCCAAACTGTTAGAAATTCATGTGGAAAATTCAATAGCAATAAAATGGCCTCATGGCAATATGTGGAACAATTTGTGAAACAAGTTCATTAAACTGCAATATATTAAACATTACTGCTGCAGCCCAGACTGAGGTTAAACATCCATCAACACCAACTCGTCATCGTGCTCAAGAACTAAACATTTCTCGCACTACTCTCAGGATAATTTTGCATAAAGACCTCGGTAATAAGGCTTACAAAGTTCAACTAGTGAGAGAAGCGAAGCTTGGTCATGATCCAATACGTTTCCACATCGCTCAAAGGGCTAATGATCGCATGGACGAAGATGAGCATTTTCGATAGAAAAATCATCTTTAGCGATGAAGCTCTCAGAGGACTTTTTTGTGGGAATCCGTTAACGATGAGTGTTACGCTAACCAGCCAGAAACAAATGATGTCTAGAAACATGAAATCTAAGTTGTCAATCATGAGATTCTGCCCCAAACAATCGAAAATGTACTAAAAAATTGGGTTGATCGGATGGGGTATTGTATCCAGTAATGCCAGCATGTAGGCGGTCGTTTGAATGATATTGTTTTTCTTTCATAAATGTCAAGGTTCAACCTTTTTGATGAACTCAACTCAAAATATGTTTAAACAATGATGATTCATTGCGTAAGTTTATTTTTTCGTAAGGGTGTGCTTTAAATTTGAAATAATAAATTTGGATGAATGTATATATGTATGAATGTATTTTGTTGACACATTCTTGGTATTTTTTTGATACTATAGTATTATATATAGCAGAAAAACTGAATAATTTTTATATTCAATGATTTGGGGATACATTCCCATACTCAGAATAGTATATGTCGGCATGTGAGCATAACTCTTCGCCGATGTTGATGTACCATTGTCATCATTGTTGTCCCGGGTTTCTGCTCAAGTTTTGAGACTCTAGCAGACTCCCGAAGCTGAAAAAGAAAGAAAAGGAAGTCTGGAAAGGAATAATATAGTAAACCTGCGTCAGTACAACCGAGGAGGAACCAGCCTGCTTCAAATGAGATCGCCGTGTTGACTGTTAAAAGCGAAGTCCTGAAGCATCGTAGAGGAATGGCTTAAGGATCCAAAAATCTGGCCGAAGTTAAGGGAGAGCAGAGGGTGAGTCTTTCCAGATAGAAAGCGTCCTGAGTCTCCCCCTGTCCTATAGACAACGCGCACCGTTCCTAGGCCAAGAATAGGAGAGCAACAGAGAGTTGGGGGTGACAGACGACAATTCTTTGGGTAGGATCCATCGAAAGTCCCTTTTTCCTTCTGAAATGCACACCATTCCAGGGCTGAAACGGAGGTGGCGAGCAAAGAGCGAATCCACCTAGGTCGAAACGTTGTAAGTCTCCCTTTTTCCTCCAGCCAGCCATTTCGGACCCCGCTGCGAATAAGTGACGAAGGTTAGAAAGCCCGTGCCCAGGTTCAGCAAGGTATCGTCTTCGCTCTTGAGGTGAGAGGCTTGCTTCCAGTTTACACAATGAGACGGAAGAAAAAATGGGTTTCAACCGCGATTAGCTGCCCACATGCACGTTTCAGGAGCGACAAGTATGGATTACAAAACTCTAATCGATCGCAGGGTAACATGACTCCGCCATCCTCTTAGAACCACGATTACCCCGTAAGATTCCAAGCTTTGTTTAAGGATAGGTGATAGTTATGGGACAACATGATGGATGGAATGGTATTCAATGAAGAAACAGGAAGAAAGAAAAAATAGGAATATGAAGTCTCTGCTTTAGGCATCATGACTTTATCCTCCACTGGGATGAAACTAGGATCTTAATCATGACAAACACCACGTCAAGGTAAAGAGACAATTGGGGGGCGAATGATTTGGGGATCTTCAGATGATTTTTGTCGTCTATAATTTGATACTTTATAAAACTTACGTATTTCTTTAATTGAATGCTTACCCGCGATTTAAGCACCATTAGAAACTCCTGTTATGTTGCAACAATCTCATTTACAAAGTTGGGTGCATTCGTCAATTTGCTAATAGGACGTGGGTTAGATATTTTAATTCCTATTGACCGAACATATTCGAGGCGGACACTTGAAAAAGCGATCACGCACATTGCTGTTTTGGAATCGGCTCACACCAAAGAATTCTTATGATTTATTTCACCTGTGAGCATTACCAAATATTCTGATTTTACATATGTAAATGGTTGTGGACAAGAATCTTGAGTGAAAGTTCGACTGTACTCCAATTGTGAATTGTTTTACAAGAAAATTTCTTCTTCTGAGGGTAGAAAATATGTATTGAGAAACTAAAATTAAAATTAGAATCAGAATTCAGAGAAAATCCTTCACTATGTACGAGCATATTAAAAAATGTGTATGAGATAAATATAAATTAATACTTGTGTACCAAAACTTCATTTTTCATTTTATCACATATAGTAAACATACAGGGTGTCACAACGAAAAATTGCTCGCCCCCCCCCCAAGAACTCAAAAACGAAGAATTTTCTAAGATTTTAAAAAGACCGGACAACTTCTGTTTTGAGGGAGACAAATTTCTATCATGAGTTTGTTCCGAAAAAAACACTTCCATGAAGGTGACATCAACCCCCAATATTTTTTTAATACGGAAGGGATGTTGACTGTTGGTTAGTTAGAAAGTTATTTATGTTCTGTGCACAACCCAGTTAAGATTTTCAAAATCGGTTCTTTATTCGCGAAATAATGTAATATTGAACTTACCGTCAAAAGATGATGTTGAACAGACAGTTGAGCTGCCCAAACTAAAGAACCTAGGAGTTTTGAACAAACCAAAAATAATTTTCAAGTTCTGTATTAGGAAGAAAATATTCCGAAAAAACCACCTGAGGGTGGCAACAACCCCCTTTTTAATAGGAAAGAGATGGCGGATGTATTTCACTTAAAAGGCTTTTTTGTTCTCTGAACAGCCTTGTTAAAATTTTCAAATTCGGTGATTTTTTTAAGCAATTAGATATTGACTATTGAATTTCCATTCTTCCTTCGATAGAAATTATGATGTAGAAACGAAACACATTTGAGAAAGAATCTTCAAAAAAATATTATACATTGTAATGAATTTCATTCGTTTCACATATTTTTCCATCATGAACGATAAGAAAATCGAATGTTTCTAAAAGAATGTTTTTAAAGCGAAAACATCCGAAAACTCAAATTGTTCTGCCATTAAATAAACAAATTTGAAAATTTCAACTGCAATGTTTAGAGAGCGGAAAAAACTTCTCAACTAAATCACATCCAACATCTGCTCCCTATACAAAAAATGTTAGGGATTGTTGCCATCCTTAGGTGTTTTTTTCGGAACAATTTCGTCATAGCAATTCTTTCTTCCTAATACAGAACTTGAAAATAATTTTTGGGTTTTTCAAAACACTCAGGTTCTTGAGTTTGGGCGGTTGAACATCACCTTTTGACGGTAAGTTCAATTTTATATTATTTCGTGAATAAAGAACCGATTTTGAAAACTTTAACTGGGTTGTATACAGAACATAAATAACTTTAAACTAACTAACACTCGACATCTCCTTTCTATTAAAAAAATGTTAAGGTTTGATGCCACCTTCATGGGGGTGGTTTTTTCGGAACAAACCCATGATGGAAATTCGTACCCCTCAAAACAGAAGTTGACCTGTTTTTTTGAAATCTTCGAAAATTCTTCGTTTCTGGGAAGAAACAAATTTTTGTTGGGACACCCTGTATATGTTTGCATAATTTTATGCATTGACGATAACTAGAATAAAACCCCTAAAACTGCAGAAATGATAAAATCCATAATTTGTTGTATTAGTATTTGATGATTATTTTCAATCTTCAGGAGACAGTTACTATACATAAGATGTGAAGTTGTAATTTTTAGAGTTAGTTCAAAATTTAAACCTGAAAAAGCCACGTGTTAACAGTGGTAACAGTTTTTGTGAATTAATAAATTGTACAAATTATTATCACTTTTTTTTTAGTATACAATGTAAGGAATTTTATTCGTTTCACACATTTCTCCATCATGAACGATAAGAAAATATAATTTTTTTAAAGAAATGTTTTTAAAGTAAAAACATCCAAAAACTCAAATTGTTCTGCCACTAAATGAACAAATTTGAAAATTTCAACTGCAATGTTTAGAGAACAGAAAAAACTTCTCAACTAAATCACATCCAACATCTGCTCCCTATTTAAAAAATGTTAGGGATTGTTGCCATCCTTAGGTGGTTTTTTCGGAACAATTTCGTCATAGCAATTCTTTCTTCCTAATACAGAACTTGAAAATAATTTTTGGGTTTTTCAAAACACTCAGGTTCTTGAGTTTGGGCGGTTGAACATCACCTTTTGACGGTAAGTTCAATTTTATATTATTTCGTGAATAAAGAACCGATTTTGAAAACTTTAACTGGGTTGTATACAGAACATAAATAACTTTAAACTAACTAACACTCGACATCTCCTTTCTATTAAAAAAATGTTAAGGTTTGATGCCACCTTCATGGGGGTGGTTTTTTCGGAACAAACCCATGATGGAAATTCGTACCCCTCAAAACAGAAGTTGACCTGTTTTTTTGAAATCTTCGAAAATTCTTCGTTTCTGGGAAGAAACAAATTTTTGTTGAGACACCCTGTATATGTTTGCATAATTTTATGCATTGACGATAACTAGAATAAAACCCCTAAAACTGCAGAAATGATAAAATCCATATTTTGTTGTATTAGTATTTGATGATTATTTTCAATCTTCAGGAGACAGTTACTATACATAAGATGTGAAGTTGTAATTTTTAGAGTTAGTTCAAAATGTAAACCTGAAAAAGCCACGTGTTAACAGTGGTAACAATTAATAAATTGTACAAATTATTATCACTTTTTTTTTTAGTATACAATGTAAGGAATTTCATTCGTTTCACACATTTCTCCATCATGAACGATAAGAAAATATAATTTTTTTAAAGAAATGTTTTTAAAGTAAAAACATCCAAAAACTCAAATTGTTCTGCCATTAAATAAACAAATTTGAAAATTTCAACTGCAATAATTAGAGAACAGAAAAAACTTCTCAACTAAATCACATCCAACATCTGCTACCTATTCAAAAAATGTTAGGGATTGTTGCCATCCTTAGGTGGTTTTTTCGGAACAATTTCGTCATAGCAGTTCTTTCTTCCTAATACAGAACTTGAAAATAATTTTTGGGTTTTTCAAAACACTCAGGTTCTTGAGTTTGGGCGGTTGAACATCACCTTTTGACGGTAAGTTCAATTTTATATTATTTATTGAATTGTATCAGTCCTTACTTGGTGAAAATCCATATTAAATAATTTGAAATAAGGTTATTCTGATTTTCACAAATTTTTATTGTTAAACTCACAACAATTGTTTCGCTATCACAGTAGCATCATCAGGTAAGATCACATTTTGAATAACTCTTGAGTTATTCAAAATGTGATCTTACCTGATGATGCTACTGTGATAGCGAAACAATTGTTGTGAGTTTAACAATAAAAATTTGTGAAAATCAGAATAACCTTATTTCAAATTATTTATATTATTTCGTGAATAAAGAACCGATTTTGAAAACTTTAACTGGGTTATATACAGAACATAAATAACTTTAAACTAACTAACACTCGACATCTCCTTTCTATTAAAAAAATGTTAAGGTTTGATGCCACCTTCATGGGGGTGGTTTTTTCGGAACAAACCCATGATGGAAATTCGTACCCCTCAAAACAGAAGTTGACCTGTTTTTTTGAAATTTTCGAAAATTCTTCGTTTCTGGGAAGAAACAAATTTTTGTTGGGACAGCCTGTACATGTTTGCATAATTTTATGCATTGACGATAACTAGAATTAAACCCAGAAAACTGCAGAAATGATAAAATCCATATTTTGTTGTATTAGTATTTGATGATTATTTTCATTCTTCAGGTGACTCTAACATTTGGAATTGAACATCACACACAGCAATTGTTTCGCCAAAACTGTGGCTTCTTTGGGTTTATATTTTGAACTAAATATAAAAATTACAACTTTAAATCTTATATAGTATAGCTATGGTGCTGTCAAAAACTTGATAAAACGGCATACAAATTACCATAAAATATATAAAGGAGCCCAATATCGAAAGTACCTAACTACCTGAAAATATTCAACAAGGAATATGTGTTGATATCTGTTTACTCGTTGAGATTAATTTTAAGCTCTTTGTACCCGTTAATTCCAACTGTTCGCAACAGTATGAATCTGTTACTTTTAATTTCATTACAGTTAATTTCGTAGTTCTTGTTGAAATCATATCCAAATTCTTTCAAACAACTGGCATATCTTGAGTGTGAGATGTCTGATGTGTGATTCTTCTGGTGTTCATGAATTCTTTTCTTGAAGAAGTTTCCTGTTTGACCGATATATACCATAGGGCAATCATTACAGGTCAACTTATAAACTCTAGATTTATTGTCTATTTGTTTTATCCCGATTGTTTTTTAAGTAAATTCTTAAATTATTTATCGTTCCGAAAGCTATATTTGCGTCAAAGTTCATTTCAAAATACTTGGCAATAATATCAGATATTCTATTCACCTTGGGAATAGAAATATATTTTCAGTCGAATCTTTTATAACAGGGTACACTAGATTCGATACAATTTTATTTCGTTTTTTGGTTGAAATTTTTTCTATTGTAATTAGATTGCAGACATTATTGGATGCAATTGGTTTTATCATCTTCAATTCTATAAAAAAGTCAGCGAGATTCATCTCAGTCATTTGAAAAGAATTCGGACATAATTTCAACAATAACTACGAAACTATCATTGATGAAATTAAAAGTTTAAACTCTTACTATAACAAGCAGTCGAAATTAACTGGTACAGAACTTTAAAATTTTTCTCAATGAGCAAGCACATATCAACACCAATACTCCCTTGTTGAATATTCCCACTTAATTAGGTATTTCCGATAATTGGCCCCAATATATTTTACGGTTATATGTATCGCTTTTTTGTATACATTTTCTTATAAGTATTTCTGAAAATGAAGAGTTGTTTGTGCCCCCCAAGTTTTTACCTAAACTGTAACTACATATAAGATGTGATGTTGTAATTTTTAGAAGTAGTTCAAAATGTGAACCTGAAAAGCCACGTGTTAACAATGGTAAAAATTTTTGTGAATTAATAAATTGTTGAAATTATTATCACTATTTTATTTTTTTCAAAATAAATTTCCATCAAGTAAGGTCCGACTCACTTAAATTCTTATTATGATTAAGTTAATGGAGGTTGCACAAAATATACACACTACAACAACGCAAGTCAGCCACGCACTGAAATTAGCACTGCATAAGAATACTAATGTTTTATCAAACACTAGCCTACCTAATGCATAAGAGTTTACGTACACGACATACCCAACAAGCTGATTCAAGTAAAGAATCGTATTCCCGATTATTTCCTGCGTTACTTAGGTGGAGAAACTTACCCATGCTCAAGTCTATCTAATATCTAATATCGCTGTAATGCTAATAATTATTATTTATATCCAAATGAATTTAAACGGCAGATATTAATTTTCAAACATACTTAATAAGGAGTTTGGATAGCGCAACTTGCATCTGTTCTCGAATAGGTTTTGTTGATTGCTGGGATATATCGGGTGTTTTTTTAGGGTGATAGAACTTTAAATTGAAATAAAACACATTTAAATTAAGATTGAAGCCAAATTTCTTTGTATTTGAAAGATAATTTTGAGACACTTATGTTTTAAAGAAATTTTTCGGCATCTGTTCACCACGATTAGCTCTGAGGAACCGCATTCGATAAACCAATTTTGGACCTCTTTTTCGGGTAATTCAGGCCTTATTTCAACAATAATATGAGTTAGCGTCTATTGTTTCTAGTTTATCAGCATAAACCACTGACTTGACATAACCTCAAAGAAAATAATCCAGTGGAGTTAAGTCGCATGATCTTGAAGGCCAATTAATTGAACCATTTCTCGAAATAATGTTATCGCCAAATCTTTCTTTCAATAAATCAATTGTTACGGTAACAGCATAAGATGTAGCACCATTTTGTTGGAACCAAAACACTTCTGGGTCGATATTATTCAAGTTTTGAAACATCATTGATCATCGATCTGTAACGAGCACCATTCACTGTAACATTAGCTCCAGCATCGTTTTCAAAGAAATATGAACCGATGATGCCTTTAGTGTGTAAAGCACACCATATAGTGAATTTTTCAGGATGCAGTGGGACCTGCAGAACTTCTTGAGGATTGTTTTCACTCCATATACGGCAATTTTGCTTGTTTACATAGCCGTTCAACCAGAAATGAGCCTTATCACTAACACAATTTTACGTTAAAAAAGTGGATCAACTTCAAGTTGTTCTAGGGCCCAATCAGCAAACAAACGACGCTTATTATGGTCAAGTGGCTTTAGTTCTTGAACCAGTTGGATCTTGTATGGGTGTAGACCAAGATCTTTACGCAAAATTTTCCATGTGGTGGATGTACAGAGTCTAACTCTTTGTGAACGTCGACGAATAGACAAATCTGGATCATCATTGACACTATGACTTACAGCTGCGATAATTTCCTCTGTACGTACAGTTCTTTGTCTTGTTGTTGTTGTTGCATCGAGTAGAGAAAATGTTGTCCGAAATCTATTAATGGTTCGACGAATAAGCTGCTCTGATGGACGATTATGTAAACCATAAATTTCATGAAGTGCTCTATAAGTTTGGCGAATAGAACACTGATTTTGAAAATAAATTTCAACAATTTGTAAACGTTGTTGCGGAGTGAGTCTTTCCATGATAATCTGTCAATGCTCACTGAACAGAAATGTCAAAACAACATGGCTTCTACCTTCTGTCAAATCACAGTTATCCCTATCGAAAGTTCTATCACTCTAAAAAAAACGATACGATAGAGAAATTAATTTTTTCTTCTTTTGTATTTGTGATGGGACAAATTTGGTTTATAGTTATTTCAGATTGTTTCTGTCGAATTAAATTATCTATTATATTGGAGTTGCAACTTTTGTTCGCGGCTTCTGTTTTTATAGTTTTGACTTCAGCTTCGCGGTTATTTTTTGATAAGGATAATGCGAAAGATCTATGGATCATCGATTTATAGGCTGACATTTTTTTGTGACTATGGGTGATTGAAGTCAAGAATACATATATCAGTGGATGTGGGTTTTCTGAACACGTTAAATTCTATTTAACTCTTCGAATCTGGTACCAAGAGGTCTTAAAATGTAATTCTATTGTTTGATTCTTGTTCTCATTTGAATTTGATTTTTTGGTAAATATTATTTAAGAAATTTAAGAATTGACTCAGTTGTCTGGATGTTCCAGAAATACCAATGAGTATATTGTCTACGTATCTGTACCAGAAATGTATATTCACCTGTAGTTTTGAATTGAAGATTTTATTTTCTATTTCGGACTTAAATATGTCTGCAAGTAGTGTATTCAGTGATGACCCCATAGCTAGGATGCTTTATTGTTCGTATATTTTATTGTTAAATTGAAAATAGTTTTTAAGCAGGAATTGATCTAAGAGGGCGATGAAATCACTGTGTATCACGGGATTTACATGTGATTTTTCAAGAATATCTGAAGCTAAATGAATAATATCATTTCTTAGTATATTTAGAAATATACTGTCTACATCCAGGCATAACAGGTAGGAATTATCTATTGAATTTTTTGTTGTGTATTTTGAAGTGAAATCAGTAAATCTCTCAAAAATTCCGATTAATTCTATTTCTATTTCATAGGTAGGGCTACTAATAAAGGAAACAACTGGTGCATCTTCTTTGTGAGTTTTTCTTAGACCGTAGAGTTCTGGTGGGCTAGGATTCATATTTATGAAATGATGATTTGATTTAAACAGAGAGATGTATGACATAGTTTTTCTCAATGACTTTTAAATTTTAGTGTAGGTAGGATAACTGTGGTAACTGATTTATCTGCATTGGTGACGGTAAGATCGTCAGATTGAATATTATCTTTTATGGAGTTAATTGTATTCAAAGTATTGTTAGTTGTATTTCTGCCGTTTCTAAGGGTGTTTGAAATTTCTGCGGTAATTTCATCCATACGTTCGAATATTTGATTTAATTTAATTTGGAAAAAGATTCAAACAAAAGAATTACATTTTTAGACCTATCGATATCAAACTCGAATAGTAAAATAGAACCTGACGTGTTTAGAAGTTTAGAGTTATGTCGCATGATCTTGAAGGCCAATTAATTGGACCATTTCTCGAAATAATGTTATCGCCAAATCTTTCTTTCAATAAATCAATTGTTACGGTAGCAGCATGAGATGTAGCACCATTTTGTTGGAACCAAAACACTTCTGGGTCGATATTATTCAAGTTTTGAAACATCATTGATCATCGATCTGTAACTAGCACCATTCACTGTAATATTAGCTCCAGCATCGTTTTTGAAGAAATATGGACCGATGATGCATCCAGCGTGTGAAGCACATCATACAGTGCATGTTTCAGGATGCAATGGAACCTGCAGAACTTCCTGAGGATTGTTTTCACTCCATATACGGCAATTTTGCTTGTTTACGTAGCCGTTCAACCAGAAAGGAGCTTCATCACTAAACACAATTTTACGATAAAAAAGTGGATCAACTTCAAGCTGTTCTGAGGTCCTATCAGCAAACAAACGACGCTTATTATGGTCAAGTGGCTTTAGTTCTTGAACCATTTGGATCTTGTATGGGTTTAGAACAAGATCTTTACGCAAAATTTTCCATGTGGTGGATGCACAGAGTCCAACTTGTTGTGAACGTCGACGAATAGACAAATCTGGATCATCATTAACACTATGACTTTCAGCAGCGATATTTTCTTCTGTACGTACAGTTCTTTGTCTTGTTGTTGTTGCTGCTGCATCGAATAGGGAAAATGTCCGAAATCGATCGATAGTTCGACGAATAAGCTGCTCTGATGGACGATTATGTAAACCATTAATTTCACGAAGTGCTCTATAAGTTTGGCGAATAGAACACTGATTTTGAAAATAAATTACAACAATTTGTAAACGTTGTTGCGGCGTGAGTCTTTCCATGATAATTTATCAATGCTTATTGAACAGAAATTTCAAAACAACATGGCTTCTACCTTCTGTCAAATCACAGTTATCCCTATCGAAAGTTCTATCTCTGTAAAAAAAACCGATAGATATGTGTATTATTTCATCAAGTGCGCCATTGATTCCTATCAATAAAAATCATCACAATTCGAAGCTCAAAATATTTTGTCACCATCTTAGATTACTGTACTCAAATCGAATAACTATTCCCGAAAATCGATAATTGTTATATAAAAGAGGATGGTTAGCCTCGAAGAAAATTTTTTCTCGATTTTTTGAATATATAGCTGTATTCTTCAGTTGATGAAGGTAATGATGAAACAGTTTCTGACGACAAAGCATTCTTTAAGACTCTTGAAATAAATTACAACCATACTTCTCCAAAAAAAAAATTAAACAGTATCATCTTCATTACAAATATTATCACATGAAGAAGAATTTTTGATCTTGTTTCAGTATACCTAATATAAAATTTGTAAATTGATTATTTAAAAAATATGCCCAATTTCATAAAAGAGATTGTTTGATTCAGCGCGTATAAATTTTTAAATAAGAAATTAACTATATTACTTCTTGTCAGTATTGTTCTAAATCCTCTGAATAATTCTGATGACAGAAAACATTCTGAGATGGCAAGCAAAATTAGGGAATATTTCATTTCAAATAAGCTATATGAAATAGTCCGTTGATAAAATCAATGATGTTTAAAACTGTTACCTAATATATGTATACGAAATGATTTCGACATTAAAAACTAGTATGAACAACAAAATGTGGTGTCATGCTGAATTGGCAAAACAATGGTTGTAGTTCAACCTATAGATATGAAATTAGAAAATGGTTATTACGCTCTATTTCTCCTGTCCAAATAACTATTATGATTGAGAGGATAATTTTGGCGAAATGGCAGACTACTATATTGAGCAATCTAGTTAAACTTGAGGAGACGATATATGTTGGATTTAAAAACCTGAAGGAAACAATATTTGCTAAGAAAACTCGTCTAAGAGTTATAACCTACTGATTAGGATATAATACTTCTGAGATTTTAATATGAGAAACCGTTGAGTACAAATAATGCGTTACTTATAGTGAAATTTTAGAAGTGGTCTAAGTAAAACAGATCTCTAGTGCCTAAATAATGCAAAAGCCATTTATTTTTTGCATGAAGTTCAAGGTTTCCATCAAATTTATTTCGTGCAATTTTAATACTCCTGATATGGCTTCGGTACGAGCAGAAGCAAACAACGACAGAAACTTTAGAACGTACCTTATAATTTAAAAAAAAACGGTGGAATTATTAAAATTTGTAGTTCATGTGAACTATCTTGAGAACTATGTTGTGAATAAAGTGTTCAAAATTTTAATGAAAATGAAAATGTCTGTTCTCCATACTATAAAAAAAAATTATTAAACTTGTTCAAAAAATAAGTTGATCCTTTGATCATTTTCAACTAATTCATTATAACTATAAAAATCAATAAAAATAAGGATTGAAAATCAAAAAATATATAGTTTTCATATTAGCAGTAACTAAGTTCATGGGTTTTTTGTCAAAAACTGGAGCTTTATTGTGAAAAATTTGTTATACATTCAAAGTTCTAAAACCGTAGCTAGTCACTACATATTCCAAAAATAAATCAGAAAAATTCTGTGAAACTTCTACACATTTTGATTAAAACAATTTCTTGATATTTAAAAGAAAATTGAATAAGAATGTCAACACAGGGTATTTCAATTATAAAACAGCAGTATTTTCATTATAAAACAGCACCCAAAAAAGATAAAAGAATCTAAGGAAAATATCGAATATTGACGGAAATTACCAGGCAAACTTTAATCGATACAGCTGTTTCAAATGGACCTTATGAATAACAAATTTTATTCCAAAAAATATTCCATATAAATTTAAGAGCTCACTTTTATTTTTTACTATAATTCTTTATATATTTAGAAGAAACTGTGTTTTTAAGACATTTTTTTTTCAATTGAATTCTCAAAAAGTTTTAGGAAATTTTTTAAGTTAAAATTTGTGGAGGTTTCATAGAATTATTCTGCTTAAATTTAAAATAATTGAAAAACCCTCTTCGAAGTAATATTCTCTTTCAATTTATTTTTATTTTGGTAATTATAATTTGGTTTTTCATACATGGGCATGGCACTTTTCTGATACAATTGAATATGTGATTATATCTTTTCTTTATGATCTTTTCTGTGGGAAACCTAGAGTTTAGTAAATGATTCAGAGTTGGCTCTAAATGGTTTATATCAATTAGTTTCTCGCCAGGTGTGATGTGACCTGAAAGTATGTGATATACTTCATTCATTGTTTTTATTTATCAACCAAATATTCATTTCTTAAATTAATATGGAGTATTTTTTGGAATAGAGTTTGCTATTCATAATGTCCATTTGAGAAAGCTGTATCGGCTAAAGTTTGCTAGATAATCTCGGTCCATATTCTATATTTTCGTTAAATTCCTTTATCTCATTTAGGTGTTGTGCAATGTTTGATAATTATATATGTTAACTTACAAGAAACGGTCTTTCTAGGACATTTTAAATTAATTTAAAATATCCTAAATTAAAATTTGTGTGGTTCCTACAAATTTGTATGGCTCCTACAAATTTTAATTAAAAAATGTTCAGAATTAAATTAGTGTGTTCTGAAGACAGTTATTTAATTAACTTCCAAAAATCTCTGAATAAGAATTTTTCCGAAATTAAAATTTGTAGGAGGTTAACAGAATAAGTCTGTATGATATTTAAAATTTTGTAATAATCCTTCTGGCGTTACGTTGATTTCTGGGACGCTCTGTATAGTTATATACAAAGTTCATGGACATTATCTTTACTTCCTACGAGTTTACAAGGAATTTCTGCTTTGAACGAAGAACATTTCTAGAATTTTAAAAATACAAAATGATTTTAATAACATTTGTTCTTTTTTAATTCAAGTAAGATATCACTCGGAAGAACTCTAGAGAAGTTGAGATCACTTTCTGGGAAGACCTCAGTCATGACTGTGTAAATACATTCCTCTCCACGATATTGACTAATATATTCGATGTGGTAAATAAGAGCTAAGGTTGAATAAAACATCAGATGCAAATAGAGGAAATTCCCGTATTCCTCAATTACCGAACAAGCGTGACAATCTGTGAATAGTTTAAGAACCAAACAAATGGAGTGATTTTGTGCTTAGATCATAATTTCATTCTTGCCAATGAGAACACTTAAATATACTCCAATCACAAGCCATATATGAACTGTATTTTTGTTGCTTTTTTAAAAGTGCTGATTCTTCCCCGAAAATGAACAATATTTTCTTTTACAAATTTTACCCAGGAGTTCTTTTTTAGGAAGAGGTCGTCAAGGTTGAAACGGACAAAATATATTTAAACATAATATAAAGAGATTTTGATATTAACAAATAAAACTTGATAATTTGATTTCTTCACTTTAGTTCATATTTGGGAATCAAACTTGTAGAGAAGCACTGATGTGAAGTCAGAACATTTGGACGCTTGTTCATATCACCGACGATCCTCATGAAAAATGTGAATAACTGTGAAACCATTGGACTTATTTTGTCCATTAACAAACTCTCCAAAGACATTCTGGCGCCAAACGTAATCTCAAAGTTTCAAGTTTATCTATGTCCGTTTGAAAACTAGTGTTCAATGCTGCTTCGACACTTTTTTGAAACTTTGAATGATTCGATTTTGCAGGAACATCTTCGTTATCATTCTCCTTTTAAAACCTAGATCAATCAGATTTTTAGTTTGAAAAATATTAATAAAAATAAGAAAAAATTTTCTTATCAGTAACTTAGAAACAATTCAACATATTCTGAGCAATTACCAACGCAACCGAGATATTCAGGCTCCGAAAGTTTCATGTCTTTTTTTTGTTCAAAAGTTATATTTCAGGTAGCGATCAACGGTGATCCGCTGACAATTTTTCTTCTTGAAGCGTCTTATCACACGATTTACACGAAATTTCATGCGCGTATAATTCTACATCTAAATGCCGAATTTCAGATCGATGGAGTCTGTAGTTTCATAAATATAGAGAAAAATATAACTTCTGATGACACTATCCTCACGAAATTTAGCATGAAAATGCGCGTTATTATTCTTCTGTTGAATAGCGAATTTCAGATAAATCGGAATTGTTGTTCAGAATATACTGAGATAAAATTTTAAATGTGAATAACATCAGACGGATTTAGCCCATGGACGAACACAACTGATATATTCAAACTCTAAATCTACTCTGAAAGTTTCAAGTCTCTACCTCAATAATATCTTAAATATTTTCAATAATTTTCTGTTTTCAGATTTAATCCATAATAATTATTGTTTTTGTCTCACGACATACACTAATAATGTTTTATATTATGATATCTTGTGTAGTCAGATTCAATCTATAATGATTTTGTATTATATTTCGTAATTTTTCTTAGTCCTCCATTTTCTTTGAAGTTTTTTGTTTTCTCCATATGGTATATTGCGTACAAACATTTTGGCAATGGAGGTCCGAAATTAAAATAATCAAATTACATTGCAGTCAATATTTAAACCAACGGATCCTTTGTTATTGAGGGAAATGTTTAGTTGATATTTTAACCTCAGAAATCTAAACTTTCTTTTAAGTCCTTTTATCTTGACGAACTCCATGGTTCATAATTTTAATCGTCTAAAAGTAAATAGTGAAAATAATAAATAATTTCTAACAGAGGTTTCATTTTTGATGTAAGATATTACTATAAGTCAGAAATTTCATCTATTTTACAGTCAAGGTTATTATTTTTGAATTAATATGAATTCTGTCAGTATCGATTCAGTTGAAAATATAGTCCGTCTAGAAAGTATCCGGAAAAAACAAAGCTCAATCGTAATTATTTAGTATATATTTGTAATTCTTGAATTAAAAAATTATAACAAAATATTCATCTTATTTACTTATACAACCTCCATTTAACTGCAAACACTTAGCTAAACGTCAAGATACATCCGAAACGAGATCACTTCCATAATTTTCTGTGATTGTAGTCCAGTATGTAAAACTGAATTAATTAAATAATCTTTATTTCGTGGCGCTGCTCGTTTAACTTTAATCTTTATTATATATGTTGATAGTTTTCAATGAGACTAAGATCTGGTGAAGCTGCTGGCCCTGAAATGGTATTCTTGCATCCAAGCTTGAGTATAGGCCGAAGTATGGCATGAATGGTACCATCAACTATATAGGGAGGCGTAGAACCATGCTAAAATATTGCTCCTCCAACCATTATTTTGGTGGGAAATTAGAACGGTAACAGGGTATTTTGTTACGATTTTTAAGTGATTTCCACCAAGTTGGAAATACCTTTCATCAGATATAAAGACATTATTAAAATTATCTTTTTGAAAACGTTAACAGAATTCTATCATTCGTTCCTTTTGTGAAGGTATCATTATAGGGATTTTTTGAGTCCTTGATATAGCCTTGTCTTTTCAGTTACATACGGACAGTTTCTGGACATACTTTTATATTTCGTTGATTTCCAAATCTGTTAGCCAATTTGCGAAATCCCAGGCGTGAATTGTGTCGTCCTAAGGCCAATAAACCGTTTAAATTGTTTCCCTTAATCTCACGCGGTCTTCCTGAAACTGGTCTATGCCTCATATCCATGCCATTTTTTTATCCCTTTTATTGTCTCATATACATCACTTTTTTCCAGTTCAGTCAATTGCACTAATTTTTTAACGTTTCGAAAACCCTTTTTATACAAATATTCTATCTGTTTTTTTTTCTAGTTGCGACATTATTTCATAAAATGTATACCTCTTGACAATCAACAATATTTGACAAATAGTGTTATCATGCAACTTTGGCCATAGCCGACTATCTACACAACCTATTTTATACATTACTTTCGACTTGGATTGTTTCAAAAAAGAAGTGTATTAAAATTATGAAAAATAATAAATTCCATATGCTTTCTAGACGGACTATATATGATATTATCATGTGATTTTAAAAATCGTAAGATGCATTCAGTGATTATCAGCTAATTCAAGAAGAATTTCAGTTCAATTTTATTATTACTACCATTCGAACAAATTAAACCATTAATTTTGAATGCTTCTCCTAGCTTGATATCAATCTTTATTCATGTGGAGGTGTTTTTACTTGACGGATGAAATTAATTTCGGACTACCTGAAACTGATCGTCGGAAATTACATGGTTTCATTTATGACAAAGTTTTTTTCCATATAACATGAATCATATTCTTGGAAAAAATGATGAGGAATCTGAAACCCTCTAAATTTAATTGGAGAACAATTTTCCATCATCGAAAACACATGAAGCAATATTGTGGGTTCAACATTCTCCTGAACAAAAGATCTTGAAATTCCTCTGCTCAATAAATGGATATTTGTCAGGAATTTCAACGAAATTTAAAAGGATGAGGTTTATACTTCAATTGTAGAGAAATTATTTTTTCATTGAAAAACTAAGTAGCTAAGACCTCGTAGCAACAAAATCTAACTGTAGGTGTTCTCTTTAATTGATATATTGTGTTCCACGCCCAGGTTTCATCCTTCTGTGGGAGCTATATATTTATTTGTCATTAACTGTTAAACTGTGAAATATATTTGTATTAGTGAATTTTGAGCAAATAAATATTATTATTGTTATTTATGGTTCTGATTGTGGGTAATATTAATTCAAGTATGCTACTAGTCTTTTTACCAATGGTGAGGTTGTTGGAAACCTTCCATTATTATTTTGGTTCTCTTGAAATAAAGAGAGATCCTCTAGTATCACAAATATATATATGTTGGTAAAGTTATAGAAATTGGCGTCCTGAAAATTTGAAGAAGCAGAAATATTCGAGAATCATTCAAATTGAAGAAATTAAGTTTTTTTGTTATCCATTCTATTCAAAAAATTAAAATTTAATATTTTAAATAGCTACGAAAAGTTACCCTTTTTATTTGCGAATGTCCAATATGAATATACATCAATTGGATATAAATCATAGCGATTAATGAAGTAATTTCAAAAATTTCCAATTTTTCAGTTCAAATCTGGGACTATTGCATTATTTTAAATAATGGAAGAAGTAAAAGTAAGTTATTATTAAGTATTTATTTTCACGAAAATGATGAAATTTTGTGTGAAATTCACAACAATTTTTCAATATTCACCGAGAAATGTGAATCTGCTAAGTAAAATACTCGTATTTAGCTCATGTAACAGTGGTGCAAAATCATGAATTTTGCGTCATATTTCTCTCATAATTAAAAATTTATAGGATGAAAATGTTTATTATATATTTATAATTATAAAATATTTGTCTCAGAAAAAACAATTTTTCTTGAACGACAAGGGAACATATACATATAGTTATGTATGCATAAATATATCCACTCTTTCAAAATTATTAAAACTTTCAAAATAAGAAATTAAATTATTCGGTTAATTTCGAGTGTAATCTACAATATAATAATTTAGCTTTTAGAGAAGCAATTTTCACGCAGAGACTTGATGAAGTTTTTTTTAAATTCAAAATGAGAATCAAAATATTAATAAGACCTCTTCAATGTATAATGAAAAATTATTTAATATTGAAATTTATTTTGCTGTTTCGACAAAAACATTTTCTTATAGTAATTAAATGTAAAATGTATTAATTTAGAGTTAATGTCTGCTATTTCTCAATTTGAGTTTCCTTGTTTTTTTCATTTTATCTTTTATTTGTTTTGGAAGAAATTTTTTTGTACTTTTTGTGGTCCTAAAATTTTGTTGTATAACCTGAACATTTTCAGTGAGCACTCTTATAGACATGATACATTGTTTATGGAAATTGGTTCAGTTCGGTGAATTGAAATTCTTTTTAATACACTTGTATTGGTATTATAGATCCATCAACAGAAATGGCTTCTCTTAAAGTCGAAATATTATAATATCGTTGATTAGAACTACGTTATTTCATTTTTTAATTTGAAAATTCTTATAATTTCGAAATAGTGGGTATATTTACTTATGTATATGACTATATATGTATATGTCCCCTAATAATTTGAGTTTTTGTACAACCAGAGTAACTTATTTCATTATTAATTATATATACTTATAATGAACGTTTTATCATATATTGTAGAGGTCAGAGATGAGAATTTTCTGATTTTAAATATTACTATTATGAAAAAACACTCTTATCTGTTTTTTCAGGATTTCTCTAGAAAATTATCAATTTTAATGAAACAGAAAAATCATCCATATCATTTTCTCTGAATATGTTAGTTACAAATAATATGAACCATAAATGTATGTGAAGTATTGTGCTTCGTAGTTTTTCGTGATGATGAAGATAATTGTCGAATTGTTCATGATAGTTTCGGGAATTTCGAAACCAATTTCCCCCGTCTGTCTGGTTTATGGCGAAACTAATACAAGGTTGTTTATTCATTGTTTAACCGCTTAAGGAAAAATTAATCCGATAGTAACTAGTGTAAATTGAAACCATCATTAATGGACGAAATTTTCGTGCTACATGACGTCAATATCGTGTAAGATTTTAATCAAGAATGTATGAAAAGAGGTTATCAGTGACGTAGCAACTGGAATTATATTATATATGATGGCCATTATTAAAAGACTAAGGAAAATCCACGAAATTAATTGAAAGTTTCAAATAAGAATTATAATGAATTTTATGCTAGAATTACCTGGTGAAATATCATTTTTTCAACGACTTCACTCCTGCAAGCGTTTCCGTGGAGGACATTTAAAGGATGTTTTATTTTATAACTAATGGTATCCATTGTACTTTATAATGAAATAAAAATTTCAATAATTTTCAAATAAATAATGTGTTTTAGTTACCAAATAAAATGGGGCGCTATTGTTCAAACCAGCTTCAGTATAAACGAAATACGTCACTTGACCTCAAAATAGTGCGAACAATATCAACGAGTTTTTACTTCATTTGAAATGGATTTGCATCAAGAAATTTTTTTTTATTTTTGCATTTTTTACTCGTTGATTTTTACTCGTTGATTGAAAAAGTGTAGAAATAAATTATGAATTTGAATACCTATAATAAATGATAAATGTTAATAAATAAATGTCTAGGAAAAAAACCTTCAATTAGTGAAATTAGTATTTGAAATGATAACATAATATAATATAAGTTATTACTCACCTCAATAAATCCTATTTTAAATTAACACAAGTCTAATAATACCCGTGCTTAGGTCGCTTTTATAAGCAATCACAGAAAAATATGATAATCCTAAATTTCGGAAAAAACTTTATTGTTGTTGCCGGAATGGATTTATTTAAAAAAAAAACTTTTTTTGAATGATTTGACTGCAAAATTTTAGTTAATGTAGATACACTTGCGCAATTATATACGGAAATATCAACATTAGGGTAAATCCACAATTTTGAAAAGATATATGAAAAATTTCAACATTATACTGTGAATATCTCAAATATCAAACAAGGTAACTCTGTTATACCTCACTACATACTTAAATATTAAGAAATTTCTTAAAAATTACTTTAAGTTAAATTAAATAATCTTAAAATACATGAACTGTTTAATTTTCAGTACACATACTGATGTATTTGCAAATAACTTCCAAGTCCTACAACATATTATTGAGAAAATGAGTACCATCTGTGCTATTGTCTTAAAATAAACTTAAGCAAAAAAAAGTTCATGAAAACAACTAAAAAACCTCCAGCAAACAAACAATTGTTCATTTCGAATATGCCAATAGAGAGGATGAAAAAATATAAATATCTTGGTACATGGCTGACCCAAAAATCAGAACAGGTAGTTGAAATCAGAGCACGTATCTAGCTGGCCAGGACTGTGTTTCTGAAGATGAGGAAGATGTTTTGCAGTCGAGATCTAAACTTGAACTTGAGGGTGCGGATTTTTCGAAGTTATGTCTTTTCAAAACTGTTAAAGGGTCCAGAGGCGTGGACACTAAGACAGACCGAAGTGAAGAAGATCGAAGCATTTGAAAGATAATGCTACAGAAGGATGCTGGGTATATAATAAACTTAAAAAAGTCTTCGAAACAACTTCTCTTTAAAAACCTCTTTCAAAATAATCTTCAAAAATATGTAGTTCATCTTCAAAAAGACGATTCAAGATTCTGACCGATAATCTTCAGCCCACTTTTATGCCAGCAAAATAAAAATAATCAATAAAAAATATCTGTCATACTTACACCACCAGGTGTCATTTCAAACTGGTATATTATTCAGTGTTAATTCTACATGTCTACTAAAAAAAAACAGTGTTTCTAAGGCATTTATTTAATTCAATTGCAGAAAGTTTTTAAGAAATGTTCCAAAATTTGTGGTGGGGTGTAACAGAATTACTCTGTTTGATATTGAAAAAACCTTCCATCAAGTGAAAAATACCCGTTTTTATTATTCTATTCTACTGTGAAGTTTGTTTGTGAACAAGCATAAAAAATCTTGAGGGTTCAACTGAAAAAATGGGGACAAACTTATAACATACAATAAAAATCGCAAAGATGGCTTATCCATGATTGTCCCCCGAACACGAGACGGTCATAGAAACTGGATTTATATTTCGGCGCTTTAGAGTCGGGATTTTCCCCACAATACAGTTGTACGGTAATTCTGAAACCTACAATCTTGAGATATGTTTCTCATTCATGACGAGCATAAGAATTCGCAGTTCTAGAAAGCAGATGAATTTTTAACAGAGACGTATTGCAGATTTTTGTAGAAATATTCGTTTGAATTTACATAGTGCATCACTATTTCTTTTAAAGAGACTATAGCTTGAAGAAGATACAGTTTCATATTTTGGAGCATCTCGATACAGAGAGAAAATTAGTTAAGTTTTCAGATTAAAAAGGCGTACCAATGTCTATAATTGCATGGAATCATGGAATTCTGTGGGGCAGACTGTATTTACTGGATTGCTGACCTGCCTGTTTGAAGTTTATTCGTTCCTATTTGACTGGTAGAATCAGTTATTTTACTCTATAATGGTTTCAGATAGTTTGAATATCAAATGAAAAACTCGGGTTCTGCAGGGACCTAATCTCGGTCCATGGCTGTTTGTGATATTCATAAGTGATCTGTTGAGTTCGTTGAAATTCCTTGGCGTCTGCTGAGAACTTAAAGCTATTCTTAAGAATACGTGGCATAAGAGATTTGAGACTGCTTCATTCCAGTCTTCAACTGATCTGGGATTTGTGTTCAAGGAATGGAATAACGCTGAATATAAAAAAGTGCTTTCACAAGAAGATTGCAGCTTCTGGTTGACAATCAGTTGGAGAGCACTTTCTTAGCTGCATAGATCAAAAAAGTGATCTTGGTATTTTTTTGACACTATATTGAGTTTTACATCGCACATTGATGAGTTGTGTATCTTCACATGCAGAACTCTCGGTTTTGTTTTCAGATGCTCCAGAGAGTTGGATGGTTTGTAGGCGCAAAAAATTGTTTACTTTATTCTCATTGTTACTTGGAATACGGCAGCCTTATTCGGTTTTCCAAGTACAATTGCCATCTTGAGCGAATTCACAGGAACTTTTTTGAGTATGTCTCATTTCGACGAACTAGCAGGTATCTTGAAAAAGAAACTGATATTTTTTCCATTATGAAAGAGATGCGGGTTCTGTTGTTGGCTAAAAGACACGAACAGCACTGTGCTAGGTTCGCCCAGAGATTGCTTAGAGGCACATCGACTTCTATTACTTGTTGTCGAGAATAAACATTACCTTTCCAACAATGGGTGCTGGGTCTGTTCCTATTTCTCATCTCCCGATACCTCGTACAAACTTGTTGGAGCAGACATTAATATACGAGTATAGTATATGTAAGAGTATAAATGGACGTAGGATATTTATTTGAAATTACATGATATCGATTTTGCATCGTTTTTATTATTTGTTTAATCACTCCTTAGGATATGAATCAATTTAATTTTATTGTATATTATCTTTTCTTTGTAGTTTTCGTAGAAATGTAATAATGTAAGAAAGTACTCAACACTTCTGCTACCTAGGCATTTGAAACATATATTCTTCGACATCAACGTCAACTACCATCGAATTCAGGTTGGGACGCCCAAGTCCCTAGCAGTCACTTAACATCCCGAATCGTTGGCGTTGCAGCAAGACTAAATTCATCATCTGCCCGATCAGTGTCCACTGCTTTTGAGAAGATCTCCCAATTATGACTCCCGGGAACCAGAAAGAATTTCAGCGAATGCCAAAAATATTTTACTGCATTTCTGGATTTACATTTAATATTTTATTCATTAAAATATGTATATTATAACCTTTCAATATCCTTGTTTCATTTTCACAAATCTACATTACCCCATAATATGAATATATCAGGAAGTTCGTAGTCCATGTCAACATTTGGCTATTTATTATATGACCGATAGAAATCCATCTGCAATAAGGTTTGTTTAATCAATTTAAGCCCTAAAAACGATTTTATAACTTGGAATTCTAGGATTAATATCAAGATCTATATCGTAATGTAATTTTCCGAGAGAAATGGGGCATCGTATCATAAGAGTGTTAGCCGCTAGCTCAGTTAGTGGGTAGAGGGCTAGAAGAAGGAAGCATTGGGTCCCGAGTTCAGGCTATGGCAGAGACATTTTTTAATCAGATGGTTCCAGTCACCATTAAAAGTTTGGGTTAAAAATTAATAATGCTATGCCCAAGGTATTTTGATGACACACTAACAGAGCCTAACCAGAACATAACTGAATTCCTAACTTTCACAAGCTACATAAAGAGATATTCACAGGAAGATCAAGGAGTATCAGGTTTATATCATAATGATAAATAAGAATAAATAATAATAATAAGAAAACTATATGAAAATATCGAAAAAATGATGGAATGTTTGAATGTTCACTTAGGGGAACTGTGTGTCGAAAAATATGATCTGTTATAATGAATGAACTTTTCAGTGATTTAACCTTTCCACGCAATTGGATACATTTCAAGGCAAAACATTCAAATACACAACAAGCTTTTCAACATTAATTAGATTTCGTATTCATTGTTAGATATATATTTCTCCATAGGTGTATATTATTTTAACTATTATTCAACTTAGAAGATAAACAAATGTTATATACTTAGTGAAACATTTTTTCGTTATGAAACTGCATGAACTTCAATTCATAATTCCAGCTTATTGTCGTGTCAAAAGCAGTTAGTGCAGCCTTGAATATCTTTTCAGATTGAAATATTCTTTATAATTTGAATGAACTGAATATCATACACTGGTCAACACTCCAAGTGCATAAAGTATCTAAAATTTCAAACTAAATCTTTGGAATGAAGGTTGATGAAAGTTTATTCGTATATTCAACCAAATCAGAGGATAAGTATCGATGAGTATCTAAAATTCATCGTCTTGTAGCAGTACTATTGCTATCCTACTTGAGAAAATCGTCATCAAATTATCAGTACACTTATTCAGTACTTTTCTCGAAAAAATACTTTGACTCAGCCAGAAAGCTCGAGTTCATACAAAATTTGTTTTAACAAGTTTCATAAATTTCTCTCGTCAATATTTCGAGAAAAAGCCTGGACGTTTATTGGAAATGATGACTGCAATATTCGAATTTTGAGTGGAATATGCTTTCAAATAACCAAGTTAAACTCTTTGATGAATAATTCTAGTTCAAAAGTAATTCTGTCTGGCCAGTCGGCTCGGTCTTTACATAACATACTAATTCTCGAATGGAAAGCGTTAGAGACTTGAAACTTTGAGAGTTCATTGTTGAGTTGAATCGGTCTAGTGGTTCCGCAGTAATTCACAATTGAAAATTTTTTAATTTTCCAATTGAGTCCGGAATTACTGATCTGATCTGAATCAAATTTGGTACTTAGGTATATAATAACGACATAAAGAATTTTGCTGAATTTTACAAGAATCTGCGGTCCGGGTGGACAATTGGACGTACAATGCTAGGTAGTTCTCATTTGAAATTTCAAATATTTTCGATAGTACAAATCTTATCGATTGTAAATTCAGTATTTATGATGCTTATTTCTGATTCAGCGGCATTGGTAGATAACATTGTTATTCTTAATGTAGCAAGAAGCCTTAATAGAATCATAATAACCTTATGCGTCCAAAAAAGAATTCTGTTCGATTAGATGTATTTAAATTCAATGTTCACTTTGATTTTCAATCTCCAGGAGCTTCAAGATAGAGCAAATTTAGGTTTGGGGTATTTCAACTTTTCGTTATTATCTTTTTAGCCACGATATTATAGCAGAGGACAAGCAGCTAGCACAGAAGCTGATATGTCATTCGATAGCACACTAAATGAGGAATTTGTTGCTGAAAAGAGAACATGTCCATAATTAATGAATTTTCATCGATAAAACCATTGGAAAAATATGACTGATTTTATTCACTTCAAAACCGTGATATTCATCTCCTTACCACGCCCGCAATAAGAATTTTTGGCTCACAAAACTTCTTATCTTGTAGAAAATTTAATGTCGTTTCCAGATATGTGGTCAAATTTGATGAGGCTACAAGGATAACTGAAGTATAATTGATTTTATGGAAAAACTTGAAGTATTTCGTGAAATCAAGACATTATATGACATTTTTTGTTGCAAATAACTTGTTTGATCTCCGCTTGAAGTTTAACTGTCTATATAAGTAACAAGGTAGGTTCAAGAATTCTTAATTCTCTTTTTATTCATTACATATAATTTCAAGTATGATGCATATACAAATTTAAAATAACTATACCAATGACATTTTGACAATTATGTTTTTGGATCCTCTGCGGTAATAGATTCAACCACATTCAAAATTGAGACAATAGTTTTGACGTCCGGAATTATTAGTATGCATCAATAGTAACAATTGTATATGATTTCAACGTCAAATTAGACGGATGCGAATATGTTCTGAAGGACTTTCGATGAAACATAATCAAGGCTAAGATAAAAATAGTGACTTTTTATATTTAAGACTGAAGTTTCATCGATTATTTTGAATGTAAATTCTGCAGAAATAAGGATACATCATATATTACGAGCAGTCTACAAATTCAAAATATGAACTGGATATGCATTCACACTTTATTGATTAACTAGCTTTTAAATGCATCTTCACACGATCATCATACTCAAATATGCATTATTACTAATACTACTCTCTTATGCAACAAATCTACGGAAGACTCATAATGAATCAAATCTATTCGAGAAAACTCTAGAATATAGTCCGTCTAGAAAGTATCCGGAAAAAAAAGCTCAATTGTAATTATTTAGTATATATTTTTAATTTTCGAATTAGAAAATTATAACAAAATATTCAACTTATTTACTTATACAACCTCCATTTAACTGGAAACACTTGACTAAACTTCGAGGTACACCTGAAACGAGATCACCTTCATAATTTTCTGTGATGGTAGACCAGGACTGTAAAACTGACTGAATTAAATAATCTTTATTTCGTGGCGCTGCTCCTTCAACTTCAATCTTCATTAGTCCCCATATGTTTTCGATGGGACTAAGATCTGATGAAGCTGCTGGCCATGAAATGATTGTCACTTAGTGTTCTTGCATCCAAGCTTGAGTATAGGCTAAGTATGGCATCTTGCATTATCCTGCTGAAAACGCCACCCCTCTGAATATGAAGCATGCGCCGTTTCAAGGAGAAAATCGTTTAGAATGCCACAATACTTTTCACTATTAATGGCACCATCAACCATCAACTATACAGAGAGGCGTAGCACCACGCTGAGATATTGCTCCTCAAACCATTATTTTGGTGAGAATTCTGGTTGTTTTGATAGGATTTTTAAGTGATTTCCACCAAGTTGGAAACAACTTTCATCAGATATAAAGACATTATTAAAATTATCTTTTCGAAAACGTCGACAAAATTCTATCCTTCGTTCCTTCGGGTTCTATCCTTCGTTCCTTTTGGTTTCCTTGATATGTAGCTTTGTCTTTTCAGTGACATACGGACGTTTTCTAGACATACTTTTATATTTTGTTGATTTTCAAATCTGTTAGCCAATTTGCGAAACCCCAGGCGCGGATTGTGTCATACTAAGGCCAATAAAGCGTTCAAATTGTTTCCTTTAATCTTACGCGGTCTTCCTGAAACTGGTCTATGCCTCTTATCTATGTCATTTTTTTATCCTCTTTATTGTCTCATATATAGCACTTTTTTCCAGTTCAGTCAATTGCACTAATTTTTAACGTTTCGAAAACCTTTTTTATACAAATATTCTACCTGCTTTTTTTTCTAGTTGTGAAATTATTTCATAAATTATATACCTCTTGACAATCAACAATATTTGAAAAATAGTGATGACATGCAACTTTGGCCATAACCGACTATCTGCACAACCTATTTCATACATTACTTTTGTCTTAGAATATTACAAGAAATAAGTATATTAAAATTATGAAAAATAATAAATTCCGGATACTTTCTAGACGAACTATAATAGTATTTACATGAAGTCATATGATTGAAATATTCAATTGCTTAAAACTAATTATAAGTACTTTCGAAACTTCATCCGGTTTCATTTATAATAGGCCATACATGATATCATTTGTTGAAATCAAGTTATTGAGGAGCTTTAGAAAATATAAAAATATTCAGAAGGTTCCATTTAAAACAAAGAGGACGGACTATGCTGTACTTGTACGAATTAGACTGTTGTTTCAAATTTATGTTTAAAAAGCGCATTATTGAATTTAAAAGTTGAGATTTGTCTGTGTTTTTATAATTTTCACCCAAATATTTGTTGTTTCCGCATTGTATAAATACGAATATCTACACAAATATAAATTCTTATTCATATTTTTCAAATCATTTCCCACCAGATATATCTTTTTCAGGTGCAATTCATTGGTGAATAAGAAATTTTATTCAAGTAAAATAAAATGTTGCTAAAAAAAGATATCATTTTAAATTTATGTCAAATGCCGCAGTAATCACCCAAAATAATTTCAATGAAAATAAAATTAATAAAGATTCAAATTTTTTTATTGCACAAAACTCCTCGTAGTCAAATATTTAGACAATACACCAACCATTGAATAATCATTTAAAAAAGAAAACTAAATTTTGACACTCTGTATCTCCGAAATTTTACACTCGGTTAGTCTGTCATATTGCAGCCTTTTTAGTCATAGTTCAGTATTTTTTCCGCACTTGATCCAGACACTCTGATTAGCAGTATTTTTGTCCTTTTATTTCCCTCTTTTCCTGTTGCTCTCTTATTTTAGATTAAAATGTCAGCCCATATCTTTTCTACTAGCGACAGAAGTATGGGTGTGAATATTTCAGTATCATCGGTTGAGTCGTTTTGGCGTAAAAATGAATATACAATCAGATTTGTCATTTGCGTATGTATCTACTGAAAAATATAAATAAATTGAGAGAAATACATAAAAATTCACTTATAAAGATTATTGAAGCATCGATGGTTAAACACATGGTATGCCGTTAATATGCTCAAATCAGCTGCTCAGAATACCTAAAAGAGACTTCAATGGAAGCATAAGGCAGAAACGTATTTATTTATTAGTAAAAGGTACACATACAGGATAAATCCCATAAAAAGTATTCACAAATACAGTATAAAGGTGTTAATTTAAGCCGTAACATAATACTACATTTTTAAAACAAGAAGAAAAAAGCAATTCAGCCGACGAATTAATGCCGCTGGTTGTCCTCCTGAATGAAATGACAAAAAGACTCTTAGCCTTAGGTATATATGAGGAGCATAGAAGTTAATCCGTCGAGTATATCACAGCCCAATTTGTTGGTGACAAGTATATGCACAAAAAGTAAGTCGTTTATTTGCCCTTTATTCTCCAGGCTAATGAAATTAAAATAGCCCTAGTTGGATTCCTAGGCTTTAAATTGATTAAATAGAGTTCTAAAAACTCCTTATAGGACTCGACTTGCACTTGCTTTTGAGGTGCGGTGAGCATTCTTAGTGTCCATCTTGCACTGATATTTGAGAGGTTATGATGGTCATGAAGGATAGCATGTATGGTATCCACGGATAGGTTTCTCATCACTGCTCACATCTTGATTCTTATTCTGGCATCTTCAAGTACCTGCTTTTCCACACTTTCTCCAGTGTTGGCGCTAACAGGCCCGCCCGAGCGAGGGTCGTATTCAATGCTTTCTCTGCCTCTTTTGAATTCACTTGACGACTTTGGAATGTTGGATAACGACGGGACACAGTCTTGGTAAACAGCAACCATCTCTTCATGAATGATTTTTTCACATTTTCCCTGCTTAGTGAGGAACTTTATAACGGCGCGATGCTCATTTTTCTGCATCATTGTGGTTTCAGTTATTCTGGTCGTCTTTCACTGAGGATACCTAGAAAACTAATGATCGTAAATTAGTGAAATTTTATATTTATTCCCTCAGATAGTGTCATTAGTGAATGAGATAATTATATTGCTCACATTATTAGCAAATCACCCCGATACCGAGAATACATCGAACACCCTTCGTATGTAAAATGGATTCCAGACAATTGATACTATTAATATATGGAAAGTACCATATCTTCAAAGCTAACTGATTTTTGAGAGGCTTACACTGACTCATTATGAATCCAAGATACGGCATAAAATAATTTGAATAGTCATTAGTTTTTCTTTCCAATTCGTGAGTTCAAAAGGTTTACCAACCGTTTTTCTCGAATATTCAGATGACTGGGGTTTTCCAATTCTTAATATGTATAACAGGAAACTCAAGATGTGATTATAATTCAGTGAGCATAGTTATCATTCATTCTCGACACTGTCGTAATATTAGGAATTAGTCATACCTAGACTTGTATGAGGCTCAACTTGGTTAAATATAGAATGGGGTTTGTATTTTTATAGGTTATTCGCCTCTTAGTCAATAAAAATGACGGGTACAGGATCGGAGTTAATTCAATCAATACGCTTATGTTGAATTTTAAACTGAATTATTTATAGAATTATAGAATTATTTCCTCAATATACAAATGATCTAAACAAATGATAAAATAAGGAAATCGTTTCACAATAAACTGAGAAATATTCAGTTCGAAAAAGTACAAAGTATGAGGTGGGCCATTTAAAATTCGAATATAGGCTATAAATAAAAAACTAACGAATATTTTGCAGAGTTATGAGTTTATTAGGAAGACCGAGCCTTGATATTACCGAAAGAAAAACAATATCATTTAAATGACCGCCAGGACTGGCTACAGTACTTCAATTTTTCATTACATTGTCGATTGTTTGGAGCTCAACCTCATGAATAGTAACTTTCATTTCGTGTTTCAAGGCATCAACCGTTTCTGGATGGTTAGCGTAATACTTATTCTCAAGGGATCCCCACAAAAAATAGTCCTCTGAGGTGAAAATAAACTTCATCGCTAAAGATGATTTTTCTGGGAAAATGCTCAACTTCGGCCATGCGTTCAGTAGCCATTGAGCGAACTGGAAACGCATCGAATGGTCAAGAGCCTCCACTTTTCGCACCAGTTGAACTTTGTAACAAGCCTTCATACCGAGGTTTTCATGCAAAATTCTCCTCAGAAAATTGCCAGAAATCTTCAGTCCTTGAGCATGATGACGAGTTGATGCATGTTCAGCCACATTCTGGGCAATAGCATCAATGTTTCAAAAAACTATCCTGTGTCATCTCGCTTCACAAACTGATCTACATATTGCCGTTCCATTTCTATTGAATTTTCCACGTAAATTTCTAACAGTTCGGTTAGAAGATTCACCACTGAGGAAATAAGTTTTTAATATTTCCCGGTTTTGTTCAAGTGTAAATCGATTCATTTCGCTAATGTAAAATATTAAACACGAATGACAGTGCTGCTAGCCTCGAAAGAACTACTACTTCAAAATACAAACTCTAGATGGCCAACCATTAAAAGGTCATTTCAAAGTGAGCTGACTGGTCGATATATGAAATGTTTTCTGAGTCTTACGTATTAGTTATACTGTTTTTTCGGATATTACTATTGATCCATAATTCACGCCCCCTAAGACATTGTAGCTGGACTCGCTGGGGATGCATGTCTTGAGTAAGATCCTAGCTTCATCCCGATAAAATGGAGGATTAAGTCTTGATGCCTTAAGGAATGTTACTGCACCACTCACTGGACCCGTATGGTGGAAGTTTAACAGAATGGGGCCCTAGTTTCACCTTAAAGATGAAATGGAAGGCTGAGGTGAGTTGTCTAACTCAGTGACAAGAGTGTCTATCGCAGTACAGAGCTTCACCCTTAAAACTAACGTACTCTTTCCCTTTGCAGTAAATCTCCGGATTTTTCTGTCTAATTGCCGAGTGCGTTATGTTTCATACTACGTTATCTCGGAAGGGTGGAGGTCCTAGGGAAGTATAAGTACAGCCTGGCCACCCAATTTGTGTTGGACTCGAGAGGGCAGTGGTTGAAAGTCTCCATGCTGGACTAGAAGGATATTTAATCTATCTTTTCGCTAATTTTCAGGATATCTTGAGAAATGTTTCAGGGTTTAGCGAGACTTGACAGTTCGACCGGCCTTGTCCTGAACTAGGATCGATTGCGAGACGTTTCTGGGGTTTGCGGATCTCGACGATACAGCTTAGACCGTTGGTGCTTGAAGCCAGGATCAATTGAAAGACTTCACGAGGGTTCGTGGGTCTTGACGTAAAGGCCGGATTGACGGTGCTCGTACCAGGATTAATTGAGGCATTAAATCTTGAGACTGTCATGGTCCCGTGAACCAAGACAGTCCTGGTTCAGGACGAGGCCGGTCGAACCGTCAAGTCTCGCTAAACCCTGAAGCATTTCTCAAGATATCCTGAACATGAGTTTCTGCGACCAGATAGATGGAATATCCTTCTAGTCCAGCATGCAGACTTTGAACCACTGCCCTCTCGAGTCCAACACCAATTGGGTGGCCAGGATGTACGAATACTTCCCTAGGGCGTTCGGGTGGGCGGATAAGAAGTCCCTTCGGCGAGTGAGTTATGTCACAAATTTCGGATACTGATACTGCAGAACCAGTAGAGGCTGGACAGTGTTTCGCTGCTACCACTCACGGTGTAGGTTTTCGGACTAAAGCCGAAACTGGAAGCTTGGTGAGTTCAACTCCTCGGAGTGGTTCTCGCTAATGCGCGATGATAAGGCGTATCCTTATCACAATATCTGCTTCCTGGGCAGATTGTGGAGACTGCTGAGTAGTCACCTGGTGAAAGAGCCACGCTCACATGCCAGTAACATAACATAGTAACATAGAATTCCCGATGATCCATAATTCAGTTTGAAGATATTGTTCAATAATTAAGTAGCCATTTTGCCAAATTTTCTCATTTGGACTGATGATTATCTGAAACACTATAATATCCAGAAAAGTCTCCGTTTAGTGATCCGTAGAATGACTTATTTACGTGGGTTCAAAAATAATGAAGGTCAGAACGATATTGTTATCGATAATCGGTACAGAAATATGATTAGTAGTTTTTTTTATCTCAGTTGTGAGACATTGAGTTTGCAGATATGTGGTTTCAACAGAACTGCGACACATTACACCCATCGTGCTATACAATTGATTGACCGAAAGGAATATTTGACATTTGGAGGAAGAGTGTCAGAATTGGACACCCAGACACGCTATGTAAATATTTGCTTCTACGGCCACATGCGCTAAACCACATTAAAAAATTATATATTCATTGATATCGGAATTATTTCTATGATATTTTTCAGTTTAAAATTCGCCAAAATATTAAGTTTCCACAACTATTTATTCAGTACAAATCATTCTCATAAACGTCTTCGTCAGACATCGATTAATCAATTCTAGATTGAAACTACTCGTATGTAGGTTCATAATATGAACAGAGAGGAAGAGTACGAATATCCTAACGAGTACTACTTAAATATATTTCGTAAAGATGAATAGTTTGAATCTAAATGACAACTATAGAGATCGACTTCATGTATTTCATGATATGTATCAGAATCTGAAGAGTACTGTTATTGACACCATATTCACATAAAAGGCCGCTGACGGAATGTCAGATTTTCATACCTGTCCGGTAATACTTCAGAGGGCGTTCTAACGCTCACAACACCTGAAAAGTCCATCTATATGCCCTTGAATTAGGGACGTAGGACCCTTTAATATTGGAAACAGTGGAAAAAGGTAGTAAAGAGGATAAGGAGCGAAGGCAAGTAATTTCGGTCCTATAAAAATTCTAGCTCGTCGTTGCTACCACCTACGAAGCTACGAGAGTTCTCTGAGAAAGCGTCCTTTGATGTTTAAGTTTTTCCTCATGTCATACTGATGAGTCCATTTTTGAATAGAAACCAGCGCTATCCAATATTACCTGATCCTTGAACTAAGATGTCATTAGTTCCTCTCAAAACATTTCTTGAAAGTTACACCCTATTGCAGTGAAATCCATAAAACTCCCTGTATATTTAATTTGTTACCTACCCACAGACTATTCTTCGAGTTTCATACTTTACGATCGGATTCATTTTGAGGTTTTAAAATTGGGGTTTGAAATTTAAAAAATATATAACCAAAATTTATCAGCAAAGGTATTCGAACCTCAGAAATTTATTTATATCAGTTTCTGCTACTGGATCTAATTTTTTACGACAATATAACATGGCATAATTGTTAGCAAAAATCAGAAAGAAACAACATGAAGCTAGTGGAAAATTAGATAATATAGACAGGGAGTGAACTGAAATATTTTGATGAGGATATAGTACAGCGTTTGTATTTTAAAATGCAGGATGATTTCAAGCCTTATCTTCAAACGCATCTCAACTTCATCACGTAGTTATTTATTTTCCTAGTAATTAAAAAATTCATTTGCTTCTTTGTTTTGCACTCTTTATTAAACATGCCACGAATAAGTATTGAATTCTATGTAGGCACGGAAGAAGTTTGTGGTATTTCAAGGGCGATGTGAGGAATTTAATGGAAGGTCACATAGAATAGATGAATTTCCATCTTCAATGATGAACAGTCAGTCCTTTCAGTAGCACCAAATGAATATTCTTTTTAGCAACTCGAGCAATATACAAATTTTCCCTTCGGTCGTTTTTCTTTGATAAGAGATTATGCCTTACATTGTTAAATCTAAAAGATCTGAAATCTTCTACCACAAATAGAATTAAATACAGAATTCCCATTAATATGAGAATTTAGCAAGGCAGGATTTCATTTGAAGAGGGAAGACAGAAGTTGATAATAGAAAATTACTGAATTTACGATTGGAAGATCCCTAATGAAATTAATATTTCCCTTGTATCTACGTTAAGATATTTCTGAAGAAATAATCCTGCTGAAGCTCTCGGTTGGGTATGCGGTGTGGCGAGAGAGCTTCCACCTCTTAATTCGTGAGACGGCGTTTCGTTCGGAGTTTGCGCATCTGAAACTCATCAGACAGGCCTGATGCGCAGCTCTGCCTATGACGCCGGTGACCATGTGTTCCGCTTGGAACGGTGGTCGTCAAACGCTGTATGCCTTGCCCTATTTGAACTCGGCGGGGACGATTAGTTATGAATCTTTAGACTGGTGGGGTCCTCTATTGATACGCCGGTCAAGCTGCTTGCAAGGCAAGTTTCTGGACGAGGAGTGAAGAAGTTGTTCGCTACACTGCTTTTTAATCCTCATAAGTTCTTATTATCTCTGATAATGTGGAAATGAATGAACATCAGTTCTAATATAATTCAAGGCTTCACCTGAGGTAAAGTCTAGCAGTGCCATTCCTATTCAATACCTATTTATGAAGCAGCAACGATAAAAAACTATTTCAGGTTGTATATACGTGCATAGCTAAAGTATTTGGGTTTTTGTTCAGAATTTTTCCATGAGTGTGTATGTAAGTTTCTAATACTCATATTGTCATTGTGTTTAATTGTAGATGTTAGACCTTTTTGGAGATTGACAATAACTATGAAATATGTATAACAGCTTATGTTTTGAATTCAGTGTTTTATCATTTGTGTAGTATTTTATTCACCATACCAATGGATATATTTACGTACTTACATACTGTATACCATGTCATGAAATGAAAAATGAATGTTTTTCTAGACTTGTACGAATTTCTATTAAAGTTAGTCTGTTTGAAGCAATCATCCTGCAAACACGTGTAAGTTGAGATATAGTGATAGTTATTTGATTTTGATATTTGGAATATTACTTTGGACCGATGAAGTGATTACCTAGAATTATATTTGTTTTTTGAAGATATAGTGCATGTTTTGAGAGATTTCTGAATTAACTTATTCGAATATTTAAATATATTAAATATTTCAAATGAATTATATTTTTTGAGAAGTCCTCAAGTTGTGTTCATGTTTTTAAAATCCAATTGGTGTTCTCAAAGGCAAGATCAGAAACAAAATTTTGTCTCCTTTAGATATTGATTTATTAATTTTAATGACTTTCTTATATCTGTTGGTTTATTTATTCCATTCGACATTATATATTGAGTTTTGATTATATACGTCTATTAAATATGATCGGTGCTCATTGTAGACATTAATCTAATTCTAAAAGTTTTTTGAATAAAATTTTTTTTTTTAATTAAATTGTAGAAGACTAACAGATTAAATGATATTCAAATTTTGTTTTAATATTCAAATTTTGTTTTGATATTCAAATTTTGTTTTGATATTCAAATTATAGTATGAATTTCATTCAGATTTTTGATATAAATTTTTAATCATGAAAAATACTTTTTGTCGAAATCAAATAGGAAAAAAATCAGAAAACGGAAAATTCTTCCGACTTATCTTCACGAAATTCCTGCATGAGCCTTCTTGTTGCTGTTTCATAAATAATTACTAAATTTGAACTCGATTGAATTCCAAATGAGAGAAACTCAAGAATCATTGAGCCGATTCTGTCCATTTTTGAACATAACTGATATATGTTGACCCGAAATATACCCTGAAAATTTATTCAGATTAAATTTTGCAAAGATATCACATATTAAGGTTCATGACATGTCAATTGGGTGAAGTCTTTTTTGGAGAATCTTTTTTTAACTGAAAAACTTTTTTCTTTGCTGTTATCATCTCGTATGTGCTACCTTTTTCTTCATGAAAAAAATCGAAGAAGCAGCTTTGGAGGAAATAGAAAATTATCCATGAACTAGTACAAGAAATATTTCCGCTCAAAATAAGCATGTTTATACTCAGTTGCAACAACTAGTTATCAAAATTAAAGTGACATAATATATTTGATATTTCAATTCATTCCTTATATCATTCATAAAATCTATTCATAGAATACAACTATTTTAAGAACTTCCAATATCACCATGTATACCGAGAGAAAACTCTATATTTCGTTCGAAAACATTAAAATTTACACAAAAGGAACGTTAATTGTTTGAATAAACTAATCGTCGCTTTATCTCATTAGTATTCTTTTCAACTGTATAAAATTACAGGCCAAATGATACACACAAACAAATTTACTCGAGTATAATGTTTATATGTTGCAAAACTTGAAATGGTCAGTAAAAATTTGAATATTTATGGTCGCATTGATTGATTTTCGGACTAGCTAAATGTGAAAAAAGTGAAACATTTTCAAAGTAATTGAGTGATCGTAACGTCGAAATTTCAATTGTCTGGCTCCAAGTTTAAATGTGGTTAGTTCATCTATTATTTCTTTGGAATGTTGAGCAATAAAATGTTTAGTATGTGTACAGAATTGTGAATTGAAGAGACACTATTAGAAACAACAAAAATAGCCGGATCAGCGTTTTGATCGTAGTTAGAATTGATTGGTAGACAGACTTAAGAAAATTTTTTTGCGCTCTTTTTCCAGGGAACAGCATGCTATTGTTTTGCATAATTCTTTGTAATTTCCGAATTTTAAGCCAAAAATAGTTTTGAAAGACTAGGTTGGGCCCACTTTTTCATCCATAAAAAAAAAGAAAATTTTAAATTACAGAGGAATATCTAGTAGATGTATTCAATGAATTGACAAAATCAGCATTGAAACGAGTATGTATTAGTATAGTCACACAAAAATATATAAATATATGGTATCAATTAAATCCCAAGTACCACAATTATATACCATAATAAAACTTCAAAAAATAGAATAGAACACTAGTTTCATATATCACAGCACCAGCATACAAACTTTCAAAATTTCTTATGAATATCATAAAAACTTTCTGTATTTTCCAACTGCAATTTTCAATTGAAAATTCACTAGTCCTTTACTAGTACTTTAATTAACAAAATTAAAAATAATCAAATACTATCCAGTTTAAAAATTATCTCATTCGATGTATGTAGTAAATTTATTTCTTAGCAACATGATGATGTAATAGCCTTCATAGTGGAAGAAAAGTTATTCGAAAATAAAGTGAACTGTACAATAAAATCAGATATTATTTATTTACTAACAATTCACTCGAACTGAAATTTTTTCAGTTTAAATAGTGAATTCAAGAACAGTACAGATGTCCTTGAGCCCACTCTTAGCTGAAATTTTCATGGCTTGCCTGGAAAAACATTCATCGAAATAAAAAATTCAAAATATTGTTTATTTGTACAGGTATGTGGATGACATAATCTTATGCTCAAAATGTAACAGTAGACAGTTTGATGATTTTCTCAATTCCTCAAAAGTATTGATTTCACAATGGAAGAAGGAACAGATTACTACTTAAATTATTTAGATTAATCAATAAGTAGAGTCAATAACAAACGTAATCTAATTTTCATGAACCTTCTCATATAGAAAAAATAATCCCCAAAAACTCGTTTCATTAAATTCAACATAAGTTCAGCATATCATAGTATCACACATAGATTATTAACAATTCCTTCGAAAAATTTTATCATGGATTAAATTTGGTCAAACAAATAGCAGCTAATAACAGTTATTCTTTGGTGGAAATTATTTTTTGGGCTGGATACCGAATATCAAATAAATATTCTAATGCAAAGATTTTTTTGCCTGTGTTTTAATAAGTGCACATATGTATGTGCACTTCCGGATTCAGGAGCTCTTCTGAAAAAATATATAAAATTGAATCATTCAATTTAATGATTTAATGAGCATGGCACCTAAAAATCTTTTCGGCTTCGGCGATTTGTGGACATTTCTATGATTCGTCACCCCCAAAACATTAAACGATTAAAGATTAAACGAAAATTAGGTCAACGGTATTTCAAACATCTTCGAATTCAATATGATAAGCTTGTAGAATTTCTCAAGCAATATTAATTTATATT